>CAMZMU010000059.1:13246037-13846037 GCA_947311845.1 Poa pratensis
TTTTACATATTTTCATTAAAGTGATTTTTGGACATTTTTTTACTTTTGGTAGAATTTAAATAGGGATCAACCGGGGGGAGGGAGGTTGACGTTCCTGCACGGCGTGCGTTAGGGGCGTGCAGTGTGGGCAGCTCCCTCACGGGCATACCTGAGGGAAGCAATTGCGTGGCTTCGGCATGCGCTCGTTTTTTGGTTTTTCTATTTGTTTCTTTATTTTTTGGTCAACTGGGTTTTGAATGGTTTCAAATGGAGCTCACATACGACCAATGAGTGCAGGTGCAGCTCACGACAATGAAGCCCATGTAAGAAGGAAATCCTATCTAAAATCCGTGCCTCAACTCACCCCAAGAAATCCGATTGACCCCATCTCAACGCAACATTGTGCCTCCCGAGTCCCCCAATTCCCGTGTTTCCACAATGGCAATGCCAATTTTCCTCCTCTCATCTCCCGGACTCTCACGGTGTCACCTAGGATCGAAGGACAGCCAACGTGCCGGTGACTCACAGATCTTCGTTTTTCTGAAAGTCGGCGGTAATAACGGCTGCGTCAGCAACATCGCAGCAGATTGAATCCAATGGTTCACGAAACCTTCACAAATCAATCTAATCGCACGTACAACCGAACTTTGCTTCTTCAATTCGCCCCTCTAGTAATCGTCAGCAACATGTAGCATTACATAAAGACAATCTTGATCATGTTAAGCAGCTCACAAGATCTAAACATGGAGGTACAAGGAGAAGAGACAACCATCTAGCTACTGCCATGAACCCGTAGTCCCGTGGTGGAATACTCTCGCATCACTCCGGAGGCAGGCATGGTCGTGTAGATGCCTCCGGTGACGATCTCCCCCTCCGGCAGGGTGCTGGGAAGAGGTTCAGAACCCTCCCGAACTAGGGTTGGCGACGACGGCGGCCTTGGTTTTCTTTCTGGAATATGGTCGGGTGTTTTAGTGTTTTCAGGGACGAGCCAATTTATAGGCGAAGAGGCGGCGCCAGAGGAGCTCCAGGGGGCCCACACGGCCTTGGGGCGTGGCCCCACCCCAGGCCGCGCCGTGGGGCCATCCCCCTCCTGGTGGGTCTCCCCGGGTGATCTTTGGTCGGTGCCTGCGTTCCTTCGTAAAAATAAATTCCGTAAATTTCAGGTCTTTTGGAGAATATTTCCTGACTAGGATTTCGGAAACAAAAAGATAGCAGAAAACACGAACTGGCACTGGCCATCTTGTTAATAGGTTAGTACCCGAAAATTTATAAAAATGGTATTAAAACATTATAAAAACACGTGACATTGACATATAACAAGCACTGAACAATCAAAATTATAAATACGTTTGAGACGTATCAAGGGATGGGTGACGAACCCAGTCCACGTCTCGGTTGCTCCTCGTCGGCCGGCCAGGCACGCCTCGACTACATCGAGATGTGCCAGCAAACCATGCCGCCGGAGATGTGCCTCCATTCCTTCTTCGCCACCTCGACAACTGGGTCACCGCCTGCGGGGTGGTTCGACTACGACGACCTCCTTACCAACACCTCTGACGAGGACTTCGCGACGGACATTGAAAGGGACAGGGAGCAGTACGAGGCGGCGGAGGCGGCTCGACGCGCAAGGGAAGAACAGGCGCCGATGGCACCTCAACGTCCACAGGCGGCGCAGGAGGTTGATGATGATGAGGACAATGACGAGGAGTGGCCCTCGCGAGTACAATGGGACGCAGGCGAATTGCACCTGTGCAGCCGTCCGTGGCCAACGGCTTCTACCTCAACTGAAGCTGCGCCAACTGCCGTCGGGTACCTCTGCCTGCACGGGCGGGCTCTTGCCCGCACTGCAGGTGCCCGGTGGGCCGCCCTACTGATTAGGTTTAGGGTTTACTTTGAATTAATTATGTCTATTTTGGATGAATTATGTTTAGTTTGAACGAAATTTAAATGAAATCTATCTATTTTCTTGTTCAAACGTCGTTTGAAAAAACCCTATTGACGGCACGAGTGGACAACGCCAATAGCACCGGACACTGTTTGAGCGCCGCGAATGGTACGAGGACCAATAAACACATGTGCGATACGTGTAGTGCCCTTTTGCTTGCCAGCTTGTTGCTCAAATTTCCCTTTATGCCCTTTCCCATGTGCGGATGTTCCCGACCATTATTGCCACAAATGGAGTAGCTATCGTGACATAGCAAGGCAACGCATAACACACGAACGCACTTCATTGGAAGCATGTGATCGAGCTTCCATCACGAGTGCCATCGGGACATAATATCTAGCATCGCGCTTTCCTAGCTTTGCATCAATTATTTGCTCGTGCGAAAGGGAATTTCTTCTAGAATCCGCTGAGTCACAGGAGATGTCAAGATCAATAGTAAAAGAGTGAAGGTTTTTTTTTTTGCGAAACACAGTACAACGCAGACGCTCACATAGACGCGCATACACTCACCCCTATGAACACACACACGCACACCCTACCCCTATGAGCACCTTCGAGAGACTGAGCCGGCGGATCAAGCTTGAGATTGACGAAGTCACCACGGACGTCTCGCTGTCGACGGGAACGTCGCCTCCCACTGAAGAATATTCCGCCTAAATGAGAAACACCAGCGTCAAATCTAAGATTTGAACTCTGGTGGACTGGGGTACAACCACCCTCCTAACCATCCTATCACAGGCAGGTTCTCGTAAAAGAGTGAAGCTTTACCTCTGCGCACCGGCAGGAAGAAAGGTCGTTGTCGTCTACTCGTGGTTAATTTACTTCTGTGCGGGTTGATATTGAAATGACACGCTGGTTATCAGATTTTTTTTAACGGAAACGAACCTGAAGAGTCTGGAAACTACATGAATACTGAGTGGTGGGTGTACAACTTACAACGAGGACCCTAAAGAAAACACAAATTAGAACGTAGTTCTCATGAATTGCATCAAGGATCCTAGAGACCTAGACTGCAACATAGAGTCATGATCAGGTCCTTCTTCTCTCCCAGGAACTAGCCTTCGATCACTAGCGGCTAATGTACCACCGGGCGCGGTACCACTTGGTGTAGAGTAGCCGAAGAACACTACAATGAAGGGAGAAAGCCTCCGCATAGGCACGTCGGCCAAGAGATTGCACATGATCTGATACCAAAAAGAAACGAAAGTGAACTCGTAGCATCAGACCTTGGAGTGGTCGCCTCACGAACATTTGAGTCGTTGGAGAATCCAACGTTTGACGATGAAGATCCACCGATAATCTACTCCAACAAGCATCCGCAGATGAAGCATCACCAAGTCTCCACCGCAAATCTAGCCGCGAGAATCTGCTCTGAAGATATACATTTTCATGCGAGAATAGAGCTAGTCCACCACTCCTACCATCACTATCTACCCCGGCAAAGTCGCGAAGTCCAAGATGGCTACGAAGGCGGTGAACTTGATCACTTTATGCTAGTGTCACTAAGGAAATATAGCTAGATATAGTGTGTCATTTGCAAGACACAAAGATCATGAAATATCAAAGCATTTTCGATACCTCCAACCACAACAATTCGTTCGACCCAACCATCATCCTTGAGGGACGTCGCTGATCCTACTGGATTACTAGTAGATATTAAAATGCCATTGACCTATTTGTATTGTTTCTTATCCTTCACACCCTTTGCTCACGATAATCTAGCTCATTGCCTTGTAAATTCTCCAAAAGAATGTCAACATTGGGCATACTAGTCGATCAGATAAGGCGGCCAGCGTTGGAACAACGGAAGCTGTCAGGCTAAAAAAATTGTGTAAAGAAGCCTACTGGTATTTCTTCAAGATGCTCGTATTCAGAAGCGCAGGTCCAGAGGAGCACCCGAAGTTAACATCCATAGCCATGGAGCTAGCCCTTGAGATGCGCGGATCTTTCATATATGCATATTGTTGCCGCCGTACTGGGAGCAAATCTCGATGCTCGGTTCTGGTTCATGGTTCTCAGAAACGTTAGGGAGCACGCACAAAGAATAACCTGTTGTTTGGTGAATATCCTCTTATGGAGAGGCCTCGGTATATTTTGAGCATGGCTAGAACACGGGAAGGTTCTAAGGATATTAAGTTCCTTATAAGTTGTGACTACCAAAAAGGGCTTGCTTCTCACTGTGAGATTCCAAAGATAACAACGGTGGATCTGCTATCAGGTACCTGGAGTACTATGCCACAGGGGAAATTTAAGGTCCTGACATGGAGGTCTCGCATACCACCGTACTACATCTACATCGCTGACTGTGAGTTTGTGCACCACGAGAGCAGTACCACACCATAAGGAAGAAAAAAAGCGCTCTTTGGCACTGGTGACCTTGCTTTGAGTTACTGTTGGTTCTCTTGTCATGGCTCGACAGATCGGTAGGTAGGCCGGAATTCCGTCTCTAAATGTTGTTTCTTGATTTGAGTTCTTGTGGTTCTAGACCGATTGCTGTTATATTAGATGATATGTTGTAATCTTTTTTATGGGATATATTGTAATTGTAACCCAATATGTATGTCATCTTGTAGGCCTCCTTAATTACTGATTGTGTTTGTAGGTATTATACTCTTCATTGTAATAAACAAAACCTTTGTATTCAAGTACTCCCTTTGTACCCAAATATAAAATAATTTAGATATTTCAACATGGACTATATACGGAAAGAAATGAGTTAACAGACACACTACAACGTGTCTATAATTAACATGTGACATGGAAAAATTAGAACAACTTATAATTATGAATAGAGTGAGTAGTTGATATTTCTGCAGACTATTTGACTTTTGGGACAGAGCTGACGTTTTTTTTTTTTGAGGAAGGATCCGATTCATATTACAGGAACTCAGCACAAATTACATAAATGTCCCAAAGCAATAAAGAAATTACAAAGGAACCCAGAAACTTGCACGGAGGACCCTGAGTTGCCTGGAGAGATCACAATCGGATCCGCAACAATCCCCAAGAGCCTAGGTCTCGGCGGAGACGCCGTACCTCACACCGCCGGAAGCAGAGCACCACCACAACTTGTAGACGACCGCAGGAGCCGTCCGCCGCCTCGCGACGGAGCTGAAGAACGCTGAACGACCTCGGCCACAGCGCCCGCTCCCGGCCACCACCCTTCTTCCAGCCGCCTCGCCGACACCCAGGTCCACCACCACCAACACCAAACCACCTCCAGAAGCCGCTCCCCACGCCACCACGGCCGGCCGGAGCAAGAACAGCAGAGGAAAGCGCTAGAACCACGAACCACAAAAACAGGACGCCGAACTCCCCCAACTCCTCCCTCGCCTCCACGGCCGGCCAGAGCAGCAAAGGAGAAGAGACGCACCTGACAGAACACCTTCACGACCTCCCCGGCACCGAAGACGACGCCAGAACGGGGACAGGAGGGGAAGGACCACACACCAAACTCCGACGCCATCGCCACCGCCTTCGACGACGCCAGGAGGGACGCACACCTAGCTAAGGAACCTATCTACACGCATGGACGGAAGCCGGAGCTCCCCCCCCCACCTCACGGTGCCAGAACGGCGACCGGAGGTAGAGGGGAGCGGCGGGATCGCCGGCGAGACCGAGAAAACTCGAGTCGCCTCGAGGTCGCCTGTCTGCACTGTAGCACGGGGAGAGGATAAGGGGGGAGAGAGTATAGCGTATGTTTGACAGAGCTGACGGCTTGTTCCCAACGAAACTTGGAATAGATCAATAGAGTGAATAGCTCCAGTGAGTAGTTGATGTTCGGCTTGTCTATAATTAACATGTGACTCATCGGCTTGTCTATAATTAACATGTGACTCATTGCGTTAACAACGAAACTTGGGTCTTTGCCTCCACTGTGAGGTGTGAACCCGGGTAACCCTTTGGGTATCCCGTACTGTGACCTTCATTGTAGCCTTGCCTCACACCTTTCTTACTGCGCTATCAAGCCGTATGGCTACACAATCGAGTTCCCCTTGATATTTGGCGCCCGCCATGGGGCCCGTGACTCTTGGAGCCATGATCATGGCGACAACAACGCCTTCCGAGGATGTCCACTTTGTCTCTGTACAAATCGTGCGACTTGGTCCGCCCGCCAAAGACAACAACGGCGGCTTCGTCTTTGATCCTCGTCATAGTTGACAATTGGGGACCTGAGCTACGGGTCTAACTCCTCATATCCGCAATGTTAATGTGTGCCATACACTGTTGATGACGAGCTCAAGGAAGAGCCTCCCGGGAATATCTTACTCCAGGTTTTCTTCTTTATTGCATATATGCAGTGAGCTTCTTGCCAGGCCCGGCCTGAAAATCTTCCTGACGTCTTATCCGATATTTCCTGCCGATGGCCAGCGTTACTCTAGGTCACCAACTCACCATCCAACTTTTTCCTCGTGCGTTCTCGCAAATTCCTTTGCCGAATCATCTCCGTTATTCCTAAATCAATCTCTACTCTCCCAAAACAGAAATTAATCGCTCGATCTGGACAGATCAGAAGCCCAAACCTGCCACCCATGCTCCGGTGGCTCAAATGGTGGCTTTGAATCGGCCGTCTATCATGATGTGGAGAAGTAATTTCCGGTGGACACCGGCCATCTCCTACGGCGGCAGCATCCGGAAGGCCGCGCGTGGTCGCCGGGTGCCAACAGCAGAACAGCTCCATCATGATCATGTCCGACGGCCGGGACACCTCCACCTCCCCCACGCCCCTCCCCTCCCCTCCAGCATCTCCACCACGCACGGCCGCGCCACTGCCTTCTCACCGCACTCCGCACCGGGCGCCGCCTCCTCCATCACCCCGCCGCCATCGAAGAGCCTCCCATTCGCTACCTCCATCACGCACTCCTCCCGCGAACTTGGGCAGGTACGACCACCGGCCGTCCTCCACCCGAGCGACCATCTCCAGCACCATATGATGGACACAGGGCGGCCGTGCCCTTACATACTGGGGTCATCACTCAGCTTGTTGAAATTTGTGCACAATTGCTTTTCCGAAGCTTTCCAACAGACGATTGAAAGTCATCGATCGAGACAGCTCTTGTGGAAGTTCAGGCAACCTATATAGGCCGCTACAGAAAAAATCAGCACCGCAAGCCAGAGTCAACACAAAATATTTGAGCAAACACAACCACTGCCAGATATTACAGGTATTTCAAAGAAAGGTGAGATCTGGTTGCATGTTGATTCCAACGTGCGAACCACGTAGCATCAAGTTTCCACCATGCTGACATCTAAATCCCCATTTTCTGGCCTCATTAGATGGGTCAACAAAGACTAGGAGAATCCACATTTTCTGAAACGTGTGGCACAATTGTCTTCTTGACCTTTCAGTTGGCCGTCAAATGTCACCAACTGCCAAACTCCTTCAAGCTCAGAACACCATCTAGCTAGTGAGAAGCCTGGAGCGGTTTTTGTTCCTGCAGGCTTTAAAATGGAGACCATCATTTCTGCAGTACTTGGTGATATTGTCAGCAGGGCCATATCGGTGGTGGTCCAGAAGTTTCGCGAGCAGACAAACATCGAAGAGGATCTTCAGAGGCTGCGCCAGCTGCTTCTCAGGATACATGTTGTAGTCGAGGAGGCTGATGGGCGGTGGATCACAAACAAAGGGAGGATCCTTCAGGTTAGCACGATGAGAGAGCAAATGTTCAGAGGGTACTTTCTTCTTGACGCCTTCAGGAGGTGCCAAGAGAAGAAAACTGAGGACAAGGAGGTGACTCTTGCTCAATCCAGATTTAATCCGGCTAAGCGCCTTCGCCTCCTTACTAGCAACCCTCAGTATGAGGACATGTTAATTGGTAGAGTCAGCAGTAAGGAATTGAAGCAGGTTCTTCTTATCCTAGAGAACATGGTTTCCGATCTGAAGGAGATTGCTATATTTATCATGAACTACCCTCGGATTTACCGTCAACCTTATGGCGCATATTTATATTTGGACAAGTATATGTTTGGCCGCCAAACGGAGAGGGAACAAGCCATTAACTTCTTGCTACAAGCTGAGCCTCTAGGGGGTGAAAAGTTGGGTGTCCTTCCAATCGTTGGTCCTGGACGTGTTGGGAAGAGCACTCTTGTGGAACATGTTTGTGATGATGAGCGTGTGCGCAGTCACTTCTCCTTGATCTTGATGTACAGCGGAAACGACCTCAAGGATGAAACAGCGATGACTTTTCGAGATCATTGTGTGATCAAGCATCAAAATATTACCTCGGGTGAAGAAAGGTCGTTGGTTGTCATTGAGCTCTTAGGGGACGAAGAGAGTGGGGCATGGAAGAGGCGGCTGCACTCTGCTGAAACATGCATGACACATGGCAGCAAAATTATAATTACCAGTCGATCAGAGAAGACGGTCAGCCTTGGAACAACGAAAGCGATCAAGCTAAAAAAATTGTCTAAAGAAGCCTACTGGTATTTTTTCAAGATGCTCATATTCGGTAGTACAGATCCAGAGGAGCACCCCAAGTTAACATCCATAGCCATGGAGCTAGCCCTTGAGATGCGTGGATCTTTCATATTTGCATATACTGTTGCGGCTTTACTGAGAGAAAATCTCGGAACTCAGTTCTGGTCCAGGCTTCTCACACAGGTTAGGAAGTTCACGCAGAGCAATACCTTGTTGTTCGGTGAATATCCTCTTCCAGAAAGGCCTCGGTATGGTTGGAGCATAGCCAGAAAATGGCAAGGTTCTAAGGATATGAAGTTCTTTATGTGTGGTGACTACCAAAAAGGGCCTGCTTCTCAGTGCGAGGTTCCAAAGATAACATCAATAGATCTTCTATGCGGGACCTGGAGCGTGATGCCACGGGGCAAATTTGAGGCCTTGAGCTGGAGATCCCTTATACCGCCATACTACAGCTACGTGTTTTCTTGTGAGTTTGTGCAGCATAGAGAACACCAGGACATAGAGCCATAGAGGCCGTTCTTGGTTTGAGTTGATCTGGTTGTAATGGACTGATGGGTCCTGTAATATTGTAGTTATCATTCAGCCACATGTGGATCCTTTTGTATTTGTAATCTCTTGCATACTCTTTGTCCCAATAAAGCCATGAAATCAAATCTATTTGATTAGTCAAATACGGGATGTACAATTCAATGAGCTTTCTTGGTCGGCGAAATGTGGAAGGGGAGTTGTGATGTGGTGAGCACCTTCTCGTCCTTGGGTTCCTTATCCACTGGGTTTTGATGCGCATCTTGATGGCATTGGGCACCTACCAAATAACAGCATCCAGATCTACATAATCATATACCACTCTTTTAGTACATCACGTTCAGAAATACCTAAAATGAGCAGCAGAATGCCCAGGTGGTAATGATTACACCAGAATCACAACGTTATTGTTAGTATTTCAGCAACTTTAAGGGAAAATTATATTTGTAAACATAGCAATATATGTATGTCTGACCTTCTTAGCATTCAGCATTTTCTTTCTTCTAATGGGAATCTGTTGCATGCCTATAAATTTTCTATGCATTGATAGATGTAAGTGTTAGGTGTGTCCAAGGAGCCGCAACTGGAATCACTAGTGAGCTTCAAAACTGCACGGATCGTTCCTTGGTTTTTGACGCTCCCCTCGCAAACGGCATGGATCTTCAGAAGCAGCTCTTGCAGCCTCTGCATATTTAACACCGCAGTTGCCTGTTTGCGGTATTTCTCCACCATTCCTTCTACTATCCCCTCCGTTTGTAAAAGGATGTCTCAACTTTGTTCAAATGTTTTTTTTAGATAAAGAACTTTGTTCAAATGTGAATGTATGTACATACTAAACCATATCTAGATACATGTAAATTTAGATAAAGTTGAGACATCCTTTTATTCACGGAGGAGGTAGTTAATAGTGTCTTGTAGAAGAAAAAAAAAACACCTAATGACAGTCTGTGGAGTTCAGACAACCCGCATGTGCTGCCACAAAGATTAGTACGCAAGTGAAAATTCTTGCAAGAGTTCAGCCTAACAAGCCACTGCTTGATTGTGCGGGCGTTGGAAAAAATGGAAGAGGACTGTGATGTGAGTCATGCAATTCCAGGTTTCCACCAATCTCTAAATCGAAAAGAAATACTTTTCTTCTGTCAAAACAATATCGCCTTCGTTGGCTCGGTCAATGAAGACTAGGGGAGCACCCATTTTCTGAAAATTTAAACAATTGCCTTCTGAATATATCGTCTGACTGTTTCAAGTCATCCAGTCAGGTACTGCCTAACTCCTTCATGCTCAGAGCACCATCTATCCACTGACGGCAGAGATTTTAAGTGATCGTTAGAGCTATATTCTCCATGGTAGAGAAGTGCTGCCAGCAGACAACCGCCGAGGAGGATCTGCAGAGGCTGCGCCAGCTGCTTCTCAGTATACATGCCGTAGTAGAAGAGGCTGAGGATTCATGCGCAGAGCAGCATCTATCCAGTGACGGGCTGCGAGAGATTCTTGCTTTTTCGCGCTTCACATTCACAATGGAGGCACTCATTTCTGCAGTTCTTAGTGATCTTGTCTGCAGAGCTATATTCTTCATGGTGGAGAAGTGCCGCGAGCACGATAAGAGGATCTGCAGAGGCTGCGCTCCGGATACATACTTGCCGTAGTGGAGGAGGCTGAGGGACACAGTGGGTCGCAAACCAAGGGATGAGCCGTCAGGTTAGCACGATGAGAGAGCAAATGTTCAGATGGTACGTCCTTCTTGACGCCTTCAGGTTAGCACGATGAAAAGTGTGGCGGCAGCGAATGTTTTTGACATGAAAACACACGAGCATTATTGATTTTTACCCCAGACTTAACAGCACGGCACGGATACACACCGTTTGTTTTTTGCGTGGTCATCGACCCATGGCGGACTGTTCCATATGCCCTTATGTTCATGGACTCTCCCGGATTGATCTGCTCGTAATGCTAGTGGGTGGTGCCGTGGTGGCTCACGCGTACTCGGTGACCGGAACCGGGAACCCCGCACCTTGCAGCGTGTCCTCAACGATCTTGTCCAGACGCCCCGTCATGGCCGGCGTCATGTGGTTGCTCCAGTCTTCAGCGACCCCCTTCCGGAAGAAGTACAATTAGTGGTCCTTCCACAGTGCTGAGATTGTGTGACGTTGTTTTATACAGAGGTAGAGGAAGTGGATGCTGGATGCACTAATAAAACCAGTGGAATGGGAAGGACGGGGCATATTTGGAAATAAGAGGGTTGTTTGCTGCAAGTTGGAAATCCCCAACTCCCCTGCCATGAAGCTAAGATTTGAACCACTTAGATCAACACCATCGTGGTAAAAGTGGTGGAAGGCGTCGGGATCGTCCACGAGAAAGAAGTGGGAGGTGAATGAGAGGTTTGGTTTGAGTTTGGAAAATGGGAGGTGCGTAAAGTCCTACTAGTTGAATTTTAGCGTGGCGTCACGCCACGCCCTTGGTTTTTTTTGTGCTATATATATTTATTTTTTTTGTTAACCAAAATGTTGGCTAAATTGGTATGTTGAAACATTTGTTTGTTTTGTTATGAATAAGTAACATTTTTTGTGTGCATTTGTGATATGTTGTGTACAATATTCAAATAGTTGACGGCTTGAAATGCTCAAACATTTTTTGTTTCGAAGTCAATATTTAATTGAAATCAGGACATTCCATTTGAATTTGATTCCATATTTGGGGAAAGTTTGCTCGTGTGGAGTCGAACTGTTAGCCAAATTGAAATGTTGAAATAAATTTGGTATTTGTTTCGAGTGCATTGCGAGTTTTTTTGTGAGCATTTTGGTTTTATTTTGTGGAATATCGGAATATTCGCTCAAATGTTGGACAAATTACAACTTGCGAAAATGTTTTTTTGTTTTGTTATTGTAAAGTTGAACAGTACTTGTATTCCTTAGATAAATGACGCCATTATTAAGTGAGACGTGAAGCACTTGGAGTATCGTAAAAAATTGACTCCATTATCATTTCTTTAAGAAATTGGAACATTGCATAAACTGTACTTCCTTTTTTATCTGTTTCTTTTGTTTAAACAGGACTCGGAATCCCGTTTTTTCTTTTTATGTAAGTAGAATTAGTAATTTAGTGTACGTATTGGCTCCGTAAGATTGTATACGTGATATGTCATATGGAAGATACTTGGCTAACATAGGCTTCGGCGTGAAATGTATCGTAATGAGTTGCATTAGAAGCTATACAATATCAGTAGAAATGACCAAATGATTGATCTGCTTAAATCTTTTGACAACTATAATTCAGTTTTAATAATTCATTTTTTTACACTCTGGTTGAGGAACTAATGCTTTAACCAGTGTGTAGCTGCTCCTGTAGGGGAACTAATGGTAGGTTCTTGCTATGGAATTGTACACGCCAACCTGAAACGAAGCAAATAAATTTTAAGGGCATAGAAAAAATTCAGCTGCCATATCAGTGAGCGAATACTGAATTTATTTTCTGATTAATAACAAATGACACCACACGCAAAAAAAGAGAAAGAAAAAAAAAGAGATAAGTTCACCCTTTCATGTTAAGAATATTGGCTTACATACATCTGGTGCCGTGCAGGAACAATTAATGCAACGCTCGCAAGCCATTCAACAATTACAGATGTGTATGTATTTCTGTCATAGAAAAGTTTAAAAATGAAATTAACAAACAGAAAATTTGAGGTGTTTTCGTGCAGGAGCACATGGCACGAATGGTTGAGCCTAGAACCAAAACATCCATCTACTTCTGCCCAGAAAGAATGAAGTATCCAAATTACAGGTAGTATAAATTTGTTTTCGTAGTTAGATCGAACCGAACAACATCATATTACATTGTGAAATCTAAACATAGTACACAAAGAAGGCAAAGTTTTATTAAAAAAGAGAGATTCAGTGAGAATTAATGTCCTCTGTGAAGGCAATGAAGAATAACTGTATAGTAAACATAAAACGGTCGGCAATTAAATCAGACTCTCCAACATAAAGTTGAAATAATTCAAAGTATATGGTCAGCAGGTCATTGCGGGTTTCTACATTTATGTACATGCAGCCAAATCATCCTCTTAACGCATGCAAGCGAATGATACACAGTGGACTAATAAACCGAATGAAAGCCAAACAAAAATGATCCTAGGGAGCATGGAGGTTCATAATTTACCTGATAAGCAAACAAAGAACTAAACGAAGGTAACCACATAATTCAGCCTGAATAGGGCATGCAAAATGATGAACGAACAGAAAAAGGAAGACACCCACACGTAGCTGCACAAACCTTTCTTCCTCAATGAATTTTAAAGCACCAATTCCTAAAGCAGATGTGATGTTACTTCATACTACTCATTTGGCATCACCATGCTGTAGTGTAAGTGTGCACGAAATTCACCTACACAGGGGACCAATACTAAGCGCCATGAGAAGGCTAGCAAGAAGGCAGAAAGCAATACTTGAACCAGAAGGTGTTGTGAAAATATAATTATTCACGGGGCCAAGTTCGAGTTCATTAAACCTTCATGTGAAATCAATGTAACGTACCACTGAGCCAATTTTGAGTTCAGTAAATCTAAGTGTGAAATCAGCGTAACCCAGTGAGCCAAATGCTTGCATACGCGAATAATATGTTGTCAGGTCATCATTGCATACGTGAATTATTTGTTGCGACGTAACCTCAAAGAAAATACAGCGTTTAGAAGATGTAGTAAGGTACCTTAAGGCATGAAGTCCCCTTTTGGAAGAAAAAAACCTTAAGGCGTGAATGCTCCGACAACTGTTTGAGCCTACAAAATTTTGCAAGGCGGCATCAATTAGTATATCCACGGAGAGGAGATTAAAATTAACTTAATCCTACCTAGCCTTTTATCTTGTAACTAAAACGAAGCACATAACCTTTGGTAGAAAGATAAAGATTCAGTAAACGCTCACGGAACCAATGCTTTAAGGTGTAAGAACACAAATGACTGCACCAAACGTCCAAACGTCACTTAATTGATCACAAGTCAACCAAATGTACATTAGGTGCATTGATTAAATAATTTGCACAAACCACACAACCGAGCCCATTTTCCAGCTTTGTGCATTCTGGAGTCTGGACAGTGTTATGTTGAGTAAGTGAAAGCCTTCTTTTCTCTAAGAAAACAACTCAAATGCCAGCAGCAGGTGAATTTTTTTACATTTTGAATGTATGCACTAAGGGAAGAGAGAAAGCGAAAGGAAGATGATCTCATCAATTTTACCAGTCCAATAGGACGACAAATGTTAAATTCCCGAATAAGCCAGCTGCTTAGTTTAGGAAGCTGTAACAAAATGAGCAATGTTTATATGTTCTCTGTAGTTTGTACGGATAAGTTTTGAACTGTAAGGAGTATCTAATCTTGTGGCCCGAATATCGTAAACTAAAATGCCAAGGGAAAATTAAACCTACAGTGCTGCATTGTTATATCACAATACATGGGAAGAAACTCCCCTTTACCCATGTTATTTTTCTTAAAGGAGAAAACCACTATAAGAAATATGACTCAGCCTCTACTATAGTGAAGTGGTAAATACTAATTATGTAGGACACTTACACAATTAACTGCCTTTTGGTGCGTGTCCATGTTGTGTCACCTGTTTATCATTGTTCTCTTTGATCACAAAGTAGGCCCCAACATATCCTGAGAAGAAGACACCCTCAGCACCTAACCTCCAGCTGAAATATAACAGGGCGTCGATAAACATTCATGACCGCAAGGAAGACTGACATATCCAGTAATTATATTTAGTCGATCATATGCTCATTCAAGCCCGCAGGTTCACAAACAAAATTACACTGTCATTGAATCAATCATATGGTACCTACCTTCTCTTGCAGTGGCACTCAAATTTTCCAATATTGCATCTGATCATCCACGATTGGGCGGGCCACCTTTTGCCCAGAACTGAACAACACGGAGCAACTGTAGTCAGTTAACCCCTATCGCTGATGACAGGGAGCTGTATACACTGATTAAAAAAACAATTATAATTTGTGGATAACAATCGTCTTAGTTTGCAAAGGGAAAACCAATAAATTCAATGATAAGTATACTACAATCGATTGCAGTATTCAATTGGAAGGCACCACACGAGTAAGGGGAAGCCACAGCGACGACAACCTGGCCTCTAGGCCACCAAGAGACCAATTGTTCAAGTTTGCCTTGAGGCGGCAGGAGGGCACCGTTGTGTCAGTCTGCTAGAGATCGTCGGTTGGAGATCGCCAAACCTATGGCCGACTGTCTCCGCCCTCTTCTGGTCTGCCGCTGCCTGCCAAGGGAAATACGGCAGCGCCTTCCGCTTCCGCGCCGCCAACCGCCTCAGGAGGGAGAGAAAAGGGAGCCACTCTGATGGCTGCTCGACGGCCAGGGAGGGAGAGGACGACGCCAGCCCCCAAGGGGGAGGACATGGGGATGACAGCTGCAGAAAGAATTGGGAAAGAAGATGGTGAGGGAGAGGAAGGGGATGGAGTTTTGCAGTGCGGAGGAGGAGAAGACCTGTTACATGTGAAGGCATGTTGTTGGCGCATGTTCTTCCGGCGACCCGTGCGAGCTCCTCCTCCTCCTTCAACATCTCCCGCCGTCCTTCCAGCAACCAGCGCGAGGTCCTCGTCCTTCATCATCTCTCCATGGCTGCTGAGGAGCTTCCAGCCCCGTCCATGTGAGCAGCTGCGGCGAGTAAGCCACCAACCCTAGCATAGGTTTGGGTCGCGCGCGGCCGCGCCAGGAGGGGAAAAGCAAATCGAAGTGGAGGAGAAGGCGGAGCGTCGACCGGCACGTGGACTACGGCACAGGACGGCGGCGTAGATGGCCGGAGCACGCCGGAATCGGCCGGCGACGGCGAAGGCGAGCGGGGAGCGAGTCGACCGCGGGAGGGGAGAGAGGAGATGGGATGGGGAAAGTGGTCAGGACGGGTTTGCAAGAAGAATCTCCTATTTTGCGCTAATTTCAGTTTGGTCCTTTGTAGCGTGAAATGATGGACTGCGGGTTGTTTCGTCTGTTAGGGAAGGTTTTTTTTTTTGCAAAACTGTCACGGACGTGTCCTGTGTGCCGTCCGATCGACGCCCGACGGACGCGATCGAAGCACTGTATAACACTGTAGTAGACTGTAGCTGCTACAGTGCCAGGGCCTCCCACAATTCGCGATTTATTCCAACTTTTATATAGTTGTTATTATTATTAGTAATTACTCTCCTTCATGTCCTTCTTTTTTATGTTCAAATACCAAGCGCTTCTTATAATGCTTATCGGCTTCAGACATATGCACATCCCCATGCTTAATTGGACATGAAGTCGTATCAGCTAGCTCACTGTCACAGGTCAATACTATCAAGGTTATCACGCTCCGGGTGTGCTTGCGTCAATCCACACAAGTCCCACGTCCACAACCAGTTGTGTCCATACCAAAACCTCGACCGCGAGAGGAGCTGCCCTCCATGAAATTGGATCTGCATCCTCCAAAGTTTGCACTAGCACGACCTCCTCTAAGACTACCCCATAGCGCACCAGAGCTATGTTCTCTACTAGATGTGGTAGTAACATAGATCCATTTCCCAAACTATTAGTCTTTGTTCTCAAAGACACATGTGCCACACGTCTTGTGTCTATGATAGATCAAATCACTTGAATAGAAGACAATACGTACCGAACCGGTACGCTCCTCCTCCCAGGCGACCTATACCACTCGGAACCAATGGCGACGGCCTTTGGGCCCTGGAGGTGTGGCAGATCGCAGTCCCTTGCCGGCGGTAAGGTTTCCGTTCCCTGTTTTTTAGGTTCTTTGAGTGTCTTCTTCGGGATGGCGTGGCGGCGGCGACATCCTGAAGGCAGAATAAGGTCCTCCCTGTCCTATCTTCGCTCCGGTGGTGCGCCTAGTACCGACGGAGGGCGTGTGGAGTGGTGTGTCCGGCGGATCTTTTTGGATCTAGTCCGTTTTCGTGTTCGTTTGTGTGGTTGTAGGTCTGACTCTTCTGATCTACGGTTGTCATCATTGGCGATGGTTGCTGCTCTGCTGCATTGGTCCTTCGGGGCCTTAGCACAACGGCTTCCCATCTGTCTACTATAACAAGCTCTTCTACGATAAGCTTTGCCCGACTCCAGTGAGGGAGGGCTTAGGATGGCGGCGCGCCTTTGGCTCGCTTCACTGCTTGTAGTCATCGCTAGGTGGTCTGAAGACCTATTTGTAATCTAAACATATAAACGGTGAGACCCCTTGGAGACTCCTCAACGATTTGGCCTTTTTGGCCGTCCGATCCTCCCTACTCCGTGCCTCCGCTCCGTCCGATCCCTGCCGGCTCCTGGAGTCGGATGAATAGGGATTTGCAAAGTCGCTAACCGTACCAACCTTATTGCACCCACTCTCGCTGACATTCTACGTGGATCACCGCTGGAGCCCGAGGCCCCGCCCGTCAGCCTCACGGTTCGTGTTTAATCGGTGTGGCGGACGGGCCTGGGCGGTGCAGATTCGCACCGCGCTTGTCCCATTGGCTGAATTTGTACTTTTACCGTTATAGGTTTTAGAGGTGCCCCTCTGGGATAGTTTTCTTCGTACGTGCTTCATCCCCCTCTCTCTTGCTGACGATGGGCCCCATCCGTTCCGAGGCCCACATGTCGGTTGCCCTGCACGTTTTGCGTCGCCAATCTCTCCCGTGTGTGGGTTCTCACTGCGTATTTTCTACAGTATGTCGGGGAACCCTGGGTATTTCGTGTACGTTGCACTGTTCGTGATATCAGGGAGAATTCGGGCCCGATTTCTCCGTCCGAGGTGGCCTCCCTCCATTCGTCGGCGGGTACGTTGCACTGTGCTGCTAGTCAGAAGGCCCGATTTCACGTCTCGCTGGCGGCTCGCCATTGGTTCCGAGTGGTTACCGACCTAAATACAGTGCTTCAGGGAACGGGGTATATAGGATGTTTTCTGGATCGGCTGGTTACTGCAGCTCTCATTTTCCCCCTTTTCTTCTTTGTCGCTGTTCTTGCTCCGCTGTGCTTTTCTTGAGCTCCGCTGTGTTTCCATGGATGTTCCGGTCACGTTTGGTCCCATTGAGATTAGGTTGGGTTTTCTTATCGTGTTTTACGCTCAGGTTTTGGTCGTTTTTTGTTCATGTTGTTCACCGTGTGTTGGATTCGTGTTTTTGTGTTGTTTGTTGCTTATCCGGTTTGTTTTTCTTTGTTTGGGTTCCTAAAATCTCTTTCCTCTTTGTTGATGTGTTTCTTTCGTAGGTCGCTGGTTTACTGTTACGGGCTACGTTACAGGACGAGCCGGTTCTTCAGCTCCGATGTGTTTTCATGGATCTTACGGTCACGTTTGGTCCCGTTGAGATCAGGTTGGTTTTTCTTACCGTGTTTTATGCTCAGTTTTTGGTGGTTTTTTGTTCTTGTTGTTCACCGTCTGTTGGATCCGTGTTTTTGTTCTGTTTGTTCGTTATCCGGTTTGTTCTTCTTTGTTTTCTGGGTTCTTAAACTCTCTTTCCTCTTTGTTGCTCTGTTTTTTTTTCACAGGTTGCCAGTTTACTGTTACGGGTTGCGGTGCAGGATGAGCTGGCTCCCGGTTGTTTTTCATGTATAGATGAACCGTGTTGTTCCTGTGCTCATTCATCGGTATGTGTTTATTCATTGGTTGGCCGTTTCGTTTTTTTGTATTTCTATGCCTGTATGTTCTCTCTTTGCACACTTTTGTTTTTGCAGGTCGGTCTCTTGCTATTTTCGTTTTATATTCTTGATGTTTGGTTTCTTTTGTGGATTTCATGGTTGTTTTGTGGCTTCTTTTGTCTATTTTCCTTGCAGGTCGCTGCCTTACTGGGGAATATTTCAGGCGTGCTGGTTATTGCTTCCTTTTTGGCTTTGGGTTCATGTCATTTCGGTGTTGAGTTATTCTGGTTGGCAGGCGTTGCCGGCTCCCCGTTCGAGCTTGTTGCCTTACTGGTCTGGTTTTTTTTAAATAAGGTTTGTTCCGTTGAGAGTAGTTTTTGCTCTATTGCTGTGTTAATTTGTTTGTTTTTTGTTTATTGTTTATCTTGTTGGTTGTGTGCTTGATTTGTATTATTTATTGGTATGTTTATTTATTGGTTGTTCGTTTCATGTTTTCTTATTTCTATGTCTGTATGTTCTCTCTGGCCAGACGTTTTTTTTTATTTTTCTAGATCGGCCTCTTGCTATTTTCGTTTTATGTTCTTGTTGTTTTGTTTCTTTTGTGGATTTCGTGATTGTTTTGTGACTTCTTTCGTTTTTTTTCCTTTCAGGTCCGTGCCTAACTCGGGAATATCTCAGATGTGGTGGTTTTTGCTTCCTTTTGGCATCGGGTTCATGTCATTTCGGTGTTGAATAATTCTGGTTGGTAGGCGTTGTCGGCTCTCCGTTTGAGCTTGCCGGCTTGCTGATCTGTTGTATTATTTAGCTGTTCATCATTTTTTATATTTATGTATGTTGGGTTGGCTTTAGATTGTTTTATTTCCGTATTGTTTTATTGCCATGTCTTTGTATCTGTTCTTCGTTCTTTCTTTGAGTTAATCCTCACTGAGATGACATCACCCAGTTGCATGTGCAACTCATGTCTAATCCATGTACAAGTAAGAATTTTTTAGTTACAACTCATGTTCCCTCAGTTGCAATTCATGTGCAACCATGTGTAAGTGAGAAAATTTCATTTGTAACCCATGTGTAAAACATCTGCACCTGAAAAAATCTCAGTTGCAACTTGGTGAAACCCATGTGCAGCCGGAAAAAATATGAGTTGCTACTCATGTACAGGTCACATTCCGCACTAATCAAGATGTAAATCTAACGGAATTAGAATTGTGTGAGCTCTAACTTAATTCTCACTCGAGTGACAAATAGCAAAAGCTTTTCTTTATATGTTGGTTCCTTTGTTTGTTCGTAAGCCGTTGGCTTATTGGTGTTTGTTGTTCTATGTTTTTTGTTCATTTTTTTTTGTATTTGTCGGTTGCTTTCTTTGTTCACGGGCCGCTGGCTTACTGGTCGACGTTCTTTTGGTTAACGTTGGTTATGTTTGGATTTGGTTGGGTTTTTTTCCCATGTATTCTCTTTGTTCTTTCTTCATCTCGCTACCCGTGTGCTGGATCCGTGTTGTTTAGTTGTTCATTGCTTTTGTCGAGCACATGTGTTGTCCTTTCGTTGGGTCTTTTGTTCCTTCATTTTTCGTTACCGGAGCAGGGCTTTGCATTTCCTTTCCATTTCTTTCTTATCTCTGGTTTTCATCCGATTGCAAATATTTTATCTCCATTCATGTGCATCATCTGGTCTCGCCGATTCCTCGAGTGGTTTTCAACAACGTACCATTCTAGGTCACGTGTTTGCCCTCCCGTCATGCCTCTGGCCACCGCCAAGGGACGCGTCGACGATGCATGCCAGTTGAAACCGACTCCAGGGAGTCGGCCAGACCGGCTGATGCAGAAGGGTGGAGATGTTGGCGCATTAATTACAGGAGTGTGAACTGTGGAAGGTTGGACCAGGAAGGTGTGGGTGGTTGTAGTTTCGCGTGCATGGCCAGTTATACACGAATCTGAGCCCACATAGAGGATGACGGGTGGGCCACAAAACGGTCACCATTAGTCATCGCGCGAACGAACGGTGCAGATCGCCTCGAGGTGAAGATCTGAGGGTCAGGAACGCAAAACGCCTGGGAGATCGCGGTCACTATCTACGGGTAGTGACTTTGTGAATCCCCATTCGTGTCGGCTCCTGGATCGGGTGGTGCATTAAGACGGGAACCTGGAGTCGGCGGGGTCGGGTGGTGTATTAAGACGGGAATCTGGAGTCGTCGGGGTCGGGTGGTGCATTAAGACGGCAACCTGGAGTACAGAAAACACATACATGTGAACCGGCAGGTATCTCGATAGAAAAAACAATTGGATGACCAGATGATTAGCAAGACCAAAACTTGCTAGCAACGTCGAGGAAAACTCCAAAGAAAAATCAAAGAAAAAACAAATCAAATTCAAAGAAAGAACCCCTCTGTTCGCCTGCTGTCTGGAGCCAGCCCGAATTACCTCTGGAGCAGAAATTCGGGCCCCTGTTGTTATGACCTAGCTGGCTTCTCGGCGTTTGTGTCGTTTTTGATATCGACCGTGCTGTTATTTATTCTCTCATTGTTTAAGACGGGACTGCCGGCTTACACGTGTCATGTACGTCACGGAATAAGTAGCCTTACCGTCGTGTCCTTTCGTTCTCTCATTGTTGGTTTGGTAAAGTGGTTCCTCTATTTGTGTTTTTAGAGCACTTGATGAGTTTTGAAAAGTTGTATGTCCATTTGTTGTTTTACATCGACCGGTGATGTTTATAGTTAGGTTTCTTTCATACTTTATGGTGATTGTTTGAGTCACCGATAGTACACACGAACGTTATAAGCAGGCACGTCCAGTTTAGGCATTCAGGTTGAAGTTGATCATGAGATTTCGTAGGGATTGAGTGATCACTCTTCAGAGCCTCGATTCGGCCCCAGGTTGTTGAGTTAAGCAGTTGAGAGGGCGACAAGGCTCATATCGTCACGAGGGAGCTGGCGTGTTGGGAATCTGTGGAGGGGTGGAGAGACCCATACCGGACGGGCAGATGAATCATGCCGAGTCGATGAGCCGGCGAGATCGGAAGTGCCCGACATGTATACGGTACATACAAATCATGACCTATTTTCGTGCATGTTTGGAAGAAATTCCCTCTTCCTTCTCCGTGAAACCTAATGGAGAGCTAGCTACTATCCAAAGGACGAGGAGAGAGAATAAAAGAAGAGAGGAGACTGCCTTTCCACTCGCATGTAGGTTATTCCGTTTGTTGTTACTTGATAAGGATAGAGTGTTCACTCTCTACGGAACAGGGTACGCAGAAATAAACTCGAACGTACAAAATATTGGTAATGGCCGAGTCCCGGGAGTCGGCTGAAATGATCTTCCCCGTTTCACTACTCAGCGATTCAGCCGACTTCAGGGAGTCGGTAGGACTGACCTTCTCCGTTTTACTGGGCACCAACCCCAAACGGGAAGGCCAGTAGGTTATTCGTCAGCATCTAACCTTTCATTAAGTCGGTGATATGTTTTGATACTGCAGGCTACATATTTAATTTTTTCCTTCCCATAACATTTTGACGGTTGCACGGCTGTTCAGCCCTGCCATATTACAGTTTTGTTTCGCTTGGTCTGTCCGGATGACGTCACTCCATTTTCTTTTCCCCGTTGACTGCCCGTATTAATGCACAACCCGACTCCGCCGACTCGAAGTTACTAAACGATGGACCTCTATGAAAATCGGTATGATCAGGTGTTGTTCGAATCCGTCACTTAGCTAAACAGCCGGCTTAATAGAAGAAGAGGGTCACCACCGATTCTATTAAAAAAATGTGACAGTTGGGTTACGACTATCCATTATAGCGTTAGTTGGAGATTTAGTTAGACACAACTCACACCCTGTCGACTTAATATTTTGGTAATATGGACCAACACATGATGACGATGCATTAAGACGGACAAGACAATATCGTTGGCTCCCCTATGGCCCATGGAGTCGACTTTGATCGTACGGTGCATTACGACGGAGAAGCCAATATCGTTGGCTCCCCTAGGGCTCCTGGAGTCGGCTTGATCGGACGGTGGATTAAGATGGACAAGTTAATATCGTTGGTTGTCCTACGGCTCTTGGAGTCGGCATGATTCGACGGTTTATTAAGACGGAGAAGACAACATCGTCGGCTCCCCTAGGGTGGTACGTCTCGCTAGGGAAATAAACCGATCGAGAGGAAAGTAGCAGAACATGTGATAAAAACATATAGTACTCAGTAAGCACTACAAAAGTAGGGTTACAGTACATAGAAGGAGCAAGAGAACAAAACACTTGAGCATTTACCGTTCCTCATGAACAACTCCAGTCTCAAGATCGTCGACTCCATCGACGTGACCGTCCAGCCGGCTAGACGCGATAACAGGGGCTGTGAGGCTTGGCTCCTAAGGTTGGAGCCGGCTGGCCCACGGGGAAACTTGGTTCTTAAGCCTCCAAGGCTTCTCAACCAAGGAACGCGTATTTTCTACAGTAAATCGGGGTGCGCTTGGTATTTCACGTCGTCGTCGGGTACGTTGCACTGTGCTGGTAGTCATAATAAATTCGGGCCCATTTTCCCCGGTCCTAGTCATGCATGTAAAATGCATACATGAACTTTGCATTATTTCTACTTATATTCCAGTCATATTTGCATCATATAAGGGTTATATCACTGTTTTATAATGATTTTCGGAATATTTTATATGTTTCCTATTTTTTATGGAATTAACCCTGCGCAGTCAGAAAACCCTATTTCTATATTTTAATGTTTCAGGGACCCAAACGACGTCCAAATGACCTGCAAATTTACGGGCGTCAATATTTGGAAGGAAGAAGACCTAGGGGCGAAGGAAGCAAACAAGCGGAGACCCGAGGGCCAAATTAGGTGGGCCCACGCGGCCCTATACCTGGCCGCGTGGGACCCCTCCTTTTCGGCCTCGGCGCTCCGTTGCCATCGATCTTTCCTCCACCGACTCCGTTTTAACCTAAAAACGCCTATAAAAATTGTCCCCCGACGTTCTCTGGAAGGAGCGCCGCAGAAACACCGAAACAGAGACCTAGAGCTGCAGATTGGAGGGGGAAAACTCCGGCGGGGCGCTGCCGGCGTGGTTTCCATCTTCTCCAACGACCTCTCCACCGTGTCCATGATGAAGAGGGAGTAGTCCACCTCTGGACTATGGGTTTGTGGAACTAACTTATGTATCTCTCTCTCTCGAGCTTCACTAATTAGTACCGTATGAGCTGCTGAACATGATTACGGTCATCTATGTAATACCTTTGTGGTGGATCTTTTTATGAGTTAATATATGTTTGCGATTGCAATGGTTTTGTTTCAGTTATGAAAGTAGATGCATATTATGTACCCCGTTCTTATTTACTTGTTATGATCAAGCATGTTTATGAGAGCGTGTGAGGGGGAACGTGTGTATTAGTTGGAGTAACGGGGGGTGGCTAGTGCAGTGAACGTGAGAGAAACTTCTGTGATCCACTTGGGTGTTTTACGTTACTTTGTTGCCTCACTATGGATAAAAAGTAATACCATGCTACCGGAGATGTGGGTGTGACTATTGCCACTACTCCATGACTAGATCTAGCATGTTCTTATTTTAATTTCATGTCATGATACTTATTGCTATACTCTGAGTTATCTTAATTACTGAGGTGTTATGATTTAGTTCGCATCTTGGTGGAGTATAAGAGAGACTAATAACCAAAAGTTCTCTATGTTAGGACGTGATGCCCATATAATTATAACTTGTCATTAAACTGTTGTGTTGCAATCTCATATGTCAACTCTAGTGTTCCATTGTCTACCACTTTATTAAAGAAAGAGTGCATTTGTGAAACCATGAACCCCGGTCCATTTCTAATCATAAGAAACACCTTTCCAACAACTTTTACCACTTTTCCATTTTCTGCCATTATTAAATCCGAAAATACAAAAACACTTTTACATCTTGCATTCATCATAAAAAAACCCAAAAATATCATTTATCATTGCTACCACCATCCTTGCATATTTATTTACCATCATTGCATATATATTTCTTGTTTGCATTGCATATTATCTTGATATCATTCTCACACCTTGTGCTTGACAACCACTTGGTGAGGTTGAGGACCAAAACGTTTACTTTGTTTTATAGGTAACCAAAAGAAGGATAGGAAGATAAATCTTCACTACTGATTCCCCGAGAGTTCGATATTAAACCCTCGAGTCACCCTCGTGGGGAAAACACGTCTTCCACTTACTACACACTCTGCACTTGGAGTCTCAACCTAACCCATTTACTTTTCACGCAGGTAACCACGCGAAGGGCTAGCAACTGTTTTCTGGCGCCGTTGTGGGGTAACTACATGAAGGGCCATCACCTAGCTGGCGTATCAGTCAGGGAAATCCTGCCTCGGACTGAGCTAAAGGGCGAAGAGTCTCGTGTCCGACACTCCCGAGTGGTCCATTCGGAATCATCTCCGTCTTAATGCATTGTCTTATTATGCCGACTCCCTGGAGTCGACATGCCATATCGATACTGACTTGTCCGTCTTAAGGCACTGTACGGTCACGCCGGCTCTCTGGAGTCGGCATAACCACCGATCAAATTTATTCCTACGCCTACCCTGTTTTGTGGAGAGTAAACACTTTACGCACCTAATTCCTCTACCACTTCTTGTATGTATGTAGATATGCATATATATTTGGACTTAACAAAAGGATACCCTAAACCCTAAAAAGTGTTTGTGGCTACTCTATGACGACCACGATAGAACACTGTTGAACGATAGGACATACGGAATAAATCAAAGCAATGTAGTTGGCTTGGTGGATGGATAGAGAAATCAATATTGTGGCTCCGCTAGGGCGGCACGCCTCGCTAGGTTGTTTTACGCAATGCTTGAAATCAGTGGTTCATAATAATAATATCACAATTAGTGCTTTTGTCACTATCTGCTTGGTTTCCTTGCATAGTTTTACGTGTGTCATTGTGAAAAAAAACTCATGGGAGTGTCAGGTCGTCGGTCTAGCGAGCCGTGTTGGGCTAGGCTTCTCCGTCTTAATGCACCGTTTGATCACGCTTGCTCCTCCGTCTTAGTACACTGCCCGATCACACACTGACTCCAGCGATTCGGCGTTTGATGAAAATGCGAGAACAAACCAAATCCGAAACATTCGGTTTTCGTCCAGTTTACCCTGTTTTTCAGCAGATCTATTTCCTTTATTTTTTCACCAAGGTTGTAGGAAGGCTGTGGGGTGGGTGCAAGTATGGTTTGTGATTATGCAAAAAGATTTCAAAAACCACGACTTTATTCGGAGTTCTTGACTAGCTTTCGTTGCTAGCGGATTGGTTCCTTTGCATCGTCTCTTCCGTACTGTAAACGTTGGGGCACGATCGGGTTCTGTTCTAGGGTGCTGGTGCCAGAGTACTTCTTCCTATCCTTTCCACCATGCCCGTTTTCTTCTCCCTGCACATTTTCTTCTCGCTTCATATTCCCTGGAACGTTGTTCGAACCGACTCACGGGAGTTGGCGCGGTCGGATGACAAAAGAATGTCGATTTTGGTGTCCACGCTTTCCGAGCTTATTTCTTGGTGCAGCAAGAAATAGACATTGTCGGCTCCTGAAGTCGGCATGGACAGAGGTTGTGGGAAATCCATATCAATCACCGATGACCTTTTCTATCCAGTTTGCCGACCCGTTAGCATCATCTGATTTCGTCGGCTCCTTGTAGTTGGAGGAACTGATTGCCCACACAAAAAATGGATGGTCAGATGATATGATCCACTGGGGAGTGTAACGGCCCATTTATTCGATGGGACGGTGAGCCTCCGCGTCTATAAAGCCGGCGTTTGTATGTGCTGTCGGATCAGATCATCAAGCGAACCTGACGGTAGGCTGTCAAAAATGGCAGACGACGTAACCCGTATTAGCGTGGTGGTAAGACGGTGATCATCCGGTGACGAAGGCGCTGACCCGCACGTGTACATGATGGTTGTAGTACGTACGAGGTTTGGCGTGGTACAAAGCCGGCGGTGCGTTACTTCGGAGCATCTGGTTGTGTGGTTTATGTCAAGGTGATGCGACTGTGCCAGAAACGGTGACTTCATCGGCTACGAGAGTCGTGTTATCTCTTCGAGTCGTTGGCCAAGCGAGTCATCGTCTCGACATACGTGGGCTTGGACGAGATGGCGAGCTGGAAATATATACTCAATAGTATAGTTTGTAGACAACTAATGATGCAGGGTAAAATACGCATTTGTTAGTCAGGTGGTGAGTCAACAACAAACAGATTGGACACACAAAAGACGGCATTACTTGAAGTAACATGGTTCAGGCTTTACAAAACGAGTTAACATATGTGTTGTCCTCTCGATAGTGGACGAGTTGTTACTTACATGCCAGTTATCTGAACAAAATATTTCGTGATCTACATCTTGAGTTAATTTAGTTTCGACCCCTCGACTGTGTCGTAGCCGATTCCCGAGCTGAGTCAGGTAAGGGATGGCCGACTTTTCTTCTTGCTTGCTGGTCGTGGGAGGTAGCGGGAAGGTTTATATCCTGTTGACGTGTCTGGGTGTACCGTTCGGTTGGACTTGGAATTTCGGAAGCAAGGCCTACCGTCTCGCTCATGGTGGATGCCACGCCTCTGTTCTCCTCGATATCTTTCACCACGTTCTTCAAGGCTCTATATTGTTCATCTCTTGTCTTACTTGCCTGTATTAGACAATGCAAAGCGTAGAGGGTCGATTCGTCATTGGTTTGTCCTGCACATGTGATAGCTTGATTAGGTATAAGGAAGATTGTTAGAATAAGACTACTAAGGTAGCCATGGGTGGTTTTGTATATCATGAATTTCAGCTGCTGGAGATATTCAAGGGCTCATGTTAGCTGATCGTTATGGTACTTCTCATGTGCATCTACTTCATGCATTAGTCGTGCGTAGGAGGTCTTTACATCGTTGTTCTCCTTTGTCAATGCCTCATTTTCAAAAAGGAGGACCTGACGATCCTCATATATCTCGATGTATTTGGTCCGGTGGGTCTCCTTTAAGGTCTCGATTTGTTTGTCCAGTTCAGTCATCGGAACATATGTCGTCGTTGCCTGCTGCAGTCCAGCGATGATACCCTTGTGTATGTTAGCTTGCTCTCTCTCCCTGTTTAACTGGACCTCTAGCTGTGTTATGAACCTGCTTTTGTCAGCTAGGATCTTCATTGCATTCATCTTTATTTCATTCATCGTTGCCAGTTCGCGCTTTTCATATTTTGTTTAGAAAAGGGGTCGTCCCAGCCTCTGCATCGATTGATGCATGCGGCTTTTATTATTTATTAAAGAGCGGAAATCCGTATAAAGTTATTACATCATGGGTCGCCTAAAGTTGCGACATGAAACAACCATCTAAAAAACAAGGACAACATAGAATGACACTGCATTAACATGTTATCCTAAGATCAGAACACCATCTGAACTGGGAATATAGATCCGACGCGACCGATTCCAGGCGGCTACACCCAAAATCCATTGCGCCGTGCTTCTCCATTGATTATAGGTAGGACCACGTACGGATCCAATGAGTAGCCATTGGGATAACCTGCACGAAGGATTTTTTTTTTTGCCCTGTTAAAGATATAATCATTGCGTATATTCCAAATTGCCCAAAGCAAGGCGCAAACACCAACTCGAATCTGAACCTTTTCTAATTTGGAGACTCCCTTAAGCCAAGTACCAAATAAATGTGATAAATCCTTTGGGGGCTTAATATTAAAAGCTATATGAACAATACGCCAAGTCATTCGTGCAAGGGGACAGTAAATAAATAAATGTTGGATTGTTTCATCTTGATCACAAAAACAACATTTTTTAGAACCATTCCAATTACGCCTAGCCAGATTATCTTTCGTTAAAATTGCTTTATGGTATAAGAACCACATAAAAATCTTGATTTTTAGCGGTACTTTCATCTTCCAAAGGTATTTACGGAGGAACCGTGTATGATCACTCATGAAATCTAGATACAACGATTTAACCGTAAAAATACCAGTACTAGTTAGACCCCAATTAAAAACATCATTTAGATTTGTGAGGTTAACCTGCATTAGCCGGTTTACCAAATGTAATCATCTTGTCCATTTATTTCCGGTTAAAGCTCTCCTAAAACCTAAGTTTGGAGGAGGCGCCTGGGACAAAACATCAGCCACCGAGACTTGTTTTCAATGAACTATGTTATACAGAGAAGAATATTGACTAGAAAGGGGCTTGTCCCCAAGCCAAGTATCTTCCCAAAATCGAGTATTCTTTCCATTCCCTACAACAAAAGACCCACGCTCGAAGAAGTCTTCTTTTACCTTCATTAGGCCCTTCCAAAAAGGGGAGTCAGTCGGTTTTCCTTGCACTTGTGATAATGATTTTGAATGTAAGTACTTATTATGTATCAGCTCTCGCCATACTCCTCCTTCTTCTGACAAAATCTTGAACAGCCACTTACTTAATAAGCATTTGTTCTTAAGTTCTAAAACTTCTATCCCGAGACCCCCTTGGTCTTTAGGTCGACACATCATATTCCATTTAGTTAATCTATATTTTCGCTTATGACCATCACTTTGCCAGAAAAAACGCGATCTAAAAAAGTCCAATCTTTTCCGTACCCCTATGGGTATTTCAAAGAAGGATAACATGAACATAGGGAGGCTTGTCAGAATTGAATTAATCAGAATTAGCCGGTCTCCATAAGACAAAAGTTTTCCGGCCCAGCTTGCTAGTTTCTTCTCGAAACGATCCTCTATCATCTTCCATTCACCATTAGTTAGCTTTCTGAAATGAATTGGAATTCCCAAATATCTAAATGGGTATGTCCCGCACTCACAGCCAAACAGTAATCTATATTGTTCTTTCACTTCTTTAGCTTTTCCAAAGCAAAAGAGCTCACTCTTATGGAAATTAATTTTCAGCCCAGAAAGTTGTTCAAAAATGCAAAGAATAAGCTTCATATTCAGTGCCTTTTCAAGATTATGTTCCATAAAAATTATAGTGTCATCCGCATATTGTAGAATTGATACCCCCCATCTACTAAGTGTGGTATTAGTCCATCAACTTGTCCATCTTCCTTGGCTCTTGCAATCATGATAGCTAGCATATCCGCCACTATATTAAATAGGATTGGTGAAAGAGGGTCACCCTGTCTCAGTCCTTTTTGCGTTTGAAAGTAGTGACCTAAATCATCATTTACTTTAATCCCAACACTCCCTCAGCTAACAAAATGTTCAATCCATTTACACCACTTAGGATGAAACCCTTCCATTCGCAACACTTGTTGCAAAAAAGGCCATTGTACTTTATCGTAAGCTTTTTCAAAATCAATTTTTAGTAGAACCCCATCCATTTTCTTCCTATGAAGTTCATGGATTGTTTCATGTAAAATCAGTACTCCCTCAAGAATATGTCGTCCTGGCATAAAGGCTGTTTGCGTTGGTCGAATTACCTTATGTGCAACCTCTGTAATCCTATTTGTTCTCACCTTGGTGAAAATCTTAAAACTAACATTAAGGAGGCGTATAGGACGGTAGTGTTGAATCTGAGCAGCATTTTCTTTTTTTTGGCAATAGAATAATATTCCCATAGTTAAGTTGAAACAGCGGCAACTCTCCCCGTTGAAAAGCTTTGAACAAGTTCATTAAATCATGTTTAATAGTTCCCCATAACTTCTGGTAGAAATCAGCGGGGAAACCGTCTGGACCCGGCGCTTTGTTCTTCTCCATTTGCATGATCGCATCATACACCTCCTTCTCTATGAAGTCAGATGTAAGTATATCATTTTCCTCATCTGAAATTTGGGGAATGTCGGCTGTTTCAGTCTCCACTAATGAGACATGATGTGCATCCGAATTACCAAACAATTTCTTGGCCTGTTCATATAACAAAAAAACATATCACAAGAAGCAATAGATTGTGTTCGTAGAGTTAGCGTGTTGCTGGCCCGGTGACGTACGTGAACATTTTTAAACTTTTTGGCATGTTCTTTGGTTTTTCTGAGCTCGGCTTGCAGGTTGATGCAGTAATTCTTTTCTTCGGTTAGATCCTGCTCTACTTGCTTTTTTTTTCCTTTTGGCCTTAGTCATTGTTTCCTGTAAGGTTATATCAGTAGAAGATATGGAGAAGATATGGTATGTATACGGAGTTTTAGCCGATGGTAAGAAGTTTGTAGATTACCTTGTGTAGTCGTTTTAGTTCTGCTAATGTTGCATGTCGTTGTTTTGCTTTTTTGTTTTCTTTGGCTATGTAAGTCCCCAGCATGTACCTTTGTGTATTGCTTTGCTGCTCGTGGGGTTTGTTTCTAACAATCTTTTCTTCCAGGGTTGCAGTTCGCGGTGACCGGGAAGGCGAGACAGATGTACAAATTTTCAAGTTCCCGGTGTCATGATCGGCAGTATCTGCATCAACGTTCTCTGCGAGGTTAATGACAGGATTAACGAGGTCCGTCGCTGTCTCTGTCAAGTTTGTCTCCTGAGGTTTGTACGATTCCAGCCAAGCCATGTCTGTCGAGATTTCGCTAGATGGATCACCGTTGAGACAAGTTGGCGCGGACCTGCACGAGGGTAGGGTAAATGTTATGACAGTATATAGCCCTTTTTTATAAAGACAGAAATTGAAACCTGTTTGATCAATCATACCCCTCATATGTAGGAATATCTGATAACCAATCCTGATCTGAAAGCGTCATGTGATTTAGTGCTGTCAGACTTGTTGTGCTTGTGGTAGTCGCCTGATCCCATAGAAGGCCGTAGTATGGAAACGGTTCTAATACCAGCTCCTCCAATTCTTCTCTGAAGCCGGCTGGCCTTGAAAAAAAATCCACATGATTTGTTGCTGACAGACTTGACGTGGTCGTGGTAGCCGTCTCCTTCCATGAATCTCTGACGGCGAAAGTATATTCTTGGTTCTGTGATTGCAGTCCATCTTCAGGTCCCGTCTTCTGACGCTTCGGCGTTTCGGAGATCAATGTCTCCGACAGAATGTCGCTTGGTCTCTTTTCACCTGCCCGGGAAAGGGGAGGCTGGTTGTGGTCAGAATATTCAGGTAGCTGCCACTGTATTCATTCACCGGCTCCATTTCAAACCTATATTCGTTACCATTGTTTGTTAGGTCGGACGCTGTGTTGGCTTCGGGTTCAGATCCTGATGCGACACTGTCATCGTTGATGTCCCAAAAACTCTGCTGACAAGAATAATTTTGACAGTTAGAAGATATGGAGTCGTACGACACTGCTGATTATAGGTAACTACATCGGTTATTTACCTAGGACACCTGATGATTGTGCGAGAAGACTTTGATTCTAGCAATATCACTTTCGTTCATTCTTCCGGGGAATAGTGTGCTCATGGCCTTCGAGATCTGCTCCTCTCTGTTTCGAGAGCTGGTACAGTTGTCCAACGTATTTCCTTCCATATGTCGACGATGCACCCAGCCGGCTTCCGAAATTTCCTTTACGTTGAAGATTCGGTTCCAGAGCGCGAGGGAGGGTTTGATTTTGAGGTATCCTTTACACGGCTCTTCGAAACACGCGACGTGAAGAACTGAATTGGGTTCCAGGTTGTGAAGCTGGAGGTCATCTTGTTCGAGTAACTTGCGGAAGAAAGGCGAGCCTGACAGCGGTAGGCCACGGTCGAGGAAATCGTTGAATAGAACCACTTCACAGCTTGCCGGATTAGGAAAAGTTTCCATACCTGGTATCCGGCATCTCAGCTTGGTATCCGGTGGCAGACGTTGGCTTCGATGTAGGACTTCGTGAACTTTTGATCCGCTCCACTTACAGCGCTTGTATTTCTTTGTTTTGCTTGGATCTATAGGTTTTTTCTTTCGATCCGTGGGGTTGGTGTGAGGAAGATGAAGCCGGAGGGGATAGGGATGGAGATAGCCGTTGCTATTGAGCCGTCTGCCGTAACGTGTGTACAAGCGTTTGTGTGTATAGCAATAAATTGCATGTCTCGAAGTGTTTGGCGAGCCGGCTGGCACTTTGTTTAATGCTATGGTCTCTGTACTGTCGTTTCGTGATGATCTTGGGTCGCGAGGGTCTGTACATAATCTTATCAGTCAGACCAGTGAATCTTGCCATCACGCGGTTGGGTCAGCGGTTTAAAGACAAGGGTAAAATATATCCGCTTGATCCACTTGATCGGTAGAAGGCGTCATTCATTGGTGCTTGCATATCATTCAGTTGTTCCAATTTGTTTTATGTCTGTTATTTGTCTAATTTGGTGTCTGGTCTTACGTATGAATATATTTATTTCTACCCGTTGATTATTAGTATCGTGTATGGCGTGTCGTCAAAACAGGTCTCGGGGGTCGTGCGCCAAGGCGCACCCCTAAATCTAGTTTTTATTACTTTTAGGATTCTTTATATGGTTGTTGATAATCAATAGATCGGTTGGCCTTTTCGCAAAAAAAAAAATCACTTGAATAGCAACTAAACTATGATGTTCGTGCTTCACGGCATACAAGGAACGCTTGCCTCATCAAGATATCAAGACAAACTTTGTCAGAGGCTTACAGACATCATGCCGAATGCGGACGCTGACAAAATCACCTCTAAATCCAACGAATGGGGTCATCTTAATACTCAGAACTTATCTACATGCCCGATAGATGAGCCGTGTGATCACCACTTTCTTTCTATATCACTCGGGATCTTGTGGTTTGAATCCATATATGCATATAGTCGAGTACCACTAACTCAGGATCAAAGAAACCATCATATTGTGGAATAATAAGAGCCCAATCTCTGAATAACCACATGCATTTGTCCATAAGTTCCGCAAAATCGCCTAAGCAGAAAATCTCAATAACATTTTTTTGTCCCCCGCACGCATACCGATCTCGCGCGTAAAATTCTATGTGTTATGCATGTTCTGGAATAGAGCTTCTTGGCTAAATTTCTTGCCATCAGAACACGGGCTACAACCATCCATCGAGTACTCTCTTTGAATGCTACATCATCTTTCTCGATCAGGAAGTCATTAAACTCCTCTTTGTTGATCGCCAATTGGTCGAACATGGAGTCAATACCTCAATCTTCCCTCGACTCCTTGGTTGTCGATGTCGCATTCTTCTCATCAATTCTTGGATCAAATCATGTCTTCCTGTTCCCATCGTCATCCCGAGCATGTCGGGGCCAGCTCTCGGGGTTTATCGAGCTTCTGACATGGTCGCCTTGGGACAAAAAAAACCCTAAACCCTAGCCGTCGTGATGAACCTATCCGGTCGAGAAAATGTAGGGTTCACTAGAAACCGGGGAGGAGATCAACAGGCGATCATGGTAGGGAACTGCATTAGGTAACATGAAATCAATCAGAGATTAAATGAACGTGGACTTGTCGCCGCGTCGCCAGGGGGAGGACAAAACCCTAACGGGTACGAAATTTGTGAGGGAAGAGTATACTTTGATCAACATATTATGATTGTGTTGATCATAACCACTTGAATGTTTAAATTATTATTCTGTTGTTCCAGATTCATGTGTTGCAACTTGCAATCACCTTCATGTTCAGTCTAGACACTCTCAAGGAACAATTAACCCGGTAAAACTTTATCGTGCAACTTCTCTTTCCCTTTCCACCTGAATTATCATCCGGGCATTCCGTTGTTGCGGGACAGCTGGACAGAGGATGTTAAATGACCAGTATACCATCGTATAGATACTATATATTAAGGCTGCTGGAAATTGAGCCCTCACAGCGAGCTGAAAGCTATGGGGTATGGATCAAATCTGAGATGAAAAGAAATATAAGCTGCTAGTGACATTTCAGAACCTGCCACTACCACACATGAATACATGGTGCATTTTCATGGCAGTTGGCAAAAACGTTGGAAAGTGGAGAACTGATCGGCAAAGCTTTGATTAATTTGTGAAGATGGGGACAGCAAAGAAGGGAGATCACAACGACCTAGGAAACTGTACAGCGTCGCCCAGTTGGTAAGGTGTCTCCAATTCTCATAACTCTGAAGCTCCAGGCCATGTGGAGATGCATCGCACACGTACGACAACACACGGCCCGTGGTAGAGAGTGACGTGTTCCGCGTAGGCGTTTGATAAGCTTTCAGCAGAACGTTAGGGTCGTGTGAGTGACGATCACCGAAACATACATGCATGTAAGATTTGGGGGGGGGGGGGGGGGGGGGGGGAATTTCAGCGCATACCATCACCTTAGAAAAAAAAGGTCCTCGCTCCCGTGCCGCACCCAGGCGGCACCGGGGCGCCACCCCCGCGCCGCCGCCAGCCACCCCCCCTCCGAGCCATCCCGCCGCTGCCGCACATCCGGCACTGGGGGTGGCTCTCTCCTTCCGCGGCGCAGGCGGACGCTGGACCCGACTGGGACGGCAAGGGCGGGTCGCCGGCACGGGCACGCCGGAGCGGCGGCTCCGGGGACGCAGAACCGCTCCGGGTGGGGCGCGCTAACCTGGCCTCGAGGGTGGCGGGTTGGCGGCGCGGCTGTGCGGCGCGGGCGCGATGGGCTCGCGCGGGCCGGATCTGGGCGTGGGCGGGCCCGACGGCGGGGTGCGCGCCAGGTGCAGTGCGGGGGCCGGGGTTCCTCCCAGGTCGGCGGCGCGCTGTGGTTCAGTGGCGGCGCGTGGTGTTGGTGCGGTCGGGCCGGCGGGCTGGGAGCTGCGTTGCGGCTGGTCTTCTAGGGCGGCGAGGCGTTTGGAGTCTTGGAGGAGTCACGGTGAGTGGTCTTGCTGCTGGCTGCTTGTACCGGAGTCATCGGCGCCTTGGTGTCGTTGATCTGCCCGGACGTTCGCCCTGTTCGCGAGGTTGTGTTGGAGCACTAGGCGAAAGCCTTGCCTTGACCTTTTGGTCGAGGCCGACAACGGCGGCGCCCCGGCGTCGTGTACCTTCTTGGAGGCGTTGTCGTAGAGCTCCGGCCCTCGTAGGGTCGTGGCTCACCGGGAGAAATCCATGCTTTGGCTTGCCGAAGCAAGCGATGGTGGCGGCTACGTCACTACCTCCTTGGAGGCATCGCTTTGGTGAGTCTACAAGTGGCGGTTTTGCTCGTCTCTCTCTCGTCGACGGTGTGGTGGATGTCGGGGCAGCGGCCCCGAGATGTTGTGCTTGTGTGCCGAGGCGGCGGCCTCGGGGACCATCGCGAGTGGTGGCGCTATGGGGCAGGGCCGCAACTCGTCATGGATTGGGTGGCATATCTTGAGCTGTGAGTGAAGCGAGGTTGTCGGCTCGGTAGATGCATCCCAGCGGGGGTGATCTTCAGTATGTCGAGGCAGCGGCCTCGGACGTGGTGTGGCGGCCGTGGTCTGCGGTTAGTTGCTCTGGGCAGTTTGGGCTGCGGGCAGCTAGGTCGTGCGGCGTTGCAGCTCGGGTGCGAGCGGTGGCATGTCGGGGCGACGGCCCCGGAAGGTGGTGCAGGTGGATTGCGCGGGGCGTGACAGTGAGGTGGATGTCGGGGCGGCGGCTCCGAGAGTTTCTGCAACATCGAGGGTGCTCCACCTTGTGTCGTGTGGGCGACAAGGTTGCTCGAGGTGTTCGCGTTTGAGACTTCTGTGGCGACGATGATGATGATGAGCGATGTCGGAGATGTGGCTGTGGCTGCGGTAGTCGGCTCTTCTCCGGCGTGTCCTTGGGGTTGCCTCGGCGTGTTTTGTTGTTGAGAAGTCGAAGCTGCTGTGGTTTCCAGTGGTGTACGATGACTGGCGGCAGATGTTCCTTTCGGCGAGTTTCCACGGCGCCAGCCTGCCTGGTTCTCTCTTTTAGCACTTCTTCGGACTCGGAGCTGCGCTGTCTTGTCGCAGGGGCTGAGTGGCACGGATCTTCATATGGCCTCGCACGGCCACGACAGTGCGGGTTGGCTCGGCGACTGCCTGCGGTGAAGTCGGAGTCGCATGCTCAGAGTTTCGGGTTGGCGGCGTGGCCCCCAGGGGAGATGTGATGACGATGACGCCTTCATGCAGTCTCGGCGAGGCCCTCTCTTGAGAGGCGTGTGGGGTTTTATTTTTTGGTGCCGCTCAGCGGTTCTGTTGGTTTTCGCCGGGTTTGGCCGGCGAGTGGTGCGTTGTGTTGTACGGTTTTTGGCCGGTTTTCCTTATAAACTGTCCAACTCTTTTTCGGCTTAATCAATAGATTGTCTAAGTTTCGAAAAAAAAAAGATTTGGGGGATATTTCGGCAGAGTCGGAGCATCTCAAGTCGTGACCAGAGGACTATTAGGAGCGCCAGAGGTGAAACCGCGCCCCCATACGCATGTCACCACGTAACTGGAGCCTTCAATCCACCCTTCACTCTACATCTAACGGTTGAGATTGATCCAAAAGTTGAAATCAAAATCCAAATATTTCAGAAAAAAAATTAAAAAATTCTGGCAAGTCGTATATGGTTCGTTTTGTATTCTGGGAGAGTTTTGCTACATTTGGACTACCCGTTTATGAGTTAATAGTCTTTTAAGTTTGAAACATGAAAAGCTATTTAAATATTAACCAATTATCAAAATGAAGCGAAACTTTCTCAGAATACAAATCGGATCATGTACGATTTAATAGAATTATTTCAAATTTTCTGAAATGTTTGAATTTTGACTTCAACTTTTGGGTTAATCTCCACCGTTGGATAGAGTGTGAACGGTAGATAGATGGGAGACAGTTACGTGGTGACATGCCATGGGCATGTCACTGAATCCCATACGCGGGTTAAGTTTTTTTTTTTTTTTTTTGCGTTTTCCATAGTCCCAGATGCTATCAGATCAATTCCTTCGGCATTATATACTGTATTTACAATTTGGGGATATTTTTGGCAGAGTTTGCTTTGTGGGTTGCGACCACGTGATGTGTCTCCTCCCTCCACCGAACGTCGCCAAATTTCCCTCTGCGATTCGTGTGCCGCGCACGCGGCAAAACACGCACATTTCATACGCAAATCACGGTTGCCGTCGCGCTCGTTCCATTCAGCATATGTGCACAGACCGTTTCTGCGGTAGGGCTTGCCTGTGCCGCGCCCGTGCGACCATCCGTGCGACGGGACGCGTGGAAGCCATCCGGTGGTTATCCCTCCCGCACGGCCCAGCACTGCTTTTCCTTCCATAAAAAAAAAAAAGAAATACACCTCCTTCCCTCCGTGTATCAATTCCCTTCCGTAATATAAGCAGGCCATTAAAACTGAACACAAAATAAGAGATAAATAATCTGGCGGGAACTAATCCTCAAATTACATAGGTGCGCGCCAAAATCTGCTGCCAAAGCAAATAGAAACAGGGTTTCTTGAGGCGCAGCAACCAACGCACACGAATTATCCTCCAGTTAAACACACAGGCTCGAATTGAACACACAGCAATCAGGACAAGTTAACGATGGCTTCTTCAAGTAATCAAGGGCTTAATGATGGTGATGAATCTCACGCATAGACTGTAAGAAATCTGACCCTATTTTTCTTGATGAATCATAGTCCAGATTTGCAATTTCCTTTTAACCCAATCATGGGAATCCTCCCGATCCTACCATCTCCTTCCTTTGCTTTCCTCCATCGGCCTAGATGTATATGAACTCCTTGCAAAATTCTGGGAACATCTGCATTTGAATTATGTCATGACAACCGTGAGCTACTCATATAATCCAGCATTTGAATGCCACATCTATGTACTGACTATATTACATATTCATTGATATAGGATTTTCAAGAAACTCCAACAAATCCTGCTAATGGAAGGGTTCCAAAACTTGGCATGCATTTTTTGTCAGAAGAAGAAGCTTATTCTTTTTATAACAACTATGCTGAAACTATCGGTTTTAGCATTAGAAGAAGCAGCGGCCATAAAGTGAAGAATTCTTCTACAATGCAACAACGGACATTTACATGCTCTCGTCAAGGTATGGGCTATATGCATTTTTTTGTTATGTTTGCAAACATATTTTGATGCACTACAACTTATAGGCTATCGTGGGGATGATAAAAGAGAGGAGACATTCAGCTACAGCAGGCCTGAAACACGATGTGGGTGTACCGCCCGTATGAAGATAAGCCTGAGAAACGGACTTTATGATGTGTATGAATTTGATGCGTCACATAACCATATTCTTGCTCCTGGAACCATGACACACTTTTTGAGATCCCAAAGAAAAGTAACAGAAGCACACATAGCGGATGCAGAGGTTGCAAAATCTGTAGGTATTTCAAATAAAGCAACAATTGATATGATGGCCAAAAAAGCAGGTGGAATTGAAAACCTTGGTTGTACACGTGAAGATATGAAGAATCGACTGTACTCAAAGAGAACAATAAAAGCAAAGGAAGGTGACACCGGGGGGTGTTAGAGTACATGGAGAAGAAGGTATCGGAAGATGTCAATTTCTTCTATTCAATTCAAGTAGATGAGGATGATTTGATAACTAATATTTTTTGGGCTGACTCCAAAATGGTTGCGGACTATGCGATGTTTGGTGATGTTATATGCTTTGACACCACATACAGGAAATTAGATGATGGGCGTCCATTTGGTTTGATTGTTGGGGTCAATAATCATAAGAAAACCGTTGTCTTCGGTGCTGCACTTCTGTATGATGAAACCGCTGAAAGTTTTGGTTGGCTTTTTAGAACTTTTTTAAAAGTTATGTCGGGAAAACATCCACGGACAATTCTGACCGATGAAGATGCAGCAATGGCGAAGGCAATTAGTATAGTCCTGCCTTATTCTATTCATAGACTTTGCGTGTGGCATATGAATCAAAATGCTTGCAAGCACCTTGCTGGAGTTGTTCCAGAATATAAGAAATTCAATGTTGATTTTCAACATTGTATCTATGACATAGAGGAAGAAGATGACTTTATAAGTGCATGGAATGGAATGCTTGATAAGTATGGACTACATGAGAATGAGTGGCTTCAAAGGTGGTTTCAGAAAAGGGAGCATTGGGCACTAGTGTATGGCAAAAATACTTTCTCTGCCCAAATGAGCACTACCCAAAGGAGTGAAAGCATCAACAATGAGCTAAAGAGATACATCAGTGTTAAATATGATATGCTTACTTTTTTCCATCATTTTGAGCGGCTAGTTGCAGATAAAAGATATGAAGAGTTGAGATGTGACTTCAAAGCAACACAGAGTAGTCCCAAGCTAGCGGCAGAAGCTAGCTGTATGTTAAGACAAGCTGTAACCACATATACTCCAGCAATATTCAAGATGATTCAGGAGCAAGTGCTTCGGACCCTGAGCTACGATACATTCCTATGTGATGAAAGTGAGGCAGGGGAGAAGGCTTACACAGTAAAATTTCATGGCACACAACGTGACCATGTCGTTAGATTGATTCCAAAAGAAGAAAAGGTCAGCTGCAGTTGCAAGAAGTTCGAATTTGCTGGAATACTTTGCTCTCACTGCTTAAAGGTACTTGATATCAATAATATCAAGCATATCCCTGAAGAATATATCTTGAAAAGGTGGACAATTGATGCAAAAGCTTTGGATATAAGTAACAAACGCAACCAGCATGTGGACTTAAAAGCAAGAATGTCAAATCGCTACAGGGATTTATGCAAAATGTTTATGAAAATAGCTTCTCGTGCAGCTGAATCTGATGAATCATATGATCTGGCTGTTAACTGCGCAGAGCAATTAGCACAACATGTGGAGAAAAGCTTGAAAATTAGATCTGATCCAGAATTGGGTAACTCATGTACTACCTTGCAAATTATAGCTGATCCAGAAGTGGGTGACCCAGGTACTACAGAAGGTATGTCTTCTACTTATAACTAACTAGAATACTTCTAAACCAAGACTTAAATTTAGCATTATTGTGGCAGGACTGAACATCGACTCTAGTAGAATTTCGAAACATAATCAGGGGCTTGCCAAACCAAAAGGTATCAAGTTAAAGGAGAAGACTACCAAGGGAGCAATCAGACCAGTTGGTGGCTTTGAGAAAGCAACTTCAAAGAAGAAAAAGAGCAAGGGAAATGTTGCACAAGTACAGTCTCAGGGCATGGGTGATACTGCACAAGTACAGCCCCATGGCACTTCAACGGTATAAGCATTTGTCGTTTGTTTCCTATGAAAACCTTTAACTGTATTAACATTTCGATATCATTTTTTACAGGATCATTTGGAGCTTTTCAAAAATCAAATGGCTGCATATCAGTTACACTACAACACTATGCTAAATGCTACAATGCCACCATCAATTGGTAATACCAACCCAATGTCACTACATCCCAAGAACAACTAGGAGGATTCCAACCATACAACACACCAATGGTATAAGCACTCCATGCTTCCAAGTTTTCCAATTTTAAAAGTTTCGATGAAAGTAAACTCTACTTTTGTGCGCAGGGCCATCCGACAAATCACACATATACCTATTTAACGCAACAAAATCATGTTCTGAATCCCTCAATGCAAGGGAACATTGGAATTGGGATCTCTAGCGCTGCTGCGGGACATAACTATGCTCTGAATCCCTCGCTGCAAGGGAACATTAGAATTGGGACCTCTAGCGCCGTGACAGGACATAACTATGCTCTGAATCGCTCACTACAAGGGACCTCTAGCGTTGCGACGGGACAAAACTATTCTCTGAATCCCTCACTGCAAGGTACCATTGGCATTGGGACCTATGGCGCTGTGACAGGACAACAGCATGCCTTTCTCCATCAACAGAAGCCAACATGATAGATTTGCTATGTACATTTTGGCCTTCTAAGTTGACAGGCTACATAATTTTGTCTAGAGATTTTTTCGCATCACTTTATTGAAATTTTGTATTATGATAATCACGGATTTTTTTTTTTTTTTTTGCGAAACACAGTACAACGCAAGCGCTCATATACACGCGCACACACTCACCCCTATGAACGCACGCACGCACACCCTACCCCTATGAGCACCTCCGAGAGACTGAGTCGGCGGGTCGAGTCTTGAGATTGACGAAGTCACCACGGGCGCCTCGCTGTCGACGGGAACGTCGCCTCCCACTGAAGAATATTCCGCCTTAAATGAGAAACACCAGCGTCAAACCTGGGGTTTGAACTCTGGTGGGCTAGGGGTACAACCACCCAACTAACCATCTTGCCACAGGCAAGTTCTCTGATAATCACGGATTGCAAGTTCTAACTGAGCAATAATGATTACTGTTCACACAAACCAGCTCAAGAATTACATAGAAACGATCCCACATAATGCAAAATCTGTTTACCTCCAATTTTCCTTGAGCTTGAACCGGCGACGAGCACATCCTAGCGCCTCCGTCGTTTGTTGTACCACCGCTAACGCCGGTCGACCCCTTGTCCAGCTTCCCGCGCCGCCGTCTGGTGAGACCACCAGGTCCCGTCGACCCCTTGTCGGGCACCCGCGACGCCGCCGTGATGCGCGTGGGAACGGGCCGGCACCGGGGAGCAGACGCACGGTCGCCGCCAGCCGTGATGCGTGTGGGCGCGGTTGGCGGGAACGGGCCGGCGCCGGAGGAGCAGAGGCGCGGCCGCGCTCGTCCAGGTCGACGCTCCTCAGCTCTGACCCGAAGTGGACGGCGGAGGCGGCGAGATCCGTCAACGGGATGGGGCGGAAGGCATGGGGAACGGGAGGACGGGAGTCGCCGGATGGCTCAGCTTCCGGCTCGCTGCTTCTAGCTCAGTCGCGGGGAGTTCAGACAGGGGAAAGCGAAGCAGACAGCTGAGTACACGATGGGAAAGGATAAGGTATGTATTTCTTATTTTTTTTCTGGAAGGAAAAGCAGGGAAGAGGTGCGGCAAACGCATGCGCTGGATGGCTTCCACGCGTCCCGTCGCACGGATGGTCGCACGGGCGCGGCACAGGCAAGCCCCGTCCCTGTTCAGTTGTACACATATGCTCCCACATGTGAATCTGAGATTTTTTTCCCCGGTTCTAGTGATACTCTAGGGGTATCACTGTATCTTATCACTTTATCAGGGCCCTTGCTTATCAGAGGAGGTTGAATCTGCTCAGATTTTCTGCTAGGTAACATGCGCCATTCACACTGGTAGTAGGGCCGCCTCCCTCGAGGTAACAGGACCATACAATAGCTGGCGGTAGGAATCTCTGAATCTCCACATGGGTTCAGATTCCCTTGCCGGGTCTGTAATCTAGTTCTAGTTTTGTCAAAACAGAATTTTGGTTCTCTTGGACGAAGCCAATGCCCAGCAGAATCAAAGGGAACAGAAAATCAGAAATGTTTCGTAGACACTAGTCCCAGGCTCCAGCCCAGGTCGTTAAGTACTGAAGACCATCAAGAATTTACTGAAGAACAAGTGGTGTATTGTATACAAGTGTGCAAACTTCACACCTCAGTTCCTAAACAGCTCAGTATACAAGTGATGCAGTTATTAACACTCTTAGTCGTTCATTGTGTAAAGATCTTCCTATGGCCAAAATCTAGATTCTAACCAGACAAACCACTCTAAGTCTACCAGATGAACACATAGATTGGAAAGAAAATAAGCAATAAGACATACTTCCACATCAGTGCATCGTTGATTTTTCGAATTACTCGTGATATTGAGTTGTTAGAGAGGTCGATTGTACTTGATATCCTCTTGTTAGAGAGGTCAATTATACTTGATATCCTCTTGATACATGACCCTTTATCTAGAGAAAAAACGGATCTAGGACACCAAAAGTACAGAAATCATGTCATGATAAGACTATCTTACACATCCTTTAACTACTAGGGAACAGCAGCAAACCTATCACCTATGCTCACAGCCAAACCAGGGTTGGAAAGTTTATTATTGCATCTGTACAAAAATTAAGTAGCAGCAGCTGAGCAGGAAGAGCAAGCTTCCCACTGAAGCTGCTTGAGGAATAGAATGGATGGATACTTCCAAGTCCAATTCTGGATCCAATTGCGTCGAACTAGCTAATTCGATCACTTCAACTGTATGATGGATGCATCCGTGTTATCCTCATTGCAGATCGTAAACGTTGGTATCGGCGGCGTAGCAACCAAGAACTCGGACGAACACTGCGAATTTCTCGATCTCCTTGATCGCGTCGAGGACGAGCGGGTCATCTGCGGCACCCTCGCAGTCGACGTAGAGGACGTGCGGGAATGAGCGCAGCGTCGGGGCACCGCGGGCACCCGTGTCCAAGATCATCACCGGCGGCCGCAGCTCGCCGTCGCCGCCGCCTTCGTTGTTGATGATCTCCAACTTGGACATGTTGATGTTGCGGGAGGAGAAGGCGGAGAGCACCTTGAGCACCACGGCCATGGAGCCGCCCCGGTGCGCGACCACCATGCTGGTCTTGGCGTCGGCTTCCACGGGGAGCGCGACCGGCGAGGGCGGCCTGGAGAGCAGCAGGAAGCGGGTGACGTTCCAGGACTCGTCCTGGAGGCCGTGCGCGAGAACGTCGAGGCCGTAGAGGTCGGCAGTGCGCGGGCTGGCGATGGCGGCGGTGTCGAGCATCATGTTGGAGCGCAGCATCTCGACGGCTCCGGCGGTGTCCTCGACGGGCTCGCGGTCGACGCCGAGGCGCGCGAGGGCGCGGCCGCAGTGCGCGAGCGCCATGGGGTGGCTGATTACCCGGCGCACCTCGGTGGCGCGCACCCCGGGCATGGCGAGGAGGCAGTAGTGGACGAAGAGGTTGATCTCCTGCGCCACGACCAGGTCGTGCCGCAGCAGGAGGTCGTAGTTCCGTAGCGCGGTGCCCTCCATGGTGGACTCCACGGGGAGTATCGCCCGGTCGACGATGCCGCGGTCCACGGCCGCCAGCGCGTCCGCGAAGGCGCGGCACGGCACGGGCTCGCACCCGGGCAGCGCCGTCTTGGCCGCGAATTCGCTGTACGCCCCCGGCGCGCCCTGGTACGCCACGCGCAGCCCGGTCCCGTCCTGCCCCCCGGGGCCGGTGCTCACAGACAGGTGGATCCGGTCATGGCCGTTCACGTGGTGCGTCTTCTCGTTGACGACGCCGGGTCCCTTCTTACCGTGGCCGTTGACGACGCCGGGGGTCTTCTTACCGTCGCCGCCGTTGATCTGTACCTTGCCGTTGACGTGCGGGGCGCCGTTGACCCTGGCCGCCGGGACGAAGGACGGCGACCTCGAGGAGGAAGGCCTGGCTCCGGCGCGGTGTCCCTTGGGGAGGAGGAGGTGCTTGGAGAGGTGGAGGGAGGAGGTGTAGGCCATAGATTTCTGGGCGGTGAGGTGAGGTGAGGTCGGCGGTAGTTGGAAATGGAGCTAACAAGCGTCCACAGGGGGAGGTTCTTCACTTTTATAAACACGGTGACGATACTACTCCTAATTTCTTGGTGGGCCTTGCTTGTTGCTGGTATGTTAAAGTAGTTGTACCCTCAACTCGACTTTTATACGGCTTAGTTACTCTCAATAGAAATTATTTGTACCACGAGTTTCTTTGACGACTTTTTATAAGAGCATCTCCACTGACGACGCCCCGTAGCAACCCGAACGGCCAACATGGTACTGAGAGAAATTTTGATCCAAGCGAAAGCCTCTCGATTGGGCCACCCGAAAAAAAATGACTCGTGTCCCCGTGTCTATCTTTGGGGCGGCTCACGCGCCCGCCCAAGTTTTTTCTCTCCGCGCAATCGCGCCGTCGTCGCCGTCCATTTCATTGCCTACTCTCCACCGGGAGTCTGCAACGAACACGCATGCCAACTCGTCGCTGCTCATCGTCCTCATTTTGCGCCACCGTTTGCGAGTTGCCGCTCCCCACAGCTCGTCCTGGGTCCATAGACATTGAATTCATTAAAATCCTTTGCTCGTCCTGCGTCCATAGACATTAAATTCATTTACATGTTTTATGCGGCAGTAATGAAGGTATTTGGACCAATCTATCTGAGAGCACTAAATGCATCAGACACGGTACAACTTATGGCACAAGGTAGCGAGAGGATTTCCTAAAATGTTAGGGAGCATCGAGTGCATCCATTGAAGATGGAAGAATGTCCATTCTTTTGGCAACATATCTATGTAGGAGGTCATGTTGGAACGTGCAGTGTCGTATTTGAAGTTGTGGCAAATTATGACATGTGGATTTAGCAAACTATTTTTTGCATGGCGATTCTCACAATGATATCAATATGCTGCAGTGCTCTCTGGGTTTGTGAGACTTTCTGAAGGCCAAACTGCGGAGTGTACAACTATGAGATCAATGGCCACCAATACAATAAGGGGTAACTCCTAGCAAATGAAAGCTATACTCATTGGTCAACATTTGTGAAGACAATCTAAGGTCAAAAAAATCTCACTTTGCCTCGAAATAAGAGATGTTATAAAAGATTTGAAGCGAGCATTTGGTTCGCTCCAACCCCGTTTTGCTATTATCCTGTACCCTTCTCTATCATGGTCGTTAAATCAGATGTGAAATCATATATTTGTGTTATCATACATAACATGATATTGAAGAGTGAGCGGGATACTAGTAGGGTGTTTGAGTATCTGGTCCCTCTTGCAGAGCCACATCAGGGCGGCGCGGTCGAATTTTTCGCCGTGTATCAGGAAATTCGTGATGAAACAACTGATCCCCAACCATGATATGTTTTAGTCGGGCACTTGTGGGTGCTCAAAGGACTTGATGAGTAGTTTGAGTGTCATGATGTTAACTAGAACTTGCCGAAATTTATTTTTACTTTAAATTGGTATAATAGCCAAAATTTATTTTTACTTTAAATTGGTATAATGTCGGACATGTGTCTAGTACCGCCAATAGGTGACACTTTTTCGGAGCGTCGGACACAATATCGGGGACGCCGGTGGAGACCATCTAATGGCTTAATTATTCTTGGAAGAAATTTCCCACGGGGCTCTGTCATGCTTAGCATCGAATCAATCATCACCATCAATGTCATACTCGTTGTTAAAACTGTCGCCATTTCCGTCAGAGAGATTGTAACCTGTAGGGCCAGGCGCGACAGGATCCAGAGTCGCGGTGTGTGATCCAGAGTCGCGGCACGAGCTACTCCATCGGAGCCGGCTGTTGGTTGCTTGCGCAGCTAGCTCTGCTCTCACTTTCTCTTCCCTTTCCGGCCTGCGCCTGACCTATGGGTGCGGTGCTTGAATGCATGGACGGGGTCGTTGGTGTCCCGTAGCTGTGGTGGCTGTTAGTGGTAAGCCAGGTGGAGGCGGTAGAAGGTGATAAGCTCAAAGAGTCACTTATGCTGTGATAAGAACGTACTACTCGATGAGTGCGAAGAATGCTGCTACTTGGACCCGATCTTTATAGTATTCACCTCGTGTTTTTCGGGCGAAGCGCCTGCAGTTCAGGGCCAGTTTAGAATACGTAGGAACTGTTCTCTGTACTAAAATCAGCACGAGGTTTGCAACGGGTCGAGGAGGAGGTGCGGCAGACCGGTTGGATACTCCTAGACATCTCCACCGGCACTCCGAAGTCTAAACGGATTTGACAGAATTTTTTGAACGGGCTAAACCCTAGCTAAGCGGCGGCATCTACTCGTCGTCAGAAATGTCCATGATGCCGCTATCCACCCTGCCGCGACGGCTCTGCCTGATCCACGACGTCGTTGTTGGGCTCCGACTTCACCAGCTGCTTCACCGAGATAGTAGCCAGGGCAATCGACCGGGTCCAGCGGGTGACCCGATCTTTATAGTATTCACGGGGGTAACTTGTGTAGGATCTCACATTAGATAATCTATGAGATCAATTTTTTTGAATAAACAAAACATGTTCAAATATTCTCAAAAAAAATGACAACACACATCTATGTTATATATGCAACGTCAAAAATTGGGTGCTTCAAATTCGGTTTATACTTAAAGAGGCAAAAAAGAGAAATTTCGCTCACAGTGTAGTATAGCATTTTTGTTTCTCTAACTCTATGTCGAATTTTGAGTTGAAATTTTTTGGACTTGTACAAACAACCTGTAAGTATGTTGTATATTTTTTTCAGATTTTTTAGCAATTTATATATATGATTTCTTTGACATGATCCTATGATCTCAATTAAAGTACATATCCTATACAAAGTCTCCCCCTTTAGTATTCACCTCGTGTTTTTCAGGCGAAGCACCAGTTTAGAATATGTAGGAACTGTTCTCTGTACTAAAAAAAAGGGGTAAAATCAGCACGAGGTTTGCAACGAGTCGAGGAGGAGGTGCGGTGGACTGGTTGGATACTATTAGACATCTCCACCGACACTCCGAAATTTACACGCATTTGACAGAAATTTGAACGGGCTAAACCCTCGCTAGGCGGCGGCATCTACTCGTCATCGGAAATGTCCATGATGCCGCTATCGTACAGCTCTGGCTTGGGCTGACGCGACGGCCCTGCCTGATCCAAGACGTCGTCGCTGGGCTCCGGTTTCACCGCGGTTCGCACCGTTGCTTCACCGAGATAGTAGCGGGGCAGTCGACCGGGTCCAGCGGGTGGCCCGACGGCGGCGTATGCTCGGACGTGGAAGCCCGGAGCGCCGCGGTGAAGCCGAGCGTGTCTCTGTCGCCGACGGTGTTCCTGAGAGGCGACGGAACCCACTAATCCGGTGGGAGCTCCTCCTACCCCGGCTCCAGCTGCGGCGAAGAGCTGATGGAAATGCCGCCGCCTCGACGGGTCCACGACTCCTCCTTGACGGCGAGTTTGGCGCGCTTGCTCCCGGACTCCACCTTAATAGCGGGGAGCTTGCTGCATGATGACGTAGAACACACGTTCGCTGGGAAACCCCAAGAGAAAGGTATGATGTAGTCAGCAGCAAAGTTTTCTCTTGATTACAAAACCAAGGTTGTCAGATCCAGTAGGAATTGAAAGAGCTTCAGAAAGGTGTCAGCGGCACCGTTACCCGATCACTGACGTGGACCTGCACACACATAATCAAAGTACTTTGCCGCAATGAAACAGGAAGGTTGTCAATCTCACCGGTTTGCTGAATACAAAGGATTAAATCGTATGGTGTAGAATATGATGATGAACACAAAAGTAGCAGCAGGAAGTAACGTAGAGCGTGATGAAAACGGTGTTTATATCAGTGTGGAATAAAGGACCGGGGTCCACAGTTCACTAGTGGTGTCTCTCCATAAGACAAATAAACATACATGTTGGGTGAACGAATTACAGCTGGGCAATTGACAAATTGCAAACGCATGACAATACAATATATGACAAGCACATGTTCATTGTTATATCTATTGAGCATTATAACAATATACATAGACCAATTACTAGCTGCATCTATGACTCATAATCCACTCACAAGATAGCTTCCGGGTCTCCCATGAGTATTAAGTTGCAAGCAACAGATTATAGCATTAAGCAAAGTATGTAATGTAAATAAACGTATTAGACTTAACAACAGTACCTTAAGCTAAGCATCGGTTATTTTATCCCTAGTGGCAACATCACATCTACAGCCTTAGTTGTTTCTGTCTATCAAGCCCAGGCTTCTAGAGGCATGAACCCATTATCTAGCATAAATACCCTCTCTTGAAGTCATTAGCATCTACTTGGCCAAATCATCTACTGACAACGGACAGCATGCCGGAGCATAGATAAAACATAATATAGATAGATGAACAAACTTGATCATAACTTCACAATTCATCGGATCCCAGCAAACACAACATGTAGCATTACATAAAGATGATCTTGATCATGTTAGGCAGCTCACAAGATCTAAACATGATAGCACAAGGTGGAGAGACTACCAACTAGCTACTGCTATGGACCCGTAGTCCCGTGGAGAACTACTTACGCATCACTTCGGAGGCAGGCATGGTGATTTAGAGCCCTCCGGTGATGATTTCCCCTCCGGCAAGGTGCCGGGAAGAACTGCAGAAACCCTCCAGAACTAGGGTTGAAGACGACGGCTGCCTCGGAACTTTTCGTGGATTTTTGCTCGGGTATCTAGGGTTTTCCGATTAGATGCAATTTATAGGCGAAAGGGCGGCGTCGGTGGCCAGCCGAGGTGGGGCGGCGGCCTAGGTGCGCGGCCCTACCCTGGACCACGTCGTGGGCCCGCCGGCCTACCTGGTGTGGCCCCCGGCTCCGTCCTCCTGGCTACTGCTTCGTCTCGGTCCAGAAATAAATCAGTTAAATTGGCGTCCGATTCCGAGAATATTTCCAGAATAGATTTTCAAAAACAAAAAGACAACAAAAAACAGGAACTAGCACAGTGGCATCTTGTTAATAGGTTATGAAAGGGCATGGCGCCCCCATGTGTGGTTTTGGTAATTAATGACAATCCCTATAGACTAATGGTTGCATTGAGTTTTACTTGTAGTGTTTGTCCATAGACCATGCTTGAACTCCATATGTTGGATTCAAGGTTGATGCCATGAATATATTGATATAATGAAGTATTTGGCATCAAGATCATCGAGTTGAGCATATTGCAAGTATGTCTTGAAGAAAAGAATTATGTGATCATTCATGGTTATCTTCAAGACATCATCTATTGAAAAGAGAAGAAAAGATACAAGCGCAAGTTCAAGAGGAGCATCTCGAAGAAATCCTAGGCTTGAAGCTTGCCACCCATTTAGAGATAATGTTCATGTGAAGATGTGCCTAAGAGAGGCTCTCCCATAGTGGAGTATGGGGGAGCAATGTTTGAGTCTTCACCAAGCGAAGCGCAATCAAGAAAGGTGGTCCACTAGAAGAGATCAAGATCGACGTCATCTAGCTCAAGTGGAATGTGCAAGGCAAAGGTATGATAGGGTTTTTATTTTACCAGTCTCATGGTACTAGTTGGGAGACCGGGTTATAGGATAGATACCGTACTATCAAGAGGGGCTCTCGATTGAGCTTTAGCGTATCAGTTGGAGAGAGCTCAAACCTTTGCATACTTGCCTTCATCATCTTTCTTGGTTCTTATTTGGATTTTCTCCTTGTTGGGTTTTGGTGCTTGTTGTGATCGTCATGACAAGCCCAAGTTCTCCGAAAACGGATTTCGTATGGAAAACTTGTTGCGTTTTCTGGTTGGAAATATTATCGGTCCACCTTCGAGATAGGGTCCACACCTTCCCATGTGTGGTATCCCCTCTATATTTGTGACCCTTAATATTTCATTTGGAGTAAAACTCTTGTCGCTACCTTTCCAACAGAATTGGATTCATCTCGTTTGGAGCTTCCTTGCAAAAGTTATTGCGGTTCTCGTTTTCTGGTTCTTCAGTTTCTTCTTAGGCCGGTAGTACCGACCCTCGCCCGGTACTACCGGTGACCCCTTGCGGAACTACCGCGGGCAGTACCGGGCCCAGTACCGCATCTCCGGATGGCTCTCTGCCTCTCGAAGTTTTAACCCGGTAGTTGACCCGGTAGTGGCGCGGTACTACCGGGAAGGGAGCACTACCGGGCCAGGTGGTCCGGTACTACCGTTGCGCGCCGAGTCAGGGAGCGCTGACTGGTCTTTGTTCTTTCTCGAGGCAACACGGCTCGGTAGTACCGGGATCGGCCCGGTACTACCGCTGTGGCCTTTTTTCGTCTGCAACGGGCAGATTTTTGAGAGGACCTATTTAAGGGGGTTTCTTCCCCAACGGTTCTCTCATCTCTTGAGCTAGCTTTTCCCATCTCTCTCCTCCATTGTTGACCTTTGAAAAAGCTTGCCTTCCTCTCAATCCCTCCCATGATTCTTGCATATCTTTGAGGGAATTTGAGAGGAGATCTAGATCTACATATTCATCTAATCCATTCCTCCTCTAAGTGAGGGGAACCTAGTAGATCGTGATCTTGAAGTTCCATTTGTTGAGTTCTTCCTTGTTCTTCCTCTCTTCTCCCCCCACAAGCATTAGTTGCTTTTGGTAGGATTTGGGAGTGAAGGATTTGACCACTTCTAGTGGTCTTGCCTTCTTGCATCGGTTGCATCGATTTGAGTTCTCCACGGTGATACGTGGAAATCGAAGTTGAGAAGCTTGTTACTCTTGGGTACTTGGGGTGCCCTAGAGCTTGTCCTCTTGGGTACTTGAAGTGCCCTAGACGGTCCTTGTTGATCTCGGAGTTTTGGTGGCTCGCGGATAGTTGGGAGCCTCTAATTAAGTTGTGGAGTCGCGCCCCAACCTTGTGATTCTTGTGGCTTTGGGAGCCGCGGGAATTCGGTGAGGGCCTCCAATTAAGTTGTGGAGTGTGCCCCATCCTTGTACGGTTCGGTGACCACCCTCAAGTGTCCCATAGTGGTTCGTGGCACTCCGCATTGGTGGAGGCACGAAGCAGATTACGGTGTGCCATTTGACGGCTATTCGGGGATCACTTTGTGACTCCGCACCGCTCCAACGGAGACGTAGCTTCCATTGGGAAGTGAACTTCGGGATAAATCATCGTCTCCAAGTGCCTCGGTATTTCTATACCCGAGCTTCTTACTTATGCTATTTACTTTGTGATAGCCATCGAGCTTGAAGTAATATATCTTGCTATCACATATTTGCTTATCTTGTTTAGCATAAGTTGTTGGTGCACATAGGTTAACCTAGCTTGTTTAGGTTTCGTGCTTGATAAATTAAACGCTAGTTTTTATTCCGCATTTATTCAAGCCTAAACCGCAAAGAATTTTAATCGCCTATTCACCCCCCCCCCCTCTAGGCGACATCCGTGTCCTTTCAGGTTAGTCTCAGAAAATGCATACAAATGATATAAAGTGTAAGATAAACATGTGGTAATCAATATATAATAGGCATAGAACATCAAAAATTATAGATATGTTTTGGACGTATCAAGCATCCCCAAGCTTAGTTCCTACTCGTCCTCGAGTAGGTAAACGATAACACAAAGATAATTTTTTAGGTGACATGCTACCAACATAATCTTGATCATATAGTAATTTAAAGCATGTGAGCTGAGATCAAATCATTCAAAGCAAAAGTCTATGTTTGATATTAAACACATAGATGAATAAAGCAAGACAGTTAAACAAGTAAAAACCTTTCATGGAAGATGCTATAAAGACATGAAACCGTACAAAGTTCATTATAGATGTTTTAAGCATTCAGTATAGAAGTTATCCTTCTACTCAAGCATCCAGCAATCTTTCACAAACATAGAAATGATCCAGTCAAGCAAAAGTATCACAAACGTAATGAATTCACTGGTTAAAAGTTTTACTCAACCGGTGAGCGTAAGCATTTGGTATAACACAAAGAACTCTCTCATATGAAGCATAGGTGCTACTAGCACAAATGATGACTATAAAACTAGTGCTAAACATGAGCACAAGTGTGGATAAAGGATAATAATGTTGCCCCCTCTCTCTTTATTTCTTTTCTTTCTTTCTTTTCTTTTTTTCTCTTTTTTTCTTTTTCTGTTTCTCTTTTCAATGGCCTCCGTGGCTTTTTTTTTTCTCCCTCACTGCAGGGGCAACACTCTAATATGACAACACACTTTTTGGTACAAATAACTCATAATGAACAAAACATGATGTATAAAACTGTATGCCTCTGCCAGTGTAGCATGATGTGCAATGATCTAGCGTAACATGGGTAAAACCACACATCAGCTGTATAGAATCATGCAAAGCAATATAACAATGATGAATGACAACAAGTCATGTAATGTAAGGCGGAAGTTGCATGATAATATATCTCGGAACAGCTATAAAAATGCTGTGATAGGTAGTTATGGTGACTGTTTTGAGGAAGATGTTTGGCTTATGTGTGGAGAACAAGATGAAGTTCTCCCACGGGGTTGGATGTACTGGTGATACGTCTCAAACATATCCATAATTTCTGTTGTTTCATGCTTATATTATACCATTTGCTACATGTTTTATATACACTTCATATCACTTTTATGCATTTTCTGGGACTAACCTATTAACAAGATGCCACAGTGCCAGTTCCCTGTTTTCTGCTGTTTTTGGTTTCAGAAAGTTAATTCTGGAAATATTCTCAGAATTGCACGAAACAAAAGGCCACGTCCCTATTTTTCCAACACGTACACGGAGTCCGAAGGAGAGACGAAGACTCGCCACGAGGTGGCCAAACCACAGGCCGGTGCGGCAGGGGCGCCCACCGCGCCGCCTGGTGGTTTGGGCCCCTCGGGGTCCGCCGACATCACCCTTCGCCTATTTATTCCCCGAGATGTGAAAACCCTAAAACACCAAGCCAATTTCCACGAAGAGTTCCGCAGCGCCGCCGCCATCGACGACAAGTTTCGGGGGACAGAATCTCTGTTCCGACACGCCGCCGGGACGGGGAATTGCCCCCGGAGTCATCTCCATCAACACCACCGCCATCTTCATCGCCGCTGCTGACTCCCATGATGAGGAGGGAGTAGTTCTCCCCCAAGGCTGAGGGTTCTACCGGTAGCTATGTGGTTCATCTCTCTCTCACATGGTGTGATCTTTATGTGATCATGTGTATTGCTAGTATCGCTGAATACATTAATAATGTTTATGCTACTCAAGTGATTTTGTCTAGTTTCTGGAGTCATTGTGACAACACGGTATCAAGGTGACAGTGTGGGTACTTTGAGGTGTGCTTTTGCAGCCCTACGCATAGTACTCTTGCTTCATCAAGAAGGAGAATAATCCCGAGTAGTATTTACTTGTGTTCAGTTGTGCTAATCTAGTTGAATATGTAGATGTTACTCTTTATCTATTATGCACTCTATAGGTTACTTTAATATGAACTCCGGTACTCTCCACGGTGTAAAGGTGACAGTGTGTGCACCGTGTGTGATTCCTTTATGACGTTGTGGCGCTTGTTTACTCCGGCTTGAGGTGTGCTTTTGTAGCCCTACACAATGAATGGTGTTTGTTATCCAACAAGAGAGTGTTTAAGAGTAGCTTTTACTTATTCAGTTATGAGATCATTGTTGAGAGTGTCCACTAGTGAAAGTATGATCCCTAGGCCTTGTTTCTAAGCATTGAAACACCGTTTACAACAAGTTCTGCTACATGTTTGCTTGCTGCCATTTTTATTCAGATTGCAATTACTACTTATAATCATCCATATTACTTGTATTTCACTATCTCTTCGCCGAACTAGTGCACCTATACATCTGACAAGTGTATTGGGTGTGTTGGGGACACAAGAGACTTCTTGTATCTTAATTGCAGGGTTGCTTGAGAGGGATATCTTTGACCTCTACCTCCCTGAGTTCGATAAACCTTGGGTGATTCACTTAAGGGAAACTTGCTGCTGTTCTACAAACCTCTGCTCTTGGAGGCCCAACACTGTCTACAAGAATAGAAGCGTGCGTAGACATCAAGCTATTTTCTGGCGCCGTTGCCGGGGAGGTAAGGTAAAAGGTATTCACATCCTCTGGCTACTAAGCTATTTTCTAGTTTGTTGCTAGTGTGTGAGTGCTCGAAGTTATTTCCTTTAGATTCTGCAATTATATCTTTTTGTTTCTTGTTTTTATTTTCACTAGTTAGGCTTAATGGAAAACAACAAAAAATTAGAGATCTTTATGAACTTTATATTGAATTAGGACATGATGCTTTTGAAGAGAAAATTAAAAAACCTATGGAGGCTTGTTTGCATGATGGTAGCAATGTTATTACTATAAATTCTTTGAACACCATTATTGCTAATGCTATGGAAAAGTCTAAGCTTGGGGAAGCTGGTTTTGATGAATATGATATTTTTAGTCCCCCAAGTTTTGAGGAGAAATTTTCTTTGATGATACTTTGCCTCCAATTTATGATGATTATAATGATATGGTATTTTGGTCCACCTACTATGGAGGATAAATTATTATGATTATACTATGCCTGCAATTTATGATGATTACAATGATGGATGTGATACTTTTACTCTCACTATTACTAATGATAATGTTCATGCTTATGTGGAGAGTAATGATACTTTTATGCATGTGGATCATGATAAGAATGCTTTATGTGATAGCTATATTGTTGAGTTTATTCATGATGCCGCTGAAAATTATTTTGAGAGAGGAAAGTATGGTTATAGAAATCTTCATGTTACTAAATTTCTTCTCTTTATGATGAATGTTTTGAGCTTTCTCTTGATTTGCTTTTATTTGCTGGGTACTTTAAGACCTACTGGTCCTTATGAGAGAGGGAGACACGATTCATATATCACAATAATATTAAGTCTCTCTCTTTATGTTGAAATTTTTGAAGTTGCACTTGTTTTGCCTTCTATGCTAGTCACTTTGCTTTATTGATTTTTTTCTTACAAGACTCCTTTGCATAGGAAGTGGGTTAGACTTAAATGTGTTTGGTATTTGCTTTTGATGCTCTCTTATATTCAACTCTTATACATATGAGAGCATATCAAAATCACTATGCCTAGCTAAAAGGCTTTAAAGAAAAGCGCTTATGGGAGACAACCCATCGTTTTTATTTGCTGTTATTTTTTTTTCTTTGAGTCAAGAGTTTTGTTACTTCTGTAGCAACTCCTTTGTATCTTTATTTTATCGCATTGTTGTGCCAAGTAAAGTTCTATATTGAAAGTTGATGCAAGATTTGGATTTCTGCGCAGTAACAGATTTTTAGCTGTCACGATTTGAGCTTTTCTCCCTGTAGAAAATTCAAAAATTCTGAAAAATCACGCATCTTCCTGAGATATGTACGCAACTTTCATTATTTTGGCCAGATCCATCTGAGCAACTTAAGTGCCTCGAAAAAATTCGTCTTCCAGACTGTTCTGTTTTTGACAGATTCTGCCTTTTGTTTTGCATTCGCTCTTTTACTATGTTTGTGTGGATTTCTTTGCTCCACAAAGCATTGGTGGCTGTAGCTAATGTCCAGAAGCTTTATTGATTGTATCATTACAGAATATGAGAATTTTTGATTATGCACTAACCCTCTAATGAGAACTGTCGAGTTTGGTGTGAAGGAAGTTTTCAAGGATCAAGCGAGAAGGGTGATATTATGTGATCAAGAAGAGTGAAAAGCCTAAGCTTGGGGATGCCCCCGTGGTTCATCCCCATATTCAGAAGACTCAAGCGTCTAAGCTTGGGGATGCCCAAGGCATCCCCTTCTTCATCAACAACTTATCAGGTCATCTCTAGTGAAACTATATTTTAATTCTTTCACATCTTATGCGCTTTACTTGGAGCGTCTGTGTGCTTTTATTTTTGTTTTTGTTTGAATAAATTCGGATCCTAGCAATCCTTGTGTGGGAGAGAGACACGCTCCGCTTTTTCATGTGAATACTATATGTTGAGTATTCTTAACTAGCTACTGCAGTGCTTTTAGCTCCTGTTTTTCATGCATCTCTTCGAGCTGTTAGCACTTGTTTATAAATACTCTCTTGCTGCATTATATTATCATTTGGAGAGTTTATGTTTAAATAAATTGATTGGTGTTTGTTTGGAAGAAAGAAAATGCTACATGTAGTAGTTGGTATTGGAAAAGACATATGCATTCTTGTAGATCATTGTCTTGTTTCGATTTGAACTTTGCAATTGTTTTGAGCTCTCAAGTAGATCATGTTTAAGCTCTTGCATCATGTAGTTAAAGCCTAGTAGTGGAGAACTACCGTAGAGCTTGTTGAGACTTGGGATGCATATTTGTTCTCTCTAAGGTCTAGATATTTTCTGGTAAAATGTTTGAGCAACAAGGAAGACAGTGTAGAGTCTTATAATACTTGCAATATGTTTTTATGTGATTCTTGCTGTACCGGTTTATACTTGTGTTTGCTTCAAACAACCTTGCTAGCCTAAACTCTGTACTGAGAGGGAATGCTTCTCGTGCATCCAAAACTTGAGCCAAAACCCATGCCATTTGTGTCCACCATACCTACCTACTATGTGGTATTTCCTGCCATTCCAAGTAAATATTTCATGTGCTACCTTTAAACTATTCAAAACTTTATTACTCCTTATTTGTGTCAATGTTTTATAGCTCATGAGGAAGTATGTGGTGTTTTATCTTTCAATCTTGTCATTTACTTCTGACAGACTTTCACCAATGGACTAGTGGCATATACATCCGCTTATCCAATAATTTGCAAAAAGAGCTGGCAACGGGGTGCCCAGCCCCAATTAATTACAACTTTCATTAATAATTCTCTTCACATGTTTTGCCCTGATTTATCAGTAAGCAACTTAATTTGCAAATAGACACTCCTCCATGGTATGTGAATGTTGGAAGGCACCCGAGGATTCGGTTAGCCATGGCTTGTGTAAGCAAAAGGTTGGGAGGAGTGTCATCTATAAAGAAACTAAAATACATGTGTAAACAAAAGAGAAGAGGGATGATCTACCTTGCTGGTAGAGATAACGTCCTTCATGGGAGCCGCTCTTGAAAGTCTGGTTGACAAGGGGGTTAGAGTGCCCACTACCATTCGTTGACAACAACAAACACCTCTCAAATACTTATTTTGTGCTCTCTATATGCTTTCGAAAACTTAAAAAGCTCTAGCACATGATTTAATCCCTGCTTCCCTCTGCGAAGGGCCTATCTTTTACTTTATGTTGAGTCAGTTTACCTACTCCTTTCTATCTTAGAAGCAAACACTTGTGTCAACTTTGTGTGCATTGATTCTTACATGTTTACTTATTGCACTTGTTATATTGCTTTATGTTGACAACTATCCATGAGATATACATGTTACAAGTTGAAAGCAATGCTGAAACTTAATCATCCTTTGTGTTGCTTCAATGCCTTTTACTTTGAATCTATTGCTTTATGAGTTACCTCTTATGCAAAACTTTTTGATGCTTGTCTTGAAAGTACTATTCATGAAAAGTTTTTGCTTATATGATTCATTGTTTACTCTTTATCTATTTGTTAGCAAACTATAGACCATTGCTTTGAGTCACTTCATTCATGACATGAGCCTTGCAATATATTGATCAAGATTGTGTGAAAGCATGTCTCCTCAGAAATTATTTGTTGTTATCGTTTTACCTACTCGAGGACGAGTAGAACTAAGCTTGGGGATGCTTGATACGTCTCCAACGTATCCATAATTTCTGATGTTCCATGCTTATATTATACCATTTGCTACATGTTTTATATACACTTCATATCACTTTTATGCATTTTCTGGGACTAACCTATTAACAAGATGCCACAGTGCCAGTTCCCTGTTTTCTGCTGTTTTTGGTTTCAGAAAAGTACTTCTGGAATATTCTCGGAATTGCACGAAACAAAAGGCCACGTCCCTATTTTTCCAACACGTACACGGAGTCCGAAGGAGAGACGAAGAGCCACGAGGTGGCCAAACCACAGGCGGCGCGGCAGGGGCCCACGCGCCGCCTGGTGGTTTGGGCCCCTCGGGTCCGCCGACATCGCCCCTTCGCCTATTTATTCCCCGAGACGCGAAAACCCTAAAACACCAAGTCAATTTCCAGAAGAGTTCCGCAGCGCCGCCGCCATCGACGACAAGTTTCGGGGGACAGAATCTCTGTTCCGGCACGCCGCCGGGACGGGGAATTGCCCCCGGAGTCATCTCCATCGACACCACCGCCATCTTCATCGCCGCTGCTGACTCCCATGATGAGGAGGGAGTAGTTCTCCCCCGAGGCTGAGGGCTCTACCGGTAGCTATGTGGTTCATCTCTCTCCATGGTGTGATCTTTATGTGATCATGTGTATTGCTAGTATCGCTGAATACATTAATAATGTTTATGCTACTCAAGTGATTTTGTCTAGTTTCTGGAGTCATTGTGACAACACGGTATCAAGGTGACAGTGTGGGTACTTGTGTGACTCTATGAATAATTTAGACATTATCATGGCTTATTCTTGGGAATTGTGGTGTTTGTTTACTCAGACTTTGAGGTGTGCTTTTGCAGCCCTACGCATAGTACTCTTGCTTCATCAAGAAGGAGAATAATCCCGAGTAGTATTTACTTGTGTTCAGTTGTGCTAATCTAGTTGAATATGTAGATGTTACTCTTTATCTATTATGCACTCTATAGGTTACTTTAATATGAACTCCGGTACTCTCCACGGTGTAAAGGTGACAGTGTGTGCACCGTGTGTGATTCCTTTATGACGTTGTGGCGCTTGTTTACTCCGGCTTGAGGTGTGCTTTTGTAGCCCTACACAATGAATGGTGTTTGTTATCCAACAAGAGAGTGTTTAAGAGTAGCTTTTACTTATTCAGTTATGAGATCATTGTTGAGAGTGTCCACTAGTGAAAGTATGATCCCTAGGCCTTGTTTCTAAGCATTGAAACACCGTTTACAACAAGTTCTGCTACATGTTTGCTTGCTGCCATTTTATTTCAGATTGCATTACTTATAATCATCCATATTACTTGTATTTCACTATCTCTTCGCCGAACTAGTGCACCTATACATCTGACAAGTGTATTGGGTGTGTTGGGGACACAAGAGACTTCTTGTATCTTAATTGCAGGGTTGCTTGAGAGGGATATCTTTGACCTCTACCTCCCTGAGTTCGATAAACCTTGGGTGATTCACTTAAGGGAAACTTGCTGCTGTTCTACAAACCTCTGCTCTTGGAGGCCCACACTGTCTACAAGAATAGAAGCGTGCGTAGACATCAACTGGCGAAGTATGCACAAGTCACAATGTGAGCTAGGGGTGTCAACGAGCCGAGCTCGAGCGAATACCCCTACGCTCCGCTCGAGCTCGATTTTCTTAACGAGCTAGAACGGGAGCTTGAGCTCGGCTCGCGAGCTACAGATTCAGCTCGAGCTCGCCTCGTCGAAGGCTCACGAGCTTAGAAAGCTCGTTAATTTTTTTCTTCTTTAATTCTGCCTAAGATTGCACAGGTTCTTTCTGGTCGTGCATGCTTTTGCGTAATGCTGTGATACGTCTCAAACGTATCTATAATTTCTAATGTTCCATGTTGATATTATAACAATTGTTACATGTTTTATATACACTTCATAGCATTTTTATGCATTTTCTGGGACTAACCTATTAACATGATGCAACAGTGCCAGTTCCTGTTTTCTGCTGTTTTTGTATTCCAGAAAAGCTAGTCTGGAAATATTCTCGGAATTGGACGAAACTTGGACAGAACCTCCTATTTTTCCAACACGAAGACGGAGTCCAGAGGAGAGACAGAGGAGAGCCACGTGGCACCCACACCATGGGGCCGCGCGGGCCCCCTGCCGCGTCGTGGGGTGGTGTGGGGCCCTCGTGGCTCCACAGCCGCCGCCCTTTCGCCTATTTATTCTTCCCGACGCGAAAACCCTAAATACCCGTGCCATTATCCACGAAAAGTTCCTGAGACGCCGCCGCCGTCAACCCTAGCTCGGGAGGGTTCAGAAGCTCTTCCCGGCACCCTGCCGGAGAGGGGAATCATCACCGGAGGGCTCTGCATCACCATGCCTGCCTCCGGAGTGATGCGTGAGTAGTTCATCCTTGGACTACGGGTCCATGGCAGTAGCTAGATGGTTGTCTCTCCACTTTATGCCATCATGTTTAGATCTTGTGAGCTGCCTATCATGATCAAGATCATCTTACTGTAATGCTACATGTTTGTGTTTGCTGGGATCCGATGAATATTGAATACTATGTCAAGTTGATTATCAATCTATCTTATATGTTATTTATGATCTTGCATGCTTTCCGTTACTAGTAGATGCTTTGGCCAAGTAGATGCTTGTAACTCCAAGAGTGAGTATTTATGCTAGATAGTGGGTTCATGCCTCCGGTAATCTGGGAGAGTGACAACAACTTCTAAGATTGTGGATGTGATGTTGCCACTAGGGATAAAATAACCGATGCTTAGCTTAAGGGTACGCCGTTAGGTCTAATGCATTTATTTACTTTACGCACATTACTTAATGCAATTATCCGTTGCTTGCAACTTAATACCAACGAGGAACTCGGTATGACAACCTGGCGGTGGATTATTAGTCATAGACGTTGTTGGATAACGGTCTATGTACTTTGTCGTAATGCCCACATGAATATCATAGTAATCATCATGTCATATATATGCATTGTTATGCGCTCAATATTTTGTCAATTGCCCAGCTGTAATTTGTTCACCCAGCATGTTAGTTATCTTTTACGGAGAGACACCACTAGTGAACTGTGGACCCCGGTCCATTCTTTTACACTGATAATACAACCAACTGCAAACACTGTTCCTTTTCATCTCTGCAATTTAATACTGTTTTCCACACCATATGTTTAATCCTTTGTTTTCAGCAAGCCGGTGAGATTGACAACCTCACTGTTTCGTTGGGGCAAATTAGTTTGATTGTGTTGTGTGCAGATTCCACGTCAGCGCGCCACTGACAACCTTTCGAAGTGATTTCTTGCTCCTACTGGTTCGATTAAACCTTGGTTTCATACTGAGGGAAAACATATTCTATACTGCATCATACCTTCCTCTTGGGCTCTCCCAACGAACGTGTGATCCACGCAATCATGCTGCCGCATATACCTCTATTTATAGCCATAGCTCCACCGTTACTCTCCTGAAGATAGCGAGGTGGTACTAATTCACTACGACGTCTATTGCATGGCGCACACACTAGATGGGCCGTACTAGGCATTTGTACTTTTCTCTGTACGATGGTGGGCTGGTTACGTGAGATGCCTCCTTAAATTGAATGATGACTTATTTGTCGGGCTGAGATAAGCAAGAATGACGCTAATTTTCTGGAAAATGAGTTGGTATGTGTATCTTAGTTCTACCGATCGAGCTTTAGCGAACTGTTTGAGTTCGAGCTCGTCAAGCTCGCGAGCCTGCAATCAAGCTTGAGTTTGGTTTGTTACGCAATCGAGCCGAGCTCGAGTTGAGTCGATAGCGAATCAAACTCAAATTGTTTGTCGAGCCCGAATATTTTTGACAGCCCTAATGTGAGCAGAAGGCAATGCACAGCACCGAAAAGGCTAGCAAAATATGGATGGTGGAAGTGCCAAAAACCGTAGCTCAACATTAGTCAAAAAGAACTCATAAGTTTATTGCAAACAACTAGCAGGTTCAACATTAAGAGCATAATTAAATTTACCCCAAGGAGGTCCGTTCACGGAGGCACAAGTACCTCGCTTGATCTCTCGACCTTAGCACGCAACTATGTTGTTTCCAACTACCTTAAGACATGAGAAGCTATCAAGTCCGACTACACATTCAGCAGTTTTAAGAGTTTGTAGTACGGTACAAGCTTTAATAACAAAACCACTAATCAAATTTTAGCTTTAATTAACCAGCAACATTTAACATCTAATTTCTTAATATCTCAAAACATTTGCAAGGAATCAGTTATCAAAGTTCAATTATCTACAAGACTATGCAAGTTTTTCCATTATACAACTACCACACACTTTCGCATTTTCTGTTCCAACCAGACGCCAATTATACAACTCTCCAAACAAATATAAGTGAAGTAAGAGAGTACTTTCTATAAAAGAACTAATAGCTCTGAACAAGAGATACATGAAAAACAAGAGCTAATAGCATAACAGTGCTAAACAAGAATACTCAACAAGTATAAGTGAAGAGCATGAGTATTCTAAGCAAAAGCGGAGCGTGTCTCTCTCCCAAACAAAAGTGCTAGGATCCAACTAAGTTATGATCAGAAAACAAAACAAAAACAGACAGAAAATAAAACACACTGACGCTCCAAGAACGGCACACAATATGTGAAGCAATAAAAATATAGTCTCACTAGAGGTGACCTGATAATTTGTTGATGAAGAAGGGGATGCCTTGGGCATCCCAAGTTCGACGCTTGAGTCTTCTTGATATATGCTGGGGAGATCCAAGGGAGCCTCCCCAAGCTTAAGCTTTTCTTTCTTCTTGATCTTCTTATATCATCCTCCTCTCCTAATACTTGAAAACTTCCTTCACACAAAGATAACTCGCAAACTTCATTAGAGGGATTAGTGCATCAAAACATAAACTCACTTGGTTCTATAAAAACACATTGCATACTTTAGTTCAAACATTAGCTACTGTTACTAAGCAAGATCGTGATCTCCCCCGAAGAACGTGAATCTATACTTGCAAAAGAGACAATGCAAAACAAAGACAGAATCTGTCAAAACCAGAACAGTCCGTAAAGACGAATTTTTTCGAGGCACTTCCGATGCTCAAATCAGGAAACGGTTAACTAACGAAAGATAGGTAATAAGTTCAGGCTTCTGCTCAAAACTTTACAGATTAAAATAGTAATCCGTGATTTTTCACGAATTTTTACCGTGAGGTACAGAAATCTGTTTTTGGACAGGAAATAAAACTTTACCACCCTCTTGCATTAGAGGCTTTTCTTGGCACAACAAAAACGAAAATAAAAGATACAAATGAGTTGTTACAGAAGTAAACAACCTCCTTGACTAAAAAAACTGAAAACAAAAGATAATGGGTTGCCTCCCAAAAGCGCTTTCTTTAATGCCTTTTAGCTAGGCTAGAAGATTTTAATGATGCTCTCATAAGAATAAGAGTTGAAAAACAAAAGAGAGCATCAAGAGGAAAATATCAAAAACATTTAAGTCTAACCCACTTCCTATGCAAAGGAATTTGTAATAAAATAAATTATTGAAGCATAAAGCAACTAGCATAGGAAGATGAAACAAATGCAAGTTCAAAACTTTCAACATAAAGAGAGGTGTTTTAGTGACTTGAAAACTTTTATAACCATATTTTCCTCTCTCATAATAAATTTCAGTAGCATCATGAACAAACTCAACAATATAACTATCACATAAAGCATGCTTTTCATGATCTCAAACACATAGTTTTTATTAAGCTAAAAAACAGTGGGTTCATTAAACGCATTTTTGACAATAGTAGTATAATTTATATCATCAGTCAACATAGGACATCATCAAGAGCATTATCATATATAAGAGTAGGGACCACATTTTTACTTCCTGTTATTTCTTCTTTTTCTTGAGTCAAGGATGTTGTTATTTCAAATTTATCAAAAGAAGATATTTCAATAGAATCATATTCAACAATATAGCATTCTTCTCCTTAGGTAGGCATGGAGGGTAATCATATAATGTAAGAGTTAAAGAGTTACTATCATTAGAAGGTAGATCTCCTTTTGTTCATCACTCCTTCCTCTTTTTCATCCAATGAGCTTTCAGTTTCAGCAATTTCTTCTTCCACAGGTTCTGCAAGGCATTAGTTTCATCTTTTGGAGGACACAACCTCTTTAGATGTTCAGTAATATAAGAATTCTTATCCTTGTAGGTATCATAACAATATTTAAGTTTAGCAAGACTTTTATATTTATAAGGGGCATCAATTTTATGCTCAAGAAAAGAACTAATTTCAAGGGTACCCTTAAAAACAATAAATTCTTCAATTCTTTCTACCATATGCACTATAGTAACCTTTAACATAAGAAGCTAAGGTTTCATTAACATTACAAGTACATTGGAAAGAAAAGTGTTTAGACTTCCTATGACACTCAGATTCATCAAAGCAGAAAGATTTGTCAAATATAGAGCATAAATCTATAGCATACGTATCTAGTTGACTTATTACTTTCCATAAGTACCCCCTTTTTGTGACAAGCGGTAATTCACATAATATTTTTGTTCATCCTCCGTGGACCCACCTTGCCAACAAGATTTTGTTTCAAAGAGATAAGTCATTGATAGCAAGTAAACAACTAGACATAATAACAAACCGAAATAAACTAGATGATGTTTTTTTTGTGGTTTTTATTTTAAAAGCAAACAAGCTAGAAAAAAATAAACTAAAATGACAAAAACAAAGTAAAGAGAATGGTGGTGTGTAACTCCCCTTGCTGTAGCTTCCAATTCCCCGGCAACGGCGCCAGAAAAAGTTGCTTGATGACGTGGAACGCACTTCGCTGGGAAACCCCAAGAGGAATGTATGATGTAGTCAGCAGCAAAGTTTTCCCTTGATTACAAAACCAAGGTTGTCAGATCCAGTAGGAATTGGAAGAGCTTCAGAAAGGTGCCAGCGGCGCCGTTACCCGATCACTGACGTGGACCTGCGCACACACAATCAAAGTACTTTACCCCAACGAAACAGGAAGGTTGTCAATCTCCCCGGCTTGCTGAATACAAAGGATTAAACGTATGGTGTAGAATATGATGATGAACACAAAAGTAGTAGCAGGAAGTAACGTAGAGCGTGGTGAAAACGGTGTTTGTATCAGTGTGGAATAAAGGACCGGGGTCCACAGTTCACTAGTGGTGTCTCTCCATAAGACAAATAAACATACATGTTGGGTGAACGAATTACAGCTAGGCAATTGACAAATTGCAAATGCATGACAATGCAATATATGACAAGCACATGTTCATTGTTATATCTATTGGGCATTACAACAATATACATAGACCGCTTACTAGCTGCATCTATGACTCATAATCCACTCACAAGATAGCTTCCGTGTCTCCCATGAGTATTAAGTTGCAAGCAACAGATTATAGCATTAAGCAAAGTTGTAATGTAAATAAACGTATTAGACTTAACAACAGTACCCTTAAGCTAAGCATCGGTTATTTTATCCCTAGTGGCAACATCACATCTACAGCCTTAGTTGTTTCTGTCTATCAAGCCCAGGCTTCTAGAGGCATGAACCCATTATCTAGCATAAATACCCTCTCTTGAAGTCATTAGCATCTACTTGGCCAAATCATCTACTGACAACGGACAGCATGCGGAACATAGATAAAACATAATATAGATAGATGAACAAACTTGATCATAACTTCACAATTCATCGGATCCCAGCAAACACAACATGTAGCATTACATAAAGATGATCTTGATCATGTTAGGCAGCTCACAAGATCTAAACATGATAGCACAAGGTGGAGAGACTACCAACTAGCTACTGCTATGGACCCGTAGTCCCGTGGAGAACTACTCACGCATCACTTCGGAGGCAGGCATGGTGATTTAGAGCCCTCCGGTGATGATTTCCCCTCCGGCAAGGTGCCGGGAAGAACTGCAGAAACCCTCTCGGACTAGGGTTGAAGACGACGGCGGCCTCGAAACTTTTCGTTGATTTTTGCTCGGGTATCTAGGGTTTCCTGATTAGATGCAATTTATAGGCGAACGGGCGGCGTTGGTGGCCAGCCGAGGTGGGGCGGCGGCCTAGGTGTGCGACTCCACCCTGGGCCGCGCCGTGGGCCCGCCGGCCTGCCTGGTGTAACCCCTGGCTCCGTCCTCCAGGCTGTTGTTCTGTCTCGGTCCAGAAATAAATCAGTTAAATTGGCGTCCGATTCCGAGAATATTTCCAGAATAGATTTTCTGAAATAAAAAGGCAGCAGAAAACAGGAACTGGCACTGTGGCATCTTGTTAATAGGTTAGTCCTAGAAAATGCATAAAAATGATATAAAGTGTAAGATAAACATGTGGTAATCAATATATAATAGGCATGGAACATCAAAAATTATAGATACGTTTTGGACATATCACATCACTCCTTCTTGACGGCGGGGAAGGGGAACGAGTGACGCCTTCCTTCTTAACGTGGCGGCTCAGGCGGGATAGTGGCTCCGGCAGCACGCTGTCGTACCTAGGCGACGACGCCATCCAGCGTACGGCCGCGCCACCGGTCCCTCCGCCGCTGGGTCGCCAACCTTTCCATGCCATCCCAACGAGCGAGGGAGGCATGTCTCTCCCGCTGGAAGCGCATGAACCAGGCCCCGTAGTTGTTGGCGGCTTTGTTGAGGAGGCATCGTTGCACCGGCGTCATCGTGTCTCGCAGCTTGAGGATGCGCAGGCTGGGCAGTGGTGGCGTTGGCGCAGCCCGTGGGGGCTCAGCTGCCAGTGCTTCCGAAGCCGGTAGTCCGGCGGCACGTAGAGGTCGTACCTCTGGAACAGCCAGGACTCGTTGATGGGGAGGTTGTGGCCCTATGAGACGTCGCTCGACCCGTCGGCCTCGTTGTTCGATTTGCGCCATTTAAAGTGCTTGGAGATGGGAGCGGAGGGGAAGAATGGGCGGCGGACGAGCATGCGCCTCGCGCTATAATGGCAGATGGCGGGGGAAGCGGCCGATCAAGGTGCCACCGACATCAATGATGGTGGATGCGTGGGCAGGCTGCACAACGGCGCGTGCGAACATGTGAAGCCGCCAGGAGAACCGACGAGGAAGTCATTATTTCTTGACCGACCGTTCTGCCTTCCTGCGTGCCTATGCCATGCGGGACCCGCCTGTCACAGGCGTTGTCTAGCAGCTCCGAGGGTGCCCCAAGTTTGGATGCCTGCTCAGGCGTGCCGGACAGAAAATGGGTCGTGCCAGACACTTGGTGGTGCAGCTAGCCGTTTTTCGTGTCGGGTTCAGCAATGGGCCTTTAGGGGTGCTTTGGGGGTGCCGGTGGAGATGCTTTTAGGAGAACATCGCCGGGAAACTTGGTGCCACATGACACGGCACACGTGATAAGAATGGAGATATCCGGTGATCCTCTTATTTAAAAAAAATCTGGATCAGTTTCACGATTTTCAATGAAATTAGAAAAAAAATCGGATGTACCCAATGATATATCCCACAACATGCATAATGTCAATTTCAAATACATTGTATTCTGAGCTACACAAAAATGAGTGCATATTTTTAAATCTCTAAATTTTATCGGATTTATCCTTTTTTGTAGAACATAATATAAATAATTTTGTATTGTGATTTTTCAGGTTTGGAGGATATATAAGAGTTGTGTTCAGATTTGTTTTTCAGACTTTTTAAACTATAAATATATATTTTAAATGTTTTAAAATGAATGAAGGCAAAGAGGGTTCGAGACAATTGCTTCTACTGTTCTACATAGTTCGAACAACAATTCTACTCTACTATTCGGCTACACTATCCTACTGCTCCACCACTATGGCGGCTATCTAGAACACTCACATTTTCTACTCCGTATTTTAAATGAGAACACTCGCATTTCCGGAGTTGGTATCAGCTTATTCCGGACTATTCCACTTGCTTGTTGGTTTTGGCAAGTCCAACGATGGGTTGTCGGGTTGGACTGGATGAGTTTGCTCTTTTTGCTCTTTATATATAAATAACATATCTCGTACGAGTAGTGTGTTGTGTGTGGGGCTGCACTGCAGGAATCATCATGAGCATGCCTGGACGGGCACACCTTCCATAGATTTCTGCCATTCATGATGGCGAAGATAACCATAAAAATATGCCCCCACGCTATTTACAGATTGCAAGTGGGCACGTGCTCGAAGCTGTGCTGTTTTTTATTTTTTTAGCGGAGCAAACTGAGATGGCGGAATAGAATGGGTGCGCCTTCGCCACTTTGTCAGCTCCCCCGCCGTAGCGGCCCATTAACAAGCGATGATTTTCTCTTCTTTTTAATTTTATGTTAGTGTGTAATAAAATCTTTAAATTTGAATATTAATTTACAAAATCAGTTTAGTATGGGAAAACATTTTGTTTAAACACTGATCAGTTTTTTCGTCTCATGAATGTTTTTTTTAAACCTTGTGACCATTTATTACAACCTCGTGAAATATTTTGTAACCTTATTAACGTTTTTCACAAACCACGCGAACATTTGAAAAACATGACTTTTTTCTAGAATCTAAATATTTTTCAAAGGATTAACATTGAAAGTAAATAAATAAAAAACAATAAAAGATAACCAAATAAAATAAAAAAGAAAACACATGAAAAGGAAAAATAAAAATAAAACAGAAAGGAAAGGAAATAAGAAAACAAACGCACCTCAAATTGCCCGGCACGCTAGTGAGACACTTCAGGCGTAGTTTTCACCTTCAAATCCATTTGCTTGAATTATTATCCCTCTCAAATAAGTATTTGTCTCATTTAAACCACATACTTCTCAAAACCAAGGAAATCCCCCTCAGTTGGTTTTCTCTTCAAACATATTACATCGTCAGTGGCTTTGAGGAACTGGGTGCTAACTTGGCGACAATGTGGCACGGTTTGGCTCGTATGTCGACGATGGTGTTGCTCTCGTGGTCTCCTTGTTTAGGGGATACACAGAGCGGTGACCTTGGAGATCCTTGGAACGACTTCAATTGGCAGCCGTACATCGATGCGAGGCTTCAACAATAGTGTTTCGATTTTCGAACGACTTTTGTTTAACGCAACACCATGTCCTGACAGTGGGTGATGTTGATAGAAGTCTTCTGCTGCGAGGAATCTCTGAGATATTCACCATGGTCGACGAGATCTAAGTAAGAACTCGAAACTGGGGCCGAATAACAGGTCGATGGCACATGATGTAGAGAGCTTCTGTGCGCGATCTTTGTGAACAAGAATGTGAGAGGAGAGGGAATGACACGATGTGATGCACTAAGTTCCCCAGTTCGAAGATGAGGTGAAAGTTCTAGAAACGAATGCCAACAAGTGGCATTTAGTTCACAAAAACGGTTTAGACGATTAAGTCAACAACGCGGAGAAATAATTAATTGAACGAGACATCCACTAAAAAAATGAACATGTTTCATGTTGAAATCGAAGAGAAATGATCAATCTAATGGAATACGAAAGGAAAGGTTACAGCCAAGGCTATTACAAGCTGGTACGTGTTGGAGGAGGAAGATAAGTCAAATCATGACAAGTCAGCATCCAATTTCTCAAAAACATCCACAATTTGTCACGTTTGCATACAAAAATCGGCAAGGAGGGATTTTTTCTGGTTTTCAAAAATACATGATTTGAATCAGACAAAAATTAGTTTAGGTGATGTGGATCTAAAAAGAATCTAAGAAACTAATTTTGAGGGTGAAAAGTATACTTAATCTTTTGTAGAATAATCCGTTTGTTGCTCAGGTAGCACTCACGTTTGGGCTAAAAAAAGAAAAGAAACAGTTACCCACATGCTAGAGGAGCCCATCCGTTGAATCGCTGAAGAAGATTGTCCCATCTTCGGTCCAGTTAGATTGTCCGTTCAGGTATTTTTTGTCAAATCTAGCCTCTTTCGCGAACTAATGACGAATCTGACCGCTCCCGGAAACTAATTCCAAATCTGGCCCCTGAGGTCGGCGCGAACGCAAATGGAGCCGAACTTGTGCAGTTCGGCGCCAACCAAAATTTGCAAATCTGGCCACTGAGCTCGGCGCCAACGCAAATGCAGCCGAACTTGTGCAGTTCGGCGGCGAAAATGGCGCGTCGCCGAACTGCACAAGTTCGGCTCCATTTGCGTTGGCGCCGACCTCAGGGGGCCAGATTTGGAATTAGTTTCCGATAGCGGCCAGATTCGTTATTAGTTCGCAAAAGAGGCCAAATTTGACAAAAAAAACTCCGTTCAGCACCTCAAGGGGCCCAAAATTTTGCTCCAACATTAGTGTCATCTAGGCCATCATTATTTAAATACTAATAACGTGGAACATTTGGGCCTATTGGTGTAACGTCCGCGCAATTCCTTTTTTTTGTGTGCATAAAACCTCATTTTATTAAGGGTTAATTGGATCTTTGTACATCACAATTTTCGTCTGTTGGAAAAATGGCATTAGAAAAATCAAAGTTGCTTGGAAGTTGTAAGCTGGTAATCCCAGCCGTAAATTATGTTTGAACCTTGCTCTTGTAGGACTTTATTAAGTTAAAGCCAAGCTTATAACTTTCTCTCTAAAAAAATCAAAGTTGGAAATACGTCACTCCAACTTTTCTGTACCTCTACATATGCCATTTATTCCAATACATTCTGTATACATGATGTATACTCTTGTACAATTATACTCTTGTACGGATACATAAAAAAGGAAAAAAGTATTGTACATATAATTCTTTTTTTGCGTAGAAATTGTTTGTTTTCATTTAACTAAAGCATTTCTGCTGCAGTCAGCCAACAAGCTGCTTATTAGGAAGCTAGGGTTAGCATCGAACCAACTCTCGGTCACCCGAATTGTGGAAGCAAACTTCGCACAGAGGTGTGCCGAAAGATTGGCTGATCTTAATACATGTTGAACATAAGAAGATAACAAAGGACTAACTAGCTCACTGATCTCGTCAAGCAACGGTGCAATTACAGATCCAACCTGAATTCCCTCCACAAACCTCACGCGTGGACTACCCAAATTTCATTATCCAGACCTAGTACTTGATTGATACTACCACACGTTTCATTATTTTTTTACTGGTCCAATGGAATGGATCACATACACCAGATCTCTCAAATTAATGACCGGTTTCATTAATTTGTCACTGGTTGGATGCAATGGATGATATACATCAGATCGCATAGATTGATGGCAACTGCACAACATCAGTGAATATTAATAGAATGGATCATTTACCGGGGTAGCATGTCAATACTGAAATATATAATAAAATACATGTATTTTTTAGCCATTATCATCTTAAGTGAAGAAAATGGCATGGATAGAGGTATGCGGAAGTTGGAGCGGCATATTTCCAATTCCACCTTTGCTTTTTGTAATGGCATTTGTTGAACCGATAAAAATTACAATTGCATAGATCCAGTTAACCTTTTTATGAAAGGCTTACGGGGAGATAATGCACAAATTATGAACTCTTACGTTACAATAACAAGAAGACACATCAAAGAAAAGAAGATTACAAGAACAACCCTAAGATCTTCTACGCAACACCAGTGTGAGTTGTCGTAGACATCATTCGACGGGACGAGCTCGCCATCTACAAATCCGATAAATCTTCTCAAAGTGTTTGGTGACACCGCCCCAAGGCGCATCGAGATGGTGTCCGCCACCTTGCGACACAGAGAGTTGGATCAAGATGGGAGTTGTGAATCCCGCCAAGGACGGTGACGATTGAAGGTGGAGGCAGACATATGAGTGGTGTTCCTCGCAGCAACCCTGAGCCAAATCCACCACCAGAGGCGAGGAAGATAAATTTGCGTCCCCGTCTCGACGACGGCTGGACTGTAACCCGACCCACTCCCACGAGTGGGAGAGGCAAACAACCACACCTAACTTCGTCTCAAGAACAAACATCACAGGAGTCGGCATTCTCGTTGAAGAAATTGTGAGAAAGTTTTATTCACCGCCTTGGCCATCTCGAGAGGGGACGAAGTGACTCAAGTGGGAGAGGAGGACAACAAACACTACAAGGAAACAGCTAATAGCCGGCTTGTAATCACCGGCGGGCCACCTAAACCCCACGCCGGTGATCAGCTGGGACCAAATTCCGTAGCTAATCACCGGCGTGGGAATTTTTCCACGCCGGTGTTACGGTGGAATCACCGGCGTGGACATCTTAACGCCACGCCGGTGATTTGTGGGCCTAAAAATCCAACCACGGAGTAACAGATCACCGGCATGGCACTAGATATGCACACCGGTAATTAGGGTAGCGATTACTGGCGTGGGTCCGTTCGGACACGTCGGTGATTACTTTGTCCTAAATTGCCATAGTGGGCCCCGTTAGAATGACTGGCGTGAGTATGGTCCCACGCCGGTGATTACTTTAACGTTACCGGCCTGGCTGACCCGTACTCGCCGGTGATTCCGTTAGAATAGTGGTATAGGTATTGAAAAACTTGTGAAAATTCCCCACCTTCATTTTGCGCTCGCGCCTCTCTCTCCTCTGTCTCGCGCCCGCGCTTGACGCCGCCGCCCGCCACCGCCGGAAGGCCTCGTCCCCCTGAACAGGCGCTGGACGCCGGCCGAGCCTTCGCTCGACACCGGCCGCGCCTCTGCCCGACGCCGTCTCCCTCTACCGCGCCTCTCCCGCCAAGCGCCGCCAGAGCTGCCATCGTCGGCGCGAGCTGTCCCCGGCCTCATCTACGCACCACGCCTCAACACTGACGCTAGGCTTCGCCGTCGGCGTGAGGTATGGTACCCCTTTCCCCTCCACCCGGTATCGCTCATGAGGTGTTTGTTGAAATGCCGAGACCAATTTTACATGTTTTGAAGCATTAACTAGAAATTTATTTGGATATATATGTGGTTACCGCAGGTTGGGGAGATGAATTTGGGTATATATATGGAATGTGGTGAGATGAATTTGTCTATATGTGGTTGAGGTCTATGGAATGTGTTGTTCGCGATCATTTTCGCGTATATTGTTGTTTCCTATGCAGGTATATGAGTGCCAATGTTTTGACGAAACGTTGAATCACGTCTGTTTTGTCAAATTTATGGCACTCAATATGTCCAATTTTAGCAAAGGTCATGCCGAAAGTTTTGGCATGACTTAACAATTTAAGAGATTTATGTGCAATACAAATTTATCATCCAATTTGTCTAACAATTGTAGTTGTCTCGAATCAACGAGGATCTCACTTCGTCTGGAGGGATCGGCATGCCCCCAGAATTTATAGACCCCAGATATGTGTCGCGTGAAAGTGAGCACCACACGGAAGATGAGGACGGGTCCGACTCCGAGGCGAGTGGTCATGAAAACGTGAATCCCGAGGATGCCCGGTATGATGATGAAGATGAGCGTCGCGAAGACGCGTCGGAGGATGAAGATGAGCGTCGCGAAGACGTGGCGGAGGATGAAGATGAGGATGAGCCGGCCCCAACGACTCGCAAAGTTCCCAGTCGAAGAAGACTAGGTGCCGAAACACGATCAAGACCGGAACCATACGGATCACGCGACTAGATGCGTCTGGTGAGCCTTTAAGTCCGGTCAAAGCCAACTCTGAGTACGGCAACACCATTGGATGCATTGTCCGAGAAGTCTGCAACCTAAACATCCAACCATTAGGGGAAAGGAAAACGTTGAGAAGCGTGACCTTCTCCTCAAAAGGCTTCACCAAAGATTCTCCTTCCCACGTCCGTACAACAACCTTAAGTAGACTGGCAATCTGGTAAACGAACATGCGCTATGCAAGTTTTCGAAGGCCTTGAGTGGTTGGAAGTATATGGCGAAAACTGACTTCCTAGAGAAAGGAAAAGAATTTGCTGTTGTACGTGCAACTTGGCCTTCCGTTAGTGAGGAGGATTGGGAAATTTTCATAGAGAATTTGAAAAACTCCAAAAGCAAGGCATTGTCCAAATGGGGGAAGGACCAGAGTAACAAATGCATCGGTCGGCATACCCTCGGAACCCGTGGTTATGGGTTGTCGAAGAAGCAAAAGTGGAGAAATGAGGACGCGGTGATGGAGAAGAACGTTGAGCCAAACCCCTGGAAGAGGTTCAAAGATGAGAAAGAACATGACTTCATCCGGGGCAGGTTCAAATTTAATAAAGAGACAGGTGCCTATGAACTAATGACAAAATGAAGGATGTACAACGCAGCTTGGTAATTGATTCATTCGTCGATTATTTGCCGTGTTTCCGCGACTTATCGACATTAATGCTGCACGTCCTTCTTTCAGCTTGAAGAGTATGACAACCCTGATCAAAGCTCCCAGGACTCCACGGCCAGATGTGTCACGAAGCTTAACCGGTCGATTAACAAGGCCAAGGGTAATGATCCTCATAAACCACCGGCAGGTGGCCGTGTGCACGGCGCCGGTCTTGGTAAATTGAACGCCCATTATCCTGCCGACAAAGAGGCAAGAAAGGGAAAGAGGAGAGCCGATAGCGAGAGCTACATCACACAAGCTGATCTCGTGGACTTCCAAGAGCGTGCTAGAATTGTAGCTGAACAAGCAGCCGACACGCGATCTGAAGCCCAAAACAAAGTCTTGTTCGAGGCAGTGAAGTCTTGGATGGCTACTGGCAAAAAGGAAGAATTTAGCTATGTGCAATTCGTCAATTTGATGAAGCGACCGGACGCACCTTCCACACATAATAGCAGCCCGTCCTCTGTGGCTTTCAGTGGCAATGCATCACCAACGGGCTCATATCGACGCCCTCACGGTAACCGTCTGACAAGTCGGCAAATTAATTCTTCTTCCATGTGTGGATCTCTAGGTAACAAGTTGGTGACGGCAAACTTGTTTTGCAGAAAGACACTCCATGCACACTCCTCGCCTCGGTTGACGGTGAAAAAAAAACCCGTTGCATATGGTTCCATCGAGAACCCGCAAGCCACCATGCTACACAACAGGCCTTTGGACCCAAACAATTCTATTGTGGAAATCTTGATTGTCGGCCAGATTGTGAGCTTGCAGATCCTCCCGTTCAACCAACTGACGGGGACGGGAATATGAAACTAGGAGCTTGCACAAATTTGATTTTAGAGTGGCCAAAGACGCTAATCCGGCTAGCTGCCCGTAATGAAGAAGAAACACCCTCGCCCCCTGTGGTGCATCAACAAATGGACAACACAACAGTTCCATCTCCTTTGGGTCTGCAAATACCAGGAATGGGCAGCACATCAGGTCCATCTCCTTTGGGTCCTAACAATAACGTGCAGACTTGCAAAGAAGTATTGCAGGACAAGGAGTACGACCCGTGCATGGCTTTTCTGAATGATCATGGCGAGGCTAACATGATGTCGCAAAAGCACATCGATGACACGAAAAAGCAGCATGATAATGATATGATAGGACTCCTTAGCCCTCAACATTAGGAACGCACGCGTGCCAATAAGAGTCTTCTTTTCGACACGCCACCAGACGTCGAGGAGACCAACATGGAACACAGAAAGGGACAGTCTTTAGTCCAAGCACAATGCATAAGGCAGTGAAGGACGGCTTTGGACGTGGTATACCACCTTCCCAGCTGGCCCGAGCCAGCAGCCGGCCCGAGCCAGCCAGCCGGCCCCAGGAGCAAAGAAAAGGCGTAACCCTTCTAGAAAGAAACATCACGCAGATACAAAACCGGGCCCCTCTCGAGCTGCTGCGAGATTGGTGAAACAACGTTGAGGTTATATCACATGGGTGAGCCTATGCTCTCGCCGGATCAGCTCGCAGCCACGCCCCATGAAATCAATTTTCTGCACCAACAAATCCTCAAACACGAGAACTGGCTTCTTTCCTTAAAGGAGAAAATCGCGTCCCGGTCTTTGCGGTGAGGGTGCCTGACGAATATGTGGACTAGGGTCATGAATTCCCCTCGGAAGTGTTTTTTGTGGCCTACGAAGAAGTCTTCAACATGCTCCACCTGCGCTAGTTGTCTTCATCCTTGCTCCGCCTATGGGCGCTCCACCTAACCTCTGCTATCTTAGTTGACAATATCATGGACGTCGCTATTGCGGACCCCGAGATACTACACCAGAACACCTTCAAGACCAAAGCCGGATGTACTAAAATGAAGAAATATCTAACAAAGTTCATGCCGCAGAATCAGGACAAGACAAACCTTCTCGTGCCCTACTGTCCGTAGTAAGTCACTCGCCTACATTACTTTGCTTTGATTTTTAGATTTCCATTCTTATCAAACTCATTATGATTGATATTTGGTGATATGCTTTGTGTAGCGATCACATGGTGCTCATCGTTCTCGAGCCAAAGCGTTCTACTTCTCTCTTTATGGATTCGGCCCTCCACAAGAAGATAAATTACGATAATATCAAGACGACTTTGGATCAGGCTCTCTTTGAATACAGCGTCAACGGTGGCAACATCGATCACAGTAAAGTGAAGAAAGACAAGTATGCAATGATTTGCTTTAAACACATGAACACTTTCAAGTGCGCACAGCAAGCAGAAGATAGCAACATGGGGGGCTACTTCTTCCTCCATCAAATGTGGTCATTCGTACGTGCGAAGCATATGATGGGCGGAGACAAGACCATCTTCAGGTGGGCTGAATGCTTGAAGAATGTCAAGGATGGAAATATGAGAGATAACTGGGTGCGTATTCAGAACGAGCTTGCAGTAGTTCTCAACAGAGATGTCAACACCGTCGACGCCCGGTTCTATTGCCTACCACTACAGAAAGACGACATCCTCGAACGCATGAGGGCACAGGGTCACACGGGGCAATTCACAATTGATGGCATGCGCAACTTCAACACCATCCAGTAGAGTGTTTCAAAACTTGTTGTAATAGCGGCTTATCTTTTATGTACCTTCCGTGAACTTTATATTCGTTGGGAGAACTATGTTATTTGGGTCTGTAAAAACATATTTAAGACTTATCGTTGTAATAGCTAGCTTCTGTGGACTGATCAGCTATATGAACTTTTAAGTTAAATATGTATTCGTATTTCTGTGCGTGTATTCTCGAATATATTCTGTGCGAACGAAATCTCGAATATATAACAATTGGGTAAATTAATAATAAATTTAAATATTAATAAAACAATTACTGGCGAGCCATGCTACACCACGCCGGTAATCCACCAATACCAGAAACCAGACACCGGCTTTGCAAACTGATGACCGGCGTGGCTGTCCTTGCCAGTAATCTCACGAATCACCGGCGTGTGTGCGCACACGCCGGTGATCTAAACGAATGACCGGCGTGTCTTCGCACTCGCCGGTGATCTCACATAGCACTGGCGTGAAGTTACCGGCGTGGCCGTTTCTCGCCGGTGATCCCAAAATCACCACGCCGGTGATTAGCTGTTTCCTTGTAGTGAAACCAAACAGCCAGTGGCCTACCACGATCGGAGTTGTCCCTAGTGAGCAGGAACCCATTCAGATCTGAGAGCCATCCATATATCAGAGCAAGGAGAAAGGGAGAGAGAAGGAAGGAGAAACATGGCGCACGAGCTCGGGAGACCCTAGCAAAACGGAGGCACAAATTCACCATCGTTGGAGCTAAGGGCCACCTCTAACGCCATCGTCGGAGAGGCGGCGGTGCTAGGACTTTTGAGATTTTTGGCTGAAATTGGATGATTCTGATTCTTACTTAAAAATCCCGGTGCATTTGTTTCCTAACTAGCTCATATGTTACACATCTATCTAAATATAATTTGGCGCTAAAATGTCAAGCAGAAAATATTTACCTCAATGTGATAAAAGGAAGAAAAGGAAACATGTTGATGAGCTGGTAGAATCCCAAAGGGTAGCGATTGGCAAATATTATATACTAAACAATATTTCTATGGATTTTTTGCAATTTGCTAAATATAATGTTGAACAACAACCAACTGGCAATTTACATATCGACAGGGGTGATACTAGCTAATTTGAATCGGCATTAAAATTTAGGCGATTCGGAAATTTCAGAATGAAAGAACCAGCTTAGAGTTCAGCTAGTTGTGGTTGTGTATGATGGTTATTCTACAACTGCAATACAATGAAATTTTAGTATTCATGGTCGACGAGGGCCCCAATTCGCCGTTATGCACCAGGCCGGCAGGGCCCCCAACATGTGCGCACCGGCCATGATTATATGTGCTGTTTCGAGATCTCATGGGCCACTTGAATGAGAAGAGAGGCAGTCTGCTCGCGGCCGGATACGCCTGGCGGGCCGGAGGTCGCCCTTAGGTGAGCCTCGCTCCATATGGATGCAGCTGCAGTCTGAATGTCGCACAAACCAAGTGTTATGTTACCTGTCGGAAGGAAGCTTGCAGAAGATGGTCGAAGTTGCCTTGATGTTGACAATACTATTTGGATGACAACATCGAGAGCTCCCTTTACCCAATATTGCAAGCAGACACGTATGTGTGCTTGGATTGAGCTTTACTCCAAGATAGATCTTTGTGGGGTCGCCACATTCTGCAGGTCCCTGCTCTTCAATATCATGTGGGTCATATATTACTCGCGTTGTACTAGTGCTTAAGTATATTTCTATACCTTATATGTATCCACTTTGAATTTGGAAATAATGCTACAGATGGAGCCATGCGTGTTGCATGCCAATTCGTGGTGCGGAAAAACAAGACTCTGATATAGTGATATTCAGAGTTGTGTGTGCGAGCTAGGCCTCGTTGGCAATAAACTTCATCTGTGAACATGCATGCACACAACGGGAAAACGGTTGAGGATATTTTCACCATTATGTCTTACGCCATAGCATCCGAATGACCTTAAATCCCTATCACAAACTGTGAAGCTCAAGCTGTGTCAAGCATGATCAGCTAGTGAGCATGCATGTCACCCGCCATTTTTTTCTATTTTCACCGTTCACCGTCGTCCATACTCGATCCGTAGTAGATCTAGTACTGGATATGGTAGGTGACAAGAGACCAAAAGAATCGTGCATCATCATCGTCTTCTACTCATCTCTCCCTTTCGCCTTTCCATAAAAGCCTATTATACCGTCCTTGAACGAGTCAACACAACGGGATATGAAGTGATGATGTATATGTGTCCGGCAGTCAACTCCGATGGCCACTGTGGTAGTCCGGCGTGCCGCCACCTGGACCTTTATTCGTAACAACCCGGTAATGAACTAATGATGTCGTACTAACATCGCTGCGCACTAACACAAAAGCGGCTTAGATTGGCCCCCCTATGTGGCGACTCCCCATTTGATAAAGCCTGAAAGAGCCACTCCTTTTTGCGCCCTGTCTGTGCCTCACAGCTAATCTCTAGCTCGGCATCGATAGATCGAGCGAGCAAAGCGGGCAAACGCGTATGTTTTCACCAACTCTTGGCCGGTTCCGAGAGCTTTTTAAAGCCATCTCTCGTTTAACGTAGTCGAGCTAAGCTAGTCTACTGGTCTAATATCTATTGCTGTTTTGCTCACTAGCTTGCTAGCTAGCATGTTTGCGTTCTCGTGCAGCTCGATCATGTGCATCTTTGTTAGTGCAATGTTGTAGTGCGTTGCATGGGCAGGTCGGGCCTGTGTTGTACTGCGCTGTAGCACGGGTGTGATTTGATTGGTACTCCGTAATTGGTATAGTACTCCCTCCGTTCCAATTTAATTGACTTGCTATGCATCAAATATGGATGTATATAGACATATAACAAGTCTAGATACATCCACATGTGGTGCATAGCAAGTCAATTAAATTGGAACGGAGGGAGTACGTTGATGGAGCAAGGAAGGGAGGGGGTGACGATGGGGAGCATGTGCGGAAGGCGGCCGCGGGCAGAGACGCGCCACCCGGTGTACCGCGGCGTGCGCCTCCGGGCGGGGAAGTGGGTGTCGGAGATCCGGGAGCTGCGCAAGCCTGGCAGGATCTGGCTGGGCACGTACCCGACGCCCGAGTTGGCCGCGGCCGCCTACGACGCCGCCGCATTGGCGCTGCGGGGCCCCGGGACGGCGCTCAACTTTCCGGACGCGGCCATGTTGCGCGCGGCACCGGCCACCATGTCTGCCGACGACGTCCGGGCCGCGGCGGCGGCCGCGGCCGCCGCGATGGCCAGCTCCTGGACGACGACGACTCACCGGATCGACCAATACTACCATGGCGACGGTGATCAGCTGCGTGGGCGCGGCGAGGAGGACCGGCGTGACGACGGAATGGGCGTCGTGGACGAGGACGACGTGTTCGAGATGCCACGGCTGATGGTGAGCATGGCAGAGGGTCTCATGATCAGCCCACCGGTGCTGGGGCCAGCACCGGCTGCACAGGACGAGGGTTTGCCGTCGTATTGTTACACGGAGGTTGAGAATGAGGACGCCGTGAGCTTGTGGGATCACTCTTGATCGATCACGTAATGGAGATAGTGGAGGAAGGTGTGACTAAGCAAGATCGATGGGGACGCCATGACCTGGTGGTGGAGATGTGGGATCGCCCGTGATGTGGACGGAGGAATATGTGTTGGCGAAACGTATTGTACGTTATGTGATGCGACCTGTACGTAGCATGGACGTGAAATGGACGATGGAGACAGACATACAATTATAGTGTCATCTTCTTCTTGAAGTCATTTTAGTGTGAGACAGTGTGTGAGTGCAGGTGTTTATTTTGTTAAAACGAAGCAATCATACAAAATTTCAAACGGTTCGAAATGAAAAGCCAACGCACATTCCTGATGCTTTTTCCGTGCCCGCAGTTAGAATATGTATAGGAGAGGTGTTAGGAATAGATTAGGACTTCTGAACCATCTTGTATTCCAAAGTATATGCCCCTTTTGTATCACTATATAATCCCCACGAGGGTAATGGCAATACAAAAAGAAATATTATGGTTTAATAATTTTCATATGGTATCACAACCAGAGGTATCATGTCAAGACCCAGGTCACGTAGTACCTAAATGGAATATTTTGTTGTCTACACCTAACCCACGCTAAGTAATAAAATAGCCTAAACATGAGTGTTGAAATATAAATATATTGTCTAGCCATTTTCATCAGTTCTGACTTTTTGTTTAGTTAGCTAGTGCATAAATTCTATACCCGCACCTCCATTAGATCCCCTCTCCGACCAACACACGTCGACCAACAAATCCCCTCTCTGACCAACACACGTCTTGGTCGATCATCAACTCTGTTACCCTCCACGTCTTTTTTTTCTCTTTGTTTGTTTTTGCCGAAAAGTGAACTTCATTGATCTGACATTTTTGCGAACTTAGGCGATCTTTTATAGGAAGTTTAACAAAAAATGAGCCTTTTTTGCAAACCCCAAACCATTGCGCTGTCTTTCTTTTTGCCCACTTACCCACTTACGAATGGGAATAGCTGGGACTAAGGTTTAGTCCCATATTATTACTGTAGGAGTTGAACCACATTATAAGTGAGGATCTTATACCACTTGTATGAGTATGGGAAGAGGACATCCACACTCGCGCTTCTCTTTCGCCGCCCGTCTCCCCTTGTCACGATGCGGCAATGAGTCGAGCCGAGACATTGTCTTTCTTTTTGCCACGCATGACTGTACTAAGTTGAATGGTCACATTCAAACTAAAACCTTTTGAACTAGTGAAAGTCAAAACCGAATGGTTTCTCGATCGGTACGCACTAGTGAGACACGAACAAAAGGGTCTCTCGCTCGTTTCACCTTCAGCTTCTTGCGACTATTCGTTTCCTAGCACTGTGTCTTTATAAGAGAAGTGGCGGAGACAGGAGTACAAAGTTGTGATTTCACTTCAAAATCGTGATGTCAAATACATGTATTCACATGAAATTTGTATTTTTTTACATGACTGTTACCTATATGAAGTTTTTGCAACAATGTTGTGTAGTCAACTGACTACACAGCTAAGGCGTGCCTCCGCCACTGTATAAGACGTCGCTCCTCATCCACTTGACACAGTAAACAACACTTGCGCCTACCTCCTGAGCTCGAGTATTGCACCGCCGATAGTCTTCCCCGTCCCGTATTGCGGCCTGCAGCGCGATACAGGATAGTAGGCCACCGGAATCTCGGCTCTTGCGATTCTGTACGGTAGATGAGCGACAACTAATTTTGATAGCTGCATATACAAATTCACTGCTAAATGTTTCTTGTCCCATGATTAACATGTTCAATTGCATCGATTTTTATAATGGGTTTCTTACTACTCATTGTTGTATACAATGACCTTTCATATTTACCGCTAACTTTAATTAACTAATGATTTAATCAAGAAGGTATGGCTTACATGTCACCAAAGTATATCACTGGAAAATTATTTCAAATGTGAATTCAATGATATATTTTCACATATAATTCAAATATAGCTAATAAACTTTAACGATAAAGTTAGAGCTAAATATATGAAGTGGCCCTTGCATACAGGGACGGAGAGATATTATATTTTCCTCTTCCTGTCATACATTCTTTTCACAAGAAGAAATAGACTAAAAATACTCACTCCCAAATAAAGAAGTTCAAGATTTTAAGACGCTACGTAGGTAGGCCCAACGCCCGAAACAAGAGCATCTTTTCTCCAAATTAACGTATTGTAATCACCGCAAAATTGTGGGCAACGGTACAAATATAGACTAAACAAGAGCGTCATGAGATACATTAAGCCAGCAACACCTATTCCAGATTCTATTACCAACGCGGCGACTTGCAGCTGTACATCCAAAATGGTGTCGTCGCCCTGTGTCCAAAACGACACGAAACCGCGGGGAAACTGAATAAACTCAGCTTCGTGTCAGAGCCGTACATGTGATTAAACCATGTTACAGCTGTAGGCACAACGTTGAGTATTATAATTTCACTGAATCTGCGATCGCACGGATGGTTAATAGCTTCCCAAAGCGACTAGTATGTAATTTCGGTCTGCGAGAGCCTTGCCTGCCAGGTCATATGTGAGTAATTTGTCCTAAATAACCCTTTGCGATTACTTTCAACCACTTCTGAACCCTTCAAATCAAGCTGAATTTGAGGCATGCAATTGGCAACGAGCGAGATTTTTTCGAGCTGAGTCGTTTGGCTTTCTTTTGCCAACGCCGGAACGGTGGCTAGTAGGATATTAATTGCTAGTTTGTTGTTGCAGCATGCCTACTGTCTTTGACGGCATTGTAAAACTTGCCTTCTTGCCTCTCATTATATGATATGAGATAGACCTTCTAGGGTGTATTATAGAAAAAATTGAAACACCTACACTACGGGAAACCCACAAGACGCCGACGGCCGGCATGTCGGGGCCGTCGGCGTAGAAGGCGAGCTAGGATAGCCCACGAACGCGGCCGTCGGCGTACCAACCCCGTCGGCGTAGACAGATAGAGCCCGACGGCTGCCGTCGGCGTCATCAATGCCGTCGGCGTAAAAGGGCCGTAGGGTTTAGGCCGTGACGGCACGCAGACGGGGGCCTTTACGGCATTAATACGCCGACGGCCACCGTCGGCGTCTACTTTTTTTCTATTTTCCATTTAATATGAAATAATTCATATCTTTAAATTCGTAAACCGAAATTTAACAAATAAAATGTCTAAATCGATTAGAAAAATGAGAGGAATCCAAATATGACATCCATATAATTTTTTTCACCATGCATATGACATTTTGTAACATATTTTTGGTACTTGCTTAATTAAAAAGTCAATTTTGACACTTAAAAAATGGAAAATGATATTTATGAAAATATTTTGGAAATTGTTTTTGGCAACAATGTTTTCCATACCAAGACACACCTATGTGTCAAGTATGGACATATTATCACAAACAATGGCACGGAGATGGCCATAACTTGGTTATTTGGCGCGAAACCAATACATGTCTATAGATGATAAAACTTTTTGTGAAACATTTTTTTTAAATATTTGTCAAAACTCAAGTTTATCATTTTTGCTAGAAACTAGTATACATCAAAGGACTTCATGCCAAAGGATTTCATTTTTTGAGTATTTTCCCAATTTCTTTTATTTTTTTGAAAAAACAGTCAAAATGACCGCCGTGCCTGTTCATTGAAAGGGGTCACATTTTTCAGAACTATCGATTTTTCTCCGATAAAGTCACTACTTGTGTACCTAAAAATAATTTTTATAAAAAAATTAGACCAAACTATCACACACCTGTAGTTCAAATTTCAATTACTTTTGGAAAATCGGCATAAACTCATTTAAATAGGAAAAATTAGTTAGAAATCGAGAAAATTCCTAATATTTTGTGATTATCCATCAAATATGTAGTACCCATTGTGACAATAAGATGGGTGCCTTTTTGCAACATATTTTTGGTATTTCCTTGATAAAAAAAGTAATTTTTGGCACTTAAAAAATGGAAAATGATATTTATAAAAATAATTTGAAAATAATTTTTGGAAACAATGTTTGCCATACCAAGACACACCTATGTGTCAAATATGGACACATTATCACAAACTATGGCACGAAAATGGTCATAACTTGGTCATTTGGCGCGAAACCTATACATGTCTATCGATGATAGACCTTTTTGTGAAGCATTTTTTTGAAATGTTTGTCAAAACTCAAGTTTGTCATTTTTGCTAGCAACTAGTACACATAAAAGGACTCCATGCCAAAGGATTTCATTTTTTGAGTATTTTCTCAATTTCTTTTATTTTTGTGAAAAAATGGTCAAAATTACCGTCGTGCCTATTCATTGAAAGGGGTCCCATGTTTCAAAACTATCGATGTTTCTGTGATAAAGTCACTACTTGTGTACCTAAAAATTATTTTTGTAAAAAAATTAGACCAAACTATCACACACTTGTAGTTCAAATTTCAATTACTTTTGAAAAATCAGCATAAAGTCATTTAAATAGGAAAAATTAGGTAGAAATCGAGAAAATTCCTAATACTTGGGTATTATCCATCAAATATGTAGTACCCTTTGTGACAATAAGATGGGTGCCTTTTTGCAACATATTTTTGATATTTCCTCCATAAAAAAGTCATTTTTGACACTTAAAAATGGAAAATGATATTTATAAAAATAATTTGTAAATTGTTTTTGGCAACAATGTTTGCCATACCAAGACACACATATGTTTCAAATACGGACACATTATCACGAACTATGGCACGGGAATGGACATAATTTGGTCATTTGGCGCGAAACCTATACATGTCTATAGATAATAGACCTTTTTGTGAAGCATTTTTTTGAAATGTTTGTCAAAACTCATGTTTATCATTTTTGCTAGCAACTAGTACACATAAAAGGACTCCATGACAAAGGATTTCATTTTTTGAGTATTTTCTCAATTAGTTTTATTTTTGTGAAAAACGGTCAAAATGACCGCCATGACTATTCATCGAAAGTGGCCACATTTTCTAAAACTATCAATGTTTTTGTGATGCAAAAGATGATATGGATGGCATATTTGAATTTCTCTCATTTTTCTAATCGATTTAGTCATTTTATTTGTCAAATTTCGATTTACGGATTTAAAGATATGAATTATTCCATATTAAATGTAAAAAGGAAAAATAAAGTAAAATTCATTTTATTGTTATTTATTCGAAATATACTATTACATAATCATTGTTACTTTACTCATGTTTAAATTTTAAAATTTAAACAATGAAAAGTGTAACATCATAACCAAGGGGTTAATATGATTGATATGGTACTAATATCAGTAAGTTCTAATTTCTCATTTAGAAGCTAGTTTGGAAGGAACTCAAAAGTTAAGCGTGATCGGGCTGGATGATGGGTGACCAAATGGGAAGTTTGACCAGGGTAAATACTTTGACCTATGATTAAGTGTGCAATTAAGGATTAAGTATGTGTCTAAGTGGGAAATTTCGAAATACAAATAAAAAGAATAAAAAAAGTTCAAAAAAAGTTCAAAAAAAAGTCTTGTGGCATAGGCCGACGGCAGTGACTTCTTGCGTGGGGACTCAGGTGGCGTGCGACGGCGTGTGCATGGGATCGGATACGAGCAAGGTGAACACCGAGACGTACCCAGGTTTGAGGCCCTCGTGTGGAGGTAACACCCCTACTCCTGCCTAGCTGTGATATAACGTGGTCACAAGATGTTACAAAGGTGCTCCTCGAGCTGTTCCTTGCGTTCCCCTCCGTCTTGGAGGTGAGGTAAGTCTCTGGGGTAAAACTAGGATCCAACCCTTGCTAAGAGGGATCCGGCTCTCCTTATATAGGCAGAGCAGCGGTTACAGAGGCGGCTACCCGGAGTCGGGTAGCAGAGACAGGCCGCCGGTGAGGACGTGGCCATGGTGGGAGGCCGTGCCAGCGTGCGTGATGACGGCCTGTGCCCCTGTCTTGTCCATCGCAGGGTAGGAGGTACGGCCCACGGGGGCCGACGTCATCTTCGATTTCGGGGGCGCGGAACAGTGCCAGGCCTACGCCCCCTTGTCCTTTAGTTCTTGGCTGCATACGAAAGGGATCCGAGGCGCCAGCGAGGCGGGCGACCCGGAGCCGACGTTGGCTCGGAGGGTGTACCCGGAAGATTCCCTTGTCTTATGGTTACCCGGGGAGAATATCCCCGACAGTAGCCCCCGAGCGCTTGGAGGTTTAGAAGCCGGCACGGTTAGAAGCCTTCAGGAGCTAACACGGTCCTTGCGGTTTTTTGCTGGTGTTGATGAAGCGGTTGCGAGGAGAAGAAATTCCGGCCGGCGGGAATTCCGGCTAGCGGAAACCTCGGCCTGCGGTGGCGAGACGCGCTGAGTTGTCTGCCGCAGGCGTCAGGGATGACGTGGGCCACGTCGCGCGCGGCCAGGTGCAGGGCGACTCCTTGATTTCCGGGGCGGGATTCTTTGTGGCAACTGCCCACACGCGGGATCGTGTGCGGCAACTGTCAGGTGGTGGAGATCGTGGCCTGCCGTTACTGCCCACACGCGATGATGAGGAGTCGTGATCGCAGGACACGTGGCGGAGTAGTGCGTCAGTTACCATTCCCCCCCTTATATATTCACCGCCGTGGGAAGGGGTGGATTTTACTGTGCATTGCCTCTGTTCCCCTCCTTCTTCTTCTTCCCTGATTTCATCGCCCTCCCCGCATCCACCATTGGAACAAGACACTCAAAACGCACCGACGCCACCATTGATCCTTCATCGGCGATGGTGCTGAAGGGCGACTGGATAGGCTCAACGGTGACGCGGAGCGAGCTGAGGCGCTATCAGCGCGAGGGCTACTTGCCGCCGAAGGAGCTCGTGGAGTGGCGCGTCCCGCCGCCGGGCGAGGTCTCGCCGGCGCCGGGAGAGGGCGAGCGCGTCGTCTTTATGCAGCATATCGAGCGCGGGTTCGGGCTCCCCATTAGCCCGTTCCTGCGCAGCTTCCTCGATTTCTTCGGATCCAGATGCATCACCTCGGCGCCAATGCCGTCTTGATGCTTTCCTACTTCGTCACGCTCTGCGAGGCGTACCTGGGGATCCAGCCCAGCGTTGGGTTCTTCAGGACCCTCTTCTACCTCAAGGGACAGCCGGTGAAGGGCGGCGGGCGCCTCGCTACTTGCGGGGCCGCGATGGTGGCGTGCCGGATGCCAGCCACGCTCCTCAAGCTCTCGATCTCGGACTTCGTGCGGAAGTGGCAGCAGAGCTACTTCTATGTGAAGAACAAGACGGCCGTCGACCACATCGGCCTGGCGCAGTACGTGCCTGGGGCACCGGAGAAGGAGAACTGGGGTGCGCCGCGGGGCGCCACCCACCCGAAGGGCTCCAAGCTGGTAGGGCGGATGAAGATCCTGCTCCGCGACGGGATCACGTCTCGGGACCTGTGCTCTTCTGGATAGCGCACCGGGTGATGCCGTTGCAGTCGCGGCAGCACAAGATGTGCTTCCTCGACGGGAACGCGGACCCGACGTGCATGTCGCGGAACGAGCTCCCGTTAGAAGCGCTGGCCAGCTGGCTGATCACCGTCACCAAGCTGATGGTTGAGAAAGGAAGGAACTGGGCCTTCTGCCGTTCTGCCGCGCGAACCGACCTCCCCGGGTGAGTGTTCCCTCCTTCGCTTTGTTGTGTCGGCCTTGATGTCTTTGCGCGTCTCTGAGTGTTGCTATGTTTTTCTTGTTTTCGTAGTTGTTTGCGTGTCAGATTGCCGAGGATGGTCCGAACGGCCCAGAGTTTGCCGCCAATCTGGGCGACGCTGCCGAGGGGGCCGGGGAGAATCAACTCCAGGATGAGGACGACGATGATGACGAGGGCGCCGTGGGCGCCGGGACGCACCCGGCAGCTCACGACGAGGAGGTGGAGGAGAGCCAGGCCGAGGCCTCAGGGGTGCCCCCCGGTCGGGTCCCCGAGTCGACATACGTGACTGGTCGGAGGACAAGAGAGACGGTGGGAAAGGCAACGTCGCCGAGGATTCCGACGTCGAAGAGATTCCTCGCCCGGCCAGCGCCGTGGTGCCCAAACGGGCGAGGACCTCCGGGGCGATGAGCCGAGCGTCGCAGCCGCCAGCCGCCGAAAGGTCGAAGCCCATCTACTCCAGTCCGCCGCGGCGGCCGGTCCGCCTGGTGGCGCCTGGGTAAGTTTCTTCGCAGAGGTGTTTGTGGGGTGACCCCTTGCTCGTTCCTGTTCTTCTCTTTACGGCAATTAACTTCTGCAGGGCCATGGAGTCCGTGCTTGACGATAGCACGATGCCGGGAGCGTTCCCGCTGCCTAGCAACATTGGCGAGGGCGAGGTGGAATCGGCTGCGCCTCGAGCCCTGACGCCCCAGGCGGATGACTTCGCCCGGGTGGCGCTCGAGGCCCCAGGCGGAGACGGCAGCGCGGCCACCCCATCCACCTGCCAGGCGGAGATGCAGGTCGTGGTGTTCGACGCGGCTAGACGGGCACTACTCCCGCGCCGGCGGGCGCGCGGGTCGATGTCGTGATGACGGAGGCGGTGTTCCCGCAGCCCGAGCCGGTCCTGCAGCCGGAGTCGGCCCCGCAGCCCGAGCCGGTTCGCCAGGCGGGGTTCCTACTGGGCATGGGGCCGGTCAGCGCTCAGGCGCAGGTCGAGGCGGCCGCGACTATGGAGGAGGTGGAGCAGCTAGTGGAGGCCGGCCGCCAAAGCGACCTCAGGTTGGAGCAGCAGTGCGAGCTGGCGGCGCCGGTTGCGGTCGTCTGTGAGTTGGAGAAGAACCTCAAGGCTGGGCTGGCCGGGATCGGAATGATCCGGGAGTCAGTCGAGGTGAGTTCTGCGCGGCTGCGGGCACCTGGGGCCGGAGTCGAGTCACCGGAGAGGATCTGACCTTATTCCTCCCTTTTTTCCAGAAAGCGCTGCGAGAGCCGCTAAGGCGGAACCAGCAGCTGGAGGATGAGGTGTGGCTGCTCAGGCAGCAACTTGAGAGCCATCAGAGTAAGCGTCCTGCCTCGCCTATTTTCTCCTTTTTTATCCCGTGTCGGGACTGAGGCGGATTCCCTTGTGTAGGCTCGACGGCGGAGGCGGTCGCGGCCAAGGTTCGGGAGCACGAGGAGGCGACGAAGGCGCTCCGCGAGCGCGCCAACCTGGCCGATCAGCTGGCGACCGAGGCGGAGCAGAGGAAGAAGATCGACGCTACCCGCGAGGAGGAGTACGACAAGCCTGTCGAGTGGAAGAACACACTGGAGAAGCAGCTGGAGACGGCGAGGAAGGAGAAGGGCGAGGCTACCGACATGCTTGCTGAGCGGGTGTCGGCCCTCGATCTTTCGAAGCAGAAGGACAAGGAGCAGCGGCGGGAGCACAAGCAAGCTGTCAAGCTTCTCGAAGACCGCCAGAGCGAGCTGGAGGAGGAGCTGTCCTGGGTTGACGAAGCCGTGATTCGTGAGTTTCTGTCCTCTGATATTTTCTTCGTGCTTCTTCTTCTTGGTCTTGATCCCTTTCTTCTGGTTTCTTAGGCTTCTACTCCGACATCGGCGAAGAAACGCTCGAGGGGACTACCGAGGAGCGGGTTGCCGCACTTGGTCAGTTGGCGGAGCGGTTCCACAAGATCAGCGCCGACGTCTACAGTACGCTGTGGCCACAAGGCGGATCTGACACCGCTGTTGATGTCGCAGCCCAACTCCATGACATACCCAAGGCCCTGGACACCTTCCAGGATACGGCGGCTCGCGGGGGGTCGGAGATGACAATAGCGGTGGTGCTCTCCTAGTACAAGCACATCACGGCGAAGAGGCTGGCCTCCGGCCTCCGGGATGGCGCCGACTTCCAGGTGCTGCGCAAGGAGCCGGGCGTCGCGCTTACCGCCAGCCGCATCATGCGGATGGTGGACTTTGGGGACGTCGTGCCCTTGGTGCCGGAGGTGGAGAAGGAGATCGCCGCGGAGCAGAGTCTCGGACCGGAGCAGGCAACCTCGGCGGCGACGAGGACCACTGAGTCGGGTCGGGAGCCGACGACGGCCGCGGGACGACCCCAGAGGCGACGAAGACCACCGAGCCGGAGGCTTGAGCTTGATCCCCGGGATGCCGGGTGTATTTGTTTTTAGAGAACTTCCTTGCTTTTATTGCCTCTCGTACATGTTGAACCTTGATGCGGAGCTTCTGACTCCGTTATATTTCGCTTTTGTACTTGCGTGTTTTTCCTTTGGCCTGCGTGTTTTTTCCTTTGGCCTGATGCCGAACGGGCATCCCCCAGCCCCCGAGATTCGGGTCGGCGTGCCGTAGGAAGGCCGGGTCGAAACTTTGTCTTGTTTCTTTTTTACTTATGTCTTGGTTCTTTCCGTCCCCAGCCCCCGAGTCTCTTGCCGGCTGGCGGTGAGGGAGCTGGGTCCAGTGCCGGGTACCGGCTGGCCGGGACCGGGCTCCAGTATGCGTGAAACTCATAAGTAGGGGCAAACGTGAGCACTTGCCAGTAAAAAAATCATGCGAGTAGAGGAGACGGTACGTTAATGCGAGTGGAAGAAAATGACTCGCCCTTTTCCAAGTGTGTCGACCTTTTTCTTGTGCGGCTAGCAGTCCAGGCGCAGGCTCTTGCCGGCTGGCCGGGTTGCGGTTCGCAGCCGGAACCGAAGAGGTGCCAGAACGCGCATGGCACAATACTTAGGCCTAAACGACTGATTTTGGGCGCTTCGTGGCAGCCGGCTGCCGCTCCTTCCCCTTATGGTTTTTCACGTGTAAGCGACCTCAGGCTATTGCTCTTGCCAGCCGTACTGCCGGGTTGCGGTTCTACGGCTGGAACCGAATAGTGGGCCTCTGGTGCTTGTGCACGTTACTAACCCATCTTGGGAAGAAATGAGCCGCAGGCGACCGGCGAGCCCCCGGGTTACGAGTCCGGGAGGCCGGCCAAGAGAGGGGAAAATGTATGCCAATTGAAAAAGATACAAAAAAGGGTCAGCCCCCGAGTGTAGCTTGGGGCTGCCTGCTCTTATTTATTATTTGGATACAAGGATACGTACATCTTACACCTAGGTGTAGAAGGGGCGGAGGAGGGCGGCGTTCCACGGCCTCTCCGACTCCACGCCTGACTTGTATTTCTTGTTTTATCTTGGTTTTCTCGCGTCGACGAGGTAGTAGGCGTCGTTATGCAGCACCTCGCTTATGATGAAAGGACCCTCCCATGACGGGGATAGCTTGTGCATGCCTTTTCTGTCCGGGATCCATCGGAGGACGAGGTCTCTCTCGCGAAATGCGATCGGCTTCACGCGACGGCTGTGGTATCGACGCAGGCTCTGCTGGTAGATGGCTGATCTTGACAGCGCCAGCTCGCGTGCTTCTTCTAGAAGGTCGACTATGTCTTCTCGCGCCTCATTTGCTTCTGCCTCTGTGTACAGGACCACTCGTGGCGCGTCGTACTCGATGTCGACTGGCAGGACTGCCTCGGCGCCGTAGACAAGGAAGAACGAGGTGTAGCCGGTTTATCAGTTGGGCGTCGTGCGCAGGCTCCAGATCACGGAGGGCAGCTCGTCGAGCCAGCATCCGGGAGCCCGGTGTAGCGGTTCCTCCAGCCGGGGTCGGATGCCGGACAGGATCAGGCCGTTGGTCCTTTCGACCTGCCCATTTGTTTCCGGGTGCGAGACGGCGACGAGGTCGATGCGAATGACTCTGCGGCCGCAGTAGCGCACGAAGACGCCCTTGGCGAAGTTTCTGCCGTTGTCGGTGATGATGCTGTGCGGGTACCCGTACCAGCTGATGTTGTCCTCGAGGAAAGCGATGGTGTTGTAGCCGTCGAGGGTTTGGATGTGTTTCACCTCGATCCACTTGCTGAACTTATCTACCGCCACCAGGAGATGCGTTAGCCCGCCCCGCGCCTTCCGGAAAGGACCGACCATGTCGAGTCCCCAGACGGCGAACGGCCAAGTGATAGGTATGGTTTTCAGAGCCGACGCCGGCTGATGTTGCTGTGCCTGGAAGAGCTGGCAGCCCTTGCACTTGCGGACAAGCTCTTCCGCGTCTGCCAGCGCAGTTGGCCAGAAGAAACCGCGGCGGAGCCCTTTGGCCGCGATAGCCCGCGATGACGCGTGGTGGCCGCACTCGCCTTGGTGGATGTCCTTGAGGAGGTCGCAGCCGTCCTCTCGCTTCACGCAGCGCTGGAACACGCCAGAGACGCTGCGTTTGTACAGCTCGCCGTTGATGATGGTGTAGGCTTTGCACCGGCGCACCACTGCCTTGCCAGGACCTCGTCCTCTGGCAGCTCGTCCTTGACGATGTAGGTGAGGAAGGGCTGCACCCAAGATGGCACTTCCTGGATGGTGAAAACGTCATCCGTCGTCCAGTCCTCAGCCCCCGGGTTCATGGAGCCAGAGGGCGGCGTCGGGTTCCCAGCCCCCGAGTCGACGATCATGTCTCCCGGGTCCGCGGAGCCGGTAGCCGCGGTGGAGGTCGGGGGTCCGAGATCCGGCAGGTAGATGGACTCGGAGTCGGGTGACGGTATGATGGATGGCTGGCGCAGGTGCTCGAGGGAGATGCCCGGCGGGATGGTTTGCCGGGTAGAGCCTATGCGTGCCAAGGTGTCGGCTGCCTCGTTGTTTGCGCGTGGGATGTGGTGGAACTCACATCCTTCGAAGCAGTCGGAGAGTTGTTGGACGAAGAAACGGTAGGAAGCCATGTTTGCGTCCTTGGCGTCCCAGGTACCCGACACCTGCTGCACAACGAGGTCCGAGTCCCCGAAGCACATGATCTGGCAGATGTTCATGCCTTTGGCAAGCCGGAGTCCATGTGCGGGCGCCTCGTACTCGGCGACGTTGTTGGAGGCGGTGAAGTGGATCTGCAGGACGTACTCCAGCTTGTCGCCTTTTGGTGAAGCCCCCGCGCATCTTGGAGCCGTCGAAGTGCATTAACCAATGCGAGGAGTCGGGAGCCGGTGGCAGGTACTGCGTCTCCGCCCAGTCGACGAAAAAATCGGCGAGGAACTGGGTTTGATGGCCACCCTTGGCTCGTAGAGGATGTGGTGAGCCGCCAAGACGACGGCCCACTTGGCGATCCGGCCGGTGGCATCCTTGTTGCCAATGATCTCCGAGAGAGGAGAAGAGCTCACCACCGTGATGGGGTGCTCCTGGAAGTAGTGCTTGAGTTTCTTGGCGGCGAGGTACACACCGTAAGCCATCTTCTGGTAGTGAGGGTAATTTTGCTTGGATCTCGAAAGCACCTCGCTCAGGTAATACACGGGACGCTGCACGAGCTGCGTCTTGCCCTCCTCCATGCGCTCCACCACAAGGACAACGCTGACCACCTGGTTAGTGGCGGCGATGTACATCATCATCGGCTCCTTGGGCAATGGGGGAGCGAGGACGGGCGCAGTCGACAGGGCTTTCTTGAGGCCGATGAAGGCGGCGTCGGCTTCGCCGTTCCAGTGGAAACCGCCTGCTCGCTTGAGGAGGCGGTATAACGGGAGGGCCTTCTCCGCTAGCCGACTGACGAACCGGCTGAGGGAGGCCAGGCAGCCGGCAAACTTCTGCACGTCTCGTAGGTTCCGAGGCCGGTGCATGCGCTCGATGGCGGAGATCTTGTCCGGGTTGACCTCGATCCTCGAGCCGACACGAGGAAACCGAGTAGCTGGCCCGCCGGGACGCCGAACACGCACTTCTCCGGGTTCAGCTTCATCTGGAAGCGGCGGAGGTTGGCGAACGTCTCCTTGAGATCGCCAAGGAGGGTGCCCCGCTCCTTGGTCTTGACGACGATGTCGTCCACGTATGCGTGCACATTGCGGCCGATCTGGCTGTGCAGGCACTTCTGCATGCACCGTTGGTAGGTGGCCCCCGCGTTTTTCAGGCCAAACGACATGGTGACGTAGCAGAAGGCACCGTACGGGGTGATGAAGGATGTTTTTAGGTAGTCCTCCGGGTTCAGCTTGATTTGGTGGTAGCCGGAGTAGGCGTCGAGGAAGAGAGCAACTCGCAGCCGGCTGTGGAGTCGATAACTTGATCGATCCGAGGCAGGGCGAAGGGATCCTTGGGGCAAGCCTTGTTCAGGCTGGTGTAATCGATACACATGCGCCAAGTATCGTTTTTCTTCAACACCATCACAGGGTTGGCTAGCCACTCAGGGTGGAACACTTCCATGATGAACCCAGCTTCCAGCAGCCGGGCTATCTCTTCTCCGATAGCTTTTCTTCTTTCTTCTGCGAAGCGGCGGAGGGCTTGTCGTACCGGCTTCGTGCCCGGCTTCACATGGAGCGAGTGCTCGGCGAACTCCCTCGGCACACCCGGCATGTCCTTTGGAGACCATGCGAAGATGTCCCGATTCTCACGGAGGAAGTCGACGAGCTCGCCTTCCTATTTGCTGTCGAGGCTCGACCCGACGAGCACAAACTTGGTGGGGTCGGTCGGGTTGAGGAGGACCTTCCTGGTATCCTTGGCGGCCTTGAAGGCGGACTCATTCGCCGGCTTCTTGGCATCTGAAGCCGGTGTCGGGTCGCCGTCGACCTTACACTTGATTTCCTTCAGCTCCTCTGCTAAGAGGATGGCGTCCGCCATTTTTGCGCCAGCCGACGCGTAGCTCAGGAGAGCCGGTAGTCACCCACGACGGTGATGATGCCCTTTTCGCCTGGCATCTTCATCTTCAGGTAGGCATAGTGGGGGACGGCCATGAACTTGGCAAGGGCGGGGCGCCCGAGTATCGCGTGGTACGCGCTCTGGTGGTCCACCACCTCGAACCAGATCGGCTCGCGGCGGTAGTTTTCCTTCGTGCCGAAGATGACATCAAGCTTGATTTGGCCTATCGGGGAGCACGAGTGCCCCAGTACTATGCCATGGAAGGTCGTCGAGCTGGGCTCCAGGCGGTCCAGGTTGATGCCTAGCTTCTCCGCCGTGTCGCGGTAGAGATGTTGATGCTGCTGCCGCAGTCGATGAGGATGCGGGAGAACGTGACGGCGGTGCTGTCTGTGAGGATGATCGGGTCCAGGAGCAACGCGTAGCTGCCCGGATGCGGCATGACCTCCGGATGGTCCTCGCGTCCCAGGTGATGGGCTTTTCCTACCAGTTCATGTACTGGGGGACGGGAGGGGCGGTGGCATGCACCTCCGCATGGCGCTGTCGCCTGGCACGCTTGTCATCACGCTCGCTAGTGTAGATGACATAGGCAGCGTCCCGGTTGGGGAAAGCTCCGCGGTTGTCGGGTTGACGAGCCGGGGACCGGCGAGGCGGAGTCCGACGTTGTTTGTCGGGTGCCCGGCGGTCGCCGTCGCTGCGGCGCGGTTGTTTTCGCGGTTACCGTCAGCTAGCGCGCGGGGAGGGGCTGCGGGCAGGCCCTCGCCGCGGGCGATTCGAGCAGTCCAGCTGCACTGCCGGGTAGTGTGGTTTGCCGGGCTGCGGTCAAGGCTGTGGTACTTGCAGGGCATGTCGAGCATGCTGTCGAGGGTGTAGCGGTTTTTCTGCCACGGGCGGCTTTCCCTTATGCGATCCCCGTCTGGGCGAGCGCGGCCTTCCTCGCCAAGAGCGACGTACTGGGAGTCGCGGCGGTTTTCCGAGTACAGGCCCTTTCTCTTGTAGCGGTCGTCGCGCCGGCCGTCCGCGTATCGCCTGGAGGAGCTAGCCTCATCGTGGTCTCGAGGCGGATCTTTTTTCTTCGCTTCCGGGAGCCGACCTGGGAGGGTCGGCTAGCCGGACTGGCGCCTTCAAGGCGGAATCGGCCGTGGCATACTTCTCGGCGATGTCCAGGAGGTAGGCCATGTTGTCCGGCTCCGCCCGCATGAGCTTGTGCTTGAGCATGGTGTCGCCGCGGAAGCCGTCGGTGAAGTAACGGATGGCCTCGCGCTCGTCGATGCCCTCACAGGAGTTGCGCAGCTCGGACCAGCGGGTGAGGTAGTCGTGGTCAGATTCCTTTTCTTTTGGGTGCAGAGCTGCAAGTGGCGCAGGTGACCCGGGCGCTTGTAGGTGCTGTTGAAGTTTCCGACGAAGACTTCCTGGAAGTCCAGCCAGGTGTTGATGCTGCCGTCCGGTAGACTGTTCAGCCAGGTGCGAGCCGTGCCCACCAGCATGAGTGGGACATAGCGCACGGCCACCCGCCTGTTGCCGCCGGCTATGCCGACCGCAGTGAGGTAGTCCAACAGCCAGTCTTCCGGCTTGGCGGAGGAGTTGTACTTGTCCCGGGGAAGGTAGAAGCGAGGCGGGAATGGCTCCTTCTGGATGCGGGGTCCGAAGCAGTCATGACCGTGGCAGTCCTCGTGTTTGATGGCGCGCGAGGCGGTCACCTTGTTGATGCGGCCGCGCGCGTCGATATAGGGTTCCGGCCCCAGAGGGCCTAGCCGGCTACCGACGGGTGGCTTGCCGCCAGCCCGAGTCGGCTCAGGGTTGGCCTTCCCTTTCCCGGTCCATGCTCTGCCGCGGTCCCGATCGTCATCTTGTTTGGGTGCTGGCGTGACGGGTGCGATCACTGGTTTCTCGGTCGTCCTCCCGCCGTCCACCAGCGTGACGGGTGCGATCTTGCTCGTCGGGGCGGTGTTTTTCTTTGCCCGAGTTGACGCTTTTCTCAGGTCCGCCGGAGGCCCGCTGCTTGTTGCCGGCTAGCGAGGAGGCCCCTCTGGACTTGCTGGCCTCCGGGTAGGGGGTTGCGTCAGCGTCCGATGCAGCCTGCATCCGGTTAGCGGCGTCAAGGAGTTGCTGGACCCGCAAGCACTGGGCGGCCAACTCGTCGCCCTGGAGGTTATCGAGCTCGCGCGAGGCAGCTTGGGACGCGCGCATGTTTTTGGCGGGGCTGTCGTAGACGGGCATGACGAAGCTCGGCCGGATGGGCTCCTCGTCCAGCCGAGCGTCGAGCGCACCTCCCTTGCGGCGGATCTCCTCCAGCCGGCTGGGGTGGTCGCTGGCCGGAGTGATGTTGTGGGCGGAGTCATACTCGCGCATCCTGGCGGCGAGGCGGCGCTTGGTGTTGGCGACCTCGACGGCGCTGTTGACGAGGCGCTGGCGCTGCGCGTCTATCTCTGCGGCTGCGACGGCCAGGTCGGTGTTGACGTTGAGGGGTGTGCGGAGCGCATCGATGGTTGCTTGGAGCGAGCCATCCTCCGCCGTGGAAGACGTGCTCCCATGATCGTGGCTAGCGGTGCGCATGTCCGCGTCGTGGTCGACGCCGGTGGTGAAGACCTCCGCGTAGACGCGGGACTCGCCGCTGGAGTCGGAACAGATGGACAAAGTGTCCGGATAGGGAAGTACGGTGTCGGGGTACTCACTTGACGCAACGTCGATGTAGACACGGTGGCTGCCGAAGTGGACGATGGAGCCTCCGCCTGTGGGAGGGACGTCCGCGAAGCAGGCGGGGTTGTCCATGGTGCAGTCGAAGGCGCCGAGCGTCAGGATGAGACCTGACGCGACGCGCTGGCCGGAAGCGGTGAGGGGTCCCGTGCAGAACGTGACCCCGGTCGCCGTGCTAGGCCCCACGGTGGGCGCCAAATGTCGTGGTATCGTGCACGGAATATGTCACTGGGTGTGACTTCTTGCGTGGGGACTCAGGTGGCGTGCGACGGCGTGTGCACGGGATCGGATACGAGCAAGGTGAACACCGAGACGTACCCAGGTTCGGGGCCCTCGTGTGGAGGTAACACCCCTACTCCTGCCTAGCTGTGATATAACGTGGTCACAAGATGTTACAAAGGTGCTCCTCGAGCTGTTCCTTGCGTTCCCCTCCTTCTTGGAGGTGAGGTAAGTCTCTAGGGTAAAACTAGGATCCAACCCTTGCTAAGAGGGATCCGGCTCTCCTTATATAGGCAGAGCAGCCGGTTACAGAGGCGGCTACCCGGAGTCGGGTAGCGGAGACATGCCGCCGGTGAGGACGTGGCCATGGTGGGAGGCCGTGCCAGCGTGCGTGATGACGGCCTGTGCCCCCTGTCTTCTCCATCACAGGGCAGGCGGTACGGCCCACGGGGGCCGACATCATCTTTGACTTCGGGGGCGCGGAACAGTGCCAGGCCTACGCCCCCCTTGTCCTTTAGTCCTTGGCTGCCTACGAAAGGGATCCGAGGCGCCAGCGAGGCGGCCAGCGAGGCGGGCGACCCGGAGGGTGTACCCGGAAGATTCCCTTGTCTTGTGGTTACCCGGGGAGAATATCCCCGACAGGCGGGATGCCGTCTTGTGGGTCCCACCACCACGTACGCCGACGGGGTACACATACGCCGGCAGCCGGGTGGGTACGCCGACGGGGCGAAACGCCGACGGCGCTACGCCGACGGCCACCGTCGGGCTATGGCTACGCCGACGGCCTTCTGGTCTACGCCGACGGTTGCCGGCCGTCGGCGTCATGTGGGATTCCCGTAGTGCTATAACCATTTGTATGTTGCGTCAAACGATGTTGGTGTTTTTTGAGTAGTTATTTTCCAAAGATTTGGCCGTTCTCGCCACATAATCTGTCTAGTGCACACGATGCATGGTTAAAAACAGCTAAGAGCATCTCCAACCACACTGGGCTAATTTGGTTCCTTATTCGTCCACGTACACAATTCAAACAATGATACGCAGCCATTTCCCCTAAAACTATTCGTTCACTTGCATATAATTGGTGGGATGTAGAGACAAAGAGAAAAGAAGGAAGAAAAAAAAAGTCTAGAGCAGGCCTACAAGATCCTTTACATAAAAATAAGAGTAAGAAGCAACTTTATCCATCTCAGAATGTACAACCAATGAATTATTTGATCCATATTGATGCAATGTTGCTGGAAGTTTCTGGAGTCCGGTTAACACAATTTTTAGTACGAGATGCCTTGGAATAATTAGTCTCGTTAAGGACATGTTTTTTTGTTCATATGTCAAGAGCTAAAGAGTAAAGAAAGAAGTGACTGGTCCTATGTGGCAGGCTGTGTGGACACCTTCATGCCCATCCCACATATGGCATGGATACGAGGGTGCCGTACAGTCCGATCATTCAAGAACGAAGTGGTGATCCGGTTCTTTTTTTTTTAAGATTAAAAGGGCCTCCACCGATTTCATTGAAAGTATTCGAAACAAAGTTTTTTACAACGCATCCGAGCCACACTATGAATTGTGGGCTAGGTCCAGGATACCGATGACTTTTTAATAAATTAATAAAGAGTCCATATGCATCACTTTGATGCAGAGTCCGAGCTGCCCTTTTCTAAAAAAAAAGAGCTTTTCAAAGAAACAAGCGCTAAACAGCTACAGATAGGAGGCGGCAAAGAGCAGCACCCCCAGGACTGTCCGCCATAACAAATAGGGCTGTAGTGTGAAAATCTTTGTCAACCCAGCAGACGTCTCGTGATTAGCCCCAATCGTCACTTGTACTGCTGTACAGTCAAATTGCTGAGCCGTACGTCTGTCATGGAGGAGGCAAGGAGTAGTGGCGAAATGCAGGCAGAGGCAGGCATGCATCGATCATGCATGGTTCTGTTCCGGAGCTGTTGCTCAAGCGATGTGAGCCAAACAGGTCGACTGTTTCAGTCGCTCGCTCGATGCCGCCTATTCGGTTTGAGCTTTCTTTGATCCCATGGGTAAAGAAGATTTGGGACGGGTAAAGCAATGTTGCCTAGTGGGACGAAACCACGGAGGAGACAGGCGCCGAGCGATGTTCCCCCGTAGCAGCGTTGAGCAGGCGAAAGAGCATCACGGCGCACAGCTGGAGCGCGAATCTCGATGGTATATCAAAGCATTCGAGGCAGGGATATATTCCCTCCACGCGTACAGGTCAACTATACTTGACCCGTACAGTCAGGGCTACACGAGTGTCAGAGTCTGGGGAGGTATCGACTGTGATTCGATTCCCGGCCGGCGGATCCGGAAATGGCCGTGGAACCCGCGCCGAAACATCGCTGCTTCTCGGTTAGTTTTATGAGCTTACAGACAAGAGTGCCTAGCGTTGTTTAGTCAGCACGTAAAACCTAGAGATCGGCGCCTTTTCATCCCGTCCGTTCTTCGGACATTATATGATCGGGTGCTGTTCAAGTCAATGAGTTGAACCGTACGTAGTACCATGATGATACTATCATCCATTTGTCATATGCATTAGTTAGAATTCAACTGGAAATCAGTATATGACCGCTACTGTATTGCTTCTGTAGAAGTACAGTTCGCTAGCCGCGCTCTGTTTGCTACATGTGCACGTTATCGCGGCCTACCAAATCCATTATAGATAGTGCCGTCGAGTACAAGACACAGCCACGGCCACCCCAATAATCGAACTGGACACTCATCGGTCAGAGGTTCACGTACCAACGTACGCCCATGCATGTAGCCAAATCATGGACCAAAAAATAATTCCTGCTAGACTCTCGTAGCCGTTCTGGTGGGTGTGCGTTAAACCTGCGCATGGGCAGCCCGGCCCGTCAGCCCGGTCCGGGATCAGGACTAGAAATACAACTCGAAAGGAAATTTGGGCTTCGTTCGGGCTTCTATTTTCAGCCCAAAAAAGCCCGGCCCAACCCGTGTGCTTGTGCACCTACTGCTGGAAGTTGATGCCCGAGAAAACAGGCTAGGAAGCAACAACCCCTCCCCCGATGGCCCGATTATTTTCCACGCACGAAAAAACCCTAGCACCTCGCCCATGTTTTTAACCCTAGCGTCACACTCAATCACCTTGTTCCCCGACCCATCACTGCTGGCGGCTGTGCTCACATGGGACAACGATGGCGCTAACCATGGCCGGCGATAGGGCTCTCCGTAGCTTTCATCTGCCTAGATCGCCGACCCGATCGAGCTCCGGCACTTTGGTCGCCGTCCTAGCGACCTCCCACATTCCAGCCACCGTCCACGTCGAGATCCCGCACCGAGGCCTCCGTCCCCGTCTCATCGAGGACCTGCAACCCAGGCTGACGTCCGCCTCAACATCGTGAGTCGTCTTGCACCCATGCCGTAAAGCGACTACCATTAGATTTTTGTATGGGTTTTAGGTCTTAGCCCAACTAAAATTTCGAAATTCTACCATTAATGTGAGCTTTTTTTTGACGAAAAGGCAGCTTAGCTAATGTGAGCTTTCCTACCATTAGCATAGCATCAAGGGGTGAAGCTAAAGTTTAGTCTCACATTGTTAGTTGGGAGAGAGTTGCACCAACTTATAATGTGAGCTTTTCTACCATTAATATGAGCATGAGAAGAGGATACCTACACGTGCGCTCCTCCTTCACCGCTCGCTTCGACGTGACGCGTCGGGTCAAGTTTCGGCAATGAGACGAACCGTGGACAAATCTATGCATGTTGTTTATATTTTTGCTGTCTGGAAATGAGCCCAGTTGAGGACAAAGTTACGAAAATAGATGCTTGTACTGTATTGAGCTGCTAATTACTACTGTTCTAGACAGAATTGTTTTGCTTGTGTATGGGCCTCGGGTCAGGTATCACGCTTCAGGCTTTTGTCTAGGGCTGGGCTTCGGCTCACATTTTGCGTAAAATTCGGGCTTTGGACTGGGCTCGGGCTATATGTTTTTAGACCAGGCTTCTTGAAACCTGGCCAGAAACCCAGCTGTCCCGGTACCAGGTTTAGGTTGGGGACAACTTGCATAGGATCTAACATTAGGTAGGATCTATGAGATCAATTTTTCTAATACACAACATGTTCAAATATTTTCAAAAAAATGGACAATACACACATCTAGGTCATATATGTAACGTAAAAAATTTGCTCCTTCAAATTCGACCTACACTTAGAGAGCCAAAAAAAAAAGAAATTTCAGTGCAAATAGTGTGAAATACTATTCATCCAAACCTGACACTATTCACGGTACAATTTAGCCTTTCTGTTTCTCTACCTGTTAGATCGAATTTTGAGCTGATTTTTTTTGGAGTTGTTGAAACAGCCGTAGGTTTGTTAAATAATTTTCTTAAATTTTTTAGCACTGTCTAAATATGATTCTTATAACTTGAGCCTACAATCTCACCTAAAGAAGAGATCCTACGCAAGTTTCCCCCAGGTTTAGTGTGTAACCAACGCATTCCAGTAAGCAGTAACCAACGCATGTTTACCCTCAGAGCAAGGCAAGTAAAACTTCCACACCCCCGACGCCGAGCCGTGCGTGTATTTGACCCGCGCGCGCCACGCCACTCTCCCACCTCCACCTGCTCTCGCATCGCATCAAAACAAGCTTCAACTCGCGCAATTTTCTATCCGCCCATCGCACGAGCACCCGACGGCCGAAGCTACCACGCAAGCCGCCCGCGTACGTAGCTAAGTAGGAATCAGCGCAGTACTTAGCAGCTGCTAAGCGCACTAGTTACGCGGCACACACAGAGTCGCCGGCCAGGTAGCTCACTGAGAGTGACTCGACCAGTGTGCTCGTCTTCCGCTCTACTCTGCTCAAGTGAGATCTCCGAAGCAGCAATGGCGATGGCGGCTAAGCCGCTGAGGCTGAAGGATCTCCTGGAGCTGGACTGCGACTCGTGCAGCGCCGCTGGCTTCCGCTGCTACCCGCGCCATCTCTGCGTTGCCGTGCCCCTGCCGGCGCGCCACGACGTGGCCGCCGAGGCGCACAGCGTTTTCGGGCGGTCGCGCTCCCTGCGCCGGCGTCCCAGCATGCTGGCGATCAGGAGCCTCTCGCGCCGGCTCAGGGGCAGCTTCAGCTGGATGCGCCGGGACGAGGAGGCGGCGCCAGTTCCCGCCCCGAGCATCAGCTCCAGCTCCAGCTCCAACAACTCGGAGGCATCAGAGTCGTCGGGGTCGTCGTCGTCGACCGAGAGGAAAACATCAGAGTCGTCCGACTTCTCCTCGTCAGCATGCTCGGCGGAGAGCCTGCACGCCGGCGTGACCACCGCCGCCGACGGACAAGAGCACGAGGTAATTAACCGATTAGTGTTCCGTTTCTTGCATAATTTGGCTCACCAGCTGCTGTCAATGGTGGTTGAACAATTGGGCGTTAATTCGGTTGCGGGCGCGCCGGCTTTATTCGGTTCGTTGCATGCATTATTCGCGTAAGCTCTAAATTGCCATGAAACATGAACCCCACGTATTCATTTCGCAAACCAAAGCAAGCACGTTGGCAGGATCCTCCATTCTTCAGCCTTGCATGCATGGAAGCATGTACGAGTATCCGATGCATGGAAGCTACTACTCCTGAGCGTAGGCAAGTCCTGTGCACAGTAGACTTGTCGTGCTCCTGACTGTGAATTCGTGCAGCCGTGCCCGTGCATGACGCTACCCAGTTTTGACGACTGGTTGATTGATGGAAAGGAGCGGTCTAGACTGTAGCATGACGAGCTAGTACTTATGCTTAAGGCCTTAGCTGTTGACATTTCTCCAACTGGATTGCTCTTAATCACCTCTTAGACTCTTAGTACTCCTAGCATGAAGTTTGTAGTAGTACTTACACTAGTCTACACGAGTAAACAAATCCATTACAGTGTACATTTGACAACTATAAAACTATGCTGACAGTAAAGCGCTGCTCCGTGGGACGAGCTTTGTGTCTAGGAGTTATGGTTAGCAAAACGTACGGGGGTGCACTGGTGGTGCCAGTGCCCCTTTCTCAAGTCAAAAGATCCTGGTACTGCTTGTAGGTTGGTGAAAAATGAAACGGTACAACAGCTATAGCGTCAACTGTTGCTACAGATTTCTGTCTTGAGCTCTCTGCTGGGCCTGTTTATTCCTGTTCATGCCCGGCGTGCTAGTACAGTCGTGCCTTCGTGGGTAGCTGTGGTCACCGAGATACAGTGGTTGCCGAACGAAGCTTGCGGTTTATGCAAGCTTTGTAATCAAGTGTAAGAATCGGTCGCCTAAACTCATAAAATTATTTTCCGTCAAGAAGTGGTGGGTTGAAGCAATCCACAAGAAGCTGCTTTGTGGTGCCTCGCGAGGACGAAAACTCTATGTAATATTATGCCGCGAGATTAGGCTTTTTGATTTTGTCGCCGCCGTCGGAGTGACTTGCTCCCGCCGGTTGTTCATGGTGCAGCCGTACCGAGCCTTGTCGCCGACTCGCCGTGTGCAACCGTCGCATGTGCCCTGGTTCAGTGTGCAGATTAACAAATTGCTGGTGAGGCGCCCCACGTATGTTGTGCTAGCTCGATCGACGATATGACGTGGCATGCAACGTGTTTAATTACTTTGTCTCATCGACGTTTGTCTCCTGGGAAAGAGTTGAGATCGCCGTGCGGCAGCACACCGGAGAAGCCGGGCGCCGGGGCCACGCCGGAGAGCGGCACGCTGCTCCCGTGACCCGTACCTCATCGACTACCTGTCCTCCTTTGGCCTGTCGCCGCGAGGTCGGCCGACCATGGCCGTGCAATGCCCTCATTCCTACCTTAACCAGCGGTGTTTCTACATTTTCGAAAAGCTAACTGGGGTGCAATTACTACTATTGCAGGCGATGAAGAGGGGGTCGACGGCGACCGGCTCCGGCTCGGAATCAGACGACAAGGAGCAGCTCAGCCCGGTGGCTGTCATGGACTTCCCATTCCACGACGACGACGACGCCATAGAGGACGGCGCCAGCGCGTGCTCGCCTTCGTTCGGCGACAGCCTCGCGCAGCTCCACCAGAGTAAGTCTTCCTCGCCGCGCCATGCACGATATCATACGGAGATTATTCTACTGCTCTCCGCATGTGGGATGTGTCCATTCGACCGGAAAAGGCCAACTGATCCTTTTGCAGGACCCACTCGACCAGTGACGGTCGGGCAAAGGCAACGGAGTAATTTACGGTTTGACCTGCAATTATTTGAGTTTCTACCGTACTCACTTGTTTCCCTTTGTCATGGTGCAGGGAGAAATATACAGCTCAAGCACAAGATCCTACGGTTCCGGAGCATCGGGAAGGTAGCCGCCGCCGTGGACCTTCGCGAGCGCTTCGCCGCCGCCTCGGAGTCCGATGATGGCCTCACCAGCGCCCCGGTACAGTACTGCTGCACCGACACCGATGTCGCAGAAGCACCATCACGCCGGAGCGTCGACGTACGCCAATATCCCGACGAGCACTACTTCATTGCTCTACTAACAAGAACCTTCTCGGCGGTCGACGCTTCCGAGCGGCTCCTGCTCGACTTCTTTGCCGAGACACGAAAGCAAAATTGTGATCAAGCTGCGGTGAAACTGGCCGGGGACTGGATACAAGGCACGGGGGCTCGATGGGGCCTCAAGGAGGTGTTGTGCGGCCGGGAGGACCTTGTGGCGGAGATTCACCGGGGCCAACAGTGGTCGTCTCATGTCGTCGGCGAGGAGATCGGTGTGTTGGTGGCTGGCTTGGTGATCGACGAGCTGCTGCGTGAGCTAGTCGACGATCTGCTTCTGTAGGTTAGACAAGTATATACGTGTTAACTAGAGTGTAAGCGCCAAGGGCTGATGGAGAAAAAACTTTCTTACAGCTTGTGGTTGATCCGTTCAGGGGTTGACAGAATGCTATGCATAAATTACCCCGATGTGTGATAATGTTTTTGACGATTTCAACAAAGTGGCAGTTCAACATGCATATTGTTGCGCTCGAAACGCTTCACACGAACACGTCCTCGTGGACCCGCGGTGCCGGGGGAGATACTTCGCAACTCGCCCCGCGGGAGGCCGGCTTTCAGCGCGATACGCAAGACAGTAAGCCGGCGCTTTTGATACCAGACGCCCAGCCCCTCGGAAAGCCCCGTCTGAGGAAGCCGGCGACGATTGGCTGAACTAAGCCGGACTTGGCCGCTCTTAGCTCGGTTTTCGATCTCCGGCGAAATCTAGGCGAAATCGCCGAACAACGGAAATATGAAGAAGGGTTTGAAGAGATAAAAGTAGGTTGTATTGATAGGTTGTCGATTGTTTGCTTAATTTCAATCGGCCATCACCTCTCACATATATATGAGGCGGCTGGACTTCCCGTACAAGTATTGGACTTCTACAAGGCTTACAAATCATAGTCTGAGTCGAATCCATCTCAAAAAATAGGCAACTTCTTGGCCAGCAATGTTGGCTTCAAACTTTCTGCCTACTTTGGAAAGTTGCCTTCTGACCTTCTGTGTTGCCTTCAAACTTGCTGACTACTTTGGAAAGTTGTCTTCTGACCTTCCATATTGGATTCAAACTTGCCTTCTTCCTTAGAGATGTGAAATCTTGATCGGCTTCATAATGGACCCGGACTTCAGCATCCGTCCAGGTTCTTTTTAGAAAATTGCCTTCTATTTTCCAGTCTTGATCTTGCAAAGTTGACGTCTCTTTTTCCGCCTTTATATGACTTTGAAAGTTGTCTCTTTCTCCGCCTTGATCTTGACTTGTCTTCCTAAGTCTTTAGGCATCTTTGCACACCCTGAATCCGGCTTCCGCCTTGTTCCAGTGTTGCCGGATTATTTGCCGCCTACTTCTGGCCGCCTTTCCTGGGAAGCTTCCCAAATCACCATTTTAGCCTTCTTTGCCACCTTTTTCGAGCCGCCAAACCTTTCTTAAACCTGAAACTGGCAATTTGCCAAAACGGGTGCTAACACATGCCCACATGTTTTCTAGTAGAGCTTGCGTACTAGAAAATATTCAATGTAGAAGTTTTTGTCTAAGTGCGATGCTTAAGCTCATCGGCCATATGATAAGGGCGATATATGTATATCGGCCATACGTGCAACCTACGCAGTTTGCCACACACTCGGGTGGAACTTCTTCAAGTATTTCCCATTGATAGCTCGAGGCAGCATGCCGCCTTCCAATGTCTCCACCAGATAAGAGTTGCCGGGTACTATCCTCGCGACTCGCAGTGGCCCTTCCCAGTTTGGGGACCATTTACCAAATTTCCGACTACTGGAGCCAACTGGCAGTATAACTTTCCAGACCAAGTCGCCAATTTGAAAGTCTTTAAGCCGGATCTTCTTGTTGTAAGTTTTTGCCACCCGCAACTTCTCTTTCTCGATTTCTCGCAAGGCAATAACACGCTTGTCGGCTACTTCATCAACATTGTCCATCATCAAACTGCAGTAGTCTTCAGCCGACAAATCATTATGTTTAGCATACCTCAAGGCAGCCAGATTTACTTCTACTGGCAAAACGGCTTCTTGTTCATATACCAACTCAAAGGGAGTTATCTTAGTTGCTCCATGCCTTGAGATTCTGTGAGCCCACAATGTTTCGGACAATACTTCGTGCCACCTCCTTGGATGGTCCTGAACCTTCTTCTTTATCAGCTTGATCAAGATTTTGTTGCTTGATTCTGCTTGTCCGTTGGCTTGTGCATAGTAGGGAGATGAACTGAGCATCTTGACTCCAAGTGATTCGGCAAATTGCCTCACCTCCTTCGCCATGAAGGAAGTACCTTGATCTGTGGTAAGAGTCTACGGAATGCCGAATCGATGGATAATATGTTCTGTAATAAATTGAATCACCTCCTTGTGGGTCATGTTCCTGAGAGGTACTGCTTCAGACCACTTGGTGAAATAATCAGTGGCAACCAACACGAACTGATGCCCCTTGGATGAAGCCGGGTGAATCATGCCGACAAAGTCAAGCGCCCAACCCCGAAAAGGCCACGGTTTTATAATTGGATTAAGTGGGGAAGCCGGCACCAACTGAATGTCTCCAAACTTCTGGCAGTGTCATGGTATTTCGCACGGCATATGCCAAAGATGGCTGATTTAAGTGGTTCCTGACAGCGCGAGCGACGGCGTTCCGGCGGGATTAGGCACAAGCACGGCTAACACCGAGATGTACCCAGGTTTAGGGCCCTCGTCAGGAGGTAAACCCCTACATCCTGCCTAGATCGTGTATATGGTGGAGTATATGGTGTTACAATGGTGCTCCTTGAGCTGTACATGCTCTTAGCTTGAAAGTTTGAGCTGCTTACATGGTTGCTTGTGAGGAAGATGAGCTAGTACGTGAGTGATTGAGTGGAGGGAGGAGCTAGCTAGCTCTTGGCCTTCAGGAAGCTGCCTAGAAGAGGCTCCCTGGTGCACCTTATAAATTGGTGCCCAGGGGACAAGGGGTGGCCCGCACTGACGTGTGCATAATGGCACCCTGTACCTAGTCTACGTTCGTTTCTCTTCTAGTCGTTGTACACCTAGAATAGGATCCAATGTGCCAGCTGGAGGGACCCAGAGTCGGGGACCCGGAAGCGGGCGCTGGAGTCGGCGAGCCGGAAGCGGGCTCTGGAGTCGGCAACCCGGAAGCAGGCGCTGGAGTAGGCGAGCCGGAAGCGGACGCTGGAGTCGGTGACCCGGAAGCGGGCGCTGGAGTCGGCGAGCCGGAAGCGAGCAGCCAGACTTGGTTCTTCTGTTCTTTTGTCGAGCCGTGGACTTTGGTAACCCCGGGTTTTATTCCCCCGACACTAGCCTCCGAGCCTCCGGGTGACTCGAAGAGTCGGGCGGAGGTTCATCTTCTTGTCTTGCGGTCATGCTTGCCCTGCGGTCGCGGACGTCGACTCCTGCCAGATGCGGACGCGGGGTCCGCCGGCCGAGGGGCGTGGAGTTCTGCGTGTTTTTCCTGTTACATCAAGTAAACAAACTGAATTTGCAACTACGGTGAATAAAATATTGGGGATGCCAACTGAACATTTGTATACGGCTGTTGCCGGCTCGCTGTTGCCCGGTTCCTTTGATATTTTTCTCGTGCACTTAGCCGCCCGGGCGCATGCTCTTGCCAAACGAACATCCGGGTTGCGGTTTGCGGGTGGAACCGAAGAGATGCCGGGGCGCGAGTGGCACGGTACTTAGATCTAGAAGCTAGATAGAGGCGACTCGGCAAAACGACGGTTACTCCTTTTTTAGTGGTGAGAGTTAGGACCAGCCTCCGGGTGTCTCCCGAGGGGGGTCCGAGCCGATGCGTTAAGTAATAAAAATGTGGAGATGAAGCGTCACTTAGCTGTTTTTATGCCGTAGTCGGGGATGCAGTTCGGGTCGTTGAAGCTGGGACATTGGTGCTGTCGGAGGAGGGCGACCAGACTGCCAACCGGGCAGCCGGACTGGCCTCTAGCCGGGTCAGGACGCAGCCGGCCTGGCATCCAAACGTGGCAGCCAGGTCAGGATCCAGCAACTAGGGCATCCAAACGGGACACAGCCAGCCAGGTAGGGACGCAGCTGGCCAGCCAACCAAACGATGGCGGCCGGACAGGTCGGTACTTCTTTCCTTTATCTCTTTTCTTCTTCTCTCTTTTTTCTTTCTTTCTGGGCAACCGGCCCGATGGAGGGCGTCAGAGCCAGCCACGGCAGCCAGGTGCGCAGGTCGACGAGAGGAGGGGCCGGCCGGGGCGGCGTAGCCGTCCAGGGCGCAGCCGGCGGGCGCCCAGCCGGCAGGGGTGCGGCTGAGACGGAGCCAAGGCTGGGCCTGCCGGGCGTGGCCGAGGTGGAGGACGGGCGCGGTCGGGGCGTGACCGGGGCACGGCGAGGCGGAGCGGGCGCGGCCGCGGAAGCAAGGACGGGGCCAGCCGAGGCGGGAGAGCGGGAAGCCGGGGTCGGGAAGGTGGAGGCGCGGGGAGCCGTAGCCGGGCAGGTGGAGGCGCGGTTGAGGTCGAGGCGGAGCTGGCCACGGCACGCTGGGTGCAGCCGGACGCGGGCTGCGATTGGGGCGAAGCAGCCGGCTAGAGGCGACACTGGTTGCAGACAGACGGAAGACGGTGCCGAAGTAGATGCGGGCGTGGACGCAGAGGAGAGGTCGCCGGACTTTGCTGGGTGGAGCTTGAAGAGGCGGAGCCGGAAGCAGCCAGGCGGAGCCGGATGCGGTCGGTCGGCTGGCTTGATTCGCGCAGGGCCGCCGGGCGTGCGTGCAGCCGGCCAGGCTTGCACGTACATGGCAGTCGGCCGCACTAGCACGAACGATCGATCCAGCTGCCTTCTTGCTTGCTTAGCTCCCTCGATCCAGCTGTCTGCGTGTCTGCTTAGCTGTCGTTGCGGAGTGACGGATGCCAGACCCCGGCGACGAGCGCATTGGAGAGGCTCGGGCGGAGGACGACGCGGAGGAGGTGTGGCTGGGCACGGGCGGAGGAGATGCGGACGACCACGGACGCGCGGGCGTGGGCCGGCGCGGAGGCGCACGAGCAGCCAAGGAGGCCAGCGCGGAGCACGCGGCGGCCGGCGTGCAGCACATAGGCGACGAGAAGGAGCGAGACGGCCTGCATGGAGCACACGGGCGATGAGGACGGCCAACGTAGGAGATGCGGAGGAGATCGCCGGTGAGGAAGAGGCAGGCGTGGGCGTCGGCGAGCACGCGGGCACGACGCCGATGGACGCACGGACGCGTGCGCCAACGGGAGGCAGAGGAGGCCTGCAACGCACACGAGCGCGTGTGGGTGCAGCCAAACGAAGACGACGCAAACGTGCATCACGGGAGCCATGGCGGCGTCAAGCCTCCGAGCCTCCGAGTTTCTCCAGGAGAGAGCATGGTGAAGACGTCGAGACGGCGACGACGATGATGATGATGATGAGGAGTGGTCCCGCCAGGAACGGGACTCCGGTCGCCGCTTTGCCCCACGGTGGGCGCCAAATGTCGTGGTATTTCACATGACATATGCCAAAGATGGCTGAATTAAGTGGTTCCTGACAGTGCGAGCGACGACATTCCGGCGGGATTGGGCACAAGCACGGCTAACACCGAGACGTACCCAGGTTCAGGGCCCTTGTGAGGAGGTAAACCCCTACATCCTGCCTAGATCGTGTATATGGTGGAATATATGGTGTTACAATGGTGCTCCTTGAGATTTACATGCTCTTAGCTTGAAAGTTTGAGCTGCCTACATGGTTGCTTAAGAGGAAGATGAGCTAGTAAGTGAGTGATTTCAGTGGAGGGAGGAGCTGGCTAGCTCTTGGCCTTCAGGAAGCTGCCAAGAAGAGGCTCCCTGGTGCACCTTATAAATTGGTGCCCAGGGGACAAGGGGTGGCCCGCACTGATGTGTGCATAATGGCACCCTGTACCTGGTCGTTGTACACCTAGAATAGGATCCAATGTGCCAGCTGGAGGGACCCGGAGTCGGGGACCCAGAAGCGGGCGCTGGAGTCGGCGCGCCAGAAGCGGGCGCTGGAGTCGGCGAGCCGGAAGCGAGCAGCCGGACTTGCTTCTTATGTTCTCTTGTCGAGCTGTGGACTTTGGTAACCCGGGGATTTATTCCCCCGACAGGCAGGGTTCGCATCCCTTGTAGTATCTGAAGCAGTCATTGATCATTGTCGGCCAATTAAATCTTGCCCGCCTGAGCATCCATTTCATCTTGTGGGCCGACTGATGTGTTCCACATAAACCATCATGTACCTCTCCCATAGCAACTCTAGCTTCGTCTTCATTCAAGCACTTTAGAAGAAGACCATCAGCTGTTCGGCGATATAAGGCGGCATCCACCAATGTATATTTGAGAGATAGGCGCCGAACTGCTCTGTCTATTTTTCGACTTGGATCTTGTAAATAGTCAATATAAGGTTGTCTCCAGTCGTCCGCCAAGTTATCATTTGACTCCTCCTTAGCCGGCTCCAACAAGCCAGCTTCCTGTTTGGCTTCCTCCAAGTTGGCAACATGAGTTGTCGGCTGTTCCCTGATAAAGAATATACCACGACTGACGTGATAGCAAGACGCCAGTTGTGCCAACTCATTTGCAAGCCAATTGTCTTGCCTAGGAACATGAGATATGTGGAAATAATCCAACGTTGAAATCATATCCAGGCATCTGTCAATGTACATATTGAGTGATCGCTGTTGCATTGACAAATCTTGGCCACTTGCTGGACAATAAGCAACGAATCTCCATATGCCTCGATATGAGTTACCCCTGCGTCAATCAAGATTTCAGCCCGAATAGAAGTGCTTCGTATTCGGCTTCATTGTTAGTGCACAAATAGTCAAGACGACAAGAGGCTTCAAAAACAGTACCGTGTGGTGAGATATACACAATGCTGACTCCTTGTCCGCTGCTGCAAACTGAGCCGTCAAAATAAAGCTTCCACGGTACAGCCGACACAATGTTCAAGCCGGCTTCTTGCTCCAAGTCAATCCGATGTTCGACAATAAAGTCGGCCACAATTTGGCCTTTCATAGATTTTAGGGACTCATAAGCCAAATCATATTCAATCAACCCATATGCCCACTTGCCGATTCGTCCGCTGAGAATCGGCCTTTGTATCATGTGTTTGAGAACATCGGTCTGACCAAAGACTTTGCATTCGCTGGAAAGCAGATAATGGCGCAATTTGGTGCAGGCAAAATAAAGAGACAAACACAACCTCTCCACAAAGTTGTACCTTGACTCGGCATCCAGCAAACGTCTACTCAAATATGTGATGACGTATTCTTGTCCTTCGGCTTCCTGGGTTAAGGCGGCTCCGATCACTTTTTCCTCAGCAGCAATGTAAAGCCGGAAAGGCTGACCTCGAGCCGGCTTCCTGAGAACTGGAGGAGTAGATAGGCAATTTTTATCTTGTCGAACGCCTCTTGCTGCCTTGCCCCCCAGGTGAATTCATCATCGTTCTTGAGCCGAAGGATCTGTGTAAATGCATCAACTTTTCCAGACAAGTTAGCAATGAATCTCCTCAAATAGTTTACCTTGCCTAGAAATTTCTGCATGTCCTTTTTGCAACCCGGCCCTGTATTTTTGGATGGCTTCAATCTTTGCCGGGTCAACTTCTATGCCATGTTCATGTATGATAAAACCAAGGAACCTCCCAGCCGACACGCCAAAGGCACACTTCAAAGGATTCATCTTGAGCCCGTACTTCCTCATTCTTTCAAACGCCAGCCGCAAGTCGGCCAAGTGATTTGACTCGCCGTCCGACTTAACCACCACGTCGTCAATATACACCTCCAGTACGACTCCCAGAAGATCATGAAATATAAGGTTCATCGCTCTTTGATATGTGGCTCCAGCATTTTTCAATCCAAAGGTCATCACAGTCCATTCAAACAAGCCAACAAAGCCTGGGCAGCGAAACGCCGTCTTAGCCGAATCTTCTTCGGCCATAAATATCTGGTTGTAACCTGCGTTGCCATCCAAGAAGCTGATAACTTTGTGACCTGAGGCTTCGTTGATAAGCATGTCGGCTATTGGCATAGGGTATTCATCCTTTGGCGTGGCGCGATTCAAATCTCTGAAATCTATACACGCCCTGATCTTGTCGGATCCTTTCTTTTCGACCGGCACAATGTTGGCTATCCATTCGGCATATTTGCAAGGCCAAATGAAGTTGGCTTTCAAAAGCCGGCCTATTTCCGCCTTAATCATAGATCAGCGGATTAAACTTGCGAGCCGGCTGCTTGTATGGTCTGAAGCCGGCTTTAATAGGCAACCGATGTTCGACCAACTCTCGGCTTAACCCAGGCATCTCGTGGTATTCCCATGCAAAGCAATCCACGTACTCCTTGACTAGCGCGATTAATTTAGACTTATAATCGGCCGCCAACTTTTGCTTGACAAATGTCGGCCTAGGGACAGTGCCATCCCCAATGTCTACTTCTTCAAGTAAGTCAGCCGATGTGAAGCCTTGTCCCAACTTGTCCATATCGTCTGGTTCTTCAATTGCTTCGTACATATCGTTCCTTTCGGCCCGATACTTGTCCAGACGCTTCTGCAGCCACTCGTTTTGATCCATCTACTTGAGAAGCAGCCGATTACCACCAATCGGCTTTAGAGACACTGGCACGAATCCGTCCCTGGTAGCACTCAGGAAGTCGAACCCGGATAGATCACGCCCAGAAAGGCATGTGACATTAGAATGTTGCCAGTCAACAATCGACTCGGCTAATGCAATGCACGCCGATTCGTCAGCATGGATGACTTCGATTTGTCGTCAACCCATTGCACGAGTTGCTGGTGCATAGTAGACGGAACACACTGGTTAGCATGAAGCCAATCCCGTCCAGCAGCACATTGTAATTTCCCTGCACCTCAGCAACAAAGAAGGCGGTAGCCAAAGTCTTGCTTCCTACTGTGAGCTCCAAGCTGATAACGCCTTTGGCTTCTACTCCTTCTCCTCCTTCGAACCCATTCAGCACCATGTTTGTCTTCATCAAGTCGCCATCATCTAGCTGTAGTTTCTTGAAGACAGAATACGGCATCAGGTTTACCACACGCCACCATCAACCATCATCCTGGTGACCGGCTTACCATCAATATGCCCTCTGACGTACAGAGGCTTGAGGTGTTTCACCGGCTTGTCAGGTTTTTCGAAGACAACATTTTTGGGTCCAAAGTTGATTTGCGCGACCTCGCCTTCTTCTTCAACAGCACGGAACTCAGCCGACAAGTAATACACCATGTTGATATCCATGCCCGTTCGAGCAGGCGATTCTTCATAATCTAGCAGATCTTCATCATCTATCAAATTGCCTGACTCATCCATTGCCGACTCCGACATTGCTGGTTCTTCTTCTGCCTTTTCTTGCATTGCGAGGTCTTTACTTGCCGGCTTCTCTGTGGCCGGGTCTCGGATTGCCGGCTCCTTTGCCGGACTTGCCATTGCCAAATCTGCTGCTTCCACTTCGTCAGCCCACAAAGAGTAGGTGATACCGCGTAGCTGCCGGCTTTATTTCGCTGTTGATAGCAGGATTAGGGTAGTTGGTGTGGAAGCTGCCATGAAGACTAGCCTAGGAATCCACATTTGAGCTGGCAACATTGGTCGCTCAACATTGAATTTGACGTCCCTGGATCGCTCAGCTCCTTCTTCTGCCTTCTCCCGATTTCTTGCCCTTTGCAGTTTCCGCTTTTGTGTTTTTGTTATACCTGGCGGGCACCACTTTGGCTGAGTGTATTTTGGATCCCGGGATTGGGCTGCCGCGGCTTGACTGGAGCTGGCTTCATGATCATTGGCTGTTGCCTTTGGTGCGATGGCAGGCATCGGCTCGCTGTTCCCTTCTGGCTGATCCTTCAACCTTAAGACATGAGTTCCAATGACCAATAAGTTGTCTGAGACCAATCCGCCTTCTGGCTCCGCCTTTTTCAAGTCTTGCGCCTTGATCCGCCAATATGACGAGTCCCCGGGATACACAAGCCAGCTTTGCATGGATTGCCGGGTTGCCCTGCGTTTGAACTCGTCAGCCGGCTTATGCCGACTACTTTCCTCGACAGATGGCAACCTTGGCCGTTTCCCATACTGCCACTGGCGTGACCTTGACCGGCTTGACGTACGTACTTGTTTAGCAGCATGTCAAAAGTTGGCTTCATCTTCTCGGTCTATATTCAACCTGGTTTGTCTTCCATCTGCCAACTTCCGGGCTCTTGGGTTTGATAAATCTAGGCGGCAACTTGTCTGGCCGTGGTCCTTGCCCCCCGAGTGCAGGATTCCTGACAGTAATCTTGATGACCTCCTGTCCTCCGGGTTGCCGGCTTACTGTGACTTGTCTCCCAGCCGCCTTGTTGAAGGCTTCTTCCCTATGCTCACCAACAACAATGTTAGATTTATTAGCGGCTTCGGCCGCCTCTGGCCAAAGAAGAACCTTTTTCCCTCCAAGTCTAGCGCATTTATTGGAAACGGCTGTGTGTCAATTGCCATGCCGGCAAAGCTCAATCGTCCGTCATTGAGGGCCGATTGGATCTGTTTACGAAAGACATTGCAATCATTAGTAGCATGAGAGAAAGAATTGTGATACTTGCAATAAGCCCGCCGCCTTAATTCATCAGGCGATGGCATAACATGACTGATCCTAATCACTTTATCCTTTAACAAGGCATCAAATATTTTGTCACATTTGCCTACGTCAAAGCTACATCTTATTTCATCATCCCGATTCTTACGAATCGGCTTCAGATCATCACACATAAATGGTTTGGCCTTGCTGGGCCAAACGAACTCGGCAGCATATACATCGGCTTCATCACTGGAGTCGGTATCATTTTTGAAAATAATAAGCCGGCTCCTGTTCATCCGATGCGAGTCTTTTGACTTATTAACCCGGCTCTCTTAAGCCAGAGCTCTTTCCTGGACTTGGCCAACAGACAAAAATTCATGCCCTTCTAACTTCTCTTTTAGGTAGGTCCTTAGCCCATTGAAAAGCAGGTCCGCCCTATCTCTCTCAGTTATTGCCAAACTATAGCATCGGTTTCTGGTGTTTCTAAATCTCTTGACGTAATCAGATACCGATTCGTGATGTTTCTGCTTAACCGATGTAAGGTGGGACAATTTAAGTTCTATTTCTCTGGTAAAGAAGTGCTCATGAAACTTTTGCTCCAAATGAAACCAAGTATGTATAGAGTTAGGAGCTAAAGCCGAAAACCATGAAAATGCAATGTCGGTCAAAGATAATGAGAACAAGCGAACTTTAATATGATCATGATTAGCTTCACCTAATTGAGCCAAGTATTGACTAATATGTTCCCATATTGATTTGTTATCCACCCCATTAAATTTAGTAAACTCAGGAACTCTATAACCAGACGGATAAGGTTGCAGATCAAAATAATCGGGGTAAGGCTTAATGTAAGTCCTATTTGGCATAACCCCGAATTTATCAAAACTATCTGGTCCAATTTTCTCCTAAACTCGGCCATCAAATCGTCCATATTGGCCGATTGAGCCTGTACAGGAGAAGAATTGGCGGCAGGGCTAGCTTGCACCCAAGTAGACAAATTCTTATTCGGCATTGACTCATGACCAGGAGCCGTACCGTTTGACCCGGCTGGATTGCCGGATTTGGCATACTCTATATAGGAGTTGGACATGGCAGCGTAGGTACAAGTTGGTTTTCCCTATTTTGGCCAATCAGCTTTTTGTCCGATGGCTGGTCCTGGAGCGTGTTTTTCTTAGCCTTTTCGCTATCTAGCATAAGATCGTAAACATTGGCGGTGCCTTGCGAAACATGATATTGAATTTCGGCTGTTTGTTCAGGAGAAAAGAGGTTTTTGCTTACAGCGGGTTTGTTGATGTTCACGTCCAGAGGTACGAATTCCGGCTCGTTGATCGGCGAGATGACTCCCTGCCGATCTACCTTGAAGCTGGCTAAGTATAGCCCTTGATCCTCTTGGTCCTGCTTGGCTCACAGCACCTCGAACTCCTCGTCTCTCTTCTTCTTCCACACCTCCAGATCTTGGCGTTGGTCTTCCGACAACTTCTCGAGAGTTAGCTTGATGATGTTGTCGGCGTTGATGCCGACAGCGTCAGTCTTGGAATTGGTCATTGCTATCCAATTTTTAGATCGAATTGTCCCCAGCGGAGTCGCCAAAAAGTGTGTTGCGCTCGAAACACGTCCTCGTGTACCCGCGGTGCCGGGGGAGATACTCCGCAACTCGCCCCGCGGGAGGCCGGTTTCCAGCGCGATACGCAAGACAGTAAGCCGGCGCTTTTGATACCAGACGCCCCAGCCCCTCGGGAAGCCCCATCTGAGGAAGCCGGCGATGATTGACTGAACTAAGCCGGACTTGGCCGCTCTTAGCTCGGTTTTCGATCTCCGGCAAAATCTAGGCGAAATCGCCGAACAGCGGAAGCATGAACAAGGGTTTGAGGAGATAAAAGTAGGTTATATTGATAGGTTGTCGATTGTTTGCTTAATTTCAATCGGCCATCACCTATCACATATATATGAGGCGGCTAGACTTCCCGTACAAGTATTGGACTTTTACAAGGCTTACAAATCATAGTCTAAGTCGAATCCATCTCAAAAAATAGGCAACTTCTTGGCCGGCAACGTTGGTTTCAAACTTGCTGGCTACTTTAGAAAGTTGCCTTCTGACCTTCTGTGTTTCCTTCAAACTTGCTGGCTACTTTGAAAAGTTGCCTTCTGACCTTCCATATTGGCTTCAAACTTGCTTTCTTCCTTAGAGATGTGATATCTTGATCGGCTTCATAATGGACCTGGACTTCAGCATCCGCCCGGCTTCTTTTTAGAAAATTGCCTTCTATTTTCCAGCCTTGATCTTGCAAAGTTGCCTTCTCTTTTTCCGCCTTTATCTTGACTTTGAAAGTTGTCTCTCTCTGCCTTGATCTTGACTTGTCTTCCTAGGTCTTTAGGCAACTTTGCACACCCTGAATCCGGTTTCCGCCTTGTTCTAGTGTTGCCGGATTATTTGCCGCCTACTTCTGGCTGCCTTTCCTAGGAAGCTTCCCATATCACCATTTTAGCCCTCTTTGCCACATTCTTGGAGCCGCCAAACCTTCCTTGAACCTGAAACTAACAATCTGCCAAAAACGGGTGCTAACACATATACCATCAAATCACGCTTAAGGGAAACTGAGGACCTTCAAGCTCTACCGAATGAAACAGAGGAGAAAACATGGCAACACTTTGTGTGCCAGGCTCCGACCGCCGCTCAATGTGTTGAAGACATCTTAGAGCATCTCCACTCGCGACGCCCAAAGAGCCGTCCAATGACGTTTGGGGTGCGCCGGACCAAAAATGGCTCCCACTCGCATCGTCCAAATGCAACTTTGGTCCGGAGCGGCCCAAAGTTAGGTCTGGCACACCCAGCACACGCCCTCCATTTGGGGAGCCGCTGGGCTACGCCAGAAGAAACCGCTTGCGGCGCTCGGACGTGCGGGCCAGCCCTGTCATAGACACAGCAAAACCCATAAAACCCCCACTTCCTCCCAATTTGCCCTCCCAAATTTCATTTCTCCCGCTGCACCCGCTCGCCTAGCTCTCTAGTTCCCGCCTCGTTCCCATGGCGCCGCCGTGTGCACCCAAGGTTCCCCACCCGAAGGGGAAAGCGCTGGAAAGGGCGAAGCCATCGGGGACTACGCTTGGTGTTCGCAAGCCGCGTAAGCCTTGCCCGTCCATGGAGCGACCGGAGGGGATGTTCGACGAGGATTGACAGCTGGATGTGCTTTGGCGCTGATTGGAAATTGATGGTCGTAGCGGGCAGCGCGTGGCATAGAAAGCGAGGAAGATAGCCCATCCGCAGCCGCCATTGACGGCGAAGAGCATCACCCCCATGAACCAAGCCTTCGCCTTGAGAGGGAGCCAGACGAGCAGCGCCACAACGGCTCTTCGTGGCAATACGGCTGTGTCGCCGTCGAATTCGTCGTACTACGTCGAGAGCTCCGCCACCACGCCTCGTTCCAGGTTCACCCCGAGCCCCAGGATCTCCCCCGAGTTCGCCGACAGCCACCCGCAACGCGGCTTCGACCCAACGTCGTCTTTCTCGCGAATGCCGCGAATGGTGGGATTGCCAGAATAGCCATCGATCTAAACAAGTCCGACGAGGCCCCGCTGACGCTTTGGAGGGAGCCCGCTGCCCAGATCCAAAACCAATCTGACCGTAGCTTGTCTTTCGACGCCGGTGCATCCAACGTGATCAACGGAAGGGGCCCTGGTTTCTTCCACGGCAGCCAAGTATTAGTCTATCGCATTGGATGCCGGTGCTATGTTCTGTGTGCCTATACGCGAGCCATGACGACCGGCGCTGTGTTTTGTGTGTGCATAGGAGAACGCCGACATCATGGACAACTTGATCAACCAAGGTGCCCCGGCGGCGGGACACGAAGAAGAGAACGAGGACGAGGAGTACTACGAAGATGATGGGGGAGGAGGAGGGCGTGGACGAGGGGTGACCGACGCTGCCACCGGAAAAAGAAGGGAAGCCGTGGCATTACTTGGGCGAGCAAGGAGGACGAGTGCATGGTCGAATTATGGAAGACTGTCACCGGGAGCCCAATCACCGGCTCTAACCAAACAAGCACCGCCTACTAGACGAGGCTCAATACCGAGTTCGACGAGTGCCAGTTCACCAAGGACTACTTTTTGGTGCACATGGATCGCAACCAAGGCGCCATCAAGCATAGGTGGCGCATCATTCAAAGGATCGTCAAAAAGTTCCACATCTGCCTTGAGAACATCCGTAATCGGCCCTAGAGCAGGAAGAACCAGTCGGATCAAGTGAGTTCATGTCGCCAACTTTGATGCATTGTGATACGTCCAAAACGTATCTATAATTTTTGATTGTTTCATGCCATTTTTATGCTTTTAGCACTTGTTTTATATTAAGTTTATTATTTATTTGGACTAACCTACTAATAGTTGCAAAAGTGCACAATGTTCTTGTTTTACTCTTTGATGTGTAGAAATTATCAAGAATAGAAGAGGAAACCTTGTTGGAGTCGAATTGGGACTTTTCTGAAATCTGTCTGAGAACTTTTTACGAAGATTGCCAGTTTGACCCTCGAAGATGACGTTATCTGGAGACCTGACTGTTTCGAAAGTTGTCACAATTTTCCATACGAAGATTTTAAGCCCAAGATCAGCCCAATCGGAGTTCGGACGCAGCCTGGAGGCCCGTTTTGGTGGAACCCTAAAAGGGGGTGACGGAAATCCGAGAAGATATATAAAGTGAGGAAACCTAACTCGTGGAGGACTCCTCCACCCACGAATTTCATCCACCAGAAGCCACGTTTTTGCCTCCCCCATGGATCCCATCTCCATGGGGGAGGGATCCCAAGAAGCCATGAAGGAAGGGGGCTAAGGGGCGGTGCTCCCCATGGAACCGGCGGCGCAGGAGGAGCCCCCTGCGCCACCGCCGGTGCCGGCGCCGCCTTGCGCCTCTCGCTGCCCTCTCCGCCGTCTTCACCGCCATCTCCATCACCAACTCCTCCTTGTATTCAGTGGTTCATCCTCCCACAAACCTCTGTACCGTCCTATGTAAACATGGTGTTTGATGCTATAATATTTATCCTATGATCTATGTCATGTTTATGTAGTTTATTTGTCTTTCGATTGCTTTGTTGAATGTCTATGGTTCATTAGAGTTATATGTTGATATGGTACTGTCCTTTGGTGTCCATTATACTTGTGCGCGCATGGATCAACACCATAGGGTTAGTAGTATGTGTAAAGGAAAGGGCGTAGTTCTACCGGGAAGGATATGGTTTTTAATTTTTGTCTACCTTTGGCTGTTCGTTCTTGAAGCAAATATCACACATGTGAGTGCTACTTTTATAGCTAGAGACCTATCATTTAGTTTAGTCCGAAATGTGATCATCCACAAGAGGTGGGCTCATGGTGGATCACAAAATAGCCTCTCCAGGTTACTGAGACATGGTGTTTCAGGAAATTCCCAAACCAAAATTCTGATAATGATGATGGAGCTGCAACACGAGGAGAAAAGAAGTATTTGTCAGCTACACTCCCTGGTTTTTTTTTGCACAGGATCATTTCTGAGGCACCTCATAGGAGCGCCCTGTTGGAGGATGCACAATTGATCCATATAATCAATCCATCAAGGAAGAGTTATCCCATCTGTGGTATATATATAACTATAGATGTGCTAAATAAAGTTTTCTCTAGGTATGTAGTAGTGGAGAAGATATGTCAATGTCATACATCAAAGCAATATGCCTCGAGTACCAATTTGATATAAGACCGGTAATATGCCTGATGAATCCATGAAAGGTCTGCGGGTGTGGTAATTAGTTGTGCAAATCTCACTGTACATCGAGAATTATGCATTTTCATATTCTGAAGACTTGCAAATTCTGAAATCTTAATGTGCATTAATTCTGAAGGTATAGTGACATGGGAAGCTCATCGCACGCGGCTCCACCTTCTGTCTATGTGAATTACAAGATAATTCTGCTACTTCTTCAGTTAAGTACCAGTGAATCACAAGATAAACTATTCGTCTACTTCCCGAATGAATGGTGGGAATTGTAAGAGTTTTGCTAAATAGTACAGCAGGATTACAAAGTTTACTAACAGATATGATGTCTATGATGAAGACAGGATGCTGCCTAATAACTGCAGCTACCAGAAAATTACCAAGAGCTAGGAAACTAAATCTGAACATGTTGTGGTGTCAAACAGTGAGACCAGTGAATATATTTCTTACGACGCCTTTGAAATACTTGATGAGCTCATTGACCAGCAATCAAAATCTTTTTTATAGGAGATGAACTGCTACATACCATTGGATTATTGATGATGGTATATCGGTAAAATATAACATAACATTATTGTTGATTAATTGCAGTTCTTCATATATTCATCAAGTGAAGTTAGTTTTTGCCATGGTAAATATTACATTAAAGATATTTATTATCGAGAAGTCACTTGAGATATAGTTGGATTATTTTTGCAACAATGTCATTAGTTAGTTTATAATCTGACTGAACTTTCCTATTCTATACTTTTTACGATAGATCACTACATATTATATGGTACAAAGAACTTGCAGAATAATGCAATATCTCTTATTTCAGAAGACGCAGCAAATGAGCAACTACACATTCCTGAGGTGGTGCAGGATTATAGTCTTTCGCCTGAAACTATGCTACTCGGCAGATATTGTTTTTTATATCTTCTTTTTATTTAAGCCTTATGCTTACCATCCTCTACTCTAGACTACTGACTGGAAGCAAATCATGGCTTGAAGTTGGTCTGGTACTAATCCACCAAACCAACAGAAGATATGTGAAAATCCCTTCTAAACTATGAAGCAACGTGAATAGAACACGGAGGTATATGATAACCGGATGCCCTCTAAGTTTTCCATCATATGGTAGAAAGAAATCATGTTATATTGAGTCCCAATGTAGTCAAGTTTTCTGAATTAGAATGTCAATATTAAATAAATCATGATGTTACTTACATTATATATGTACAAAATGATATGATATCATTAAGTCAAATTTCAACATTTCGACAATATTTAGTCTTCACATGGCTGGATTATATGTCATAGTTTTACTTAAATTTCAAAAGTCGATTAACTTTTGTAAGATAAATGAGACAATAGTGTTTTCAATAAATCTATAATGTATGATTATTATAGAATATACTAAGTGCAATAGTTGAACCTTGGTGAAGTAGGTGAAGTTGTTTATCCCATATCATTTAACGTTTTCTCATTGCTACCATTCATCTTTCAACAAATAAGTAGATACATTAATATGTAAGGGGAAATACTACATATTGTGTATGCCTTAGAATCATCCAATGATAAAAATATGTAATACAAAAACAACTAAGATGTTGCCCGCGCATGGCGCGGGCCACCCTGCTAGTTTGAGGAACAACACATCAACAAACTGTCTTCAAAACAAGATCTAAAAGATGAGCTAAATAGATACGATTGTTTAGATTATAATTTACAAGAGAAGCTAATAATATTTTCCCATTGTCTACAGTGAAGATAGGTACTGTAGCCAGCTGCTATGTGACCATAGCGTTGTTGCTTCTTATATGTGTGGCGTGCTGATAGGTTACATGGTAACGCCATGCGCCAGGTGCCGGGTCACTTTAACTCTGTTGTAGTGGATCCATGATCTGTGTTGGTCAAGTGATGGCGATCTTTCTTTTCCACTGGCCGGTCGTTGGAGATTGCGCGCAGGATGATTAGGGCTTCCGTCAATACGTTTGTTGTCTTCAATCCCTCCTCGAGTTGATCAAATGGGGAGATGGATGATACATCATTGCTTTGTTCTGCATGTGCTGTAGCTTGATTAGCTCATAGAGAAATTCGTTTGAATATGGTAAATATGACATGTGAATTGAAAAATATAGTTAACAATGCAGTGGTGGGTGGTGACGCTGATCGCCCACTGTATATTACCGATTTCCTCAAGTACCCTGTTTAGTTTAGCAGTAGTTGCCCTATGTAGTACAGAACTGTTTAGGACCTTTTGATCTTGGATCTCTATCTTCAAGGCACCGTTTGCAGCTCGAAGATTGTCGCGGTCCTTCTTTATTCTGATTAGTTCGTTGCGCTGTTTATCTTGCAGGTTCTTGATTATTCTACCTGCGTCGATCTTAGGAATAGATTCCTTTTCTTTCTTTGTCAGTTCAGCGATGACGCCCTCGTAGTTTTTAAGTTGTTCTTTGTATGCATTGAGGTTGTCTTCAAGCTGCCTGATGTATTTTTCTCTGTCGGCCAGTGCCTTATTTGTCTTTAGGTGATCCTTCTGCGACGCCGTCAGTAAGCTCTGTTTATGAAAAAAAATTATAGCAACACAGATGAGATTGTGCTCACGTATGGTAGTTTGATCAAATTGAGTTAATTTGTTGTGAACCCGGTGACGTACTTCCGTTTCTTTGAACTTTTCCGCCTGTTCTTTACTCTGTTGAACCTTGGTTTCCAGTTCCAGTCTAGAGTTCTTCTGTTCGGTCAGAGTCTTTTCTGCTTCTGCTGTTCCTTTTTTCATTATAGCCAATTCTTCCTGCGATGTATATAAGATGATCGTTAGAGCAGAAAGCAGAGGTCCGTACTATATTGGAAGAGTCATGATACAGCCGCAGCGTAGTCACGTCGTCAGATGGTCAGATGATCAGATCCGGCTTAGAAGGTTTTATGGTTACCTTGTGTAGACGATATAGTTGTTTCTGCTGAACGGATCGTCGTTCTGTCTGTTTGTTTTCCTTGGCTATGTAAGTACAGAGTTGTTCTTTCAGGGATGCCATTATGGGTGACTGAGATAGTGAACCAGAGGTACATATTTTCGTGTTGCTGATGTCAACGATAGGAAGACTTGCATCGACGATGTCTGGGGCGTTCACTACAGTTGTATCGAGCTCAGGGATCATCCATGTCGAAGGGTTCGTCAGTGCTGTTGGTGGGGTCTCGCGATGTATGATGTCAGTGTTTAATTGCATCGTCCATTCACCTGGGTAATCCTTACAAATGTCATCGTGATCGCTACATAACGGTCTGCATGAGAGGAGTATAGATGTTATGAAGGTAATATAGCACACTGTTGCTAAAGATAGAAATTAAGAGGTACTTCAAGAACTATACCCCTCTGTTGTAGGAATCAGTTGAAGTCCAACTATGTCTGTGGTTGTCGTCTGCTCCCAGGTATCTTTGTTACCATTTGAAGAGCTGAAGTCGGCAATAGTTTGGTCGTCCTTGTCGATTGTTTGTTGTCGTTCTTCAGGACGTGTCTTCTGACGCTTCAGAATTTGGGAGGTCGACGTTTTGGTAATGACGTCCCCTGGTCTCTTTCCTCTAAGAGGCTGTCTGTGTTGACGAGATCCTGACGGAAAACCTCCTTGTCGGTTTGCCATCTCTGGTTCATATGTATGATCGTGACCGTTGTTACTCGAGTCGGCCATTGTCTTGTCTTCAGGCGGAGATCCTGACGAGTCATTGTCCGGCTTCATTCCTAAATGTTCGTGTTCGTTATCTGACGTGACGTTGTCGTCGCTCCAGTCCCAGAAATCCTGTTTACAGGATCAATTCCGACGATCAGAAAATTTGCAGTTGTACGACGTTGCAGACTACAGGTAAATATATTGGTTATTTACCTCTGATGGTTGATTATTCATCGAGGATGTTATGATTCTTTCAATTCTGCTGTTGACGAATTTGCCATCCAACAGATTCGTCATGAGTACAGAGAGCTGATCATCCAAGTTCATCTTTGAAACCTGGGCCTTGAGATTGGGAGACTGGCTTATGTATGTGTTCATAGGCTGGTCGCGACGATTCAGCCACGCGGCGACCAAGTTCTCTGTCTCGAGGCCTTCTTTCCTTAATTGTAGCGGACTTGCACTTAAAATTTGGCAAGATCCCTGTGTATAGTGCTAGTCCTTGGATCGAATCGCTAGCACACACAGTTTAAGATGAATACCATAACATTGTATCAATTTATTACACGAATGATCCAGAATTTATAAATATTCATTACAAGGTGCATAGCTCGAAGCTAGCTTTGAAAGAGTTGCAGCGGAATAATTAACATAAAGCATGGAGTCCTCATCATCTTGATGCAGCCACAGGTGAGCATGTTGGTTGAAGACTCGAAACCCTTCAGCGAAACCTCACTCATCGTCGGAACAACCAGCAACAGTAAAAATGTTGCAGCAAGGTGGGTTAGAACCATATAAAATAGAACTGGCAAGTGACACTTTGTGGACTCATAGTGGAATAACTCTAATAACCTATATGCATATTTAGGCTGGTGGAGTTCAAAGGCTATTTTGCAGAAAGCCAACTTTTCCTATCTCTTTTGAAAACTCTTTTCTTCTAGTCAAGACAAGTATGGCATGAAAACCATAGTCTCATCTACCCTTGTTCACCCTTCAAATTTTACTTGAGAAGTTGGAATGTTGGGATCCTAAGTTGACGTCCTTGATCAGCTGCTCGGAATTGTCCGTAACCGGGGACACTGCTAAGTACTTAGTTTTGACACTCTCGATAGCTTGTGCACGTTCACCATTAGACTTAACCAACCCAAACTATCCCTCACACTCCATTAGTGATCGGGGAAAAGGAGAAGATTAAGACGAGATCTTTCAGAAGCATTTTCCCACCCACTACTGGCCTGACGCGGGGATGAGTCCACGCAACTTACTTGATCAAGACAGAGCCGATATGACTAATGGCTGCACTGGAAGCAATCTTCACTTGGAGTAACTTCAAATCCTTTTGTTCCCTGGGTGGCAATCGACAAGTGCACGTACTTAGGTTCACTCATCTAAATGAGCCTAGGTCTAACCCAGGTGCACTCACTTAAATGAGCCTGAGCAGCCACTCAACTTCTACCTCCATCCACATGCCACATCCACAAGTGCACGTACTTAGGTTCACTCATCTAAATGAGCCTAGGTCTAACCCAGGTGCACTCACTTAAATGAGCCTGAGCAGCCACTCAACTTCAACCTCCATCCACATGCCACATCCACCTAGGTCTAACTTAGTAGAATTTTCATCCCTTTACTTTTATAAAACATTTTCAGCGTAGCAACGCTAATACCTACTAAGTTATTATATAGGTTCCTAGACACATATGAATAAGGGTGCTATTCTAAACAGTTTTAGCATAGCAATACTAATAAACTTACATATGCTTAAGGAAAATACACTAATCATGCATAGACAAAATAATAGGAAATTTATTCATGTGCCACTTGCCTTTGAATGTTGTCGTTGCTCACAAACTCTTTTCAACGTAACTCAGAGCTCTCCGTTCAAACTATACAAAGCAAGAGATAACAATAAACAAACAATATAACAAACATATAACATAACAACAAACATGGGCAAAGACAATACAACTGGGTTGGTGGTCCAAAATTCATCACCTAATTCAATATGCAAAATTAATTAATATGCTAAGGTCTAGGTTGGTCAGGATCCATTGTTTGCAATTTGAATTTTGGTCAAAATACAGACGAGGTCAAAGTTTGCAAAACCAGTCACTAAAAGACTTTAAACCAATTTCAACATTTCCATGATTAAATGGTTCAAGTAAAATGGGTTTTGGGTCTACTGGACACAGGACTTAATTTCAAAGCATTTTTCCAAAAGGAAATAATTAAAATAATAACAAAACATTTTAAAACTCCCAAAAGGGCATAAACACAAATTTAATTAAAACAGTGAGTCAAAATACTTTATAAAAATTTGGAAAAAGTACTACTGGACAGAGAACAACTAAATAAAACTAATCCAATTGGATTTACTCAAAAATCTATTTTTAAACTAAAGTTATGCCAAATTTACTCAAATTACACATTTGAAATTTAAATACATCTAAACTTGACAAAACAGAAAACTAATAGAACAAATATATTCTACAGAACCTAAGGTTTCCAAAAATATTTTATTTACAATTTTTGGACTTGTGGATCTAAAGTTAAGTGAAATTTACTCAAACTCCTCATTTGAAATTTGAATGAATTTAAACTATCATAATTTGAAATCTAACAGTGTCAAAAGATTCTACAGGTCAAGGGGTTTCTACTGGTATAAAGTTTGTCAAAATTGGATCTATGGTTTAAAAGTTATAACAGATCTAAATTACAGGGGCTTTTCTGCAAAACTACCAAATAAATCAAATTTGGCATAATTCCAGAAAAATTATAGGCCACGTGGATCTGACTGGGCACTGACTCAGCACTGACATGGCGCTGATTGGACACTGACTGGATCTGATCTGGATCGTCAGATCCAGATCTGACGGCTGAAATTAAATCGTACCGGTTCGATCTAATTGATCTAATCTGGGATGTTGAAAACTAATCGGACGGTTGTGGTCGCGTTGACCTTACCATGGCATATTCAAAAAAAAAAAAGATCTTACCATGGCGGCGCATCTCGCCAGAGATGGAGAACACGGCGGCCGGCGGCTCGGGTGGTTGATGGCGACGACGCTCCGGTAGCTCCCCCAGCTTGGCGTGGAGACGACCGCGTGCAGAGTGGCGCGGGGAGCACGATGGTGCGGCCGAAGGCGAGGATTGCTTCCCGTGTCGACGAGGGGGCGTGGCCGGAGTGGTGCGAGCGGCCGACGAGCTTGTCGAGCTCGTTCTCGATGACACGGCTGTGAGAAAAAATTGGGGAAGGGGTCAGAGAGGTGCGACAGGACGTGGGGTAGAGTATGAGCGTGGTTTCGGGCCTGGGCATGTACGAACCTCGCCGGAAATGGAGAAGAACGGAGGCGGACTGGCGGAGCTCCGGCGCAGCAATTCGACGGCCTTGGGGCACTATTAGAAGGGTATAGAGAGGGGAAATGGAGAGGAGTCCGTGGGATTTAAGTAGGAACAAACGGCGCTCGATTTGGTGCATTCAAACGTCCGGAATTTACTCGGGAAGAAACGGGCAATTTTGAGCTGTTCTCGGGCTTGATTTCAGTTCCTGGAGGTTGAAGACGACGCTGATGTCATCGCTGACGTCAGTGACTTTTCTTTTTCTCTTTTTTGTTTTATTTATTTTCTGGTTTTTCTTATTTCTTTCACATCTTTTGTTTTAAGTTTCCAAATGACCTCAAACCAATTTCAAAAAATTTATAAAAACAATATCTGTCATTTAAAATAATCAAACACAATTTTCCAACACATTTCAAAATTTGAAAAATTCAAATAATGTATAAAGGTTTATTTGATACCTTTATGTCATTTTATGAAATAGGGTTTTATAAATCCTTTTTGAACTCAAATAAAATCTAGAAAAATATTATGAGTAATATCATTTAATATAAAACATGATACCCTCATTTTTATAAAAACATTTATAGAATCATTTTATAAATAGAGTTTGGTAAACATCTTTTGTGGCTTAATAAAAACAAATAAAATACCACAAATGTAAATATTGAAAATTAGCTATTTTAAACTTATTTTAAAATAAATATAATTGAATCAATTTTTTAAATAGAACATGCTTTCGATAATTTAAAATACTTTGTAAATATTGTTTTAGGGTTTCACAAACTCCCAATTTTTAATATTTTCATATTTATCTTCAAGTTCTAGGCGGGTTCGCCAGCGGTACCTAATCTAGCGCTGGCGACTTGTGATGGCGTCGCCAGCGGTAGTGGGCATGCGCGGGAGGGGCCGCAGACCTCAGGTTGCCGCTGGCGAACACGCATGGTTGTTCGCAAGCGCTAGAACGAGATATTTTTCACACGCATGCCCACGTGCTAGGCACTAGCTAGTACCTTTTATTTTCAAACCAGAAGCCAATCCAAAACTGAGCCAATTAGGAAACAACCTCACTAGTCCCACGGATCGTGTGTTTCCGCAGATAGGCTGTGAGCCGTTGGATCAGGCACACATCCACTCAGCTGACCAAGACGTGGGACAAGAGCTGTAGGGCATGCACGAACAGGACATGAAGGAGATTCGTTTTCCTCTCACGCGCGAATAGATCGAACTGCTCGACCGCGCCGCCGCCCTCCTGCTCGGCCGCGTGGCCGCCTGAAATGGCTCTGCCGCCTCCCTGCTCGACCGCGCCGCCCCCTCCTCCTCGCCGTGCCGGCCGCCGCCGCCGGACTGGTCAACGAGCCCGGTGTCCATCGCGACCCAGAGCCGGCGCGTCTCGACGAGCGCCGCCACCACCATGGACACGAGCGAGAGCAGCGTCCCGGCGCCGATGTGCTGCCACATGTTGATGCCCCAGGAGAGGCTCGTGAAGCAGCACGCTAGCGGCAGAAGTCCGCGGTTGTAAAGGGCCATGAGACGACGGCGGCGCCCCAGCACACTAGCACGGTCGTGGCCGGCGGCGCCCCAGCACGTTCGGCATGCTAGGCAAGGGCCTGGCCCGTCTTTTTTTTTAAACCTGAAAATGCTACCACTGGCGAACCCTTGTGTTTGTTGGCCAGCGGTAATATTTTGTACCGCTGGCGGGCAGTTTGTTCACCGGTGGTAGGCATTACCACTGGCCAGTCTATACTGGCGGACGCCAGTTCGCCAGCGGTAGCCGAAAACTGTCCGCCAGCTGTAGGATTTTCCCTACTAGTGCGCGTGTCTAGTGGTAAACTCATAACCTTAACCCCTAATTAAGCATTGTTCTTGGTGTTGTGCGGTAATTAAAAAAAAAGCGTTGCAAGCCATAAAGCCCAACAAAATACATGTGAAGTCCTTTGTTGTTTCAATTCGTAGTAGCCATCATAGATTTATTTATGAATTGTACTTCACACAAATTTCCTTTTTAGAGCATATAATATAAGATACTTAAAATTATTGGTGAGATCACATGACCGATATTTAATTACTTTAGGCATCCCACTGATAATACTCCGCACATACACCAGGCGAATTGAACTATATATGTGACCACATCAATGCATGGCCTTCTTCAAGTATAACATAATGATGGGATACTTGGCCTTAGCTTTCTTCAGATGCTTTGCAACAATGGAGGCATACACCACAAACAACTCATCAATGATATCTTTGCCGAAGTGGTCTATAATGAGTGGCTCCAACACCGCCCTTATGCACTTGGCAACATTTTTCCCACTGCTGGCACAATCAAGTACCACGTCACCTTCCGAGTCATCTTGAGGATCCCAGTTTGATTCAAAGAGTTTAATGTGGTCAACTTCAAAGAGACCATTCTTGTTGATCAATGCATTCACTTCGTTAACCGATGGGGCATAGTATGGTAGGTTGAATGAGTCCAACTTCTTATCATCGACACGCCCCTACATATATCATGCACAACAATAATACTTCAGATATGGTGTAATTAACAAGTGAGAGATACTATTCTTCTAAAAAAATGTTATTCTTATTTGATGATTGCAAATTCATTGTGGCCGTTTTTTGAATTAATAATGCATGTGTTTCTTTAGAGTCATAGTTGTGGTGTAATAGTTATTGAAAACAAAACAAGTGTTGTAGTAACATATGTGTGTACCTTTAGTACAAGATACCGAAGAGATTTGGCAACCAATTCAAAGAGAGTGCTAACATCCCCATGCATCAATATCTCTTCACTCTTTCGGCCAAGAAATGTTAGCAACATTCGGCCTCCACTAACAAGCTCTCTAAAACGCAATGTAAGAAACAACTCAAAGTCCTTCTGGAATTGGTCTTGGAACAGCTTAATCACAGCAGGTGGAGTAGTCTTTCCAATGTAGATATTGCCTTTATTCAGGTGAGTGAAACTTGAGAGCTCTGACGGGGCCTGCTTATACAAGTTGACATAGTGTCACTATACAAATTCCCTTAAACTATGAAACTATAGTAGTAATCTTTCATGGTAAAAGTCAAATATCTAGCGGGCAATTGAATGGATGATTGAATTGTGTCGATCCCGGAGTTATATTTTTTACTTCATTGTGTAAAAGCTTGATTTGTCTTTTTCAGATTGATCTACTGCCCATGGCCTCCTCATTTTTACTGCAACATTTTTGTATTTCAGACCGACGCACTGCATGTATATATATGTAGGTAATACGGTATATATTTGCATGTTAAGATGCACTTTAGTACTGTTTGTAGCAAGCAAGCGATTTCAGAAAGTGTTACCCTGAAATATATCCATAGTGAATTTATGCGCTGTTTTTGACAGGTTTAAATTCAATAAATTTGCATTCATATATGTCAATAACATATACTACCGGCTTTAAATTCATTCATATGGTCACATCACTAACATTCCACACACATGTACTAAAGTTGTGCAATTATTATGACACTAAAAAGTTCCAATCAGGAGTCATCCTCTATATTTAACACACTGCTTTGCATCCCAACAGGGGTGGGTATTCAACTGAAAGTAAAACTCGTAGATCAATCTTGTGTGAGATATATAATAAGAACAAACTATCCAAGGATGAAAATAAAGATGAAGTAGCTCATGTTGTTTGGTAAGAATCTATGGAATCATTTTGTTGTGGGTTCAAACCCCATATGTCTACAATTTATTATTATTTTTTAAAATAATCTTTTTGCATGTATTTTTGTCATGGAAAACTCATAGTGCTTTTTCTACTCTTTTAAATTTTCATGTTAACTCTTTAGCTAGAAATTTGAACGAAGGCACAATACTTTTATTTTGGTAAATTCAGATGTTTCTCAAACATAGGTATCCTGTCTAAAACACATATGAGATACGTGTTATAATTAGTTCATATTATATTTTTATAAACATTTTGTATATACTAAAATATTTCTATATTATGAATACCCAAGCACATAAAACATTAGTTGTTCTTTACATATCCGTGATCCACCACAACTACCATAAAGACATATAAGTAATATTTAGTCGATTCATATATAGGACTGTGTGATCGAATGAAACCTTGAATTGGCGAATCCGAAAAATGTTGTACCACCTAGTTGATTAACTAAAACATGAACAAAACTTATCACACCAAGTTGGAGGAAAATTACTATATGTATTCATAGCTAGGCATGTACCTCCGAGCGCCACATGAGGGAGTAGGATGACTGGAAGAGATGGACGCTCCGGCTGGGGAAGAGCTTCCCGTAGAAAGATCCCGGAAGCCCTGCAACGTAGTAGGGCGGCACCTCCTTACGGCCTCCGGCGAGATCCTCGATCCGCTCCAACGACCGGAAGACGAGGTTGAAGTCATTCCCCGGAAGGTCATTGAGGAAGAACTGCACCTCCACGCCGCCACGTGCGTGTTCTTCTTCGGACTTCCGGGTGTAGGCGCGGATCGCGTCGATCACCTCCGAGACAACAAGCAGGGTGTTGGGGCCGGAGGAGCAGCCAAGGTCGGCAACAACCATGGTGCTCGGCCGGGGGGAGAGGGAGGTGTACAGCTCTCCTATGGCCTTGCGAAGCACTGGCATTGTTTCCAAAATGGCCTTTTCCTGCATGAAACAAATTAAGGTAAACAATAATAATTAGAACGACAAAATCAACACTGTATCGATTGATGCAGAGGTCTAGGCTATGTTCCCGTTTTCGAAGCTATGCAATAAATAAAGTTATGTGCATCAATTGATGCATGGCCGAGGTTATGTTCCCCTTCTAAAAAAGAATCTAACTGTGTAGCCAGGATGCAAATTTTACTTGGAGCCTGGAGTTGGCGGCGTAGCTGTGGTCTCCGTTGCCTTTGGCCATGCGAACGCCGCCGCTCGTTTCCTTCATAGCTAGCAACTATTCTCAAGTGATCGAAGATTGCTATGCACCGTGTGTACACCACAACGGCACTATCATTTATAGCGAGCCAAGGAGGCTATCAGCATTTTCTCCACCATGTCTTTGATGAGCCAAGGATTCCATATGTCTTGGAGGTTAATTATGAGCATTTTCTCCACCACTAGAAAGGCTGCATACGAATGCATGAATGCTACTGGTTCACAAGAGAGCACGTGGGGCGGTTACAAGTGTCTATGTTGATTTGATCTGGCACTGTCTATATTGATACTTACTTGCTATGTATGCAAGACCACTTCATATTCCGTTGTTGATTTATTTTGCAGGTTTTTTCGAAGCAAGAGAAGTATTTCCTTTACTTCCCATAAAGCAGATTGACGGAGAGACGCTTGTACTCACTACGTTGTTGATTGATAGGGAAACTTACCCTTGAGTCTTTATCTTTCATGTACCTGTTTTGTCTGGGCGTGAAGACATACAATTATTTGTGCGGCAAGCATCTGCACCAGGGAATCTTCAATGTGAATGTGCTTTGCGTTTCCATTATATTTTTTCTATCAACAATTATATTATATGCTCTTCCATAATTCTTGTCATTATGTTAGTTTAAATTTTAATTAAACCCATTAAAATAATTATGAAACAGAGGTAGCATCTCTCATGCATGACGTGCGCCTACCCAGTGATCGATTACGTATGAACATGACATGTCTCCTAGGTATGTATGCGCTATACTCTAGGACATTCCAAACTGCACAATTTCACTGGTTTTTTCTCATTTCTATTAAAATGGGTGTCATTGTCCGTCAACTGTTGCCTTTTGTTGAAAGACAATGACATGACCAGCAAAATAGACGTCAAATGAAGCATCGTCTCTTGGAGCTAGCAACAGGATTTATTTTGGTGCCAGCATCTATCACAAAAAATAAATCCTATAGTAAACAGATCAAGAGTCTGGACTCGCACAATCTGTGCTATACATGTATATTTGCACGATCACATCCGTAGCCGGTCGCAAGTTTGCCGTCTTTCCATTCAGTCGCTTCACCACCACCACGGAAACATAGGGGTGTGGGTGGAAACGGGTCGGATGTGAATCGGATAGTACCGCACTTCCCACATGGAAAACGCTTATTTAGGGGACCTAACGCGGGCGCGTAGGTCGCTCTCGTCCTGCACGTACGCACTCGTATTATACGGACCTGCGCTAGCCTGAGTTCGTATCCCGTCCCTTTCCCGGCCCGCGCGTACGTCACATTGCTTTTTTTTTCGTGTGCACTCATTTCATGAATGGCCTGCTAGCTAGCTCACGCCATTAGCTAGATGCCGCGCTGCAGCTGTTTGCTGATAGCTAGCAGATGCATGCTCCATACACACACAGCTAGCTGCCGACAAGTTCGTTCAGTCCGGTTGTTAATCGCCCGTTCGCTGATTCGCCACGTCGCTATGCCGGCGACGTCCCTATCACCATAGGAATCGGGTTTTCAATATTGCGGACGTTTATAAAATTTGTACCAAAGGGCACAACTTTTGTTGAGTAAGCACACGAGATATGTTACAAGTTTTTTCCAGTCGTTTGCTATAAGTTTATGTTTTTCCTCGTTTTTGATGTTGCATACGTGCTTCCAAATTGTAACAAACTCGTATTACTTTTGTTGTAAAATCACACACCAGATGTTGCAATGTATACTGGGTTTTTCTTTCAAGTTTGTGTGTTTTCTTTGAATGTTGTAATACATGTTTCTTCAAAATGTTGTAAACACATGTTTCTTTTGTTGTCATCGTTTTTTATTTTTGTTGAAACAGGTGATGATTTTGTTGCAAATGAATCTATATAAAAAAACTCTGTTGCTCGACCACTTTTTAGTTCTGACAAAACATGATTTTTTTGTAATAGATTGTGTTTTTTGTTGAAATAGTTGCAGATTTATGTTGCAAAGCAATATGCGGCAAACAAATGTTGTTTAAACATTTTTTGTATCATCACCTGTTTTCGAAATGATGTGACGTTTTTTTTTTGCAATACCATATTATTTTTGTACTCGTGACGAGAAATTTTGTTGTAATACTCGTGAATTTGTTGCTTTATTCAGTGTGAATCACCCCGATGGCATTTGTTCTGTAAAAAACGAGAAGGTCGGGGGCAAGACAATATAACCCTTCGTTTTAAGTGAATATGCTGTGTAGTGCGGGTTGATTGCCAAAAAAGAGAGGGTCTCAAATAAAAAACGCGCTGCACTGATTTCTGGACGTATGATGTTGATCTAACGGTTCTAGGGGGACCTACGTTTTTTCTAGGGGGCCTACGCCTAGCACTGCCCTTCCCACATCCGTTTTCATATTTTCAAAACGAATTCGAATACAAATACGGAAATTAGCGGATACGACTGTAGAGCGGATGCTACTCGAATACGTATGGATGCAGATTGGATGTTTCTCAATTAGGAAAGGAAACAAATATTCAAAAATAATATACTCGTGTCTTAAAACGAGTCAACTATAGAACGTTACAATGATAAACATAGACCTATATGTCTTCTCAATGGTAGCTTCAAAATTTTCACAAAAGTAGGTACTAATCGTATTACCGAAATTGCGCAAAAGATAATTCGGCCAACGCAATCGGTGTTCATGCCAGGGCGACACATTCTAGAGGGGGTGGTTGTTCTGCACGAGACTATTCATGAACTTCATAGGAAGAAAATGGATGGTGTCATTTTTAAAATTGATTTTGAGAAGGCATATGACAAAGTAAAATGGCCGTTCCTCCAACAAGCATTGCGATGAAAGGGTTTGCACAGCAATGGTGTGACTGGATTATGCAATTTGTTAAGGGAGGAAGTGTTGGTATAAGGGTGAATGATGACATCGGTCATTATTTCCAAACTAAGAAAGGCCTTAGGCAGGGAGACCCGCTGTCTCCTATGCTTTTCAATATTGTAGCAGATATGTTGGCTATTCTTATCGCTAGGGCGAAGGAAGATGGTCAAATAGGAGGTCTTATCCAGAATCTAGTTGAGGGGGGATTATCCATACTACAATATGCGGATGATACGATCCTTTTTATGGAACACGATTTATCTAAGGCAGTAAACATGAAACTAATACTCTGCATTTTTGAACAATTATCGGGTCTCAAAATAAATTTTCATAAGAGTGAAATATTTTGTTTTGGGAAGGCTAAAGAAGAAGAGACACAGTACAAACAAATCATCGGATGCGAGTCAGGGTCTCTACCTTTTAAATATCTTGGAATTCCGATTCATTATCGAAGACTTCGGAATTCTGAATGGTATCCCGTGGAGAGCCGTTTCGATGGCAAACTCGGGTGTTGGAAAGGAAAATTGTTGTCCTATGGAGATCGCTTAGTTTTGGTTAATGCGGTCTTAACTAGCCTACTGATGTTCATGTTGTCTTCTCTAGAAATACCTAAGGGGGTAAGGAAAAGACTAGACTTCTATAGATCATGTTTCTTTTGGCAGAGTGATGAGAATAAAAGAAAATACAGATTAACTAAATGGAACATTATTTGTCACCCTAAGGACTAGGGCGGTCTGGGGGTAGAGGTGCTCGAGCTAAAGAATAAATGTTTACTCAGCAAGTGGTGTTTAAACTTTTAAATGAGGAGGGGGTGTGGCAGGAGCTGCTTCGTAACAAGTACCTCTCTTCTAAGACGTTAGCTCAAGTGGAAGTACAACCCACAGATTCGCCCTTTTGGAAGGGTCTAATGAGGGTCAAAGAGAGCTTCTTCAACATAGGCTATTTTAAAATCGGTAATGGAGAAACCACGAGGTTCTGGGAGGACACTTGGTTGTGCAAATCTGCACTAAAAGATCAATATCCTCTTCTTTATAACATTGTGGAGCACAAAGATGTATCGATCCATCATGTGCTACATAATGCGCCTCCAATGAACATGAGTTTCAGGCGGGCACTTACCGGAAATAAATGGGACATGTGGTCTCATTTAGTTCATAGGTTGATGGATATTACTTTGAATAATGTTCCTGATTCGTTCCATTGGAAACTTACAAACAATGGTGTGTTCACTGTCAAATCCATGTATGAAGATTTAATGAACGGTCATACGAGGTTTTTGCGGACTTACTTGTGGAAATTAAAGATCCCGCTTAAAATTAAAATATTTATGTGGTTCCTTAATAGAAAGGTCTTGCTCACAAAGGATAACCTTGCTAAGAGGAATTGGCAAGGTAGTACTCATTGCGCCTTTTGTGGGTGTGCTGAGTCGATAGAACACTTATTCCTCTCTTGCCCTTTTGCAAAGCTTGTTTGGCGTGTTGTGTTTTGTACTTACAATATCCCTCCACCCACCAATGTTTCTAATATGTTTGGAAATTGGCTAAACGGGGTGGATAATAAGACCAAGGCTAGGATTCGTATCGGCGTTTCAGCTATTTGTTGGTCTATTTGGAATTGTAGGAACAATCTTGTTTTTAACAGGAAAGATACTTTTCATGTCTTACAGGTTATTCATATGGCGGTGCACTGGATCCAGTTATGGGCTTTCCTGTTACCTTCGGACCAGCAGGAGCTTATGGAGGCTGGATGCACGAGACTTTTGAGGGTGGCACAGAAGTTTTTCTCCTGACATACGTGGCAGCATATTAGTCGACTTTTGTAGTTGTGCTTCACCTTTGTTTTTGATTATTGAGGCTTGTCTAGATCTTTGTGATTCTGAGATGTAAACTTATATCGTACACTCAAACTTTGTAATATTGCGGCTGTGTGCATCACTCGATGCAGAGACTGGGATTAATAAAATTCCCTTTTCTAAAAAAAAAAGGAAGGAAGCCATAGCCTTACGGTACTGCCAGAATACACGAACGCCTAAACTGGAATGTGATCAGCAAGATAGAAAGAAGATTGCCTGGATGGTCATACGCATCTAGTGGGCGGCAGTGATTGAGCTGAATCAAAACACCAAAGAAAGAGAGAGTCTGTATGGGAGGTCAAACATGGCAGATGGATCGTCAAAGGGAGAGGAGGGGGCAGCTGCTCGACTGCTCCACGGATGAGATGGTGAGAACACCAAAAATACTTGCCGCCCGTGGAAAATCTTCTAGAACGGATGGAGGAGAGAGCAATCTGACAGATCAATGATGAGTGGGCGACTAAAATTAAACACGTTCCATAGTTCCATACTTACATGTGATCAAAAGGATAAATTACAAAAGTCACCAGGCTAAGACATGTGATGGAAGCCGATAATTCATCAAACTGGAGCCCAACGATGGTACGACGATGTGAGCAGGGCCGCATACATGTGCTAGAGGAGAATGGAAATCAGTCGAGGTATTTAAAGGCGAAGACCGCTGATCGATGGCCTCCTTCGGTCTCTTCTACAGTTTTATAGCCATGAAAGCGGATGATTGCTCGGATGCCTCATCTGTTTCAAGCGCACTTGTGGTGGGGCGATCAAAGGTCACGGATTCGTAGATTAGATCGGCGAAAATGAGCAGCTGATGCTGTTGGTTTAGCACTGCATTTCTCTGAACCTTGCACTCGACAGTTTCAGTTCTGTCAGTTTAGGGTTTTGTTTTAGCTTAATAAGCGAGCTCTGTAGCGTGGGTTTTGTTCACGTCTGAGCTCGTCCAAGTTTGTTTTTCAGTAGCACTAGTTTAGCTATAGCTAGTTGTCACGTTGGCTAACTCATGGAATGGCACGAGCTGTAGTAGTCATCGTGGCGCTGTCGTGGTCGTGCACTCGTACGTGCACAAGCGGAGCTGGGATGGCAGTCATTATGACTCGTTCATGATCCACTCTTTCCGTTTTTCAGTTGTAACCGAAGGTTAAATACAAGATCAGAAAAGCTGCAAGTTAGTTGCACGCAACACAAAATTCTTTTGCCCATTGTTCCTTAGACCTTAGCTAGTTTCAGAGAAACACTCGAGAAAGAAGAGAGTTCGCAACGACAGATCCATGCGTGCATGGCTGGATGATATGCCCGGTTGACGTGTGGGCTGGGCCTGGGCTATCTGATATGCTTATACAGCCCATGTAAGACGAAGCGATTGAGGTGTCGCTATGTCGGTAGACTCGTTCTGTCGTTCGTCTGCATGAGAAAGGCTGTACAAGGCCTAGAGGTAGAAGATATTTCGGAAAGTGTTAGGAGTCTTTGCCCTCGGCACCCAGTGTTCCCTCCTATTTAAACAATTTAAAAATCATATTTATGAACTTATAAAAAATCTGAAAAAAAGGATATAACTAATGATATATCCCACGAACGTGCAAATTTTCAATTAGAGATACTAGTCATCAACCCGTGCATCCGCACGGGCTAGTTTTTTTTGGTATACGTAAGAGTAATATTAATATCTTCAATATACATGGCACCATGTGCATTACGAACATGGAGAAATATATAATTATTTATTAGTATTCAAGACCCCAATCAAAAATCCTACATGGAAATAGTACCTTTTTATGCATATCAACACCGTCGTCCATATCTCCTAGTACCTTGGCTTCATAACAACATTCAAAACCAACTCCACTCGGTTAAACTATAAAAGTTAATGAGGTGCTAAAGAATTATATTCCAGTAGTATCTTGTAGGATTAACAAATAATAATGGGAAGTAGTAATGAAGATATAGATGTCATGGGACCTGCAGGTTATAGATTACGCATGTAGGTCATACTAATTTATACCATCAAAGCCAAATCAGTACAACATTTTGAGTTCTAAGAACAGTAAGTCCTTGGATACTGATTAAACATTGTTGAACAATGCAAATGGACATGGAGTGAAGAAGGTGAGAAGAATACTCATCGAACATGCATGTCTAAAGTGATGAATGATACAAAAATTGTCTGTTAGTTGCTTCAACTTGGTTATCTACGAAACAAATCTTGATGCTTTCTCAAATTAATGGTTTATCAAGGAACTGTATTTTGCATGTGGATTTAAATGAACCCTCATTAAATACTTCCTCCGATCCGAAAAAAGGGTCGGACGTGATAAGTAGGACTTGTGCTGTCGAAGTTGTTTTCTTCCGAACGTTTTTACGGACCGGAGGGAGTACCTAATTTACTTAATCATGCTTGAAACATTAAACCATATCAACTTCTTAGTGATATCTTTTTTATTTTAGTAATTCACGTGACATCTAACAAATGCAGCAAGAAAGGGCAGCGAAATAATGAATAAATAATAATTCTAACATGGACTATGATTGCAGAAAAATCACTAACTTCAATCATACTTAACACAGTTCACCTAATAGTTTACAACACAATAGGAGAATCACACATAAATTTTCACAAAAGGCAGGTGATCCAAGTTGTTTCAGTGACACTTTAATTTGAAGGATCTATAATGGCATACAACATTTACAGATAAATGTCTTTTGTAAGGCGTATGGATTTAGTACCAACTGATGCACTTGATTCTGTATGTTCGAATCAAATCAGAATCCAACAGAAGCATAACACATAACTAATCCATGAAACCATTATAGCTCAGATCATATTATCAACTCTACAGATGTCATAGTGCCGGTGAGAAATTTGTTTTTTTTTTTGAAAGGTGAGAAATTTGTTGGTGCCATTTTGTAGAGGTCGTTCTGCTCTTGCATGTGGATAATGCGCATCACAGGTCGGAGCACATTGTAGCTCTTCGCTTTGTTCCCCTCCCCTTCTACAGTAGAAAGAGAGGCGACCGGAAGGCGACGCTCGTTCCGTCGGCGATTCCGCCGTTCTCCTCCCTCCTGTCGGCCTCGGTGCCGTCGGAGTGGGGGAGGGGGTTGAATCGCCGGGTGGATTCTTGTACAGCTAGGTTTAGTAGCTAGTCTGTTTAGGTTTTCGGCCGTCCTCTGTTTCGGCTCCGGCGGTGATGGTGGCGGCGGCGAATAAATTTGCTCATGATCTGGCTCCGGTGGCTTGCTTGGCAGCGACCGGTGGTGGATCTTGGAGCAAGGCGTCGATTCATGGCCGGGGTGGCGGCGACGCCGGTCTGGATGCGACTTTTGTGCTTGGGCTCCGCCGTCGCAGCGATGTGTGTTCCGGCATCGTTGTGGAGCTTTCGAGCTTTCCTGGGAGTGCTGCACTGGTGGTTCTGTTCTTGCAGGTGCAGGGCTCTAAGGTGTCCTTCATGGCGGTCGGTTCGGCGGCGACCTCCATGGCATGGATTTTGTGCTTGGTCCTCGCCGGCACGGCGACGTGCTCTCTGGCGTCGTCGCGAGGACATGGAGCTTGTACAGGAGAAGCTTTTCCAGGATCTCGGAGGTCTTCGCTGGTCTTTGGCGTGGTGGTCAGGTTCCTCCTGCTAGCCATGGTGGCGTGGGGTGGTGCTCTTCTGGCTCTGTGCTCTGCTTCAACATGTTGGTCTCCTCCATCTCCGGCCGGCCGTGGTGGCGAGGGGAGAAGGTGCGAGCAAGGCGTGCTCTTGGCGTGGTCTCCGGCAAGCCGTCTTCGTGCTCAGTGTAGGTTTGTTTGGTTCGAAGGGTGGTTCCGGGGAGGTGGCGCCATGGCCGTGTGCTTTCAACGAGCTTCGGTTCCGTCGCTTGCGGCGGGCGGCTTATGCGGTCTCTACATGAGTGGGGTGCTCTTTTTCCGGCGTCGGCGGCGGCCTGGCGCCTTCTCTCCGGCGTTGCGGCGACGGAGCTTGGCGTCAAGCGTGGCGGCGGTTCAGCGGGCTGGTTTCTTTGCACTGCTGTTGTGCTGAGCTTCGGTGGTTTGTTCTTCTGCGTGTACTGCTTTTTCCTTTGTAATCTCTAATGTACTCGCAGTGTGGATCCTTTCAAAAAAAAATGCGCATCACAGGTCAACAGAGGGCGGACTATCCTTGCTTTACACTATCTTTTAACTAATGATCGGTTGCAGTCTAGCCAATTTGATAAGCTGACACCTACTTATGATTGCAAATAAATAAATAAAGTAAAAACTGAGCATTGTGGTGTGGTTATGACAGAACCTGCCGCACAACCTGCAGAAAACTGCAAGAATCTAAAGTCTAAATGATATTCCCCCGGTACCCGGATACATGAGAAAGAGGAAAGCAAACCTTTTTCATGAATTCTTTGAACCTATCAAGGTAAGAGCTAAAACAGATATGATCGTATCCTTTGTAATTAAAGACTGTAAATAAATAAAACTCAGTCAATGGCATTATTTATTTTTTTAGAAACAAGGGGCAAAAGATTTGCCCCAATTTCTTTATTAAGAGAGAGTTAGGGCATAAAGTTCAACAACAACACCAAAGACATATTACAACAAAGGATTACTCTCCCGACATTAATTCCCCGAGGCGTTTTGCCCCCGCAATCACCCACAACTTGGCCTCATCTTTTATCTTGGAGAAGATGCTAATAGACGACGTGTGCTTGTTGCGGAAAACGCGAGCGTTCCGCTCATTCCAAATTTCCCAAGAGACGAGGAGGACAAGGGAGGTCATCGCCTTGCGGTTGATCATCCCGACACCGGACATGCGCCGCCACCAATCCTTGAGAGAGAGATCCGGCCAAGGTGAGAGATCAAGGTGTAGGAGCCCAAGCCAATCCTTTAGGAGGTTCCAAATCCGAGTGGTAAACCGGCAATGGACAAGAAGGTGAGCGGCCAACTCGGGCATCCTTTTGCAAAGCGGACAAAGACCACAATTGGGTCGCCCCCGACGCGCCAAATGATCCGCCGTCCAAAGGCGGTTTTGTAGAGCAAGCCAAGCAAAAAACTTCGTTTTGGGAGGGGCCCAAGCTTTCCAAACCAAGGTATTCATATCGGAGGAGATAGCCCTATAGAATTGCGCCTTGTAGGCCGTCTTTGCCGAGTATACACCATTTGCGGAGAGCTTCCATAAAATGGTGTCCTCCAAGTTGTCATCAAGGGTCACATTTTGAAGCTTAACCCAAAGATCAACATATTGGCGCACATGGTCGATGGTGAAGTCTTCGGTCATAGCTATTTTCCCAATCCAAGCATCATTGAGGAGGGCTTGAGAGATGGACCATTTCTTGTTGGATGAGAGGTCGAAAATGAGAGGAGCAATAAGTCTTGGCTTTTCTCCCTCAAGCCGAGGGGCCTCCCAAAAAGATGTCTTTCTCCCATTTCCAACCGTTATTGTTGTGGAAGCATAGAAGAGATCCATATCCTCCTTGGTGCAAGGGTTTGGCGAGCCGGCCCAAATTTTTGTGGGGTCACTCCATTGTAGCCAAGGCCATCTCAAGCGCAAGGCTCTCGCGAACTTGTCGGTGAGGAGGATCCCAAGACCACCAAGGGATGTAGGACGGCAAACGGTCTCCCAATTAACTTTACATTGGCCTCCCGAAACCTTGTCGGTTCCCTTCCAAAAGAACACGCGGTCAATCTTTCTTAGAGAGGTAATGAGGCCCGGGGGGACAATGAGAGGTGTCAAGTAGTAGATTGCTTGTGAAGTGAGGACCGATTTAACAAGAGTTCCCCTCCCGGCAATGTTCATGAAGCGCCCATGCCAAGCGGGAATCTTGCCCACACACTTGTCTTCGAGAGGTTGGAAATCAACTTTTCGAAGACGCCAAACCGAGAGAGGGAGGCCAAGGTATCTCAAGGGGAAAGTGGCCCTCATCACCGGTAGGCCATCAAGAATGGCGTCAAGGTCAACTTGCCCGCAACGGATAGGAACCACGGAGCTTTTTTGAAAGTTTGTGCATAGGCCCGTCACCTCACCGAAGTTACTAAGGATCTCCGCAAGGTTTTGGATGTCCTCTTTAATTGGCGCCACAAAAATGGCCGCATCATCCGCATAAAGAGAGGTCCTCAAGATGAATCCCCTCCCTCTAATCTTGTGAAGAAGACCAAGCCGAGTTGCCACTTCAAGAATTTGTTGTAGAGGATCGATCGTGTAACATCCCAAAATTGTAACCCAGCTTTATTAGTCAAATTTGTGGGCCAACAAAAACTTTTGTTATTTTTGTGTGTTTGTTGTTTTTGCTTGCTTGTGTTGGATTGTTTGCTAAAACAAAATAAATAAAAAAAAAGAAAAGAAAAGAAACATAATAAAAAGTTCCCCATAAAATCATGTGACAAAAGTCACACAAAATTCATCTTATTAAGAAAATCAAATTTTATTTTTTTCAAAACAAAATTCAGTGGGGTGACAGGTGATCACTCTCTCTTTGTTCTCATATTCTTTTCCCTCTCCAAAAATATTTCTAAAAATCTTAAATTTGAATTTCATTTCTTTTTTGAACTTTCCCAAACCACAAAATGTGCTAGGTTGCACATACCAAATAAAGTCCACCACCATACCATAAATCTTGTCAAACATACAAGGATCAAACCATGAAAAGAAATCCTAGAAAATAGAATTAAAGTTTCAGTGGAGCATTTCATCGAGCACGTTGGAGACAGAACTCGAGTTCATCTCCAACCCGTTGAAACCGAAATCAAATCGATCGATTTGATGGATCCCTGCATCCATTGCTTGCTCCACACCCTCCCCTTTCACTCCCCTCAGTCGCCAGAGCAAGGAGGAGGCGTGCCATTTGGTCCTTCGGCTCGTGGCCGCCGCTGGCCGCACGCCACCGTGCTGTGCACCCGTGCCGACGATGGAAACGTGCGGAGGAGACGCCCAGCTGGCCCAGCCCTGCACCATGTATCACCTCACCCCTCACCGCACTCGTCAGAACGGAGGAGACCGCGCCCTGACGCTCTGAGGCGCCGTGCGCCAGCCGCCATGTCGAAGCTCTCCGAGCTCTGGCCGCGCGTGGACGCCGACGCCGTTCTTCTCCACCACGCCACCCCAGCTTGCGTGGCTCGTCGCAGACGCTCCTCTGCCACCCAGCGACCTCAGGGACACGTCCCCGTCAGCCCTAGTGGCCCGCAGCCGCGCCATTGATCCATCTACTCCGCGGCACGCGCCATGGACGCCGTGCCGTGTCGAGCTCGTTTTCGAAGCCGCGCGTGCACCTCTCTCCCCCTAAGCCCTAGAAGGACACCCTACGGTCGTCGCCGTGCAGCACCGCCACCAATGGCGTGCTCTCCCACTCCCCAAACCACTCCTGCACCCGGTCCACGACACGCCGGAGTTCGGCAATAAAAAGCCGCCCCGCCCGTGCCTCCACACCCCGCCATCGCTCACTCCAGCATCCCCCACTCCCTCTCCACCCCTCAGTGCACCGCTAGGAGAGCGGTGACGCTGTCCCGCAAGCCCCAGCCGCCTCGAGCATCCTCGATTTCTCGCCGGAGCCGAGGTTGAGGTCGAGCACGGCCAGGTCGTCACCCGCTTCCCCTCTCCCCTCTCTGGCCTATCCTAGCATCACCATTACCACCGCACTCACCCGCCGCCGTTTCCCCGTGTTTCCTGCACAGGCGCGACGCAGAAAGCTCCCCGGAGTTGCCGCACGGCCGCGGAGGAGGAGTTGATCATCGCCGACGCCAGAAGCATCCCCAGCAAGCACACCTCGTCCCAGGGGCTTCCCCACGATCTCCGCCATCGATCTACCTCTTTTCCGCAGCCTCCCGAGCCCCTAGGTGAGTTCCCCGTGCATCTCGCCGTCGCCGGAGCCGCGGCACCGCCCGTCTGAGGTCGTCGACGACCGCGAGCTCCAGGCGCCGTTCGATTGGAAATCAACGGTAGCTTACCGGTTCGTGTAATCAGTCGCTGACTGGTGGACCCCACCCGTCAGCGTTTTAAACTTAAACGCGCGCGCGAGACGTTTTCCACTGAGTCACTGACGAGTGGACCCCACCCGTCAGGGATCTCATCTTTATCCAGTATTTTCGAATTTGAATCTTTTCTGAATTCAGTACTGGACCTAGTTTTGAAATTCAACAACTCGAGTTCTAGGAATCCAAATAAATCAAACTCGACTGTTCTGGAGAGCTTATGAAATCCTTTAACTCACCAAAGTGGTCTCATCTCATTTAAATAAATAATAAAAAGTATTAATAAAAATGCTCCAGAAGGTTTAAAACACCAAACCTTTGTTTCTGGAGTTATATAAATCCAAATAACTTGAAACCAATTTTGTAGCTTTGTATTAGGATCCTTTAGCTCCCCAAATTTTGGTAGAATTAATTGAGTAGTCTAAAATCCTTAGCCTTTGGTTGAACTTCAGTGCACCCTTCTGCACTAAACCAATTAGTGTGATTTATTAGTAGGTCCAATTAACTCAAACCAATTTTGTTAGATCACTTGTAGCCAAAGTTAGTTGCCCCTAAAAGGATTTAATTTTTGGAGCAACCTAATTTGTTTGGTAGCTAAAACTTGTTTAAAACCTTCTGAACTAAAACAATGTGTAGGGAGTTTGGTAACTCCAAATGACCCCAATCCAATTGGGTGATCTTCTACACATCAGTAGCTACCCATAGAATTTTAGTTTGAATTTTTGTGACAAACATAGATTAAATGGTGAATTAATTGGTGTACAACTAGTTTCTGCCTTAGTTTGAAATAATTAATAAAGATTAATTCAATTAAATTAAAACCACCTTGTGTTGCTTGATGTGTGCAGTAGCTATTTAGCATTTGTGATTGTAATGCTGTGTTGATGCTTGAGCTAGCGTAGTGATTGTTGTTTTGCTTGCTTAAACGTTTAGACGATACCGTTGACGGATTCATCGAGGAAGGAGGTTTTGCTGAACCCGAAGATCAGGACCAGTACCACTTTGTTGAGCAAGGCAAGCTACTTCACTGAGCTTGCATTTATATACCTCTACTTTAGTCTCAAGAGTTAATCAAAAGTATCGATGATTTTGGAAAACCCCTTTTTCAAAACAATGAAAACTATTTTGCCACCCTATGTAGAAATATAGGGTAGTTATTTTACAACTGTAGGATGGGAAAAACAATGTTTATTCAAAACTCCTTTGAAAGTACTTGAATGAAGGTGAAGTACCGAAAGGTCGGTATGAAGGTGAAGAACCAGAGAATGGTGTTGTTTCTGGAAAGAAAAATGCACATTGTGTCCTTGTACTTACATCCCCAGCCAAAAATCTGTGCGACCACATTTACCCACATATGGGCAAGGGCGTAGTCATATAATTTGCTCGTGTTAGTACTGGATGCCTCAATAACGAGGAGAACCTCGTTCCATGAGGGGATGGTCTGAGGACCTACCCCCTGACCTGGGTCCTCTTCATTGAAGTCTACCGGAAGCCGGTATGAACATGTCGGAGGAAGAGGATTGAAGGGCTCCCTTGGGTCCGCCGGGCAGAACTACGAGTCCTCACACTTAGTTTCTGAGGATTTAGTGTCGATGGAAAGTGTCGTAGCGGCAGGGTCCTATACTAGCATGAGCAAAGGACAGGCTATGGCCGGGAACTCAACTTCGCATACCTCTGGTATGGCGGGACGTGGCTGACACGATGAGTGACCGGATGGGTGTGGGAAAAGCGTACTACCTCTGCAGAGGGTAAAACTATTCGAATAGCCGAGTCCTCGGATATGGACAGTTGGGAAGAACTACTAAGGCCATGTGCAAAGTTTTGCAAACTCTGGTTGTGTTGAGGAAATTGAATTGGAAAGGAATTTCCCACCTGTACCAATGAGTTGGTACGAGGTGGTGATGGGTTTGGAACCATGATCAGGTATGGTTGGATACCGGAGGAGTTCCGGAGAAACAGCTAAAATGGCGTTTTCTTAAAGGATAGTTATAAACTTCTTCTCACCCCCTTTTTATTAAAAAGATTTTTGAGAGTTTTCAAATAAAAGTTTTTAAGAAATAAAACTAGTGCTTACTCAAGTTGGGGTAGTTTGCGAGTACAATCAAATGTACTCATATTGGTTTCGTCCCTGGCTATTGTCTTAGCCAGATTTCGAGGAACCCTACGTTGAAGAGGAGTTTGGCGACGTCTATGCGAACTGATCTTCATAAGTCAGCTGCCTGTCGGGTGTTGTTAGGATGGATTAGCCCTACTACCGTAGCTTCCGCTGAATAAAGATGATTTGGCCCTTGAAGGCACCTATGTATAATTAGGCCAGTATGGCCAGGTTTGTAAGACTTTAAACTCGGTATTGTATGGATGTAAACTTTGATATTCAGTTCGGATTATGTGCAACGACAGACTGATCACGGGATCGTTGTGTTAAGCATAATCGGGTATTTCGGACGGCTAGTCCGGGGTCCCCACAGAGCTGGTATCAGAGCCATCCTGACTTTAGGAGACCTTAGTTAACATGGGCGTTAGTAGGAGTTACAAAAGTTAATTTCTAAAACAAGGAAGTGGAGTATTTTCGAAAATTTCTTATCTCCCCAACCCTTCCATTTATGTAAAAACCTTATACTCATTAAGAGTTGTCTTTTCTTGAACCCTTAAAATTTTGCACACTTGTACTCCATTAAGTTTACATTTGTCTCATGTCACTTAACTAACTTAAAATTTTGCTTAAATTTGTAGATGGCACCCAACGTCACCGAGTTCGTCCAAGTTAGGAAGGACGGCCTGCTGATGTTCGAGCAGGACTTGTACGAGTTGAGCCAGACTTTGGGACGCCCTGTTCCAGAGTTTGAGGGAACTCAGGTCGATTCCCTCGGTGATGGGAACCTGTCCTGGCTCATCAAGTCGTCCGTCCGAGGCAGGATTCAGCCACCCCGCTCCAAGGACTTGGTCTACTCCACGATGGACACTACTTGGGTTGACGGTCTGACCCGAGTTATGCAGAGGCTGCTAGCCCGCCTTTGTGAGGAGCACAAGGACGAGCTGGTTGGCACTCGTTTCCAGTACTTCGGGAGGCGTGACGATGAGGGAAACCCCACCTACCCCGCGCAGCACACTCTCTTCGGCGAGTACATCACCGACATGGAGGTGCTACTTCACGACACCCAGGAGAACCTGCGCGATGCTAGACTCAAGGTTCACTTCCAGCGTAGCTCCCTCGACGATGCCCGAGTCCGTGAGACCCAGCTGAAGTGGGAGAATGACAATCTCCGCCTGAAGCTGGCCCGTCAGAGGAGGACTATCGTCAGGCTCCGCAAGACGGTAGCAGAGCAGAACGAGATGATAGACGAGATGGAGCAGCAGGCGAACGAGATGGAGGAGGAGGGCGAGGATCTCCGCAAGGAGAACAGTGCCTTCATCAGTGATGATGAGGACTACTTAGGAGATGGACTACGAGGAGGAGGACGACGAGGAGGAGTTAGTTGACGAGGAGGAGGAGCCGTCTGAGCCAGTTCTCGAGGAGGAGGATCCCGAGGAGCCACCCTACGACTCAGACGTTGAGATCGTCGAGCCTGAGGTTCCACCTCAGTAGTTGAGCGACGAGAGCACTACCTTAGGACTGTGTCGACCCCCTATGCGAGTAGAGTTTATGTGATGGTTCCTAGAGAAACCATGTTGTATGTACATTAGGTGTAGTAGGATGTTGTAAGCTTGATGTGTGAACTCCTTGATGTGATGATTGTGTTGAATAAATGTGATGGTCTTGTTTGACTAGTGTTTCATCAACCACCCCTTTGTGACTTCATCGTTAGCCAAAGCCTTTTGCCTTGCCTCTTATATCGTATCTATTCCAGGATGACGAACACTCGCCACAACCAGCACGCGACACCACCACCACCGCCGAACCCACCGCTGCTCAACTGCTTGCGATCATCATGGAGGATCGCCAAGCTGCCCGGGAAGAGCGTCAAGCTCATCTCGCCGCCCTGCAGCAACTTGCCGCTGCCCACGCCAACCAGAACCACAATGGTGGCAATGGTAATGGCGACGAGGGTGGAAATCAACGCTCTACCCTGAGTGACTTCCAGAAGACCACACCGCCCACCTATTCCAAGGGACTTCACCCCCTGGAAGCAGATGACTGGATCCGCACTATTGAGAACGACCTGGAAGTTGCCTCGGTGGGAGAGAATGAGAAGGTCCTGTATGCTACCCACTACCTTGCTGGACCTGCAAGAGCTTGGTGGGAGACTACCAAGACCCTCCAGCACGCAGGTCATGTCATTACCTGGGAGGAGTTCAAGGACAAATTCCGCAAGAAGTTCATCTCTAGCGGTCTTATCGAGAGGAAGAAGGATGAGTTCCGTAAGCTAAGGCAGGAGGCAGAGATGTGGTTGGTTATCTGGATGAGTTTACCGATCTTGCTCGGTATGCTCCTGAAGATACCGACACGGAGAAGAAGAAGATGGAGCGTTTTCTGAATGGACTCCATGATGAGATGCAATGTGCCTTGGTTGTCCAGACTTCCGTGATCTGGAGTCACTTGTGGACAAGGCCATTCAGCTGGAGACCAAGCGCAAATCCATGTTTGAAGGCCGCAAGAGAAGGATGAATATTCAGGAAGGTTCCAGCAGCCAGAAACCCCACCTTCCAGCCAGCACCCAAGCCAGTTTATCGACCACCCCCAGCTCCACGTCCCAACTATCCCAACCGTCCCAACAGCAACAACAATGTCCCCCGCCCAAACACCAACAACTACCACCCAATGGCAACAATCGTCCCGGAGGAAACACCAACACTTTTACCCCTACTGCCAGCGTTGTCTGCTTTGAATGCGGCAACAAGGGTCATTACTCCCGAGACTGCCCCAATCCCAAGAGGAATGCACGCCCCAATGCCCCACCCAACTGGACAAGGCCGTAATGGAAATGGAAATGGCAAGAATGCTGCACCCCGTGGCAATGCTGCTGTTGCAAGAGGCCGTCTGAACCACATCAACACTGAAGAAGCCCAGGAAGCGCCAGATGTTGTGCTGGGTACGTTCCTTGTCAACTCAGTACCTGCAACTGTCCTGTTTGATTCTGGTGCTACCCATTCCTTTGTTACCAAGGAGTTTGTTGTTAAGGGAGGTCTAGTCGGGAGCCTCTTGTCCAAACCCCTGCTTATACAAACCCCAGAGTTCCTAGTAGAGACCAAGCTGTTTTGTCCCGACGTCTCTCTTGAGATCAAAGGAGAAAACTTTCCAGCCGATCTAATCATTCTAGGAACCCAAGGCATAGATGTCATTCTGGGTATGAATTGGTTAGCAAAGTATCATGGTCGTATCGACTGCGCCAGAAGAGCAGTATCTCTCACCACAGACCAAGGAACCGAAGTGGAGTATGCATCACAAGCCAATCAATCCCAACCCTGTTGTCATGAAGGCATAGCCCGACCAGCCTAGATGAGATCCGTGTTGTCCACCTATTCAAGGATGTTTTTCCGGAGGAATTGCCTGGTATGCCACCAGACCGGGATATTGAGTTCGTGATTGAACTTATTCCTGGAACAGCCCCTATATCCCAGAGACCCTACCGGATGAATCCAGAAGAACTGGTGGAATTGAAGAAGCAGTTAGCTGATCAGCTCAGCAAAGGTCTGATTCGCCCAAGCGCATCACCTTGGGGATCACCCATCATCTTCGTGGACAAAAGAGACGGTACCACACGCCTGTGTGTGGATTATCGCAAGCTCAATGATGTAACCATCAAGAACAAGTACCCCTGCCCAAGATCGAGGATCTGTTCGATCAGATGAACGGAGCCCGAGTCTTTTCTAAGATCGATCTTCGGACAGGTTATCACCAGTTGAAGATTCGAGAGTCTGACATTCCCAAGACCGCCTTCACCACCCGATACGGATTGTTTGAATACACCGTTATGTCCTTTGGCTTGACCAATGCCCCTGCTTATTTCATGAATCTCATGAATAAGATTTCATGGAGTACCTCGACAAGTTCGTGGTTGTCTTCATCGATGATATCCTTATCTACTCCAAGACGAAGAAGAGCATGCTGAACATCTGCGTTTGGTTTTGGAGACCCTCAGAGAACACAAACTGTATGCCAAACTTAGCAAGTGTGAATTTTGGCTAAGTGAAGTGGCATTCCTCGGACATGTTGTGTCTGCAGGAGGAATCTCTGTTGACCCCGAGAAAATCAAAGCCATTCTAGACTGGAAATCACCCACCAGTGTAACGGAAATCCGAAGTTTTCTCGGACTAGCAGGTTATTACCGCAAGTTCGTTGAAGGATTTCCAGTATAGCCAAACCCATGACCCAGTTGTTGAAGAAGGATAAGAAGTTTGAATGGACCCAGAAGTGTGAAGATAGTTTCCAAGAACTGAAGAAGAGACTGACTTCAGCCCCAATCCTAATCATGCCAGACGTCACCAAGAGTTTCGACGTGTATTGTGATGCTTCACGTCTCGGACTTGGTTGCGTTCTGATGCAAGAAGGAAAAGTTGTGTCGTACCTGTCTCGACAGTTGCGACCGCATGAGGAGAATTACCCAACCCATGACCTGGAGTTAGCAGCTGTGGTTTTTGCTTTGAAAAATGGCGACCCTATCTTGTGGGTCATCGCTGTGAGGTCTATACAGATCACAAAAGCTTGAAGTACATTTTCACTCAGAAGGAGTTGAATCTGAGGCAGAGAAGGTGGATGGAATTGATTAAGGACTATGATGTCGGAATTCATTACCATCCCGGAAAAGCCAATGTGGTAGCCGATGCCTAAGCCGGAAGCCATGCACCCTGAATACCCTAATCCAAGCAGAGCAACCAGCCTTGTTTAAGGAGTTCGAAGATTTCGGACTTGAATTGGTTAGCCATGGATATCTTGCCAACCTGGAGTTAGCCCCAACCCTGTTGGACCAAATCAAAGAAGCCCAGAAGGGTCATGAGAGTATTGAGGAATTAAAAGAAGGTACCCTTGACAAAGCACCTGGTTTTGCCATAGATGCTGAAGGAGTTCTGAGATTCAAAGGACGCCTATGTGTGCCCGATGATAAGGAACTCAAGGGTCTGATCCTGAAAGAAGCCCACAACCCCATACTCGATCCACCCCGGAGGAACCAAGATGTACCAAGATCTTCGTGAGAAGTTTTGGTGGCATGGAATGAAGCGAGAGATTGGTTCTTTCGTGGCCAAGTGTGATATCTGTCAGCGAGTCAAAGCAGAGCACCAGCGCCCTGCAGGATTGCTCCAACCCCTTAAGACCCCCGAGTGGAAATGGGATGAAATTGGAATGGATTTTATTACCGGACTTCCTAGGTCAAACCGAGGCCATGATTCAATCTGGGTCATAGTTGATCGATTGACCAAGGTTGCCCATTTCATTCCGTCAACACCACTTATAGAGGGAACCAGCTAGCAGACTTGTATATTTCCAGAATAGTAAGCCTGCACGGAGTGCCTAAGAGGATTGTATCTGACAGAGGCACGCAGTTCACCTCACGGTTCTGGAAAGCTCTTCACGAAGCCCTCGGAACCCACTTATCATTCAGCACAGCCTATCACCCTCAGACCGGAGGACAGACTGAGCGAGTAAACCAGATTCTGGAAGATATGCTTCGTGCATGTGTCCTAGCCTATGGCTCTAAATGGGAAGATTGCCTTCCATTTGCAGAGTTTTCCTATAACAATAGTTATCAGTCCAGTCTGCAAATGGCCCCATTTGAAGCACTTTACGGCAAGAAGTGTCGTACACCTTGAACTGGTCCGAGACCGGAGAAGGAAAAGTGTTTGGACCAGATACCCTCCGTGAAGCCGAGGAGCAAGTCCAACTTATCCGTGAACGTCTCAAAACAGCCCAATCCCGTCAGAAAAGTTATGCTGATCCCAAGCGTCGTGACGTCACCTTTCAACCTGGAGATTTTGTCTATCTTCGGGTGACACCACTCAAAGGGATGCAACGTTTCCATGTCAAAGGAAAGTTGGCACCCAGATATATTGGACCTTTCAAGATTCTTGCCCGTCGCGGAGAAGTAGCCTATCAGTTAGAGTTGCCCCCAGAATTATCGGAATTTCATGACGTCTTCCACATCTCTCTGCTCCGGAAGTGTCTTGAAGTTCCTGACCAGCCCGATGTTTTCAAGAACATTGACCACCACTCCATTGACCTGAACCATGATCTGACTTATCGTGAGAGACCATTCAAAATTCTCGACGAAGATATTCGTCTCACCCGGAGGAACAAGATCAAGTTTTATAAAGTCCAGTGGACTAACCACTCCGAAGAGGAAGCAACTTGGGAACGTGAAGACTATCTTAGGAGCGAATTTCCTAGAAAATAGAATTAAAGTTTCAGTGGAGCATTTCATCGAGCACGTTGGAGACAGAACTCGAGTTCATCTCCAACCCGTTGAAACCGAAATCAAATCGATCGATTTGATGGATCCCTGCATCCATTGCTTGCTCCACACCCTCCCCTTTCACTCCCCTCAGTCGCCAGAGCAAGGAGGAGGCGTGCCTTTGGTCCTTCGGCTCGTGGCCGCCGCTGGCCGCACGCCACCGTGCTGTGCACCCGTGCCGACGATGGAAACGTGCGGAGGAGACGCCCAGCTGGCCCAGCCCTGCACCATGTATCACCTCACCCCTCACCGCACTCGTCAGAACGGAGGAGACCGCGCCCTGACGCTCTGAGGCGCCGTGCGCCAGCCGTCATGTCGAAGCTCTCCGAGCTCTGGCCGCGCGTGGACGCCGACGCCGTTCTTCTCCACCACGCCACCCCAGCTTGCGTGGCTCGTCGCAGACGCTCCTCTGCCACCCAGCGACCTCAGGGACACGTCCCCGTCAGCCCTAGTGGCCCGCAGCCGCGCCATTGATCTATCTACTCTGCGGCACGCGCCATGGACGCCGTGCCGTGTCGAGCTCGTTTTCGAAGCCGCGCGTGCACCTCTCTCCCCCTAAGCCCTAGAAGGACACCCTACGGTCGTCGCCGTGCAGCACCGCCACCAATGGCGTGCTCTCCCACTCCCCAAACCACTCCTGCACCCGGTCCACGACACGCCGGAGTTCGGCAATAAAAAGCCGCCCCGCCCGTGCCTCCACACCCCGCCATCGCTCACTCCAGCATCCCCCACTCCCTCTCCACCCCTCAGTGCACCGCTAGGAGAGCGGTGACGCTGTCCCGCAAGCCCCAGCCGCCTCGAGCATCCTCGATTTCTCGCCGGAGCCGAGGTTGAGGTCGAGCACGGCCAAGTCGTCACCCGCTTCCCCTCTCCCCTCTCTGGCCTATCCTAGCATCACCATTACCACCGCACTCACCCGCCGCCGTTTCCCCGTGTTTCCTGCACAGGCGCGACGCAGAAAGCTCCCCGGAGTTGCCGCACGGCCGCGGAGGAGGAGTTGATCATCGCCCACGCCAGAAGCATCCCCAGCAAGCACACCTCGTCCCAGGGGCTTCCCCACGATCTCCGCCATCGATCTACCTCTTTTCCGCAGCCTCCCGAGCCCCTAGGTGAGTTCCCCGTGCATCTCGCCGTCGCCGGAGCCGCGGCACCGCCCGTCTGAGGTCGTCGACGACCGCGAGCTCCAGGCGCCGTTCGATTGGAAATCAACGGTAGCTTACCGGTTCGTGTAATCAGTCGCTGACTGGTGGACCCCACCCGTCAGCGTTTTAAACTTAAACGCGCGCGCGAGACATTTTCCACTGAGTCACTGATGAGTGGACCCCACCCGTCAGGGATCTCATCTTTATCCAGTATTTTCGAATTTGAATCTTTTCTGAATTCAGTACTGGACCTAGTTTTGAAATTCAACAACTCGAGTTCTAGGAATCCAAATAAATCAAACTCGACTGTTCTGGAGAGCTTATGAAATCCTTTAACTCACCAAAGTGGTCTCATCTCATTTAAATAAATAATAAAAAGGTATTAATAAAAATGCTCCAGAAGGTTTAAAACACCAAACCTTTTGTTTCTGGAGTTATATAAATCCAAATAACTTGAAACCAATTTTTGTAGCTTTGTATTAGGATCCTTTAGCTCCCCAAATTTTGGTAGGATTAATTGAGTAGTCTAAAATCCTTAGCCTTTGGTTGAACTTCAGTGCACCCTTCTGCACTAAACCAATTAGTGTGATTTATTAGTAGGTCCAATTAAGCTCAAACCAATTTTGTTAGATCACTTGTAGCCAAAGTTAGTTGCCCCTAAAAGGATTTAATTTTTGGAGCAACCTAATTTGTTTGGTAGCTAAAACTTGATTAAAAACCTTCTGAACTAAAACCAATGTGTAGGGAGTTTGGTAACTCCAAATGACCCCAATCCAATTGGGTGGTCTTCTACACATCAGTAGCTACCCATAGAATTTTAGTTTGAATTTTTGTGACAAACATAGATTAAATGGTGAATTATTTGGTGTACAACTAGTTTCTGCCTTAGTTTGGAAATAATTAATTAAAGATTAATTCAATTAAATTAAAACCACCTCGTATTGCTTGATGTGTGCAGTAGCTATTTATAGCATTTGTGATTGTAATGCTGTGTTGATGCTTGAGCTAGCGTAGTGATTGTTGTTTTGCTTGCTTAAACGTTTAGACGATACCGTTGACGGATTCATCGAGGAAGGAGGTTTTGCTGAACCCGAAGATCAGGACCAGTACCACTTTGTTGAGCAAGGCAAGCTACTCCACTGAGCTTGCATTTATATACCTCTACTTTAGTCTCAAGAGTTAATCAAAAGTATCGATGATTTTGGAAAACCCCTTTTTCAAAACAATGAAAACTATTTTTGCCACCCTATGTAGAAATATAGGGTAGTTATTTTACAACTGTAGGATGGGAAAAACAATGTTTATTCAAAACTCCTTTGAAAGTACTTGAATGAAGGTGAAGTACCGAAAGGTCGGTATGAAGGTGAAGAACCAGAGAATGGTGTTGTTTCTGGAAAGAAAAATGCACATTGTGTCCTTGTACTTACATCCCCAGCCAAAAATCTGTGCGACCACATTTACCCACATATGGGCAAGGGCGTAGTCATATAATTTGCTCGTGTTAGTACTGGATGCCTCAATAACGAGGAGAACCTCGTTCCATGAGGGGATGGTCTGAGGACCTACCCCCTGACCTGGGTCCTCTTCATTGAAGTCTACCGGAAGCCGGTATGAACATGTTGGAGGAAGAGGATTGAAGGGCTCCCTTGGGTCCGCCGGGCAGAACTACGAGTCCTCACACTTAGTTTCTGAGGATTTAAGTGTCGATGGAAAGTGTCGTAGCGGCAGGGTCCTATACTAGCATGAGCAAAGGACAGGCTATGGCCGGGAACTCAACTTCGCATACCTCAGGTATGGCGGGACGTGGCTGACACGATGAGTGACCGGATGGGTGTGGGAAAAGCGTACTACCTCTGCAGAGGGTAAAACTATTCGAATAGCCGAGTCCTCGGATATGGACAGTTGGGAAGAACTACTAAGGCCATGTGCAAAGTTTTGCAAACTCTGGTTTGTGTTGAGGAAATTGAATTGGAAAGGAATATTTCCCACCTGTACCAATGAGTTGGTACGAGGTGGTGATGGGTTTGGAACCATGATCAGGGTATGGTTGGATACCGGAGGAGTTCCGGAGAAACAGCAAAAATGGCGTTTTCTTAAAGGATAGTTATAAACTTCTTCTCACCCCCCTTTTTATTAAAAAGATTTTTGAGAGTTTTGCAAATAAAAGTTTTTAAGAAATAAAACTAGTGCTTACTCAAGTTGGGGTAGTTTGCGAGTACAATCAAATGTACTCATATTGGTTTCGTCCCTGGCTATTGTCTTAGCCAGATTTCGAGGAACCCTACGTTGAAGAGGAGTTTGGCGACGTCTATGCGAACTGAGATCTTCATAAGTCAGCTGCCTGTCGGTGCTGTTAGGATGGATTAGCCCTACTACCGTAGCTTCCGCTGAATAAAGAGGATTTGGCCCTTGAAGGCACCTATGTATAATTAGGCCCGTATGGCCATGTGTGTAAGACTTTAAACTCGGTATTATATGGATGTAAACTTTGATATTCAGTTCGGATTATGTGCAACGACAGACTGATCACGGGATCGTTGTGTTAAGCATAATCGGGTATTTCGGACAGCTAGTCCGGGGTCTCCACAGATCGCGATGACAAAAAGAAGTGGCGAGAGGGGGGTCTCCTTGGCGTAGGCCACGACCATGCCAAATGGGAAGGCCGGCTATCCCATTTAGGAGAATGCGCGAGGACGAGGTGGAGAACAAGGCGGTGAGCCAATTTCGAAATTTGCTTGGGAAGCCCCTCCGTTGGAGGAGGTCGAGGATGTAATCCCATCGGATGGAGTCAAAGGCCTTACGAATGTCCAACTTGAAGAGTAGAGACGCCGTCTTGCTCTTGTGAAGCCTCCGGGCTAGGTTCTTGACATAAATAAAATTATCGTGAATACTCTTTTCTTGATGAAGGCACTTTGCGCGTGAGAGACAAGGTCGTTCATGTGCGGTCCTAGACGAAGAGCAAGCATCTTGGCAATTATCTTGGCAACGACGTGGATAAGGCTAATAGGCCTATAGTCGGAGATCTCTTCCGCCCCGTCCTTTTTGGGCAAGAGGACCACATTTGCGGAGTTAAGCCAATGAAGTTTGTTGGTATGGAGGTTGTCAAAATTTTGAATGACCCTCATGACATCAACACGAACAATGCCCCAACATCGCTTGAAGAAAGCACCGGTGAAGCCATCCGGGCCGGGAGCCTTGTCACTTGGCATTTGTTTGATCGCGTTCATGACTTCCTCTTCGGAGAAGGGTGCGGCCAAAGCATCAAGGTCCGGATTTTCAAAGTTCAACTCCTTCCACTTAAAGTCAAGTGATCTTGGCTCCCCTTTGCCAATGGTAGCGGAGAAATGGTCATGGATTATGTCCTCTTTGTGCTCGTGCTCCGTCACCCAACCATTGTTGCGCTTGAGGCGGTAGATGTGGGTTTTTCGCCTCCGCCAATTAACTTTGAGGTGGAAGAACTTTGTGTTGGCATCGCCCTCTTTTAGGTTCGCAATTCTAGAACATTGCTTCTTGCTTGCTCTCTCAAGGATGGACAAACTAAGAACTTTCCGCTTAAGCCTAGCGTGGAGCTCTCTTTCTTCATTTGAGAGGTGTCTTGATTCTTGCGCAATGTCAAGTTGTAGGATGATAAGAAGGGCCACATGGAGGAGGACCTTAGGCTTGGAGAAAAGACGGCAACTCCATTTCACAAGACATGCACCTAGCCTCTTGAGCTTATGGAACAAAATGTGGTAGGGCTCCGTGTGAGCAATAGGCATGTCCCAAGAGTTCTTCACAATCTCATCGAACCCCGGTAACTTTAACCAAAATTTTTTGAAGCGGAAGGTTCTTGGCTTGTAAGGACCGGAATCATCGGCGAGGAGCAAGGGGCAATGATCGGACAACGACGAGGATAGAGCATGTAGCACATGAGAACCAAACCGTAGGTCCCACTCCGGATTGCAAAAGATGGCATCAAGCTTACAAAGAGTAGGGTCATGTCTCCCATTACTCCAAGTAAAACGCCTATTTTGGAGGTGCACCTCATTGAGCTCACAAGTACTAAGAGCATTGCGAAAATGCGCGATGCGGCCTCGGTTGACATTTCTTTTGTTCTTGTCTCTCGCGCGATAGATTTGATTGAAGTCACCGAGAACAAGCCAACGGGAACCTTGCGGGGGTTTTTGGGTAATCAACTCGGCAAAAAAGTCATCTTTGCGGTTGGCGGTGGTCGGGCCATAGACGGTGGTGATGCGGAAGTCGCAATCTTCGTTGATGACATGAACGGTAGCGGAGAGACAAAATTCGGTAGCAACAATATCGGAGATTTGGACCGACGTATCATCCCATAACAGGAGTATGCCTCCTCTAGTGCCAATGGCCGGCCTCTCCGCAAAACCTCTCAAACGATTGCCACCAATAAAGAAAGCATCAGAAGCACTAACAGTTTGCAACTTAGTTTCTTGCAGGCAAACCACCTGACAAGAAGAGGAGCTAATGGTCTCGTTTACAGCAGCCTTGCGTTCGTCATCATTCAGACCTCTAACATTCCAGGAAAGCAAATTAAGAAGGAACTCTAACATTAGGAAACTGTTTGGGGGGAGCAACAATCAGAACAGAACATAACTGATCAAGCCTCAGCAGTGGCTGCATCTTTAGCGTCTAGGCCCTGGGCACCTCCATGCCCGATGAGCGCTTCTTCCACAGCGACATCTTCCGGCGAGTCAAGCTTGAACAGAGCCCGGAGAGCGGCGATGACCTGAGGCTGCACCTGGTCCTTGAACATGGCCGCGAACTGGGCGAGGGCAGCGGAGGTCACAACCTGGCCATTGAGGACTTGACGAAGTAACAAAAAAGAATATTTAATGGCATTATTTGAATTATCATCTAACTGAACAAAGAATAGATCTAACGAAGACACTTAACAAATTAAAATAGATTTTGAAATTTCACACATTGCCATGTTCAGCTTTTGTAGGGACTTGACGAAGTAACAAAAAAGAAGAAAATATGCATGCAAACTTATATTAGAAATAATCAGCCTGTCCTACACTGACCGTCGTACACATTTGCCGCCCACCATCCAGCTCGGCAGTTCGTATTGATGGGCATGAAGATACCAGCGTAAATACAATATATTTGAAGCAATTAGGCAGGTGTTCTGCCGATTCAATTAAGTGGAGAAGAAATAGGTTCAGTTACAAGCCAGAGAGAGCCTGGCCAACACAGAGAAAAGCACGAAAAAAGGGAAAAGAAAGGTCCTAAAGGGACTACTCGCCACTAACATGTGACAAGCCTAGCTCAAAAGGTACCGCCACCAAATTTTGCTCAACCAGCGTAAATACAATATATGACATGAAGAAAAATTGTATGAAGTTACACAACCTAATGGCATGAACATACGGGTTGAAGAATGAAAATTTGTGCTTTAAACCATGTCACCAGCCTGAATGGGTATATAACACGCTAAGCACAGAGCTCAGTTTACTCACTGAACACATGTTGTATTGCAAAAGCAATCGTTATATCATTCTCAAACTATGAGACCAACAATTATGGAATTCCTATAATTTTTGGTTGTTGCGTTTAGCTAATAATATCCAACATTTTTAATTTTATACAAAATCTATCTGTCGGATAGTCTTACCAGAGACCCAACCTCATGAACTGCCATCAGCTGGATGATGTTACCTGTGTGATTTTAAAGTTACAGATATTAGTATGAATGGTTTGACCTGCATTAAGTTAAAATAGAGTGCATTGAGAAATTAATAATCAGATCGGGAGACCTAAGAAATTGTACAGAAATTATGATGGCAGCAACATGATGAAGTGCTGAAGTTTTCTTCGCTGCATTGTCACGGGTATGAAAAATTACTGCTGGATACATACCAATTGATTGAAATCCATCATCGTGATGAGAAGCTAAAAAGTAAATGTGACATATGCGGAAGCCTGGTAAAGCAGCAGATTTCACGGAAACCTGATGGGTCAGCGGAATGCGAGCACACCTGAAAAATAACACAAAACATACATAGTATTTGGACTTTCAGTAATATAATGCTAGTAACACTGGATAGCATGCTATCCCACGGCACTCCTATATATGACTACTTCCGGCAGTTAGATGATTTTTTTTTGCTAAATGCAAACATGACAAAAGGGAAGACCACAGAGCTTGAATTCACCTAATGACTAAGCTATAAAATCTGGAAGATTATAACAAAGAGATACATTAATTAAGATGAGTGGAGTTCTCTTCAGTCTGGTTTTCAGACAAAAACAACAATGGACATGATTCCTGGGACGTTAATACTCACACAATTTTCAACAAAAATAAGGAAAACATAGATTATATCACTTCTTCATTTGGCGTGAACTGACCGTGGAGCGCAAGATGAGGCTGCCATCACAAATCACACAGGCAATGCTGGCGGTTGTGCATCATCTCCTTTTTGTTATTATGCTTATCATTGAACTTATCGGAGGAGGGCAGAGGGCTTCAAACTACAATCAGTACATCTGATCTTTGGATGCATCAACCATCATGAGAATGAATTGCCATAAGATGAGAAGCGACGCGTGTCAAGCCTAGATATTTGAAAGGTTGCAGAGGAATTTTCTGACCCTCGAACCTGCCAATCTGCAGTAGATGTATTAATCCAAGCAGCTGCAAACCAAAAGAAGAAAGCAAGAAGCAACCACTTACTGGAGAACGGATCAATCTGATATCCCGATGCACCATGCTTGCACATCCCAGGATCACCGGTAGACTTCACGCCTTCCAAATTCAAATGGATATGTTTGTGGTTCCAGCCTGATTCAAAGCATCATCCAACACCTGTACTCCTGAGATGCAAGTGGTTTCTGGAAAAGAATGTATATCAAAAAAATTGCTTGATATGAATCAAATCAAATTTGGTAACATCGAAGGAACTTCAAAAGATAAACCAAATAATTGATATCTAATACTAAGCTGAAAACTGTATGGCCGTACTGTCCTACCCGGTCTCTTAGAAAAATCACCTTTCATTCTAAAGGGATTTTTAGGTTCAATATTTTCTGTAGAGGATGATGAGTGAACATGCGCGCACAGATTAATAATAGCATAATGTATAGAAGGAGGATAAATGCACATCTTAGACAAAAACTTATTCCGTCAGATATCAGTGCCGTCTGTAAAGAGATATGTATAGCTATTCTCAGTAACTCAGTCAAGAAAAAGAATAATCAAAATATACTTAGGTTCAGGCAATTCTACCCGGACACCTAGATACATCACCTTCATGGTCAGGCAATTCTTAGGTTCAGTTTTTCCCTGTAAAGCATGATGAGAGGCAGAGTAATAATGCACTTAGACCAACACCGTACATATTCCTCCATCAGCCATCAGTCTTCCATTGATCCATCCAATCGATATAAACTAATCTGATCCACGTACGATGCATGCATGCTGGGGCGTCCTGCTGCTGCTGCTGCTGCTGCGTGCGATGTACGTCGACGTCAAACTGTACCTCAAGATGGTCAATTGTTAAAAGGCTAGGTGCAAATCAAGAGAAGATAGAAAGAGGCAAACTATATATGGACGGATCGATCTGATATCCTTAAGTGCCGTCGGCCGTCCTTTTGCTCATGTATCTCTGAAGCCTGCATGGACAGCAACGAACAGATCTGTGGTGCAATTTCGATGCATAGCAGCATCATTAACTCTGCCCGTGAGATGGCTGTCGCGGGGCATATCCAGCTGGGAATCGGGTGTAGAAACTGGATATGGAGCAGGCGAGGAAGAGGAAGAGCTGCGCTAGGGTTTTTCGTCGACGCCATGGTCCCTCGGTTGGACGTGCGTCTGCGTGATGAAGTCTATTATGGCCGACGGTGATATTTCGTTCCGGTAGGCTGTACGAACGTGGGATAACAGGCCAGGACTCTTGCGCCACTTAATCTTATCGTACGGTTGTAATTACGGAACAGGGAGATCGGATGGACTATGTGCTTAGTTTTCTAGGATTAACGTGGAGGCTCGATTAGTGCCTCCAATTAGTAAATTATATATATATATAAGATAAGATAGTATATTTTGGGCTTGTTGGCGTACCGGGAACGGGGGTTCTCCGTACACCGTGCGCGCGAGCCCGGGCCACCGTCGAAGACCAATCAACAACACAGATGAAAACGCAAAAAGATCCCGGGAAGCCGGTCGCGGGGACGCTTTGGATCCCCTTCCGCGGGGGCCATCCGGGGATGGGCCCTGGCACTCCGGGAAGTCAGACGCATTCAACGTGGCACGTGATTGCTGCGCCGCATCCCGGGAAGGGTTGCTTCGCTGGGACGGAAAGCGTGGCTGGTGTCATGGACAAGACTAACGTGCCTCCTGCTAGGCGCAGGCGGGACAGCGACAAGACACCGCTTGCAGGTCGCCGGGCGCAGGCGATGCGCTCGGCATGATGCAGGGATGCTCGACAAGAATAGACCTGCCGTCGCTTCCGTCTCGGCGGGCAAGGCAGCATGAAGGGCAGCGCGGCGCGGCGCTGCCACGAAGGAGGTCGGCAACCGCCACCTTGGCACGGGCACGACGCGTGCCCATCCTCGGCGGCACGCATGCAGCATGGCCAACTGTGGTAGCCCCTTGGCATATAAAAGGAGGCCCCATGCTATGCTGGCGAGGAGGACGGACAAAAGGAAGGAGGAGTAGAGAGAAAACCCTAGCTAGCTTTCCACTTTGGCTCGGGGGCTGGGAGAACGAACCCTGGGAATCTCCCTGGGTTAGCACTTCCTTCAACCACCAGAGTAGTGAAGGTCCTTGGGTTTTCCACCATTGTAATCCACCACTAGCATCGTCACCGCAATACAGTCAGACAAGCAGGACGTAGGGTGTTACGCGGCAACGCGGCCTGAACCTGGGTAAAATCTCTGTGTGCTTTGTGTTGAGAGCGGGAACCTGACTCGGAACACCTCGCGCCCTCCTACCGAACAAACAGGTTGTGCTTGGCATTCCCGGTGTCCGCGTTCCGATACGCGACATCATGCGCGCCAGGTAGGGGGCGCTCGTGTTCTGTTTCGGGAACCCGCGACTCGCATGGCGCCGTACCACGCCACGCTGGGGGCTGGGGGACATGCGGACGTGCGTGGGCCCAGCACGCGGGAAACCGCAGGCGGGGCTCGAGATCGCGTGAGTCCCTTCGTCGCCCCGCCAGCAGGAGCTCGCCTGGTGTTCTCGCCGGAGGAATCGGTTGCGTAGTGGCAGGACTTGTGTGCGCGGGTTGCACATACGATCAGGGGCCGGTACTTGCGCCTTGGATCGATTGGCGACCTGAGCTCTGTGGTCCAGGAACCCGGTGAGTCCCTTCGTAGGTTCACATTGTGGTTCCGCCGCATCCTGAGTCACATTGCTGATGCTCCCGAGTCACATTGCTGATGCTCCCGACGTCACGGTCGTCCGAATGTTCCGTCGGAACGTTCGTGACATCCGGATGTTGGAAAATCTCGGAAGCCGCGACATCCACAGCACCTCTGAGCTGTATGCCCTGGCGGACAAATGCGCCCGCATGGAGGAAGGACGGCTCTATGTCCTGTTCCCAGAGGGATACTGAACGGAGACCGAAGGGCAGGTCGAAGAGACTGCCACGAGGCGGGAGTCCCTGCGAAGCCCGGTTAGGGGACCCTCACCTCCAATCGAGCTGCTTGGGACACCCGTTGGCGTTGGCGGAAGGCGCGCGAGGGGGTACCCGCTCCCTGGTGCCCCGTTCACGATACAGGCATCCACGACGTCCGTGAATGCCGCGCGGCCCGTGACATCGCCCACCTCAGGAGGAAGTACCGCGCGGAAGCGGGGGGGCTCCGGCCGAGCAGCGCCGTGCCGCCCATGCGGCCCACCCGGGCAATACGCCCGTAGCTGCCCCACCCGCGCGGGCGACGGAAGACTAGCGGTCGGCGGCGGCTCGAGCGGAACACGGGGGCCAGGAGGGCACCCCGCCAAGGGATCGAAGTACGGCTAGGCACGGGAACGAGGAGCGTTCCCAGGGGCTACGAAGCCAAGCCCCCCACCCAGGTACGGCAGGGCCGGCAGGCGCCCGACCCCCATCAAAGCCCAGCGGCTACTATCTGGAAGGCCGGGAAAGGACACACCCTAGTGTGGCCCGCTGTATCGTTGCTAAGTTAATGTTCCTTAATGTTCAATAAACTGAGCTCGTGATTACCTTGGATCACCTCTCCCATCTGAAACTTCGCTTCCCAGAGAAGGGACGTGGCTCAGAACCTAGGCCAGGGCGGAAAAGGGGCTTTACCACCCAAAAGTGAGAACTGAGATGACCCCAACACGCGGATTGGGAATCAAGGTACAAACGGGAAGGCCATCGCCTAGGTTCAGGGTACATGGGCGCCTTGAGGGAACCGAGGAAGAAGAGGGAGAGAGAACTTCGCCTGTTCAGTATCATGGGGACACTCGGCCACGCCCGCCGAGGTGCTCGGGAACAGCAGCGGTTCCCGGGGACAACGAATTCAAGGATTGAGCCACGGCACACAGCTAAGTCTTCGTGTTAAAACTTCGCCTACCTCGCCGCCAAGAGCATGTGTCTCACTTCGGGGAGGGGGGATAGCTTTCAATGATAAGGCCTGGGTGTAGAAGGGGCGTTCTGCAGAGAGGAAGGTCCTCGCGGGTTTGCTCGGGACTAGCCCCGGGGACCTGCGCTAGGACGACTCTCTAATGACCGGAGGGACCTTAGGGTGAAAGCGCACCTCGGGGAGGAGCAGCTGGACCAGGTCCAGCGCCTCTTCGGGCACTGCGCAAGCACACAAGGGTACCCCCAAAACACAGGGGATACGACGCCAGGAAAGACTAACACCTCGACCCGGAGTGGACACAAGTGGCACGGATTAAGAAGTAAAAAAAAGAGGCATAGGGGAACTAATTGAGACCAGTGCATAACCAACTCAGAGCGATGTCTGTTTATTACACAGGGTTGCACAGGCGGGGAGCAGGAGCTGAAAGTGGCAATCTCCAGGGGCTCAGCCCCTCTGCAGCCTCTTCTTCACCTCCTCGATGACAGGAGCCACGGCGCGCTGCGCCGCCTCACGATCCACTTCACAGTTGAACTCCTCGAAGAGGTGTTCGAAAGGAAAAGAGGCGCCAAGTGGCGCACCCGGGGAAGAATCGCGCCGGCTTCGACGCCTTCCACCCAAAGACGGCGCGTCACCACCTCCTTCAAAAGCTCAAGCTTCCCCACCATGTCGGCGAAGAACAGGGAAAGGCTGGTGACGTCGGTGCCATCGATACGCCCCGCGGGGAGGTCAGCGGCAGCTATCGCGCCTTGCGCGCGGGTGGCGAGGCGTCGGAGGCTGACGACGTCTACCTCTGCCCGCTGAACAGCTTTGCGAAGCTGCTCCGCGGTGGCGAGAGCGCTGGCCTTGTGCTCCTCGATCACCCTCCGTAGGCGTTCGAGGCGGCGGTCGTGGTCGCTTGTCCCCGCCGCGGCGTCTTCCAGCTGCCTTTGGAGCCCGGCGAGCTGGGACTGGGCATCCCGGAGCTGGCAACTGAGCTCCTCTTCAGGGCCGCCGCTGCCTGGGCGGCCTCGCGCTCCCTCACGCCGGCGGCGTCGGCGCCATTGAGGAGCCCTCAATCGTCAGCTGGAACTCATTGTGGGAGTCGGCTTGTTCGTGGATCCGGGCCTCCGCATTCGCCAGGGCCAAGTGGTGGGCGTCCACCAGAGAAACCCTCTCGCTTTCGAGGTCAGCGAGCTCGAGAGCATGGGCCTCTTGTTGAGCAGCCACCAGCTGCTGAGACGGCCCTGAGCTCCTGGGTTGGCCACCCTCAGCGTGCTTTGCGGCTGCAAGGGCCGCCACCAGCACCTTCTGCAAGTTGGCCCTGATAGCCGAGGCCTCTTCGGCAGCCAGCACCGTCGTGGCCAGAGCAGTCTCTGACTCGGCTTGGGTGGCGGCGAGCTGGCGCTCCCTCGCCTGGACCGACGCCTCCCGCTCCTCGAGGACGCGACGGCTCTCCTCGATCTCTGCACGATGAAGAATGAGGAGCTTCCTGGTGCGCTCATTCTCCTCCTTGGCTCGGGCAGCTGCGTCCGCCACTTGTTGCTGGTGCAGCTCCACGCTGTCCAACACCATGTGGTCCGAGGAGAAGACGGAGGCATCCAAGATTACAACGGGAACGGGTACCTGATACGTCCATTTTGCATCACTATTTTATATCATAATTTACTGCTATTCATTGATATATTTCACATTTAGATGTTATACTTATGTTATTTTATCTTGTTTTGCATGTTTGATGATTATTGGAGAATTAACTGCCGGAGTCAGGATTCAGCTGGAAAAAGCATCGTCAAGACACCTTATTTCTGAAGATCAACAATTCACGGAAAATATACAGATGTTCCTATTTTGTCAGATGCCGGAGCCAGCCAAAAGGGGAGGCTGAAATGGGCCACGAGGGGCCCACACCACCCCACGGTGCGGCCCCCCTTCTGCCGCGCCGGGGCATGGTGTGGCCACCCTGGCCCACCTCTGGCGCTCCCCCTTCACGTACTTCATCCCCCAGAAACCCTAAGACGCGGGGAGTCATCGAGGAAATATTCCGCCGCCTCCACGAGGCAGAAACCATAGAGAGAGAAAAAGCTCTCCGGCAGGCAGAAATCTGCCGAGGAAATTCCTTCCCAGAGGGGGAAATCATCGCCATCGTCATCGTCATCACGCCGGAGTTCATCGGGATCATCATCATCATCATCTCCATCGCTGTCACCATCATCTCCACCGCTCCACTTCGTTTCGCTGCAACATCTAGGGTTATACTTTGTGTAGTTCATAGGGGAAACTTTCCCGGTGTTGATTACTACTTGTGGTTGATGCTATTAAGTTTTATCGGTGAATTGAAGTATATGTCCATATTGTTATTCATCATTACATCACCTCTGATCATGATCCATATGATGTCTTGTGAGTAGTTCGTTTAGTTCTTGAGGACATGGGAGAAGTCATGCTGTTAGTAGTGGAACTATGTTGAGTAATATTTAATGGTTTGATATTTAAGTTGTGGTGTTATTTTTCTAGTGGTGTCGTGTGAACGTCGACTACATGACACTTCACCTTTATGGGCCTAGAGGAATGCATTGTGTATTTGGCTACTAATTGTGGGGTTGCCGGAGTGACAGAAACCTAAACCCCCGTTAGTAAACCGGTGCATGAGGGAGTGTAGGATCTCAGAGTTTAAGGCTGTGGTTAGATTTATCTTAATTACTTCCTTGTGACGCAGATGCTTGCAAGGGGTTTAATCACAAGTATGTATTAGTCCAAGTTAGGGCAGTGCATTAGCATAGGTTCACCCACACAACACTTATCAAAACAATAAAGATTAATCAGCTGTAGGAAGCGAAAGCACTTATTCAAAACATTTGCTGTAGGAAGAAATTCCCGTGTGTCCTCAAGAACATTTTGCCATCATAAGTAAACCAACCGGCTTATCCTTTGCTCTAAAAAGGATTGGGCCACTCGCTGCAATTATTATTACTATTTACACGCATTTTATTTATCTGCAATATCAAAAACCCCTAAAAACTTGTCTGCTAGTATTTACGTGATTCCTTGTTCAAAACTACTTGTCAACACATTCTGCTCCTCGTTGGTTCGACACTCTTATTTATCGAAAATACTACGATACACCCCCTATACTTGTGGGTCATCAGTACCGCCCCGCGACTGGGGCGGGGCTCCAGTGAAGACGGGCCAGGTGGGCCCCCGAAGCTTCCCATGGCACGAGGGGGAAGCGCGACCAATGCATCCCCTTCGCTCCGGGAAGGAGAAGGCAGATCGGCGCCGGCCTCCGAGGGATCGGGAGCTTGACGGCGGGGCCCGGGTGTGGGATGCCTGTAGAAACGAAGAGTCCCCTCCGCGTCGCTGCCGTCAGAGGCAGACTCCACCGTCACCACCTCGCAAGGCGACGGCGCCCGCAACGACCCAAGAACCAAAGAAGGGAAGAGTCAGAGGACAGAGATCGAGAAGAGAACATCAACGAATGGCAAACACCGAGCAGGGAACACCTACCTCATCCGAGGCCACCCTGGGAAGGGCGGCTACTGGCATGGGGACTCCCACTGCGGGCGACGGCGTCAGAGCGCCGCTGCCCGGTCCGGGGGCTGCAACTGAGTGGGGCCTTTTAGGCTAAGGAGCGCAGGTCTCTGCCTCATCTCAGGCCCTCTTGGAAGCCGCCGGAGTCGTGGGACTGCAGGAAGCAACAGTGAAGCCGCCACCAAGGAACTACGACAGCAAGGATGAAGGGACAAAGGAGTTACCTGGCAGAATCTAGGCGAAGAGACCAAGACCCCCTCAGGGCAAAGCCGCCCAGTGGGGGCGTGTCGGGAGGAGCTCATCACCGGAGGAAAGGTTGCCTGCCGCGGCAAGCTCCTCCATGGTTCGCGGCCTCGCCGGGTTGCGGGGCCGATGGTACAGTGGCGCCGGGTCGGTATCGTCCTCCTCCTCCTCCAGGATGACGCGCTTACCGGCCCGGTAAGAAGATCCCCCGGTAAGGGAGGACCCGCGGTGACGATAGGAGTCCCTGGAGACTCCACCTCGAAGACGACGCGAAGACCTCGGGAGAGAAGTCCGGGGAGGCGGCGCTTCCGGGGGGAGCCAAGTCGACAAGATCCCCCACTCGTCGCACTCAGGCAGGGAGGAGATGATTCTATCCACATTGTCGTTCCTGTACAATGGAGTGACCCCGACCGGGAGACCAACATGCTCGGCGCTCCCGCCACAGAGCTCGTTGAGCAAGCTCTGCAGGGCCCCGGGAAGTACCTTCGACTTGAACATCCGAGTTTTGTCATTGGGGCCTTCATACTCCCACATGTAGTGGAAGCGCAGCTGCAGAGGGCAATGGCGTGGCCGAGCAAGTGCACCACCACGTGGCGTCCCGTCAGATTTCGGTCACGATGGGCCTTGATCCTGCGGTACACCGGCGCCAGATCTGCATCCCTATCCCTTGGCTCGGACCAGCTCTTCGGGCGGATCGGTACCGCGGTGGGTTCCACGAGGGCTTCGTCGGCCGTCGGGAAGCGAACGAAGACCCATTCGTGCTGCCACTCCTCCCACTTCTTCTTGCTCATGGCAATGAAGGTGTCGGCGAGGTTGTCGCGAAAGTGGAAGGTGACATAACCGGAAATGGCATCCCCGGTCTCGACTCGGGGATATAAGTAGTGGCGGAAGAGGGCAACGCTCGGCCGGACGCCGATGAAGGTCTCGCAGAAGTGCTAGAAGATGGCCAGCAGGAGCACGGAGTTGGGATAGAGTTGGGCCAAGGCGAGTCCATACGCCCCCATCACCACGTGTAGGAAGAGCAACAGGGGTGGCGCCAGCCCCTCCAGCAGGAAGCAGGCAAAGACACGCACATCGAGAGGCGTCAGCCTCTCCAGAGGCGCCGACGCATGGGAAATCATGGACCGGCCATTCTCGTTGCTCTTGCTGGCGACGGCATCCCTCAACCCGGGGAGATGCTCCGCCGCATAGCCAGGCGGGAAGAAGGCATGCGTGGGATGCCACTCCTCCCAGGAGAGCTCGCGCTTGGACATGCGGTCCATCTTCTTGGCTTTGCCTTTCTTGGCCGTCCTCTCCTTGGGTGCCATGAGGGCAAGGCTCGACCGTGATTCAGATGGGACGCGAGAAGAGGAAGGTTGGAACCAGGGCAAGAAGAGCACAAGTGGTGGCCAGATCGGTGCGATGCCGGACCTAAATAGCGGGGAGCATGCGATCTGCGGGCGATTCCTTTCCCACACGCATTTAAGCCATCGCACCTTCCCCAAACGCGTGTGGGGCCGTCGTCACGACCCGGGCTGCAGTTACAACTTTCGCAGGAATCGAGGCGCCCGCTAATGGGTCAAGGAGACGTGGGCCAGGCCAACCGCCTCGGGTCCGCCAACGGTCAAATGGACGCCACGTTGGATGACATCACGGCGGCCGCAGTGCTTCGCGGCCCTGGAACGCGCGCTTGATGGACTTTCCTGGGCAGGGATCAGCCGCCCCTTTTGCCCGAGGATGCCCGGGGGCTACTGTCGGCGTACCCGGAACGGGGGTTCCCCCTACACTGTGCGCGCGAGCCCGGGCCACCGTCGAAGACCAATCAACAACACAGATGAAAACGGAGAAAGATCCCGGGTAGCCGTCACGGGGACGCTTTGGATCCCCTTCCGCGGGGGCCACCCGAGGAAGGGCCCTGGCACTCTGGGAAGTCAGACGCATTCAACGTGGCACGCGATTCCTGCGCCGCATCCCGGGAAGGGTTGCTTCGCAGGGACGGAAAGCGTGGTTGGCGTCATGGACAAGACCGCACGTGCCTCCTGCTAGGCGCAGGCGGGTGATGACCCACAAGTGTAGGGGATTGCAACAGTATCTTCGAGGGAAGTGAAACCCAAATTTATTGATTCGACACAAGGGGAGCCAAAGAATACTTATAAGTCTTAGCAGCTGAGTTGTCAATTCAGCCACACCTGGAAAAGCACTAGTAACAAAAGTGATGTGAAAGTAGCAGTAACTTGAGAGTAATAGTAACGGTAAAGTAGCAGCAGCAATAGTAACACCGAAGCAATGGTGCCAGAAAATAATTGGTGGCTAAATATGGACCGGGGTTCCTAGCATTCACTAGAGGTAACTCTCCAAAATAGCAAGTGTTGGGTAAACAAATTACAGTCGGGCAATTGACAATTGTAACTAACTCATGATAGACATCTAGTTCATAAATCATACGTAGGGCATGTTTTCCATATATAGTCATACGTGCTTGAAACAAGAAACTTGCATGACATCTTTTGTCCAACCATTCCGTTTCAGCGGGGCCAATCATGGAACCTAAATGGTAATTAAGATACTCCTTTTAATAGAGCACCGGAGCAAAGCATTAACACTTGGTGAAAACATGTGATCCTCAAGTCACAGCCATCCCCTTCGGTTGTGCCAATTGTTGTCACTTTGGGGCCTCGGGTTCCGGACAGCAACAGGTGCAACAACTTGTAGATACAATCTAAAGCAACAATTATACTTTAAATCTAAGATCATACCACTCGTGCACTAGTGACAAGCAATGAACACAACAAGATTACATCAACAATAATTCACAAACATCATGGATAGACTGATCATAATGTAACAATTCATCGGATCCCAACAAACATAACACCGATTACATCAGATGGATCTCAATCATGTAAGGCAGCTCATGAGATCATTGTATTGATGAACATGGAGAGAGAGTACCAACTAGCTACTGCTAGAACCCGTAGTCCATGAGGGAACTACTCACGGAGCATCATGGAGGCAGCAGCGTCGATGGAGAAGGATCCGGGGGTCAATCCCTGTCCCGGCAGGGTGCCGGAACCGGAACTTTTGACCCCTGAATTAGGGTTTTTGGTGGCGGCGGAGCTTTGTAACTTTTCTGGAGAAATCCTTCGGCATGCGTGAGTTTTAGGTCAGGACGGTATTTATGGGCAAGGAGGCGATGCGAGGCGGTGGACGAGTCCTCCAGGTGGGCCCCAGGCGCGGTTGACCCTGGACCGCGCCTGGGGGTCGCTGGGAGCTGTGGGCTCCTCCTTCAGCTCCCCTTATGGCTCCCGTGGTCTTCCGGTGAAAAAGAATTTCTGTAATTTTTTCAGATTTTTCTGAGCACTTTGAATTTTGTACCTTTTCTGCAATGCATAGACATAATAAACAAAAAATGGCACTGGGCACTGGGTTAATATGTTATTGCAATAAAACGTGCCAAAATGATATAAAAGCATAATAAACACATGTGACATTGTTATAAAACAAGCATGGAACATCATAAATTATAGATACATTTGTGACGTGTCAGCGGGACAGCGACAAGACACCGCGTGCAGGCCGCCGGGCGCAGGCGATGCGCTCGGTATAACGCAGGGATGCTCGACAAAGACTAGACCTGCCGTCGCTTCCGTCTCGGCGGGCAAGGTGGCATGAAGGGCAGCGCAACGCGGCGCTGCCACGAAGGAGGTTGGCAACCGCCACCTTGGCACGGGCACAACGCGTGCCCATCCTCAGTGGCACGTATGCAGCATGGCCAACTGTGGTAGCTCCTTGGCATATAAAAGGAGGCCCCAGGCTATGCTGGCGAGGAGGACGGACAGAAGAAGGAGGAGTAGAGAGAAAACCCTAGCTAACTTTCCACTTTGGCTCGGGGGCTGGGAGAACGAACCCCGGGAACCTCCCTGGGTTAGCTCTTCCTTCAACCACCAGAGTAGTGAAGGTCCTTGGGTTTTCCACCATTGTAATCCACCACCACCATCATCACCGCAATACAGTCAGACAGGCAGGACGTAGGGTGTTACGCGGCAACGCGGCCTGAACCTGGGTAAAATCTTTGTGTGCTTTGTGTTGAGAGCGGGAACCTGACTCGGAACACCTCGCGCCCTCCTGCCGAACAAACAGGGGGTGCTCGGCATCCCCGGTGTCCGCGTTCCGATACGCGTCAGAGCTTCACAAAAGTAACAAATCTGATAAAACGTAGAGATTTGAAAATATGCATACTCAGATCTACACATTTGTCATTTTTGTGTAGCTAATAATACTACATATTTGAAGTTGATATTTTGCACGGTCATAGTATATATCATTGGCTACCTCTAGATTTTTTTTGAAACTTATATATATGATTTTTGATTTTTTTAATAGGAGGGATCACATGATCTCGGGAGGCAAAAATCTTCACTCAAGATATTACTGCTAGCGTAGATCTGAAACTATTTTCTCCTTGTAGTTTTGTGCATGATTATAAAGTACAATCCGGTCTGTCTATTCATATATCCTGCAAATAAAGCATAGGTTACCCTAAGATAATTTGTTGCACTTATGGTGTGACCTTTTATTAGAGAAAATGATTGTAATGCAATTGGTTGACCCGTATTGTACTAACATAAGGGATTTGCAATTGCCCAACAAAGTCTCGGCCAAATGGGTTTACCCTAAAGCTTTATCTCTACTATGTTACTGTATTCGTGAGTGAAAATACCTATTATTCTTCAGTTATGAATGTGCAACAAAGTTCATTTAGACTGAGATGTAGACTAACTGAGATTAATATAATATAATGGAACCGTGCTAAAGGCCACGTGCCTCAGATTAGTTTTACGTGGGCACGGACCTAAATATGGTAACCGAGCCATGCGCTCACTTATATTCCTTTTGGTTTTCAAACTTTAAAAACTTTACGTCAGGACGAGATTTTCAAAACTAGATCCCATCTTGATATGTGTTGACAAAGTTTTTTTTTTTACCTTAGCTGTCAGATTATAATCACTTGGTTATCAGGTATAGTCAAGTTGGTTAGCAGGTTAAAATCAAATGGTTATCAGGTTTTGAACTTTGCTTATTACTAATGTAACCCTTTGCTCCTGGTAATGCCATATTTTACGTGTTTAGAGCGGATCATACTCTCGACGTGTAGCTATGACAAAAAATATAGAAATTATCTGGTAATTGTGAATAATTTTGGTGGTAACTGTTAGTTATTAATATGGTAACTACACTATTATAACATGGTAACTGGTGACGAAAAAATTATCAAAACATATTAACATGGGATCTTGTTTGAAAGTATTTGTCAAGACGAATCCAGTTGTGAAAACAGATCATCAATTGGATTAACGGTTTAAAAAAATTATTTTAAATTTTTGGATCGTGAAAGATTCTTTGCATGCATGTACACGTTGGTCCTTCCTTTTAGACCATACACTATGTGTATGCGATTCAAAAAAAGAACGATTTGGTGGTGTTTTGCTGCTATGTGTAGTATCGGTTCAAAGCAGAGATGGGACCCATCTAGCAAACATTAAAACGTCTTGCTCCACCGCTGGTTGCATGTGTTCAGCGCTGATTAGCTTTGCATGTGCCATGTCAGATTAGAAACTATATTTTACTAGAAAGAATCGAACTTGAACCAAACCACGTTTGTGGTTCGCTTCTCTGCTCTAAATGTTTGAATCGATGTCGTGCTATGTATGGAACCGGCTCATAGACCTCTTTGGTTCACTTTTCCATCACATAGTGGATGGCCTTATAGGGGCCGGATGCTTCGGATCCAGTGATTTCATGGGGCACGCCCCTTTGTTAGATTAACCGAATATAATAATGTGGCGGATAATTATGTCCTTTGCTTCATCATGATTGGTAGGAAAATCTGGCAAGCCTTCCCCCATAGTTTTGTCCCAACGACCATGCCAACTAAACTCTTTGCTGAATGTGCAGGAACAAACCTTTCTACATTCGTTGTAAACAAACTATATTTTGTGTAAGTGTTCATAATCTGCTGAGGCTACAGACTTGAGAAAACTCCCTGACTTTTAATGCCAAAGTGTTCATAATACTGCGCACACTTTTTTTTTACAGGTCATGTATGCGCATCCAAATAAACTCACGATATTCGTTGAACATAAAAAGGGGTTGGAAAGAGAGATGCACCCAACCTCTGAATCGAAGACATGCCTTATGCGTCATTAAAGGAGAGGAAAAGACGAGTGATAATCGTAAAATACACCGATGTGCCTCTGGCCTAACCCATGGTTAAATTCAGCGTGTCTTGAAAAACTTTGGCTTGCACTTAAAAATACCAGATCGATCGACGGTAAGTACTACTGCCTCCGCATGCGTTTCGTCTCTCTCGCTGCATGCCTGGAGCACTGCGTGACAATCACCCGGCCGGAACGGTTCATGCATACTGGATGCGGACTGCGTCGTCGTTCATGCACTTACGAAAGGATTCCCCAGTTTCTTCAAAAAACAGGGGCACGCGACGAAGAGCGCAGAGATTCGACAAACATCTGTGCGTGATCGAGTGAGTGCGCGAGGTTTTACGCTGGCCCTCGACGGATCGACCCGCCGCCGCCGGTGACCCATCGGAAGAAGAAGAAGTCTGGTCGGCGGGCGACGTGTCAGGCAGCGAGATATGCCTCGGGGTGGTGGCCGCAAGGGCGCGCCACCGGCCCATTTGCCAGTGCCAATTCAGTGCGCGGCGGCGCCGTGTACGATCGAGCTACGACCGACTCCACGATGGAACGAAATGATGGGGACACGGGTGACCAATCATGGACGCACGGGCTCGTCGGGTTTTGGAGTTCGTGGCCGTGGGGCGGTGCGGGTGGGGGGTGGCGAAGTCGGCCGGGATACGCCGAAAGCGGCATGGACCGGGGGACGAAGAGGCGCCATCTGGTGTCTCCTGCCCATGCCAACGTAGTACTAAGCGTATTTAGCAGTTTTAGCGTGTGGGTGCGTGGGCAGCATTTTCAGGCGCTAAAATATAGCGCGCCGCTAGCACGTTTTTGTAAACATATGGCTGAAAACAAGACTAAAAAGAGCAAATAAATTAGACTGAAAATAAAATATATTACATTAAACGGTAATACTAAACATAGTAGTTCATAGCACGAGTTCGTAGTACTGAAAATAAAATAGACTAAAACAATAAACTACTCAGTCCAGAACTACTCCTCCTCCGAAATAGTGTCGTCGATGTCGGTCCAGAGGTCATGCCACCTTGGATCGTCGTCGTCGATGGTGGTTATCGCCGAGCTGCGCTTTGGCAAACCGCGTCCGCTCCGCTTGGCCGCCCTCTCGGCCCTTCTCTGCGCGTAGAACTCGTGCTTGGCCATCATGTCTTGAGGGAATCGCTCCCTCCACGCTGCCATGGCCGCTCATCCGCCTCGGCGATGATGAGACGGTGCTCTTGTTGGCGGTGGCTGTCTGTCTTCACTTGTGACGAGGCGCGGCAGAGGAGCGAGGTCCTGTGCCTATTCGCGGGTCTGTTCACAGGTCTAGACGTCCTGGAAATTCATGTCATGGTGTGAGCGCACGCCGCACGTCGTACGCGCCGCCTCATGCGCGGTCTCGTACATGCCGAGCGACAGACGGTAGTCACCGGCGCGTATCTCCCTGCTATATATAGCCCGCACGCTGCCGCTTTTCCCACGCGCGCTAAAATATTTCCGGCGCACGCTATTTTCCCGCGCCGTGCCATGCCTCCCGTGCGCTAAATCGACAGTTTTTCCAGCGGGCGCGTTTTTGCTCCTCTGTTGGAGATGATCTAAGCTTATCTCAAGACACGTCTTCGCGCATTTGTCTGAAAAATCTGTACTTCCGTAATTTCTAATGGAAAATTATGACGGTTTTTGTCTGGCTTTCAATCAATTAAGAGTATCTCCACCGACACCTCCAAATGATCCCCAAATGCAAAATGGGTCCGCGCAGAAAAAATTGGTTGTTGTGGCACCCCCATTTGTCCGGGCCGACCCGAATTTTGTCCGTCAGCCCCAAGTTTGGAGCCCCACTCGAGTGCGCAGGACAGCGCCCAGACAAGGTCTCCGACATGGCTGGCCCTGCCATAGGCACGGAGAGGCAAACGCCAGGCGCCAAATTCTCTACATTGCCACCCCGTCCGCAAAAACTCCAAACTCTTCCCTCCATTACCACATTGCTGCAGCCGCAACTCTCTCCTCCCCCCCCCCCCCCCCCCCCCCCCCCAATCAACAACGAATCCCCCCCCCCCCCTCTCGCAACCTCGCAAGGCTTCGGCGTCGGGCGAGGAGCTGGCGGCGATGAAGCGGGAGCCGGAGGGGGGTTCATGCCGCAGCAGATTCGCACGGTGGAGCTGGCCAGCGACAATGCACGAAGGAAAGGACGCAGCTGCAAGCCCTACGTATCTTACCGATTTGAGACAAGCGAGCACGACAACCGTCCCTTCTGGGAGTTCCTCGACGTCGTCCCGAAACTACTACACTGACACGCCGTGCCTCCGACACTAACACGCTTCTCCTCCTTGCCCGAGGTGGGCGAGAACAACGACGGTGAAGTCAGAACATTTTGTCGAAAATTTTATGAATAATTGAGATGGAAAGCAAGCAAATAGAGAAACAATGGATAAATCAAACGTTTGTCCGGTCCGTTTGCGATGCCCGGCCAAAGATTCGTCCTCCTAAGCATAGGAGCAACCCTAGACTTTTCGTTCTTGAGCTCCATTTGCCACTGCAATAAAAAATTTGTTGACCTGGTAAAAGACCGAGAACACCGTAGAGCGAACATCAAGAGTGGAAATTTTGTGTTCCCCGAGCTCCAATGATCTCACTATTTTCGAAAAAAATCAAAAAATATATTCAGAAGTTTCAAAAAAGTCTGAAAAAATCATGCATATTCTCAATGATATATCCCTACAACCATGCAAAATCTCATACAAATAATTTGTGTTTTGAGCTACACTAAAAATGACAAATATACAGATCTGAGTATAGTGAACAATGTATAGTTTCAAATCTCCAACTTTTGTCGTTTTTGTGTAGATCAAAATCGCATTGTGATTTTGCACGTTTATAATGTATCTTGTCGAGAACATGCATGCTTTTTTCAGATTTTCTTAAAATTTAATATATTTTTTGAATTTTAAAATATAGTGGGATCACTGGATTCCGGAACATCAACCACAAGCTAAACCTTACCTATAAATCATGGTGTGTCATAATACTCTCCAGCCTACAGATCTGGAAATAATGTGGTACATGCGTACTGAAATTATCTGTTCATTCTATTCAACGACATCCAGGTCACGGACGAATTCACAGATCACACAGATAGCACGCTAGCGAATGCGAAGATTTTGGCGGCCAGCAACAGTCGGCAACTGAGGACAAAACGCAGCCCCTGCATCCATGGCCACAAAAGACAGCACCGATTCACCAAAGAAGTTGCTCTGCTAGACATTTTGGAGACCACGTTACTTGATTGGGATTGCCGCATTACTACGCACTCGCAACCAATTGAACGTTTCTGCTTTGTCCTGCTGAATTTGTTTGTCGATCTTGTGACTGTCTGCACTGCCATGTCGACCTTCTGAAGTTGGACGTTTCAAGGAAATCCATAACGGGTAGGTGCAGATGCACCCAATGTCCAAAAAACAAATTTTAAAATGTCAGAAAATTCAAAATAATTTTTTTAGATATACTTCAAGACATTTAATGTTAGCACAAAAAGTTACGAGAAGAAAAAATATTTTGTGAACCTGTGTAAAAAAGACAAATTCGGACGCTTCAAAATGAGTTTATACGAGACATTTTTTTGTCGTTTTTGCACAGTTCACAAAAATGTTTTTTTTCCACGAAATTTTTTATGCTAACACAAAATGTTCTAATATATATCCTAATTTTTTCCTGTAATTTTTTGCCATTTTGAAAAAAAAAATATAAATGTTTTACATAATAGACACCTACTACCCAAAACACCGCCTCCGACGTTTAAAAGATTTTCTCGTTACTCACCGAATAAAATGACTAATTGCTGCATGTAAGATAGGTTAGTACGTATACCTAAGAAGACAGGTTAGTACGTATACTAAGAGCTACTCCCTCCGTTCCAAAATGATCCCCATGTACCACATGAATGTATCTAAACATGTTACATGTATAGATAGATCCACATTTATGTTGTCACATTTCATGCACATGTACAACGCAATCAATACAAGTGTCCAGCATGTTGCTACCATTATTTACGTGTCATTTTTTCTCCGACACCCTGACGATGCTAATACTGAACACCTGCAAATAAAACATTAAATAACAGGATATGCTCGACCCATACCTCTTCCATTAGTTCCCTACCCAAAATTAAAAAAAAACTTATTAGGAGTATTTATGCAGCATTGTGTTAGTCACATCATACGACAACACATCGGCGCTTTCATGCCAACAAAGCGTCCACCGGAACATCTAGCCTCCCACCTTCCCCTCACATCTAAATCACTTCCATGGATCTTTCATCTCACTCTCTATATAAACCCCTCTACCTCCTAGCTTACTCAACACCAGGCAAAGCAGAGCAAAGCCAAGAACAAACACACTGCACGACTCCATTCGGTGTTATTGTTTAGTTCTCTGCTCATTCTGATCATAGCTAGACCGACGGTGAAAAAGAGTGTTATGGGGACAGAGCGCGGCGGTCAGGGGTGGCGGCGGCGGCGGACGCGGCGTCGTGGTGCTGCGGGCTGGCGCTGGTGGCGCTGCTGCTGGTGTCGTCGCTTGGCGCCGGCGCGGACGAGGGGCAGGACCGCGGCGGCGTGGTGGTGGTGCGCGCGCGCGGATGCAGAGGCAGAGGCCGTGCGAGGAGATATACGTGGTGGTGGAGGGGGAGACGCTGCACAGCATCAGCGACAGGTGCGGCGACCCCTACATCCTGGAGCACAACCCGCACGTCCACGACCCCGACGACGTCTTCCCGGGACTCGTCATCAAGATCACGCCGCGCGCCGCCGCTGACAGCCGCAAGTGATCAAACACTTCCGCAACGTCTCCAGCGTCGTCTGGACTGGCTTGCTTGAATCCTCCTGGACGGATATGGACTCGGAGCAGAAAGTGAACTGTAACTGTTTGGAGCTGTTGCTAGGTGAAATGACATCTCACGGATCGTCTTTCACTTCCTGTTGTCAGTCAGTGGCGCTGTGGTTCAGTGTCTTATCTTTTTCCTGGCTCTCGGTTGTAGTAATTGGTTAGATAAGCTTGGTCACTTTGTTGTTGAACATTGTAACTGGTACCCGTAATGCGTTGCTTTCAACATAAAGCTGGGCTGCGAAGGCTTTTCTCCAATAATAAATGTGAACAACATGGTGCTTGCAGAAGATGTTCTTTCCAGTCTTCCATCCTATAATTTGGCATTTTGTTTCGGCATACATACACGATATTTTCTCTTTAATAGGTCTGTTTTCGTGTAGATGTTATTTGAAGATCATCGAAATAAAAAAAGTTACAACGTAGGTTGTAGCGAACAGCGAGATCTATCTACTCGTGAAAGGAAATTATAAATGGTCGACCGAGTGCGATGAATTTGACAGAATTCGTCTAAAAGTGTGTGCACTTCGGTCCAAAATCTCATATGTATCTTGCCGGAGTCCCGACAATAAACAACAAATATTAAAGGTTTTAATAATTTCCACAAAAGATACATGCCTAGCGTTTTGGCCGCACTGGGGTGGAAAGGCTGTTTCGGCTGAAGCAGGGCCGAAACTGGTGGGCCCGTCTGCACGACGCGGTAGCAGGTAATTGTTTTCGGCTCCACCGGACCGACAATGCGCTACTTTTGAAATTGATTGAAACTGTGCCACGTTTTCAAATTTGTATAAATAATATTTAAAAAGACGAAATCCGAGTGAGTGTCTCTCTTTACTTTGAGCTATTTCGTGTTTATCAAGCAGTAATTCCATCTCTTTTGCACGTTATTCATTTGGCCACGCATTGGATCCGTATATATCGACAGCTGGTGGAGCATATGAATGACATGGATACTTGGTGTAACCATTAGCAAACGGTTTTACGGGACTTATTCAACTAAGTTGCCTGTCGGCCTAATAAGAGAATCACATGTTGATGCAACGGCATTACATTTACTAATTCTTTATAGATGGTGATCAATGTCTCAACCTCATACGATCCGTGAGGTGTGCTTCTGTATGACCAAACTTTAAATAAAGTACTAAACAGCCATATGTATTGATGGATACATAGCAGGGCCCACTTTTCGAAAAAAAAATAACTGTAACTAGTTTGGTTCTCGTTTTTTCAATCGGAACTTCAGTTGATAGTTCTTTCTAAAATGAAAGCCTTCGTTTACTTGTGGCCTCCCTGTTGGTAGGCGCATATTACCCAATATATATTACGAGCTAATGATCACTATAACCGATAGCCTGATAAAAAAAGTGGAACGGGTCCAAGTAAATCAACAATAGCTTAATCAGAAGTGTGACATCCCACAATTAATATAACTACTCAGCCTACTAAAAAGGTTACACAACACATCACAAACTCAGAACCCTATGCGCCACTGTTGTCCAAACCAGAACATAAACTCTTTGATAAACCATTACAGCCAATTGGCGCTACTTTCCATCATTTTCTGGCGTTGAATACGCTATATGATAGCCCATACTCGCGGCATTGATACATAATAACAACACCTATGAAAAGCATACACTCTCTTTTTTATTAAAACTAAATCATTGTGATAGAGCCATATGGTATATATTTGGTCTGTTTAACAAAATATTTTTTACTTTCCATAGCTATATTTGTGCACTACATTATATGATAAGTTTAGGACAACACAATTCATTAACAAAAAATGAGCCTGAAACCCTGAATCCCTCATGAGCCAAAACGACATTTGGATCGTTTCTATGTTAGTCTGTTTTCTTGCTCTTGCTAAGCATGAAGAAGTTGCCTACATATATTTACTACCTTCATCTTCATGGATGTTCATGATGTTTTCCATGCATTCCAACTCAAGTGTTGCTACATAGTCCCCATACGTTGAGTTGATCACGAGACACCTGATCTTCAAGTGGATTTTTCCAATCGGGAGTATCATATGTTTATCATTGATGAAGTTGAACGTCAGAATCGATTTAAAGCATCAAATTTCCCAAATTTCATCGCCTAGAGGCAGAAACAATCTGGCAACGAGAAGATCATCGATGTGAATACCCTGCCTTCTTATCTATAGGCTTGTAACCTCATGTCGATATTCTGTAAAGGGGTAGACCTATACATCCCAACTTAGTAATAAAGTGTGAAGTGTTTAATCACATGCATTGCATGAACATCATGTTAAAACTCAGAATAAACTATGAAATGAGGGGAATAAAAGAGCCTCAATAAAGCTTGATTCACTCCTTTATTATAAATGAACTCCAATAGATCTAAAAATTCCAAATAAAGACTTGGAGATTATTTAGTATGTTAAGAAAATTATTGAACATGATTGATTCATATTTTCTGAAAAACTCTGAACCTCCGAATAATTCAAATGAGCAAATAGGGTTTGAAAAAACAGGAAATATGAAGAAACGATAAAAGGAAAATGTTTTAGCCTAAATTGGGCCAACAGGCCATTTATCTTCTCTTCCCTTTCCTTATCCTTCGCCCGCATGGTAACTAACTGGACCAACTATCTCGCTAATTGTTTTTAAATAATACACGAAATTTATTTAATTCTGGAAATAATACGCGTTTTTTTTTTTTTCAAAAATATTATCCATTCGGCTTGGCGCAAGCCGACTGGGCCTACTCGTCTTAGGCGATGCCGACTAGCTGCCTGTCGGCGTTGGCAAAGACGATAGGCCTCTCGGCGTCAGATCCATGCACTAGTCGGCGTTGGCAAAGACGACAGGGCCTACTCGTCATCGCCGAAGACGACTAGACGGCCTGTCAGCTTTGGCGAAGACGAAGGTGCCTGGATTTTTTTTTTCATCGATTTAATTTGTTTCCGGTCAATTGTTCCCGCCATATTTCTCCCGCCCTCCTTCTCCCGCCATTTTTCTCCCGCCGTTCGTGTACCACCATTTTCTCCTCCCGCCATTTTCCTCCCGCCTTTTCCTCCCGGCCTTCTTCTCCCGCCCTATTTCTCCCGCCATTTGTTCCCGCCATTTTCCTCCCCCTTCTTCTCCCCCATTTTTCTCCCGCTCTTTCTCCCGGGTGAGCCTATATATACCCCAGCAGATTTTGTGATGGAGGCGTGTGGTGCGGTTATTTCCTTAGTCGCATAGGAACGATGTCTGGTAGTTCGGGTCCTGTTTGGACCCATATAGGTCGTGGTGTATTCTGTATGAAGCCGCAAATGGACTGAAGGTAGTATTAGGGAGGGTAGGGCCAAGAGCTGTTATAGGGAGCTAGTTAGTGAGGGGCAACATTCGTGAGCTGGGAGAAATTATAGCCAAAAAATACAAAATCCCAGATGACCCCTGAAGAAATTTCAGATGAAATTGATGGGTGGCGGTGGAAGTGGCAGAGAGTGAAGCTAAAAGATATCGAGGCGGGTCTTCGGGACATGCCTATGACACCTAAGTCAAAGATAATCCATTTTTCGCCGAAGGCCTATGCATTTCACGTGAGAGTAACTGAGTACCGAAGTTATATTACGTTAGAATCTAGTGTTATCGTACTAACTTATTTTCGTCTGATATTGTTAATTTCCAGCACTGGCCCGCCGACGCAGTTTCTGAACAAAGAGATCCCTCATTTTGGTTGGATGGAAATTCTTTTTGGCGCTTGTCCTGATGGGCGTCCACAGAATACTCCTCACGCTGATGCAGTGAAGAGGGCTATATCAAAGGCGAAGAGTGGTGGATCATCCAAGAAAGCCTTCAAGATGATAGTGATGATGATTTCATGCCTCCTAAACGAGGCAACTTAGACGTAAGTTGAAGAGTGTTGGTGCATCGAAGGTGTCGCCGAGGAAAATAGTGATGACGACTTCATGCCTCCATCACGAACACGTGGCAGAGGGAAGTGAAGTCGTTGATTAGAATTAGTTATCGTTGAGTTCCATGTATTATTTACCAGTAGTTGTTCTATGCAGTGTTTAGAACTAGTGAAGTTGTAACGTGGACCTGTAGTGTTGTATGTAATTAATTTATCGATGCAATGTGGAATGTTTCGTACATAGATAATAATATGTCTCGTACATAGATAATAATATGTCTCATACGAACATAAATATGAATATGTCTCACATACAAATAGAAATACGGATATGTCTCATACATCCTAAGTACGAATATGTCCCGAAGATATCACTGACCCCTGTGCGCCGAGCATCACGAGGAGGGGGCTGGACGGGCGTCGTCCACTGGTACCTGTGAGGTGCCCGGGTTTGACGAGGCACTGTCAAGTCCCCGTCATCCTGTGTATCCTGTGTGGGGTATGGTGGAGGAGTCTGGTGAATGGGACCCTGTCGCGGCTGCGTGGGGAATCTGGAGTGTCGAAAATGCCCAACCAGTTGGACATTTCGTCCCCCGCGTGGGCCCGAGCCTCCTGGTCACTCCCCCACCCTGATCCAGATCCTGACGCCTGGTGTCCGGACGTAGCCGTGTGATAGCCATAGGCTCCTACAGATGGAATCATTAGTACATAAGAAATACGCAGTCCCAATTGAAATATGAAAACAATATACGTACCGTAATCCGGGAATCCGGGGCGGGACCTCGGTACTGAGGAGGAGACTGTGGCCGATACCCGTAACTGGAAGTGGACCCTGCCACGCCGAACCTCCTGCCTGGTCAGGAGGAGGTGGCCTGGGCTGTGGTACTACGTGGACGCGGCTCATGTCGGTGATGCGGCTGCTCCTCGTGCTGCTGGTGCAGGAGATGCTGGTCGTCGTGCTGCTGCTCCTCCTCGTGCTGATGCTGCTCCTGATGCATCTGCTGCTGCTGCTGCTCGTCGTGTCGGGGGGCGCGGGGGTCGTTGTCCCACCGGGTGGCGAACAACGTCCTCTGTGCGGGTGCACGTGAGTGTCGCGTAGACGTCCCGTAGCTTCCCCTCCAGCCTCCTGAGCCAGGATATCGGCTGCTCCCGTGGTACCAAAAGAGGGCCAGCGGAAAGAGAACGTCCATACTCAGCGAAATCATTCTGAATCTCCTGTGTCAAATTAGCCTGACAATAGAAATAAAAAGTATTAAATATATATATGTGAAAGCATGTACCAGTTAGATGAATTAGTGAAAGGAAATAAAATATTACCGCGTGCTGTCTGGACGCAGAAGTGTCATATATCGGGTATGTATCCCACGTAGTAGGGGCAGGTATAACCTCCGGGTGAGAGTGCCGAACGATAATAGCCGTGTTCCGGACATGTACCTCTGCAAGTAGGCATTGTATAGAGTGATATCAAACCCGAGTCTCGACCCAAGCCGTGTCGTCGCAGTGTCCCAGTCTGAAACGTAAGGTTGTAGCCTCTGCAGCCACCCTGCCGCGGTCCGACTAATCCCCTTCCTTGTGTTCCTAAAATTGGGTGAGTGTTCTATCAGTAAATATTGATTGAGTACGAACAATTTAGAAAAAAACTACTTTAGACATACCTGTGGTACACATCTGGCAGGGGACGCTCTACTGGCGGAGGATCTACCAACTGTCGAAGACCAAATTGCCTCATAACCCTCTGTTGAGACATCTCCTCCACGAAGACATCGAAGATGATCTTCGATTTTGTCATCCAATACTCTCGGTCACGTGTGCAGAGATCAGAAATACCTCCGGGGTATCTTCGCTGAATGAGCTCGTCCGTGTACGGCTCCCAGATCACCGAAGTGTACATATCAAATTGCTCGTTAAAAGCAATGTAGCACTGCTTCGTCTGCTCAGTAGCAAAGCGTCTCTGCGTACAACACAAGTTATTTTCATACACGTCGCAATAGTAAGTTTGTCGATGTATTAAATTATAACAAGATACGTACCTTGTTGCGTGTATAGACGGTCGCAATAGTAGGCTTGTCGATGTTGTCACCGTCAAAGATCTCCCACAATGGGAAAGGCTCTCAGATATGGCTGGCCGTCCTATAGAGAACCTCTCCCACGACCAGAGCTGCAGAAATAGAGGGCATCCGAGAATGGCTGACTTAGCCTGAATGCAGCATGCAAGCGTTGCACATAGCTCGGTACGTAGCCGCTAAGACAGCCGAACCCCAACTCCTCTGTCTGATGTGCGCCGGCTCAGTAGCATCAGCGATCTCCCGTGCGAAAGGGAGGTAGCGCGCGGTAATAGTGTCGACATGGTTCTCGGTGAACATCACCTTACCAAGAAGCCACATGATGTATGCCTCCAAGCTGCGATTGAGTTGTATCGGTTCCAAATGATCTGGATACTCTGGAAACTTGTGGACCTATATTCATGGTAAAAATATAATTAGTATAACGACAAATGAGAAATAACAGATTATGAGACACATGAACTAACCTGAAAGCAGCAACCAATCAAGCTTGGGTCCGTGAGAATCCGCCTGTAAAGGTGGAGCACCGTCGAAAATACCCTGGAAACGGTCTATCAAATCGTCCTCCAATTCACCGGTGCCTCCAAAGGTCCAACAGCCTCACCCGCCAAAGGTAAACCTAGCAAGAATGATACATCCTGTAGAGTAGGAGCCATCTCTCCCCAGCGAAAGTGGAACGTGTGGGTCTCCGGCCTCCATCGGTCCACCAAGCAGCTGAGTAAAGATCGTCCATCATCATACGCGTAGAGTATCAGTGGCCTCTACTAGACGCGCGAAAGGTAAGAGCCCGGCCCATTTCAACCTGCGTATCCAAAAGAACATAACAATCTAGTTTAGCACACTAATATAAATAGAAAACATGCGTCTGTAAAATAAATACCATGTACCCACGCAGGGTGAATCCTCCAGTTTTCCTTTGGCGTGCGAGTGATTAGGGGCTTAAGTTTCCTTGGATTCCCCTCTAATACCTTAGCACGGTGCCCACTATCAATGTACATCAAGCAACCACATTCCCTCCATCACTGCACTATTAGAATATAGTTGCATACATAATTAAATTAGTAAAATACAAACATAGTTCCAATTAATACAAATTCAAACATAGTGCCACACTTAATACAAATTAAACATAGTTCCACACTTAATACAAATTCAAACATAGTGCCACACTTAATACAAATTTAAACATAGTGCCACACTTAATAAAATTCAAACATAGTTCACACTTAATAAAATTCAAACATAGTGCCACACTTAATAAAATTTAAACATAGTGCCACACTTAATACAAATTCAAACATAGTGCCACCTAGTTTCTTCCTCTCGCTCTTCGTCCTCGCCCACGCCGTTACCCCGCCACGCACGGAGGTCTCTCTCCAGGAAAAGTGGACAATCAGGGTCCCTATGGCCAAATCTGTTGCATTGAAGGCATTGCATTGTGGGCCTCCGGCTTCGATTCATCCATATCATTCCTGATGCGACGACACTGTCGTCTGCCTACCCTCTACGCAATAGCTCAGGAGCTGGAATGTACCCCTCTGACCAGGGGTACAGTGTTGAAGTTACCCATTGATCGAAATCCCATCATCTCACCTGTCCAAGTATTGATAACTGCCTCTTTCATAAATATGGAGACACGAAGGAGATTGCGTTCAACCGTAACTGCCTGCAGGCAGCGAGGACATGGGAGCAAGGAAGGTGAAGCAATTTTGGTTTGTTGCAGGTGCACTCGCAAGTTGGCCAAACCTCATTACCAATCTTCACCTCATGCGTCCTCACCTCGTTCGCACATCCGAACTTGTTGTGGGCTAACCGGACCTCAAACTCCTTTCTTGATTCCCAACGGCAGTTACACTGTGGGAGCAACATTTTGCCAGCTTCTCATTCATGTACTTCGTAACCTTCTCACAATAAGGCGAGGTCGGGTTGTCCATCATATGCTTCTCAGCTCTTTCACGTCTTTCTCTGAAATATTTCACTGTGCCATAGAAAATACCCTCCACGATGGCTGTTAGTGGCAAGCACGGTTTCCTCTGAGGACAAAGTTGTATGTTTCAGCCAGGTTCGTTGTCATGACACCGTATCTTGCTCCATGTGTGTCGTGCAACAAAGACCACCTCTCCAAAGGTTCATGCTCTATCCACTGCTGAAAAGTTTTAATTGTCCTCCCACCTCTTCTCCTAGTTCCAGGCGGGTCAAATCCGGGTAGGTCGCAAAGACCAACAGGCTCGTCCTCCTCGGCAGGTGGTCCGTAGCTAACTTGCAGCAACAGCTTCTGCATGTGCAGCAACAGCTACTGCTCGTGCCCTCTTCCTGTCCCGAACATGTCTCTGCGTGCACAAATCAAGTCTTTCACGTATCTTCGTGTACTTCCATTCTTGGTTCTGCTTGCAGAGTTTCTTGAATAGGTTCATCAGGTCCTTATTTCTAAACTGCGAGTAGAAGTTGGCACCTAGATGGCGCATGCACCAACGGCTCTGTATGTCCTGCCATGAGTCTGTTCCTCAGCGCAGGATTGGTGAGTGTCTTTATCGCGCTGAGTACCTGCATGCCTGTCATGAAGGATGCACACGTTCGGCTTATCCTTCACAACTCAGGGTGCAGGTGGGAGTGGGCCGCCCACGGCGCCCACGGCCCAGGCCCACATAGAAACGTACGTGGATGCCCACGGTTTAGAAGTAAAAAGATGTGGGGTTCGTGGGACTCCCCATGTGGCCCACGTCGAGCCCAACCCTTCGCCCACATCGGTCGTTCTCGAGGCTGGCGAGTCGTACCCCAATCCGCCGCCGCCAGCCACCGCGCCGCTCGTTCCAGAACCCCACCACGAGCCGCCTCCGCCGCCGGCCAGCCACCTTCCCATGACCCCCCCCGCCTCCTCATGCTCCGGGATCAATTACAATATCACAGCAGCACGACAACCAGCCCGACGCCGAGCCAGCCAAGAACGCGCAGCCGATCGAACATCATCGGCAGTAGCTAGCTAGCCAGCTTTCAGAATTCAGACCGTCTCAATTTCACATGGATCGATCGATTTCTGTGGGGAGAGGGGCGGCGCAGTACTACTACTCGCGGCGCCGGCGCACGGGCATTGGCATGGGCCCGCTCGCCGACAACTCGGCGAATGGCTCTGCCGGCCGTGCAGCCACCGGCGCCCAAGCCGTGCGGGTCTCCCCGGCGGCCCGCCCGTTACCGCGCGGCGGGTCCGGCTGAGGGACGGGTGGCACCTTGCGTACGAGGAGTCCGGCGTGCCCAGGGAGAGCGCGCGGTTCAAGGTCGTCTTCTCCCACGCTTCACCGGCTCCCGTCTGATCCAGGGAGGACGTTGTCGCTGGCATGGACTCTCTGATCCAGTGAAGCAGTACACTGCAGTATGAAAGTGATTTGAGACTCTGTTCAATGTATTGTTCTTGTTTTGAAGCGATTTGAATTTTTGATCTTGCATAATGATTGATAAAGGCTGGAATAATATAGTACATGTACATTGCTGTCCGTTTTCGTATTATCTGGAGCAATATACGTACATGTATACTGCTTTGAAATCAATATACGGTAATACAGTGGAACAAATCTGAAACATTTTGTGGGCCTCCCACGAAGCCCACATATCCCACATAATATTATGTGGGCTTAAATGGGTGTCCCAATAAACATATGCGGCACATGTGGGTGGATGCGGGCCCCGCCAACGTCCCACCTGCACCGTGATTCACAACTGCTATTTTCAGTTGCCTGAAGAACCAAGTCCAACTGTCAATGTTCTCGCTCTCCACAAAAGCAAATGTGAGGGCACAACCATATTGTTACCGTCTTGACCAATGGCGGTCAGGAACTGTCCCCTATACTTGCCTGTGAGAAAGGTGCCATCTACACATATCACCGACGACAATGTCTGAAAGTCTCGATGCATACGCGAATGAGAAAAACACTCGATGCAGCACCACCCAGTTGGGAACTCTCCTGAACAAATCTTTGATATCTATATAGGTGCCTGAATTCCGTACTGCAGTGTGCAGCAGCCGGATAACAGAGTCATATGCGTCCAAATATGAACCAAATCTGTTCTCAAGCGTCATATGCTTAGCCCTCCAAGCCTTGCCATAAGATATTTCGTACTTCAATCTGACAGCCACTTTTGTCTGGATGCACTCACTTCCAACGCTGCGCAGGCCACTATCTCGCTGTATAGCAACCGAGCTATAAGCGTGGAAGAAAGATTACGATGATCTTCAGGGATATTATCAATTCGACATGAGTGAGGTACGAAGTCACTTATCCTCCAACTATAGCCATTCTTTGGAGATGTCCATGCACCCTGCCGGGACAATTTATATTCTCGCATTCCATTGTCAAATATTTTTGACTTGACACCACAGTTTTCATAACCCTGTGGGTGGACAATGTCCATTTAATGACTGCATCCCTCAAAGCTTGCTTGTCAGTATACATAGCACCCTTCGCAATGTTGTTCTCATGATATTCCCATGCCGAATCATGACCATCGTTTACGATCATCGCCGAAGAGTGGTCCTGATTCCATGCTTCAGGATTAGGTACCTCATCTACGTTCTCTTCCCCGTCTGACTCATCGGAATCATTGCCTTGAGCACTATAGCCATCTGTATCTTCATCTTTCATCTCGTTCTGCATGTGCCCGTCTACCTCGTCGCCATCCGCCTCCGCACTGTCATATACCTCAGTGTCCCCTCCTTGTACTTGACTGCTCTGCCCCGACTCGTAACCACCACCACCAAAATCAGACCCATAATTTGACATAGTTATGTTCATCTCTTCACTTCCCTGGCCATGATCATAAGCACCCTCACCTTCATGGCACTAAACTCGTCCTCAGGGGCAGTGACCTCCTTCAAGGCGGAAAGAACTAGGGCACAAGGAGAGCAATTCCTTTTTGCGTAGCCTTTTAACCATCGCACCCAATCAAATCACACTCTAGTGGTCTCAAAACGAAGTAAATATTTGTCCTTGAATGGCTCCACCAAGCATGAACCTGACGGTCTGTGTCTGACTATCAAGACTTAAACTTCCCGCCAACCAATCTTTTACCTGACTTAGAGACCATGTTTCAAAAGCTGGCAGGTCCACATCTATATAGTCAAACTCACTCAGGTCAGCTCCCGTATCACACATTTGGACTCTACCAGGACCATAGAAAAACCTGATCTTCACTAAATCAGACATCTCCGCTGACAAAAATAAATATTGACCATCGTTAATATTATTCCGCATACAACATCACCACCTATATATTAGAATTAATCTATACATATAGCTAAATATACCTTAGAAGCGACTTAAAATATATAGCTACATACACCAGTTTTTAAAATTTATTACTGCATATATTATAATTTATCTACATACATAGCTACAATATTTACTACCGCCACAACCAATTTAGCAACATATACGTGACAAATCCTTAAAAATATAGCTACATTTTTTCGAATTAACCTACAAATATAGCTACAATATTTACTACCGTCACAACCTATTTTTTAACAACACATGTTCAACATGTAACAAATATAGCACTACAATTTTGATAAAGCATATAGCCGCGAATCATACCCTAGAAGCGTGAGAGGCGACGGCGTCCGGCGGCGTCTTGAATCAACGGCGCACCAACACGAGCAGCACCACCACAATGCAGCCCTCCAGCACCACCACCACCCGCCAACCTCACCACCACCACCACGAGCTATCCCATCAGGAGATTGAGTTCCCCTTGCCTCCCTCAACCTTCTAGCACCGATTTATGTGGCAAACGTGAAAATTATTGGTCCAAATCGCTGCTTTAATTCGGTTTGTGTGGGGAGTGGAAAGAGAAGGAAGAACACACGGGAAGGAAAGGAAGAAAGAAGGAAAGAGAGGAGGGAGAAGGGCGCCCGTGCGGTCGACGCAGTGCAGCGCCAAGTCGTCCTTGGCGAAGACGACTGGGCCCACGTTGTCGTCGTCGTCGGCGAAGACGACAGGGCTAGCCAGGGCGAGTGGATCGGGGCGACGTGGCCCAGCCACTAGTCGTCTTCCGCGTGGCCGAGTGGGACCTCTCGTCCTAGCAATGACGACTGGGCCCTGTCGTCTTCCACAAGAACGACTGGATAATATTTTTGAAAAAAAAATTATGCTATTATTTCCAGAATTAAATAAATTTCGTGTATTATTTTAAAAAATAGCAACTATCTCGCTCCAGCCCAGCACACCCATGCGTCATTTTCAAGCAGCTCGGTGGAGCTTCGAAGGTCGCTCGATTCTACCATAGTGATTCGGGCTGCCGCCGACCGTCTCCGGCAAAGATAAGACCACCACGGCGTTTTCCACATCACTCTCTATTTTCCATGGATTCTCCAGTCTAAGTTTGTGTGAGAAATAGTGAGTTCTGTTCTCCCACGGTTTGAGAACACCGTCGCGAGTGTCCTTGATTTGCCATAAAAACGGCACACGGGATTATGTTATTGTATCTCCATGTTTGGACTGGTTCCCTGATTTCACAACGGCAAATCTATCCATTTCGGAAAAAATAATGTGCACGTGCAAAACAACCTCAAGATGGGCAAGTAAACTCTCCTGCTTGGCGCTCACAACCAATCCGTCGCATTTGATATATTCACCTCCCTAAGCCTAAGTAGTTCATCACTTTTGCATTTCACAACCAATGCAACGAATTTGATATACTCATTCCCTTGTGTAGCAACACAAGTTCATGGCTCCTCGCGGCTGTTCTTTGCATTGCAACCGCCTCCGCAGTATTCAACACATCTACTCTCTATCTACCTGCGCGCTAACTCCGGTTTATAAACGAAGCGAACTTTCGCATCCCTGAAGCGTAAGGGTCGCTGAGGCTGAGTTCGCCGGCGCAAATGGCAGCTGGCCGTGCGAGATCGGCGGCTCTGGGGCTCGCCGCCGCCGTGCTTGGCTCCCTCTGCCTCGTCGCACTCTCAGAGGACGGTGCGTATGATCATGTGTGGTGTTTTCCACGAAGCTTTCTTTTTTTTGCCTGTGTCTCTTGTCATGATCAATGTGGTAACCAATGGTGTGGTGCGTGTGCAGAGCAACTGGAGAACCTACGGTTCGTGCAGCACGCGCAGGACGCGCCGCTGGTGTCGCACTTCAACTACATCGTGGTCGGCGGCGGCACGTCCGGGTGCCCGTTGGCGGCCACGCTGTCGGAGCACTCGCGGGTGCTTCTGCTGGAGCGCGGGGGGCTCCCCTACCGCAACATGTCGAACCAGGAGCACTTCACGGACGCGCTGGCCGACACCTCGCTGGCGTCCCCGGCGCAGCGGTTCATCCCGAGGACGGCGTCGTGAACGCGCGGGCCCGTGTGCTGGGCGGCGGGAGCTGCCTCAACGCCGGGTTCTACACGCGCGCCAGCAACGAGTACGTGCGCACGGCCGGGTGGGACGCGCGGCTGGTGAACTCGTCCTACCGCTGGGTGGAGCGCGCTCTGGTGTTCCGCCCGGACGTGCCGCCATGGCAGGCGGCGCTCCGCGACGCGCTGCTCGAGGCCGGAGTCACCCCGGACAACGGCTTCACCTTCGACCACGTCACGGGGACCAAGATTGGCGGCACCATCTTCGACACCAATGGCCAGCGCCACACCGCCGCCGACTTCCTCCGGCACGCCCGTCCCACGGGGCTCACCGTCGTCCTGTACGCCACGGTGTCACGGATCCTCTTCAGGAGCCAAGAGGGGGTGCCGTACCCGGTGGCGTACGGGGTGGTGTTCGTGGACCCGCTGGGGGTGCAGCACAGGGTGTACCTCCGGGACGGCCCCAAGAACGAGGTGATACTGACGGCGGGGACGCTGGGGAGCCCGCAGCTGCTGATGCTGAGCGGCGTGGGCCCGCAGGCGCACCTGGAGGCGCACGGCATCCAGGTTCTGGTCGACCAGCCCATGGTCGGGCAGGGCGTCGCCGACAACCCCATGAACTCGGTCTTCATCCCGTCGCCCGTGCCGGTGGGGCTCTCCCTCGTGCAGGTCGTCGGGATCACCAAGTCCGGCAGCTTCATCGAGGGCGTCAGCGGCTCCGAGTTCGGCATCCCCGTCTCCGACGGCGCCCGCCGCCTCGCCAACTTCGGCCTTTTCTCTCCTCAGACCGGGCAGCTCGGCACGCTGCCGCCGAGGCAGAGGACGCCGGAGGCGCTACAGCGCGCGGCGGAGGCGATGAGGCGGCTGGACAGGCGCGTTCCGAGGCGGCTTCATCCTGGAGAAGATCCTCGGGCCGGTGTCGTCGGGACACATCGAGCTGCGCACCACCGACCCGCGCGCGAACCCGGCGGTGACGTTCAACTACTTCCAGGAGGCGGAGGACCTGGAGCGCTGCGCCCGGGGAATCCAGACGATCGAGCGGGTAATCCAGTCGCGCGCATTCTCCAACTTCACCTACGCCAACGCCTCCGTCGAGTCCATCTTCACCGACTCGGCCAACTTCCCCGTCAACCTGCTGCCGCGGCACGTCAACGACTCGAGGTCGCCGGAGCAGTACTGCAGGGAGACCGTCATGACCATCTGGCACTACCACGGCGGATGCCACGTCGGTGCCGTTGTTGACGACGACTATCGGGTGTTCGGGGTGCAGGGGCTCAGGGTGATCGACAGCTCCACCTTCAGGTACTCGCCCGGCACCAACCCGCAGGCCACCGTCATGATGCTCGGCAGGTATACTCGAGTCTGAAAATTACGTCCTTGCTTATGCAAACTGCAATTATAACTCGAATAACACTACCGTTTTGAATCTTTGCAGGTATATGGGCATCAAGATTCAGGCCGAGAGATGGAGGAAATGATGAAGAGAGATACTTCAGTATATGGCATATGCCCCAAGTATGCTTGTAATTCAAGGCGTAAAATTGTATTGGAGGATCCTGGTTTAGAACAGATTGTTATTTTCTTTTCACTTACATTTTATTCTTCTCGAGCCATAGTTTTTTAGTAAATGTTTGGTCACCCCAACATCCCATGTGTGCAGTTCTCTGCAATGCAAAATAAAAAGGAAAGCTTATGTTGCAATGCACGACGAAGACATACAGTCAAGAATGGTTCTTCTATCAATTTCCCTTGAAAGGGATCAGGCACGTTACAATACTTCAGGAAAACGAAAATGGAGATCGGTGGCGATATTCCACCTACCAATTTCGAATGGTGACAAAACTGTATCTGAAAACCACCAAAGCAATGCCCAACATTACTTCAGAATACTATATAGGATGGAATGGATAGAGTCTTACACAAGAAACTTAGTTTCTTGAACTTGCATGTTACATGCTATAAACTCCCATGTTCCCTTGAGAGGGATCAGGCACGTCAAAAACTTATCTATAGTTCTATACAGAGACCAATAACATTTAAAAAGAATATGTACGGTTAAGATAAGAATAAACAAAGGCACAATGACGTGGTAAAGGAATCTTGTCTTCAGTACGCCCTACTTGCCTGCTACCTCTACATTGGCTTGAGTCCTCTCCTATCTATGTTACCAGGCACCAGAAGGTGCTATTTGGCAATCTTTGTTGTCAACACTACCCCAGAAGTGTTTCCAAAGAGAAAACACTAACAATTGCATATGTATTACCAGAATTCATATTGTGAGATTTTCTTGGATGGCAGTAAAGGAGCCACAAATGTTTCCGCCCATGTCTGGGAACGTCGTGCATCCTGGCAAGGGGGTCACCTTGCCTTTACGGTCAACACTTACAGGGTACTTCATGAGGTGGCCTCGCATCTCAGTCACCTCATTGGAAATGAACTGATCCCAGTTATGTTCCCCAAGACGACGAACCCGTCTCATGCATTCTACGCTCTCAGGATGGTTAAAATCTTCCTCGATAACTCCAATATGCTCAGCCCAGAGGGACATTCTGTAGCCGTAAATCTACATGAGAAATCACAATAGTCGTCGTAAAGTAATTCCAGAAATATCAGTTGCTGTTATAAGTAGACTATTACCCTAAAAGATGAGATAAATACACCTAATATACTCCCTCCTTCACTTCTTTTTACTTGCTGTTTTAGAGTCCGCATAAATGTATTTATATTTTACAGAAGGTGCACTAGTAGATTTTTTACCAAAAGTATATCTTTATCATTACGAGTTTATAGTATTCTAATATATAGCATGAAAGAGTAAATGTTAAATGGGTGCATTGGAGACAATCTCGTGTCGAAGACATGTTAAAAAACTGAGATAACACAATGGACACGAAGCAATAGTCGTAGGCAACACCTATCAAGAACACAGGTAATCCGCGGGCACATCTAAACAGGAGCTCATGAGAACTCATGTGTTGTGCAAGTACCAAGAAATGTGATGCAAAAGCTTGAGCTTGAAACATGAGGCATTACCTGTCCACGGGGGGCAGAAATCTTATTTGCCCATGTATATTGTGGTTGATATGCTCCCATTGCAATCTCAGTATCTCTGATCCCTTCCATGGACCTCTGGTTGATATTAGCTGATCCAATGATCACGTATTCATCATCTACAATCATACCTTTTGAATGTACATAAACCATGAATCTCCTATTTTTCCTAGCTTGTTCCTGAATAGCAAGTACAAATTAGTTTCATGACAAAGGTCATAGGTTGCACAAAAGCAAGTACATCAAACATATACTAAAAATCAGATACTGTGGAAATTTAAAACTATTCACACTAAAAAATGCAACTTTTTGGGTAAAACATCAGACAACTCAGCCAAATCGCCCCCGTTCATTCAAAAGCCTGTTTTCAAACATACGTGCATAAGTGTAAGAAACCAAAATGTTCAAGTAGCCTCTGGCAGAAAAAACTCAGGTGTATGCATTGGCCGTTTGGTCTTGATGTACGACCGAAGAACAAGACCTTCTATGAAGCTTCTTTAAGAAGTAGTCATACTGGCATTCACTGTAACATTCATCTGCGGAGCCAGACACAGAAGGAACTGAAGCTTTGACACTGTGGTGCAGCAGGCATCACTGAGGCTAACCGAACAATGTCGGTAATTTAACAAGAATAACAGAGAGCTCTCAAGCTCAGCCCGTGCTAAAGTCACATGTGTTGTAACTAGTCCCTTTACAATTATGATTGTAAACTAAAGCAGCTCAACCTTTACTTGAACAAATCAAAAGTGTGGGACAGACAGCATAGTGTGTTGAAACTTGAAAAAAAAAGAGAATTCACACCTGAGGATTATTTCCAGTACTTGGAGTGCTAGGGTTGTCATCAACTTCACGATTCCCAAGACAAAAGAAGTTCAAATAATCTTGAGGCTCGTATATATCATCCAGACCTACTTCTTTCAAGGCCTTATATATTGTCTCATACATCATTTGCATTGTTTTGTTCTACAATATCAGAGAAAGAGAAAACATTTGATTACACAATATAAATCGATTGGGTATTGCTCTATCAAAACAAATTAGGCACAAAACAGAGGAGCTCAATCAAACCTGCCAGTAGAGAATTCTTTGTGTAGGAGCACCAGTTGGATTACCCTCGGGCCACATAGGAACTACTATGTATACAGAAAACCTCTCTTTTAACTTAATCTTGTTTGCAATTTTGAGAGCAATTTCAATTGGAACCAAATTGTTAGCCCCTGCAAGACAACAATTTTGCAATCCTTAGTTAGAAATGGATAAAATTGGACTGTTCACTAATTTTCTATGAAGCCTAGGTGACTGTTCATTATGCTAATCCATATAAAAGCAGAAACAGAGAACTCCAGAATACATGCTTACCAATATCTTTGTTCGAATCCCAATTGAATGATGAACCGATGAAGTACTGATTCTCAATATAAATGAAGTGTTGGGCTGCCCTGATCGCATTCACATAAGCAGTATGTATGCTCATATCAATTAGTACATTCTTCCCACAAACAAGATTCTGTTAGCCAAAACATAAGTGTTAGTCAACAGAACAAACTGCAGAATATGATGTTGCAGGGTGTTTCGATTATCGGTTACCATCCTGGTTGCTTCTCGTGGATCCTTTGGAAAGCCCTTGGCAGAGTTTGAATCAATAGACCGAAAAACCTAAATTTGAAAGTAAAAGAGTTAAATGTGTGAGTCAAACAAGGAAAACACTTCCATTGTCAGTAAAACTGTTAAGTACCTGAACATGCCATGTCTCTGGGTCATTGTCGCTAAAATATATTGCATCATTAATGTTTATAATATCAGGTATTCTTTCAATCCTGAGAAGTGCATCATCATTTGATTTTCCCAACTTTTTAATTCCATGGCGTTTGGATGCCTTCAACCAACACTCCTCAAAGTTCTGCAGAACATCATAAGCTGCTGGACCGTCAATCCTGGAATGCAAGTCATGCCATGGTTCCCTTGGGCCACGGGCATCAACTGTCTGCAAGCAGATAACAAGGAGGAACAATTCAGAGCAGCGACAAAAATAAACCAGGAATAGGGTGAGATGCAAAGCACCGATGCGTCAAACTTTGCCGTATTCATGTATAAAACGTCTCCGATACGGTGATACGTCCGGCACGGGCTCGATACACGTATGGCTGGAGTATCCGGTTTTCCGGTTAAAAAAGAGAAAGAATGGCAGGATGCGGCAGGGATCATCGAAACACCGGGGACATGGGAAGCCCAATCGGGCTGAGCCCACTACAAATCCTAACACTCCGAGGGACACTGTCTCTATTCGTTCGATTCCTAGGGGAGCATATTTAGATTGAGTGACTGCCGCCTTCTGCGGGTGAAATCGCCCACCGCTGCCTGGATTCGCCTCTCCTCTGACGCCCTCTCCGCCACCTAGGGTTGATATCATAAGATGATCTCCTTTTCAAAATTAAGAACCGCATATCACAAAAGGTTGTTACTCTTCTCAAAACTAAGACTATAGTAACTATTACACGAGAAACTGAACCAAGACATGAGCATATATCTTTCTAAACAAAAGGCTTCAAGATACAAGTATATGATAAAGGAATCAGACACTTACAGCAAAGTTTGGATTGTAATAATCCTCCTTGTGAGAAGTTTGAAGAGTCTGAAACAGAGAATGCCTAGGTGTATCATAGCGGCCACCGCACAAATCAAGACCTCCCACAAACGCAATTATTTTTCTCCTATAATTGCCGGCATCAGCATCCACAATAACTGTTTTCTGATGATGAGTAAAAATGGTTCCGGTTTCCTGGTTTTCAAGATTTTCAAAGGTTAAATAAATGGCACGAATGAATTGCTACACTACAATAAAAGATTACTATAATGATGGATAAGCTATAGGTCATCGCAACAGGGATAACCTGCTGTTTCACCCAGCTGTGACGTTTCCCAGCAGATCTTGGGCAAAGCAATACTTGAACTGAAGAGTGTTTGAAAAACCGACGTGTTTCCTCGTCTCGTGTGCCCATGAATCCATCCTACAAGTACATCAATTCTTCAATATCAGTAAATATAGAACCAGGTACCGTACATGTAGCTAACGAAATATGGACAGTAATTTCAGGAATATCCTCCTGATATTGTCTATATACAGCAAGGTATGTTTGCAGCAACAAACAAATATCAGCTGTGCCATCCTTAATCATTTGAGCAACTTAACATTCAAAAATAGAACATTGGTTGTATTATATATTACCCCCCCCCCCCCCCCCCCCCCCCCCACCCCGGGAGTATCAGTTGACAAAAATTACATTGTTCATGTAGTGTAAAGACCTCAAGACAGCAGTTTTCAACTCTACGAACAATGCATACCATCTTATAGCCGAGAATACTCCTTGATGTTGGATCATCCCATACAAGAAGCAATACCCTAACACCTTCCTGGGACTTCATCTTCAACAGGTCCCCAAGTGATGGCGCTTTCTCAGCTCCGTCTCTTATCAAGTGGATAGTGTGGAACACTGACCACCCAACAATGTAAATCAACCGCCGTGCCTGGCTTATGGCATTGTACATGTCACGCCAGCATTGCCCGTGTTGGTAGCGCAATCCATGATCAAGCCAGATATCTGGGAGACAACCATCGGGCACATGTGCATCCTGATAGAGAGTCACCCTCATGCCACGGCGAAGCGGAAAGTAAGTATTGGGCACTCCAAGGCACTGGCAGTCCGGCCCAGCAATGACACCATGGTGGTACATTGTGAGGCGAGCCACCGGAATGTACTGAATAGAAAGCCGCAATACGGCACCAGGAGCGCACGGCTTGAAATTGGGCTCGAGCACAGGGTAGACGCCCTCTATCCTTTCCCCATTAAGGAGATTCTCGGCAGGGATGGCCACAGCTCCCATGACCTGAGCGCCGAAGACATCGCTGTCCTTGACGACGAACTCGACCTGAGCAGCCTCGTGGCCGACGGGCACGAGGAAGTTCTGCGCCCAGACGGGGTTCTCGCTGTTGGAGACGACGTAGGTGCGGGCGACGGTGGCATAGGAGACCTGGATGGTGACGTAGGGGTCGCTTGTCAACGAGACGTTGGACGCCTTGCCGCTGAGGGAGCCGGTGAGGCGAGGACCGAGGATATCGCTAACCCTCTTGGAGAACATGTCTTTGTTGGGGAGGTTCTTGGCCTCGTGCACCCAGATGTCGAGGCTGCCGTGGAGCAGCACCACCTTCAGCGACGCCCTCACGCTACCATGCTGCGGCGAGGCCCCGTACGGCACCATCTGCATCCCTGCGCCGCCGTGACTGCTCGCGCTGCTTGAGAAGGAGGCAGAAGGCGGCAGCACCGCGGGAGACGACGCGGCGACTGGCGCGTGGTCGTAGCGGTTGGAGAGGCTCATGGTGGCGAGCACATCGGCGATTGGGTAGTGCGGCGCGGACGCGGCGGGGGATTCGGGGGCCGAGGCATGGTGGAAGCTGGAGCTAGGGGAGATCGCGGGGCTCGGGTAGGAGGCATGCGCCGGGCTTGGGTAGGAGGGGTACGCCGGGTAGGCGTCGTAGCCGTACGGCGAGGGAGACGGCGGCGGCGGGTACCCGTCCTGCTGCCGGTGCGGCGGCGGGTACGCGTGGTGCGGATGCGGAGGGTACGCTTGCTGCTGGTGCGGTGCCGGTGGCGGCGGGTAGGGCTGGAGCGGGCCGGAGTGGTGCGCGAACTGCTGCTGCGGCGGCTCGGGGGAGTACGGCGGAAGGACGGCGACGGCGCAAGGTAGGGGGAGGGCGGCGGGTACTGCTGGTACTGGTAGGGGTAGGGATCCGGCTGCGGAGGCGGCGGGTAGAGGTTGTACTGGTGCTGCGGCTGGCCTTGCCCGCCGTAGTTGCTTCCCTCCATTGCCTACCAATTGCTTGATCCAAGCTCTGGCCGTGGAGTCGCCGGTTTGAGATGTGGGGGCGAGTGCGTGGTGGCGTGGAAATGGAAGAGTCGTGGGCGGCAAACACGACGGGGGTAATCGAGAACACGGTGGTTGGGGTTGGCCGGGACCTGGACGATGGCTAATTGGATTCCCCACGCCCGGCCGGATGTGGACGCGGACCAGTTCGTCGGATTCGATCTCGATTCTACGTTGCCACGTTGGGGTTGGGTCTCGCGTGATGTTGGATATACACCTAGGGCCCGCCTGCCATTCTCAGCGGGGGAAGACAACGTAACCTCATTAAACCGCTCCAGTGATTTGGGATTCAATCCTCCACCATCCCACCATTGGTGTTTTTTATTAAAAACCAGAACAATTCAGCATACCTTTACCCCGTGTAGCCAATATTTGGTGCTATTGTAGCGTCATTGAACCATTATATTTCGCTGTGGGTAAGAAATGTACAAAAATCATGAATGAAAACAATGCGGCAAAAAATTAGGAGTATGCCAAAAAATAGGAGTATTCGGCAAATCCACACTGTTCGCAGCAAACCGCTATTTGTCGCAGCAAAATCACGAGAAAAATTCAACTCGTATATGCAGCTTCTCTCAGAACACAATTGCAACTTCTCGTGAAAACATTTGCAGTAGTAAAGAGATGATTGCAGCATACGCACGTAGTCGTCACAACATCTCGTTCGCGTGTTTGTAGCAAAAAGCATACAAGTTTGTAGCATGTAGAAAGAACGTATGCAACATCGAATACCCATCTTCTATCATAGCAAAAAGATGTCGTTGGGAGAGTGCTATAGTCAGTAGCAAAGCCAGCTCCGGCCAGTTGCTTTAGTTATGGTTTGTCACACTTTGTAATGATGTTTTTGTCATGCCAGGAGGGCCTTGTTAAACATTTCTAGCCCTTTTGGGCGGATTGTGCAATGTATACGAGTTTGTTGTTACATCAAAATGTGTGGCCATTTATCTTGGGATGGCATAACTGGCGAGCACCACTTTGGCACGGTGTTGCGGAGTTGGGGCTTGACATGGCTCTAGCGGCTTTTTTTACACGCTTAGCTAGCTGCTGCAACAAGTATTCCTTGTCATGTTCTCTAACAACTTTGTTCGTTGCTTTCTTCATCTTAGCATGTTCTTGAGCGGGCTTCCTAGTTTAGGACGATGCACAAACTGATATGTTCATCATAAAGATCTTCCATGCAATCCTCACTAACATTTGAGGCAGAGCATAGACTTTAGAATGGCCTACTTATGACAGATGTCTCAATAAATCCCAAACAAAAAGTTTCTATGGTACATCAAATTTCGCAAGAATATTAGTTGCAAATGGATTATAATTCTTCATAATATTGTAGAGAATTTCAAGCTCTTCATAGGTGATGTTTGTGCTCGGGTATTTGATGCGAGAGAGGTTGTTAGTCCACAAGCGTCCATCAGACACAATTGGTGGACCAACTATTGGGAGGACGGTGGAGATGCTCTAAGCTCTAAGGTGCGCTATGTTTGGCGGTTATACCTATCCTCACGCTCCTGCGCATCCTTGCAATTTTTAATCAGCTTATTACGACATTTTTTAGTAATATATTCAGTGAGACTGCTCTTTCTCTGATGATATTTGAAAAAAAGGAAGAATGTTAATGGTTTATTTATACAACAACGTATCTTTGGACTTTGGCAATCCACATGTCATATGTAACAAAAATACATCTATTCATTTATTTAAATATTAATATAGTGGTTCATGGCCAACCCATGGTTACAAAATAATAGTCATTGACTCATGACTAATTGGATTTCATTCATGGTGAAAAATCACACCAATTCTACCTGTACGGATAAGGTATATATGGATATGCGACAGCATCTAGGGTTCCTCGAATAATGCGATATCGCACACCGGGTAAATCCTTAAAAGTTACAACTTTTAACCCGGTTATCTGCAAGAAGAAGAAAATAACTTTAACTTTCAAACAAAAACTGGTTTTGTAGGTTGACTCTTTACTATTTTCCAACATCTTAAAAGGTTACAGATTTTTCCACATATGATTTATATTTTCTCCTTTTTTTTCTTCTAAAAACTTAATTATATCTGTCATAGCAAGGTGCTGACGTGTATAAGAAATGCCACTTATCGTGTTAGACAACAAAAACCTCTTGGGACATAGCTAAGGGTGTAAAGTGAACTGATTCAATAGTCAAGTCTAAAATCATTTTAATACTAAGGTTGAAAAACAAACTTATGGAATAGGTTAGAGCTGAAAAGTGTGGAAATCATCTTCGGCTCATAGGCGTAGATTCACCCACTATAAAAAAATGGAATTTCAAAATGTCAAAAAAAATCTAAACAAAAATTTCGGGCAAAGTCAACAGGCCAATCCCTGTTTCAGAATTGGAAGAAGCAGTAGGAGGTTCACCGAAGGAATGAACTTGTAATAAAATCAAGTATGTATTGAGAAAAGTATAATAATGTTTACTTTTATGAATCCATATTCTTGCTCCCTCGACCTTAATTAACTCCCCCCATAGCAAAAGCTGGGGGGTATCTGACGCGAAAAGATACACCCGCATATTGTATGTTCGTACACAATGTTTCTCGAAAAAATGACATTTTTGTGGCATGTGTAAAAAGACAAATTCCGGTATTTGTCTTTTTTACCCAGGTAACAAATCATTTTCTAACGAAACATTTTGTGCGAATATAAAATATGCGGATGTATGTCTGAAATTTTTGTTTGATTTTTTTAACATTTTAAAAACTTTTTAAAGATATTTTACATAAGGGGTAGGTCGTATCTAGATCTACGACCCGATACACCATGTGCTGAAAAGTCTATCTTTTCTATCTTACACTAGTTTGGTGGAACAACGTGAGGGCATGTACAGCGGCGTCTAGTCAGCCGTCTGTATAACGGTCCACGTAGGATATTTACTGACGTGGGGGAGAGAGAGAATGGAAAACGAAAGAGTCCGTCTGTTAAAATCTAGACGGTCTAGTCCCGTACAAATCGCTGCTTAGCGACGGCAATATAACCATTGTACGGTTAGCGTCGCCGAGAATAGCGCAGTACCAACTTCCCCTGCGACTTGCGGCCCGTCAGATTTACAAGCCGTTAGGAAATTGTAGAGAGCTAAAAAGACACCCCGCTGTATGTGCTGTCTTCAATACAGACTACAGGTGACATGGAGCTGTGCTACAGACGCAGGCCGACTAAACCGCTGTACATGCCCTGAGTGATCCAGCACGTCCAGGAGAGTCGATAATTCTGGCAACCGCCAACCGGTATTGTCAGTGGCGACTTTTATCATACACCGCGTTATCTTTTGCATTCTTCCGCGTCAACGAAATGGATGCCGGTTACGGGCGAACGAAATTTCTCTGCACGTCCAGGAGTTTAGACTACTGTAAGTATGTTACGGTTGCCGTTGGCTAACGAGAGCACTCATATAATTGCCGGTCGAACAGCAGTTCTGTGATGCATCGAGTTTTTTCTTCTCCATATGCCTCTCCGCGGGAGCCGGGTTCTATCATAATAACAGAATAATAACAGAACAAGCATGTGCAGTGCAGTACGCAATTGAGTTCCAGAAGATTGACCAAAGTGACCCGTTCTAACCAATGAATTCGTCTACATGCTCGTGACAGATAAGCTATTTGGATGATCCTTATTCTCTGTTCTTTACCGTTCACCTTGATCCCCCAAAACAGTTGAGTATTCGATTGAGTAATTCTGGATAGTATGAATCTGAACATGTATCGTAACAGAAACAATATATAGGTCTTCACACTCGATGATAGATCCTGGCAAATGTAGCCGGATCAGCAAGCTAGATCCAGATCCTTGCTACGATTGGCCTCTTTTGCATCTGCCATCGCTCATTTCAGCAAGAGAGGCAGTTTTTTCTTAAAACGCTTTTTCCACCCATGAATACCTGCGGATACGAAGCAAGGTTGCGGTACTATCTGATATTACTTCCAGGTTTTCCGTGTCTAAATCCGTATGCATGAACGCCCCTTAGGTACGGTGATTACGGCAATCATCCGCGATTATCATGGTACTGTTAGAAACGGATGTCAAGTTTCATGCACTAGTCAGCACATCCAGAAGTCTGAACCGGTGTAAAGAGCTGATACAATCCACTCAACACTCCTTCTCACATGTGACGCGAAAGAGAGCGACAACAGGGCGAGTTTCAGAGATACGGCTCAAGGGACTTATACGTGGACAAAAAGGGGCAATAACAATTTTAGAATACATTGCAAAAAATCAGGACTTGAACTCGAGACTCTGAGCTCTGATACCATCTCAAGTTTCATGCACTAGCTAACGCAACCAAAAATCCAAACTGATGGAAAGGGATAGTGCAATCCGGAATAGACTTGAACAGTGGGAACGTCAAGCTTGTTCAAAAGCCAAAGGATCTCTACGCTCATGTTGAGTGAGATCACTAAGTGATGACGGTGGGAAGGATCAAGAAGGATAGGGAGCTGACTTATGTGTGTGTGGAGTTCAGCACTTCGCGACATTTGCAGCAGTTCTTGCCGGGTGGGGTGGCAATTGCTATCTCTATTTTGGGGGTGGTGTTTGGCCTCCGTGTTTCAGTTTTCGGGTGAAAAGACTAGGTCTGATATTCGGTGGTTGAATCTGAAAACAGTGGTGGACCAGAAATTTTTGCGTACACATCAGCGAATAAAAACATCACATAGGGAAAATATACCTTCAACAACAGTTTGTCTTGTTTTCATATATAAAGATGAGCATGATACATAAAAACATAATAGCACATGCAACCGTTCATCTGTACTAAACATGAGATTGTCAACATTAAACAAGAACTTCAAAGTCAGCGGAGGATCAAAAAAGTTCAAATGTTCATCGGTGTTGCACATTGGTAAAGCCCCAACGTCCGATCACAAAAGTTGAGGCCCAAAAGCGACGTTCTTTTTTGCAAATAAGGCCATATATTATCCGAAATCAACACTTACAAGAAAAAGAAATAACACACAAGCCTTTGAAAAGTTCAGCACTATCTTGCTTTTGCATCCCACGACGGCTGGTCCAAAAGACAAATTTACTTTAGGAAATTATATGATTATACATCCAAATTACAATCATGAAGAGATAATAAACATTCTGTCAATCATGTCGTAACTAGGTCTTGGCCTTTTAGGTAAATTTCCCTTCCTTATCTTCATGGATTGGAACCGTTTAGCAATAGCATCACGCTGGCTTCAAGCTCAGCTAGGCATCAAAGGGAAAGAGAGCAACCAGCAGTACAAGAGCATCCTCAGCCGCAGCAAGTTCCACCTGTTACCATTAGGGTAGAAGCACCGTGGCAACAGATGATCTCCAACACACCTGGAAGACCAGCTCCATCCAATTTATCAACGCGGCTTAAGGGGCCAGTTTGTTTTAGTGAACGGATCAGAGCTGAGCCGTTCCCAGCAGATTTCAAAGGACCTCGCAAGGTCGCAAACTACAACGCCAGCATGGATCCCACCACCTGGCTGGACAACTATGAGATGGGCATGAGCATCCTCAACGCATCCGAAGAAATATGTGCCTGATACCTAAATATGATGTTAGAAGGCGCTGCCCACATTTGGCTTCAGAATTTGCCACCCAACTCAATAAACTCTTGGAATGGGATGAATGAGGCCTTTATCAAGAACTTCCAGGAACCTGCAAGCGTCTCTGCAATATAGAAGACCTCGAGCGTTGTGTATGGAGGGAGGGCGAATCAAGTCGCCATTGGATGAGAAGGGTAGCAGAAATTATACACTCTTCAGATCGCATACCAGCCAGTTCAGCCGTCCTTGTCATGGAGAAGAACTGCAAGTTTGAGCCACTCATCCATAAGTTGGGTCGCATGAAAGATAAAGTCAAGAGCCTCAGCGAGCTCATGGCCGCGGCTAACAAATATGTCGGCTCAGACAAGACAAAAGACGCGTCAGATGGCGAAGAAGATGAAGCCGCATGCAAAGTTAAGAAGAGTAACAGCAAAACTCATCAGCAAAACAATAACAGTAGCGCAAATCACAACAAGCGCAAGAATGAGGAAGGGAAATATGGTTTAGTCGCAAATACCAACACTCGCTTCAAACACAACAACAACAAAGGACACAATTCCCATCCCATAAACCTTAAAGAAGTCTTCAACCGTCCCTGTGATATCCATATAGGGAAAGATGGACGGCCAGCCACCCATACCAAAGCGCAATGCTACCATTACAAGAAGTGGAAGGATGGACCCCCACTCAATGGAAATAACGGTCACCAAAACAATGGAGGAGGCGATCACGACGGAGGAAACAACAACACAGCTCCCACTCCGCCAGCAGGTCAGTCGCAGTTCCCAAAGCAGCTAGGACACCACCAGACGATTGTGGTCAACACGTCGAGGAGGGAACAAAAATTAAGACGGCGAAATCAAGTCGTCAACGCCATAGTTCCAGCCGTACCGCAATGGCTTAAGTGGTCCGAGCAACCCATCGTTTGGAGTAGAGATGACCACCCAGAAGAGATAAACGAGGCGGGGAAGCTCGCATTAGTAGTTGCACCTCAAGTCGCAGGTTACAAGCTAAGCAAAGTACTAATGGACGGAGGTAGCAGCATCAACATACTATACTACGAGACCTTCAAAAGGATGCACCTACAGGAAAAACTGCTACAACCATCAAGGACATCGTTCCATGGAGTAGTACCCGGGATATCAGCACAACCTTTGGGGCAGATAAACTTGGAAGTGGCCTTTGGGACTCACAACAACTTCCGATGCAAGTTCATTTGGTTCGAAGTAGTGGATTTCCAGAGCCCATATCATGCACTGTTCGGCAGAGCGGCATTTGCGAAGTTCATGGCAAGGCCGTGCTACGTATATCTGAAGCTCAAAATGCCTGGCCCACGCGGAGTCATCACAGTTGAAGGTGACAGGCAAATAATAATGGAGTGCGAAGAAGGCGATAGAGCCATGGCAAAGGCTGCGTGTATCGCAGAAGGCCTACCAGTGCACGAGCCTCAGCAAAATTTTGATGACATCGTGGAAGCAAAAAGACACGTGACAGACCTGCGGATCAAGCTAACAGCCAATCGAGAGGCGAGAAAAGCGAAGGCCACGGAGCAGCAGAAAAACAAAAAGGGAATTAAGTGTCCCCCGGGCGGTCCATTATAAGCCGCAGTGTATCATGAGTCTCATCACGTGACTCAAAATGAACCACTCAGGGTTCCAGTATCATATCAGTTTCGAACCACTCAGGGTTCAAGTATCAGAAATAATGACAATCAGGTCATGCAACATCTTTTCAGCGAGGAACAGAAAACTCGCGACTTGTATCAAAAATCGATCGCCACCTATGTGCGATCGTACCACAAAAAGTTGTATCAAATATAATGATTATGAAATAAAGTCGGCACCTCTGCTATGCGAAAGGTCGTCGTTTCGCCTCAAATTACCAATTGAGTTGCTGAGTCTTTTATTTTATCTATCATTGGTTCCTTGGGGGCTTCGATGCTTTATGAGCTCAGCTTATTACCTCGGAATCGCCAAACTAGTGGCATTTTTCTTGATTATACTCAGCCTTACCTCGGATGCAACTTGCACTATGCGGCCAAAGTACCAGCGTGTGGCGTCAATCGAGTCTGAATGCCTATCATGGACGTTCTCGACCCTGAACACACATTTTGCTAGGGAAATACTGAGTCACGCAAGGGCCTGAGTAAGGAATAAATTGAGACAAATCAAAAGGACCTGCGTATAGGTCATTAACTTGTACCATTCAGAGTACCAGAACATCGATCATCGTATCGAGCTCACAAGTTATTACAAGCCACTCAGGGTTGAATCACTGCAAATGTTTTCTTTCATTTTCCCCAGCTTTTTGCTTATGGGACGGAGGTACAGGTGGCTTACCAGCCTTAGCAGGAGGAACAACAGCTGATGGCTTGTTCGGAAGTTCAACCTTAGTAGATACAGCCTGAGATGTTGATGGACCAGCTGATGCTGGCGGAAGCCTCTCAAATTTCTTACCATCTGGATGATATTTTCCCAGATAAGTGGCCAGATCCACCCCATCAATAAGCTGCGTAGCATAACCACGCATGCTTTTCCAAGTGGTAAGGTACTCCTCCGGTTTGAACTCTGTGCCATCTGATTTCTTCTGCGGCCTACCTTGGGACACCTTGGCAGCATCAAAGGTCGGGTAATATGTCTTCGCCAAAGAAGGAACGTGAAACGCGCCAGCATGAGCAGAGGATTTTTTTCCAGTCGACAACATAATGAGTCGCCTTCTTCAACCTCTTTAATAAGCCATTGCCAGTGGACAACACAGGCTTGGAAGGAAGGAGCTTCTTGGATAGCTACGCCATGGCTTCACAAGTAGATCGCACAAAGCAACGGATGTGATCAAGCTATTCTTGTGTGAGCCCAAGCAAAAGGGGGAGTCTTCGCCTACAGAATAAAGATAAGCGATGAGTACACCAACATAACCAAAGAGTTCACTGGCGATGATTTAGGAGAACTCACCAGAAAGTTCTTGGGTCATGTAAAAACAAGGCTATGAGCAAGGTTGGAGGAGTCAGAAACTTCCTTGAGACCCTTGGTCCGCCTGGACAGTTCTTCCTCCAGTTGACTGATCTTGGCAGCCTTGAGCTGCGCGTCTTCATTCATTTCAGCAATGGTGTCTTTTTGAGTGCGGATTTGACGTTCTAGATCACCAACCCTTTGTTTAGATTGCTCCCCTGCCTTCTTAAGACGCAGTTCGGCCGACTTGGCCTGCTCCGCGAGCTTATAACTCTCATCGGTAAGCTCGCCAATTCTCAGGTTTTTCTTCTTGACATCTTCCTCATGTTGGGCAAGGATGCTTTGGAGTCTCTCTACTTCTTCGGGAGCCTGTTGGAGGCTATTCTCCGGTGCTTTCTTGTCGCTAAGGACAGCCTGCAATTCCTCCTACAAGACATTTTACAAAACAGGGATGAGTTAGCTCGCAGCGTGAGATAAAAACATATGAAGAATCAAGCCTTCACTTCTTTTCAAGATAAAGCCTCGATTCTTGGGGGCTAATGATATGTCTGCCATAATACAAGAAGCAGTCGACTTATTACCTTGTACACTGCGGATAATTGGAGCAATGTATCGCGCAACGTGGCAGAGTGTTTGTCATTAGCCGTGAGGATAGATTGCGCCAGCTGTTCAGCACGGCCGCATGTTGATTTTCCCAAAGAAGAGGAGGACACAACCCCCACGTGCGGCACAAGCTGCATGTGGCCACAGTCAGGATCAGTGGTAGTGGCTTAACTGGCGAGTCTTGGAAGCCCTCCGCGGCTGGATCAGTGACGTCCTCAATACGAGGACGACCTTCTTCTTTATGATGGATGGCTGCAGTGACAGTTCCGTCCTCTAAGGCCACCTCCGGGATGGTAGTGTCAAGAGATGCACACGAAGGCATGTCATCGGTTGTAGCCACGCCTTCCTTCGTGGCGGCTTCAGTAGGGGCGTCAGCTATTACAGGAACCGCTGGTTGTGACTCCACAACAGCTCCCAAAGCAGCCTTGAGATTAGTTGCGTCCTCAGCATCAACCTCAGACCTGCAAGAAATAAAAAATGGACATGAAAAGCAGGGCAGGAATAGCACAGATGGACATAGCAGGGAAATAACTCCTAATCCTGGTGCTATCTTGATGTTGAGAGCAAGATTGTCGCTCGAAGGAGACGACAAAGTCTGGAGCCCAGAATCTGCAAAACAGAAAGAAAATTGTGCATCAGCACTTGAAGATATAGAAGTATAATGCCTAGGCAAGCGGAATTACCAGAAGTGACGCCCATGTCATCATCAACAGAGGTGGTGGTTCTAAGCACGCGCATGGGGCGAGAAGAAGCCGCAGGCCCAGATGGTTTGCGGCGTTTGATGATCTCGGGGTTCTCGACGGCTTTTGTCTCTGGCTCCTCGCGAGATAGCCTTTTTGAGACTCGGCGAGGAGTGGGATCAGCAACAGAAGGGCTGATACAGGCACGGGACTCTCATCCTCCTCCAGTTCAGTTAAGTCGCTGTCTGACTCAGCGGTAGCAATGGAGGGAATGTCAACATATTCACTGCCTCCCAGAGCAGGCAGTAACTTCCTTTTCGGGACACGCTTAACAGAAGCCGTGCCCAGGTCAGCCGCAGGAGCCAACCAATAGTTCTCATCAGCCTGATATAAACATGAGCAGAATTATTTGAAGAAGGAAAGGTGATGCAAATATTGAATAAATATGACAGAAAGATGGCAAGGAAATTTACCTCAAAAGGCCTGTTGTTCACGCTGAAAGGTGGGAGTCCCACTTATCAAAGGAGACGTTCTTCTCCTCGGTCACACGGTAGATATACTCTACCCATTCTTCTGGCTTCCATGCCTCAGCGGCAATGCGATCAACGTCTCCGGGAGGCCAGAGTACTCGATGAAGAGCCGTTTCTGGGGGGTCACAGGCTGGATTCGCCATTTCGTCCAACAAGAAATAAGGTCGAGGCCAGTTAGGCCGCGATCAACCAAGATGCGGATTTTGCCCAGCGCCTCATTGATGAAGGACATCGCGGCTTCCCGAGGCTTGGCCTTTAGTGATTCAGAGGGCACGAAGGCTGTATTCGACCAGGGAGGGAGGCAAGTCTCACTCTCGGGGGAGGTATCCCTACAATAAAAGAAGGATTTTTGCGAATCCCTGGCTCTATTGGCTGGTGTTAGTTTGGGAAGAACAGAATTTCTATGGCGCTGCAGAGCGATGGCGCCACATTGGACGTACTCGCCACCTTTGGTCTCAAGTTGGCTGTTGCAGTTGAAGGAAGCAAGCCACAGGTCGATACTGGGATCTGTACCGAGGTAACCTTCGCAGAGGACATGAAGTTGCTCACCTGGAGCTTGGAATTTGGGCCGATATCATGAAGGCGAAGGTTGAGATGCTTCAGGAGGTTACGGAAGAAGAGGGAGCCCGGTGGCGTGAATCCGCGATCCACGTGTTCCACGAACATGATCAACTCGTTGGGTTGGGGGCTCGGCATTGTCTCGTCGCTGGGCGCCCGCCAATGGCACTCCTTCTTCGGAGGCAAGCAGCCCTGGACGGTGAGGCACTGGAGATCCTCCTTCATCACCCACGATCCGTCCCAGTTGCAAGAGATCCGCCGCGAAGCTTTCTCCACCATTGGTTCTTTTCCCGCTTGCTTCCCCTTCGGCGCCATCGATTCTTGGCTGAGAAGGTTAGAGAGATTGGAGCTGGAGCGGGAGGAGATGAGGAGGCGGTGCGGGGAGAAATGATAGAAGAAAGGCTTGACCTAAGGTCGCAGCCACACCTATAAACAGAAGATCCTGAAATCGAAGGAGCAGATTGCGCCTATTGCATCGGACGAATCAGTTATTAAAGACGGAAAGGGGATATTCTGTCTGGATTGAAAATTGGGCGAGAGCCGCGTACAGCGTCGTGATCTTAAGCCGACATAATTTTGAAGACGAAGTTCGACCAGGACGTTCAACAATGCGACTTATCAATTAAGCAAAGTTGACTCGCAAATAGCTACAGGCTCTCCATTCATGAAGTCCCAGTCGACCTTGGGGGCTAATGTCGGGGGAATACTTAATGGGTTGACCCGCAGCCCAACGTTGTAATGCGGCTTATGATAAGTTCACGGCCACACCATTGATGGGCTTACACAAAGATGGGCCGACTAACGATCACGACATGCCAAGGGAAGAATCTAGAAGAGCGGAGGTAACTTGGCTTGGAAGACACGAAGATGATTAGTCTCCAAGTAGAACTCCGGCTTATGCTTTCCTAATAGAAGAATCTTTCCTTGTAACCTAGCGAGCCTCCGTGTATATAAGGAGGACTCGCAGGACGTAGAAAGTGAGCTCTCAAGTCATAAACCCTAGATCTTATGGCGACTCGACACATCGATCGCCAACCGCTTGTAACGCCATATTCATATCAATTCCAATCTAGGATTGGCAGGAAGTAGTTCTTTACCTCGCATCGAGGGGCCGAACCTGGGTAAACATTGTCTTCCTCGTGCGCTATGATCTTAAGCTCGGAGACGCTTGACTCGCGCAATCCCCACACCTACAAAGTCATCACAATGACATCTGCCGAGATTAACCCACGACACTATTGTCTACCCCCAGATTTTATTCAGAATTTTTTGAAACACATAAATATGATTTTCGAATTTTTTAATTGGAGGGAGTACTCGATCCCGGGATTCAAAAGTCTCTACTCTATGGCTGCGTGACTACAGATCCAAAAGTTTGTGTGAAGCCATGTGCAAGACAATCAAAACACAGGAGTGGAACTATATGTACTTTGTTGCTCACCAGTACCTGTGAATCTGTGATCTACTAATGACTGTTTGCTCAAGCATTGAACCATCAGTGAACACGGTTGACGGTACATCAAGGAAAAGGCAACTAAAAGGCTCACATCTGTTGCCAACTTAACACGTTGGGAATTAATTAATCGTTCGGAATGTTTGAACGATTGGTCCTGCAATGCTAGCAGTCAACTACTAGTCATGCATTACCTTTGGAGTAAAGTCACTAGTTATGCATTTCTTTGGAGTAAAGTCCATTTTAAACTCTAAACTCGTAATAGTAGTTTGAACTCCTAACCTTAAAACGTGAAAACCGACAAAATTAACCCTTTGGGGCAAACTTCAGCACAAACAAACCTATTTCCAAAAAAACTGTAACCTTTTTGGGTATCGGCTGTCCCATGGGCGCTATGCTCTGCAGGGTAGCGTGGCGGTCAAGGACGGTATTGCCCTGCCAGCATGGCACAGTCGAGCCTAGCATAGGGTACAGTAGCACCATTCACGGGTGTGCCACACCATTTAGGTAGGGCCCCTACCCTCTGTTGACATAAGCCAGCCCGCCCGCACCGCGCATGCACACACGCACCCACCCGAAACAGAAACCCGATGGAGTTTCACCATGCCCGATGGCACCCCTCTCTCCACTCCTCAATCCTCACTCAAATCCAGCGAGATCTGAAGGAATGGTCCATGGATTTCATCCCCCATTCTCCCCGAAGGTATTCTCCTCTGTCCCCCTCAATTTCATCCAATAAATTTGTCACATTCACTCTATTTTTGTAACTATGGGTGAAACCCTAGTTCATGAGTCATGACATATTTCGAAATTCTTATGGAACATTGCAAATCTTTTTGGTTCTTTAGTATCTGTGTAAAACTTTTAAGAGAGAATTCTTATTTGGCACTTTATTAAAATCGTCTTCCCTATTTGGCCCTAAAAAAATATTTCTTCCCAATTTGACACCTAAATTTCATTTCCTTCCTAATATGACTCTGTAGTGCATTATGAGCACTAACGGTGTTAAATAGGAATGTAAAAGACTCTTTTGCCCCTAATAAATAGAAATATAGGCATCAGAGCATCTGCTTCGTTTTTTATTTTATTTTATTTTTCCATGTCCCCCGTTCCTCTTCTTCCTCTTTGGTCGTTTCTCGCGCGGGCGACCTGGCTCAGCCCACGGCCGGCACGTGGTAGCGGCAGCCACGCTCCGACCTCCAGCGACGCGGTGCCGCCCATATAAGGTCTCAATCGTCCTCGGCCGGGGACGCGCCGTCCTGCAGTTCCCTAAGTACGCGACCTCGATCTTCGATGAGCTCTCGAGCTCCTGCGCTTGACCGTGCGACCTCCTGGCGGAGCAGGTGCTGATCGGCCGTCGGAGCAGTGGCTAGATGCGAGGCACGGCTAGCGATGACCACCGCCCGCATCTAGGTTCAGGATTAATCGATTCAGGATTTGGAGCTGGCTAGTACAGAGTAGAAGAATCAATCTAAGCTAGCAAGTACAAAGAACAAGATCGATCAATCGATTCCGGATTTGAGCTAGCTAGTACAGGAGTACTAGCGGGCTGCGCTGGGCGCGTGCAGCCCGCCCTGCCCCCAGTCGCACACCTAGATGCGCCGCCGCTCATATTTCTCACCATGGACACCTCTCACTTCAGCTCGAGGTACGCGCAGCGAGGGCGCGGACGACCGCAGCGATGCGAATTTCCCGACGTTTTCTGACTCGGGGAAGAGATACGAGCGAGAGAGGAAAGGTTCAATCAGGGCTCGTTCGATCGGTTAGAGTAATCGAGGGGTATTTTGGTCCAACAACAGTAATGGACAGCAAAATATAACGCCACAAACGGTAGTGCCATATTTAGGAAGAAAATGAAATTAAGGTGTCAAATTGGGAAGAATTTTCTTTTTAGGGCCAAATAAGGAAGATGGTTTTAAGAAAGGGCCAAATAAGGAATTCTCTCAACTTTTAGTCACCAGCAATCGTGCGAAGTTTGATTTTGTATTTTTATTTAACAATTTAGTTTAGCACTAATATTTTGGACTATCAAATAGATGCATTCCTAATATGATGGCCATGTGTATGTGAGATGTATGTGTGAGATGTGTTAATTAGATAATGTGTATATTTGGTGCATGTGAGATGTGGTAGAACATGTGTATTTGTAATATTGTGTATGTTATGTGAAATGTCAAATTGCTCTCTTTTATGGTTATAGTTTTCAAATATTTAGGATGACACTAATCCAACAACTATGTGCTGTTTAGCATCGTGCATGGTGGATGACGGAGAAGAAGCGAGCAATACTTATTTACCATATTAGTTCATATCTTTAGTTGGCATGGACGTAAAATGTTCTAATTAACTTGTATCTTTTTTGTAGGTATTTTCACCCCTGTGACTTAGTTCTCACGAGGCCTCATCCATTAAGATGCCATTCATCCAGCTTGTCACTCGGTCGATGCCAAACAAAAGCCTGCTACCATCACCGTGCTTATTCAGGCAAAAAAACACACTTTTCACCTTCGCACTGGGGAGGTGACTGTTGAAAGAACAAGAATGTCGCCTAGAGGGGGGTGAATAGGCGTTTTAAAATAATTACGGTTTAGGCTTGAATAAATGCGGAATAAAACTAACGTTTAATTTACCAAGCACAAAACCTAACCAAGCTAGGTTCACCTATGTGCACCAACAACTTATGCTAAACAAGAACAACCACTAAGTGATAGGAAGATAGATAACTTCAAGCTCGATGGCTATCACAAAGGTAAATGCATAAGTAAAGGTGTTCGGGTATAGAGATAACCACAAAGTGGACACGAGGAGATGTTTCCCGTAGTTCCTTCCCAATGGAAGTACGTCTACGTTGGAGGAGTGTGGAGCCACCTAGGCGCTCCAATAGCACGGATGTGCTCACTCTATTCTCCGTGAGCTTCACCCGTGAGGGCTTGACTCGTTCCACTATGAGTTCTACTTGAAGGCGTTGACCAAACCGATACACCAAGGAAGGGGAACTCCACAATGAGTTGGAGCCTCCCAACAATGTCCCGGAGCACCTCGCAACAAGTTGGGGCTCCGAAACGCACAAAGTCCTCCTAGGGTTGCAACCAACCCAAGAGGCAACAAGATCCACAAAGAGTAATAAGCTTCTCAAACTTCACTTCCACGCATCACCGTGGAGAACTCAACCCGATGCACCTAATGCAATGGCAAGAACACACAAGGTGGTCAAAATCCCTCAATCTCAAATCCCACCAAAGTAACAAATACTATGGAGGGAGATGGGAGGAAGAACAAGGAAAACAACAAATGAATCTCAAGATCTAGATCCAAAGCTGTCCCCTCACTAAGAGGAGAGATTGGTTGGTGGAAATGTAGATCTAGATCTCCTATCTCTTTTCCCTCAAGAAGGAGCAAGAATCATTGGAGGGATTGAGAGATATGCAAGCTCAAGAGGGTCAACAATGGAGGAGAAACACGAGCTCAAGAGTTGGGGGTCATAGGGGAAGAAGACCCCCTTAAATAGGACTCCCAAAAACCAACCGTTATGGCCAAAATCGCGTACAGGTTCTAGCGGCACTACCGCACTTACGGCTAGGGAGCCATTTCTGGCGGTACCGGGGATGGTACTACCGCTCCCGAGAAAACTGCAGAGAAGCCATTACGAAAAATTCAATATCTTTTGCATCCGGACTCCATTTTCGATGATTTTGGGCTCGTTGGAATCGTAACAACGAGCTCTTCAAGAATATGCAGAGAAATAGCATAGTACAAAAGGTTATGACAAAACCAAATGGGGAAAGGTTAGACCTCTCGATAAAAGAACAACCGGTAAAACCTCCAACATAAAAAATGCAATAAGTTTTTCATACGAAATCCGTTTTTGATAAACTTGAGCTTGTATTGAAGATCATGACAAGCTCTAAAACCACACAAGGAGAAAACCCAAATAAGACCCAACAAAGATTATGCTAAGATGCAAAGGTTTGAACTCTCTACGAATGATACGATCAAGTTACTCATTCGAGAGCCCCTCTTGATGGAACGGAAACTATCCTATAACCCGGTCTCCCAACTAACATCATGAGACCGGTAAAATAGAAACCCTATCAAGATCATACCTTTGCCTTGCGCATTCCACTTGAGCTAGATGATAACGATCTTGATCTTCTCAAGTGGACCACCTTTCTTGATTGCGCTTCGCTTGGTGAAGACTCATATGTTGCTCCACCATACTCCATTATGGGAGAGCCTCTCTAAGGAACATCTTCACTTCGACCATTATCTTGATGATGCCCACCACTTGATGCCATCCTCCATGGGGTATAAGAAATCTTCCTTTTGTTGCAAGCCCATGAGAATATACCTAACCCCACAAGGATACTCCACACACACACATATATCATGGGTTAGTTCACAAAGCTATATAGACAATTTCTTACCATACCATTGGATCACATGATCCCACATGATACAACATTTAGCTTTGTGAGTTGATCACTTGAATCCACATTCGTTTCTATTTAGCCTTGATCAACATTATATCTTTTCTTCTTTCTTGATCATCTCAAATATGTTCATTATATCCAATGACCTTGAAGGCATTCAACCTTGAATCCAACACATGGAGTTCAATCATTGCCTATGGACAAACCTATAAGAATATCTCAAAGCAAAAACATTAGTCCATAAGGATTATCATTAATTATCAAAACCACACATGGGGAAACAAGGCTCTTTCAACTGTGACCCTTCAGGACGTCTCAATAATCCTACATGACGTCTCTAGAACTTAGCATTTTCGCGAGATGCCTAGGTGCATGCTCTTTGTAGCCTCTCTGTAACCTCTCGGGCAAACAATTTACTTAGCATTGCGCCCCATACTGGGGCACTACCCAACATTATGCCTTCCTTTCATTTCAACTGCATCATATGGATCCATGATACATCAAATTCAGTTCAATCCTCATTTTTTTTCACGACCTCGGCATAGTTAGGACTACGTTCAAACACAAACACAACCTCCTCAAGGTCATGCTCGACATTGCCTTTCAAAAAGGCGCTTGTGTCCACAAGATGAACACTAACAATTCTCGACATCTACAACAACATAAATGCATCAACATTAAGTTTATTAATTGCACTAGGCTATGCATTTGAAAAAAATGGGAGACGTCGTTGACGAGGACCATCACCACCAATGAGCTGAGGCATCCCTATTAATGCTCCCATCTTCCCTCTTTCGGTGGCCATTGTTCTGCAAGGAACGAACCAAAACAGATCCATGTCTGCCAAGTGAGCGATTATGGTATAAATGATGCGGTTAGGGTGTCCCGATCTTCACGGATTGAGGTCGTAGTGATGAACACGAAGAACGAACAATGAACACGGGGAAACACGAGGGGCAAGGGTAAAACGTGGGGGATAACTAGTAAAACAAGCAAGGAGAATCACACGGTAACCGGCCCCGAGGGTAGCCCCCGAATCTCAAATCCCAAACCAATCTTACTCTCAATTGAAACCTTTTCTCCACACCGGCATGTCCACCGGTTCAATAGAATCCACGAAGGGAGTGATTGGCAAGTATCTACTACTAGGAGGAGGCCTTGTACAACCCGGCAGTTGAATCCTCGGTGAGGTCTTGGTTCCACAAGGGGAAAGTTGGAGCATAGCTCAACAAGTCAAATAATATCATAGTCTAACCCTAACCCTAGGAAGAGGAGGACTATTTATAGTCTAATGGGCGAAGGGGTAGGTAGATGGGGCGTTACATGGGCTTGGGCCCGAATTTCTGGAGCACGCAGCAGTAGTACCGACTAGAGGCGGCGGTAGTACCGCTCCTGGCAGTGTAGCGGTAGTACCGTTGCGATGCTCAGAATTAAATTGATTCTTGCTGGCGGTAGTACGTGATAGACACCCGGGAGGTACCGATGGGGTATACAGCAACATTCTTGGAGTTGACGGTAGCTCGGGTGGTAGCTCGGGCGGTAGCTCTAGCGGTAGTACCGGCTCCTGGAGGTGGCGGTAGTCCATGTGTCGTTCCGGTGATCCTCGTTCCCAAGGCCGACAACACACTTCGCATATGCATGGATTGTCGCCCCATCAACACCATCACCGTACGGTATCGCCACCCTATACCTCGCCTCGATGACATGTTAGATGAGCTTAGTGGTGCTTGCATCTTTTCCAAAATCGCTCTTGTCATATTATCATGGTCTTCCAAGAAGCAAATGACAAACGGTCATAGGCACAACATCACAATCAACAGTTTTTTCTTCTTCATAAGCTCCAATCTTGAAGGAGACTTGCACCATGTGTTGGACCTTGATGGTGCCAGAGTCACTCAACCATTTCACATGGTATGGATGCGGATGCTTCTTGAACTTCAAGTTGAGCTTGTCACAAAGTTCTTTGCTAGCCAAGTTGTGACAACTTCCACCATCAATGATAACCTTGATAGACTTGTTTTTGACACCGGCTCTTGTTTGGAACAAATTGCATCGTTGGTCTTCATGGTCTTGCAAGTTGGTGGTCAAAACTCTTGTCACAACCAAAGAAGGATTGTTATCTCCATCACAATAGACTTCATCATTGTCTTCATCCACACTTTGCATAGTAGTGGCTTAATTCAAAGATGGTACTCATCTTCACTCATAGACTCATATTCTCCATTGGCATTCACTATCATGACTTTCTTGTTGGTGCACTCGATTTACTTGTGACCTTGTCCACCACACTTGAAGCACTTGATATAAGATGGAGTGGTAGTTGAGTCTTGTGGAGTGGAACTTGAAGGAGCTGGTTTCTTCATGCTTGAGACGTAGCTCTAGTGGACGTCATTGGTGCTTTTGTCGAAGCCTTTGCATTGGCTTGAGTTGTTCTTTGCATAGGTGGTGTCGAATACGCTTGCTTGCTTGCTTGCAAAGAATTGCTTAGTCTTGAGGTATTTGAGTTCTTCTTGCACTTGGCGCTCGGCCTTGGTAGCTTGGTGAACTAGCTCCACTAGGTTAGAGTAGGGTTGGTACTCCACAATCTTCTTGATGGGGTAGCTGAGACCATTCATGACCCTAGCCATTGATTGCACATTGGATTCTTCAATGTTGGCTCTCATCATTGAGGACTCCATCTCCTTGTAGTATTCATCAGCGGACTTCAAGCCTTGTTTCAACTCTTGTAACCTCTTGAACAAGTCTCTTGTGAAATATGGTGGCACGAATCGACGGTACATGGCCTCTTTCATTTCAACGCATGTATTGATTGGCGCAAGGTTCTTCTCTTCTCGTGTGCTTTGAAGTTGTTCCCACCACAAGAGTGCATAGTCTTCGAATTCCATTGAAACTAGGGCAACCATATTGTTGTCGGAGTAGTGATGTAAGCGGAAGATCTTGTCAACCTTGAGTGCCCATGAGAGGTACGCTTCCGGATCACTTGTGTCAAACTTGATGTTGCTAAGATTTTCATCATCTTGTCGGCGTTGTGGGTGGTGATTGTCATGAATGTGGTGACGAAGACGGTCCTCACGACCTTGGCTTGAAGCGCCATCATGAGCCCTATGATGGTGTTGCGGCTCATGTGCTTGATGATGCCCATGGCGATGATGTTCACGATTCTCTTGATGTTCATGCGCATGATGATGATGTCGATGATGTGGGGGACATTGATGTTGATGGTCTTGCACGTCATAGTTATTGGCACCCGGCTCACCATTGTCATGTGGACGTGGTTCTTGTCGATGTTGATGTTGAGGTGGTGGCGAAGGTGTGCGATGACGTTGATGGTCTCCTTGTCGTTGTTGCTCTTGTCGATCACGTTCATGACGTGCTCTTGGTGAAGGTGGAATGTCGATGTTGTTGTGGTGTCGATCTTGATCACCATTTCTTGCGTGAGCTTGATGTTTTTGGTGAGGATGTTCTTGGAGAGGGTGTGCTCGGCGATCTTGACTTGAGGCACCATGCCTTGTATGGGATGATCTCAAAGAGCTTCTAGTGCGGTGTGAGCTTGAGTAAGAGTGACCACGTTGTTGTGCAAGATTGTTGATGGCGTCGGTCAAGTTCGCCATTCTTTCATTGAAGTTGACCTCTTGAGCTTGAATGCGGCGCTCATAGCGTCCAAGGCCATCACGTACAAGGTGGCATAGACCCACAAACTCACCATGAGTGACATAGCCATTCTCTCGTTGAGTGGTTGTTGTGGATCGCCGTCGGAGCTCGAACTTCCATTGGTACTTCCCCTAAACATGTTCAAAGACAATTGAAATGTTGTCGTGGTGGGAAACACGCAGTTGCCACGGGGTGGCTTATTCTGGGGCCAAACGGATGCTTGTGGATTCGGGGAGGGATTGCGCGATGGAATCGCACACGAAGAACACACGAAGAACACGAAGAACAAGCAAGAACACAAACACAAGCACACCACGATGTACCCTGCTTCGGGGCCCTCGTGAGGAGGTAAAACCCCTACTGCAGCACTAGCCTACTTGGTGTATTCTCCTCTTTGTATACCGTGGGCTACAAATGCTCCTCGAGCTGTTTATTCCAACAATGGTAGGGAGTTCTAGGAAGAAGAAGAAGAAGAAGAAGAAGAAGAAGGAGCCCAGGGGAGGAAGAAGTGCCCAGGGGGCTGCGTATGCCCGTGTCCCCTCCCTCCTCTCCCCTGGTGCCCTTTTATCTAGGTGCCCAGGGACATGTGAGGGACAAGGGGATAAAGACTAAGAACACTGTAGATGTGCACTGTAGCAGCGCACTGTTCACCACACTGTAGCAGAGTTGACTCCGAACTTTGTCTTCTAGCGTCTGTCTCCGGCATCTCCGGTAGATGCTGTCCTTTTCCTTGTCTTCTAGTCGTTGTCTCTGGTATCTCTGGTAGGTGACAGGGCATCTTGTACGAGATACAAGCAACGATGCCTCCGAGATAACAGCGATCCGTCCGAGATACTCCAGCGCCGGCCTATCCGAGATAGAAACACGGCTCGCCCTGGGTCACGCTGGCCTGGCCGAGCTGACGAAGGAAACTCGGCCCGTCCTGGGGCGTTAGAAGAACTCGGTAGAAACCGAGGTGCTGGAGACGTTGCTGGCCGGCCCGAGGTGAAAGCGAGGTGGACCGAGACGTGAGAGTCGACCCAGGCCGAGGTGCAGCGTCGAACTCGTCCCAGCCGAGACAACTACGTCGGCCCGCTCGAGGTTGAAGCGTGAGGCCCAAACCGAGGTTGCGGCGCGAGGCCCAGACCGAGGTAAGCAGCCTGGCCGAGGCGGGAAGGTGAGTTCGGCCCATCCAGGTCGCTGGTGGAGCTCGGACCACAGCCGAGGCTAGCTGTCGATTCGGCCCAGCCGAAGCTGGCTGTTGCCTCGGCCCGACACTGCGTATGTCGATCTGGATAGTACCAGTTTCGTCCCAGACTGCCTCTTTGGCATTTTCTTTTATCTCTTATCTGTTTAACTCCGGTTTCTATCTCTTTTACCGACATAACGACCAACTGACTTTGGGGTACCAGGGATCACATACCCGACATTAGTCCCCGAGGCTGCGGGGGACTTGCAGAGTCGCGCGCAGTCTTACAAAAAGAAATGCCACCATCGAAACCTCCATGTGTGCACATCTTGCCTGCATGGGCACCATTGTAATTCGGTCAACTTTGCTATGCCCTCCAGGCCAAATGTCACATCCAGTTGACCGAGCTCACCCGGATCAACAACGAGATGGACAGTTTGCACTGAAAACGTGTTTCATGCATGGGCAGCATTATAAGCCGGTTTTTAGCCCTCCTGGCCTTTACCGAACTCGGATGCTGCCAGCGTTGGTTAGCCCTCCTGGATTTTACCGAGCTTGAATGCCGCCATCGTCGGTTAGCCCTCCTGGCTTTTGCCGAACCTGGATGCCGCCAGCGTCGGTTAGCCCTCCTGGCTTTTACCGAACTTGGATGCCGCCAGCGTCGGTTAGCCCTCCTGGCTTTTACTGAAGTTGGATGCTGCCAGCGTCGGTTAGGCCTCCTGGCTTTTACCGAACTTGGATGCCACCAGCGTCGGTTAGCCCTCCTGGCTTTTACCGAACTTGGATGCCACCAGCGTCGGTTAGCCCTCCTGGCTTGTACCGAACTTGGATGCCGCCAGCGTCGGTTAGCCCTCCTGGCTTGTACCGAACTTGGATGCCGCCAGCGTCGGTTAGCCCTCCTGGCTTGTACCGAACTTGGATGCCGCCAGCGTGAACTGGACCGACATAAACCTGCAAGTATGTATCTCAGATGTCTCGGTATCTCGGCCTTATTGGCATATCACACATGTCTAGGTACCTCGGCCACTCTGGGCATATCACACATGTCTCGGTACCTCGGCCTCATTGGCATATCACATATGTCTCGGTACCTCGGCCTCATTGGCATATCACATATGTCTCGGTACCTCGGCCTCATTGGCATATCACACATGTCTCGGTACCTCGGCCTCATTGGCATATCACACATGTCTCGGTACCTCGGCCTCATTGGCATATCACACATGTCTCGGTACCTCGGCCTCATTGGCATATCTCACATGTCGGTTTTAGCCACTCCGGGCGTATACCGACATAAGTGTCACCAGCTACTGCTGGACTGACATATAACCTGAGAAAATATATCTCAAAGGTTGCCTCCGACTAACAAACATAAACAAAGATCTGGTATGCAAATGATGCCATGATACGTTGGCAAACGGAATAAACAGCGATGTGAGATATGGAAAGATGTCATGATATTGTGACAAACCGAAATAAACGGCGATCCGGGATGGGGAATGATACCGTGATACTGTGGTAAACCGAAGTAAACGATGATTTAGAGAATACTGATAATGCTAGGGTACCTTGGATAATTTGAGATAACCAATATAACCATGATACCTTAGATTTCCACTATAACCCAGATTTCCAATATGACCCGGATTTCCATTATGATCCGGATTTCCATTATGATCCGGATTTCCATACACCTCGGATTTCTAGAATACCCTAGTGACGAACATTCTCAACAAAACCGACGTCACCTTTCAACGTTAGTCCAACATAGATATCATGAAGAATATTTGACGGGAACAACAATTATACTAACCGAGGCAAACTAGCTATAGTACTTGATAGAAAACGAATTTAACAGCAGATACTAAGCACAAAAAACTAGACTCGGTTTCAACCGAGTCCCCGACTTACTTTTCTTATCTAGGAGAAGGTGTACAACAGACTGGTTATCCAGTCCCCGGGTCAAGACATCTTGTCCCGGGTAGAACACAGACAAAAAGCGAGGGGGCAGTCCCCGAGATATTTTTGAGATTAACCACCTAGCATGCTACACACATATGCTGTCGATACTCACCTAGATGTCTCGGCGCAGGGTAGGCATAAATATCCTGGTTGATGTAATGTGGTACCTAAGAACGGATACCAGCTTAAACCCAGCAGCAATCGCGGGCACCGGCCGACGCACGCGCTCTTGATCAATGGAGCAACGTCGGATAGCAATCGCCCGGAGCAACCTGCTTCGCTTCAGTAGCAGCAGTGTTGCCGAGGCTGCCCTGGCACTGGCAACGCCAGCCCAGCCGAGGCTGCGGTGCGCCGGCCAGTCAGAGACTGCGAGCCCCAGCCCGGCCGAGGTTGTTGCGACTGCCCAGCCGAAGCTGGCGGATATCTCGGCCCGGCCCGAGGTAATTCAGTGTCGATCCCTCCGAAGCAAAGATGCCTCGGTCCAACCAGGGTCTGGCGAACTCGACCCAGCCGAGATGAGAAGTTCGGCCCAGCCTAAGTAAAAAACACCCCGGTCCACCGAGGCGAGGTAATGTCAGCCCAATATGTCGGCCACCGACATCGGTACTCGATCCACCTGACCAAGACGTGCGGGAGCGCACCGGCGACGGATAGCCGAGGTCGTTGGTATGCTGATACAGAAACGCCGGCCCACCGAAATGTCAGAACACAGAAACAAATCTCTGGACTCGCTCGCTGTACGAATCCCGGCCGACCTGGCCAGGGAAGTCAACGATGTGAATCGCACCTTTATCTCTTTCTCTCTTTCTTTTTCTTTCTTTCTTTTTTCTCTCTCCTTTTTCCTTTCCTTCTTATCTTCTCACACGCAGCGGCCGGCCATGGGGGATTCCAGAGCCAACCACGGCCAGCTAGGCGAGGCTGAGCGGCGAGGGCAAGACGGAGCCGGAGCCGGCCGTGGCGAGGGGCGGAGCGGCACAAGCGGAGGCGACGCGAGGGTGGCCGGGCGCGGGTGGAGTGGAGCCGGAGGCGACCGCGGCGAGAGCGGCCAAGCGAGGTCGGGCCTGAGCCAGGGCGAGCCAAGCTCGAGGCGGGCATGGGAGCAGCCAGGAGTGGGAGCTTGGTGCGGGCAAGGCCGAGCGCGAGGGCGGCCGAGGATGGCCGGACGCGGGCGCGGCCGTGGCGGCGCTGGGGCGCGGACGCACACGCGCAGGGACGAGGTCGGGGCGGGCGCAGGAGCGCGGACGCCGGAGCTCAGGCGTGCGTACCGCTGGAGGTGGAAGATGGCTTTTTTGCTGTGTACCTCGGATTGACTCTGTATATCTCGGTTTTTGCTAACCAAATGTCGGTTTGAGCTCTGTTAACCCGGGGATGATGTCGGAGTCGAGTCCCCGAGTCAACAAAAAATGTCCCGTCCGAATTTGATCCAGCAAGCGCCACTATCAGCCCCACGGTGGGCGCCAACTGTCGTGGTGGGAAACACGCAGATGCCACGGGGTGGCTTATTCTGGGGCCGAACGGATGCTTGTGGATTCGGGGAGGGATTGCGCGATGGAATCGCACACGAAGAACACACGAAGAACACGAAGAACAAGCAAGAACAAGCAAGAACACAAACACAAGCACATGCACACCACGATGTACCCTGCTTCGGGGCCCTCGTGAGGAGGTAAAACCCCTACTGCAGCACTAGCCTACTTGGTGTATTCTCCTCTTTGTATACCGTGGGCTACAAATGCTCCTCGAGCTGTTTATTCCAACAATGGCAGGGAGTTCTAGGAAGAAGAAGAAGAAGAAGGAGCCCAGGGGAGGAAGAAGTGCCCAGGGGGCTGCGTATGCCCGTGTCCCCTCCCTCCTCTCCCCCTGGTGCCCTTTTATCTAGGTGCCCAGGGACATGTGAGGGACAAGGGGACAAAGACTAAGAACACTGTAGCTGTGCACTGTAGCAGCGCACTGTTCACCGCACTGTAGCAGAGTTGACTCCGAACTTTGTCTTCTAGCGTCTGTCTCCGGCATCTCCGGTAGATGCTGTCCTTTTCCTTGTCTTCTAGTCGTTGTCTCCGGTATCTCTGGTAGGTGGCAGGGCATCTTGTACGAGATACAAGCAACGATGCCTCCGAGATAACAGCGATCCGTCCGAGATACTCCAGCGCCGGCCTATCCGAGATAGAAACACGGCTCGCCCTGGGTCACGCTGGCCTGGCCGAGCTGACGAAGGAAACTCGGCCCGTCCTGGGGCGTAGAAGAACTCGGTAGAAACCGAGGTGCTGGAGACGTTGCTGGCCGGCCCGAGGTGAAAGCGAGGTGGACCGAGACGTGAGAGTCGACCCAGGCCGAGGTGCAGCGTCGAACTCGTCCCAGCCGAGACAACTACGTCGGCCCGCTCGAGGTTGAAGCGTGAGGCCCAAACCGAGGTTGCGGCGCGAGGCCCAGACCGAGGTAAGCAGCCTGGCCGAGGCGGGAAGGTGAGTTCGGCCCATCCAGGTCGCTGGTGGAGCTCGGACCACAGCCGAGGCTAGCTGTCGATTCGGCCCAGCCGAAGCTGGCTGTTGCCTCGGCCCGACACTGCGTATGTCGATCTGGATAGTACCAGTTTCGGCCCAGACTGCCTCTTTGGCATTTTCTTTTATCTCTTATCTGTTTAACTCCGGTTTCTATCTCTTTTACCGACATAACGACCACCTGACTTTGGGGTACCGGGGATCACATACCGACAAATGTGATGAAATTGAAGGTTAGTCCCTAGCTCACCTTGCCTTGATAGTATTGAACCAAGTGGGCTTTCCAAAGAGAAGATTCACAATTGATGGTAACTTGGTTTGAGAGTTGAGACCCAAAAGAAAACCCAACACACACACTTATGAGGAGCTATGGGAAGGTATAGTGTCCAAAGGAAACAAGCAAATCCAACTAAAATTATGCTATAAAGAGTGGAGAATAACCACAATGACCAAATTGACAAAGAACAAACCAACCACACAATGTTACGGAAACAACGGAAACACACACGAAAGATACAATGGGGCTAGTGTGACCAAAGGGCGAGCACCACGAAGCTACAATATGATGAACCTAACGAAGACTATGTGCTCAAGTGTCACACCAACACAAGAAGGACGCTAGTTCAATTGCCTTGGGTAAGGGCAACTAGATTTTCACACGTGCCAACCTTTTACTCTCACTAAGCATTCGCAGCGTACTACTTACAAAGGATGATACTTTTTTTAATATACAAGCACAAAGAAAACTAAATAAGTAGCTACTTTGATGAACTGCTACTACAAAGTTGACACGATTGCAATGCCCGCAATATCAAAGAACTAGTCCAATGGGATAGGTACACAAAGGAAGAAGGGTTTACAATGGAAAGGATTGAGTCCAAGGTGTCGTCACTTGATGTTGATGTAGAGGGGTTGCGGAAGCTTGTCTACGCTGTAGACGTTAGCACCTCAAAGGAAGACTCAAACAACAAATCACACATAGATAGGAGTGAGTTCACCTTATCATGGAGAGCTTTGACTCTTGATCTTGTCATGGGACCAATTGGTGGTCTTGGTGTGGTGTGCCTAGGTTGCACTACATCAAAAAATCGTGCTTGGCGATAGTACCGCTGTCCTGTCCCGGTAGTACTGCTGTGTTCCAGCTCTAGCGGTAGTACCGCTGGTCAGATTCCTGTTCTTCTCAGATCGCGATTTTGGGCGGAAAAAGGCAACGAAAAATCCTCAAATTCGTGGGAAATTGGCAAAATTAGGCTTGGAAACTTGGAACAAAGTTGGAGGGGGTCCTTAGGCAACAGATCAGTGGATCAAAACTACTCCAAACATAACAAATCGGGAGATCGGCTCAAATCCAAGAAAGGCTATTTTTGGTGGGGATTTTCGAAATTAGGTAAAATCAAAGAAAAATTGGTGGCTTTTTGGTGGCAACACAACTCAAATCCGTGGCAACCCTTGCTCTGATACCATATGATGCGGGTAGGGTGTCCCGATCTTCATGGATTGAGGTCGTAGTGATGAACACGAAGAACGGACAACGAACACGGGGAAACACGAGGGGCAAGGGTAAAACATGGGGGATAACTAGTAAAACAAGCAAGGGAGAATCACACGGTAACCGGCCCCGAGGGTAGCCCCCGAATCTCAAATCCCAAACCAATCTTACTCTCAATTGAAACCTTTTCTCCACACCGGTAGGTCCACCGGTCCAATAGAATCCACGAAGGGAGTGATTGGCAAGTATCTACTACTAGGAGGAGGCCTTGTAGAACCCGGGAGTCGAAACCTCGGTGAGGTCTTGGTTTCCACAAGGGGAAAGTTGGAGCATAGCTCAACAAGTCAAATCATATCATAGTCTAACCCTAACCCTAGGAAGAGGAGGGCTATTTATAGTCTAATGGACGAAGGGGTAGGTAGATGGGGCGTTACATGGGCTTGGGCCCGAATTCCTGGAGCGCGCAGCGGTAGTACCAGCTGGAGGCGGCGGTAGTACCGCTCCTGGCAGTGTAGCGGTAGTACTGTTGCGATGCTCGGAATTAAATTGATTCTTGCTGGCAGTAGTACGTGGTAGACACCCGGGATGTACCGACGGGGTATACAGCAGCATTCTTGGAGTTGACGGTAGCTCGGGCGGTAGCGGTAGTACCGGCTCCTGGAGGTGGCGGTAGTACCACTGCCTGGAGCTTCTTCTGCTTCAGCGCGATCATCAGGTGGGCGGCGGTAGTACCGTTGCCTGGGACTTCATCTCCATCAGCTTGTACATCTTCCTCTTCTCCTTGGCTCATCTCTTGTCAATCTTCTACACTTCTTTGGAGATCTTCATGAAGGTGGTTCCTGAGTATGCGCAAAGTTTTCTAATGAAGTAACAAACCATTCAAAGGGGTGTCTAAATCACACATAGATAGGAGTGAGTTCACCTTATCATGGAGAGTTTTGACTCTTGATCTTGTCATGGGACCAATTGGTGGTCTTGGTGTGGTGTGCCTAGGTTGCACTACATCAATAAATCCTTGCCACCTTAGCAATCCCGAAACCGAAACATATACATTTTCCCTAACCGGCCAGGAATAGCCACATCAACAATCCCAAACCCCAAACATATATGTTTGCACTAACCGACCAGTAATATGTGGGACCAAATTCTAGGAATTAAGGATTTTTTCGATCACCGGATTACAAAACACAGGAATTGGAAAACTCAGAAACTTTACAAGTCCGTGGGTGCAAAGTGGAGGATTACAAAACATATCAAAATTGCATAATGATCATTTGGATGGAACACAAAGGGCCCCTTTGATTAAAAGAATATGATACGATTTTGGAGGATTTGATCCTATAGGAAATTTTCCTATATAAGTTGTTTGATTCACAGGATCATATCATGTAGGAATTAATCTCGTACAAATCTTGTAGTGTAAATCCCATAGAAAAGAAAGCATGAGATATAACCTCATGGGAATTTTTTTTCATCACAATCAAATAGAATCCCTCTTCCCATTGACATGCTATATCAATCCTAGTCCCCTTTGATTCACAGGAATGTCATAATTTTTTTGTAAGATTGGATCCTATAGAAAATTTTGCTGTAGAAGTAATTTGATTCATAGGATCAAATTTTGCTATAATGTTGTACTATAAATCCCATAAGAAAAACATGAGGTCTAAACTCATGAAAAATTCCGTCACCATAATCTAAGATAATCTATGTACCCATACCAATCCTATAGGTTTCACTTTTCCTATCTTAGGAAATTTATACACTTTTGCTATCCTATTTATCAAATGAGCTGAGAAAAGAAGTCTTGATTCCATGCGAATAAGTATAAAAAAGATGTTAGACTAGATGTTGAAATTCCTATGAGATTGGGCTGTACCAATGCAATTCATAATCAGTTGATCCAAATGGTTTACTTATGAAAGAATCCTATGGATTGAAATTCTCCAATTTTTTTAATAAAAATCCTTCAATCAAAGAGGCTGTAAGAATTTTATGTTCATCTGATCGACTTTACTCTTTGCATATCATCACCCGCGGCAAGAAAAACATTTGCGTTCTTTATTTAGACTAGTAATCGTGCACGTGCAATGCACGTGTCAACTAATGCATAAAATTAGATCATATGCATTTAATAAATATATTCCTTATTCAAAATTTCAAGCTAATTTAGCTTCAAGCATATTAAGAGGAGACTATACCAGATTAAACATACTTGTTTTGCTACCTAAAAATGAAACTAACACCAATCATCTCATACTTTAGTTTCTTAGTGAAAAAATGTGAAAAAAAGTAGTATGCATCTGTGTTTGAATAAATAACCATTGTTGTCGTGTTGTCAAATTAAGAACAAGAGCCGGTTTTACGAAAAATTGTTCGATGAATAAGTTTAGTGAAGTGAAATGTTATCACAGCTAAAATTCTATTGGTATAAAAATAACATAAAATATAAGTGGTAAACCAAACCTATAGAAGCTAGAACATGTAAGGAGTTAAGAGAGCCAAATATTGGGGAACAATGAAGTCACGATTTCGCACAAGAATAAAGTATGTTAAAGCAACCTTCATATTTTAGACAAAAACGGCATCGCTCCAAATTTCAGAGGCTAGATGAAATAGTGTACATCACATGTTCGCTGATCGAATTGTTACAGACAAACACTTAGTAATGGAACAACATCATAATAGGAAAAACGGAGGCTTCTCGCTATAACTACTCTCCTTGTCCTGTGGATTCTTCAGTTGAAAGCTCGTAAAAATCATCTTCACTCTCTACAGGTGGTGACGCGTCCCTGGTCACAGGTCTCCATATTCTTAGAGAATAATCAATAACTTTGGATAACTTTGGTTTCAAGGGACTGTTATCATCCATCAAACATGCATATAAGATCTTAATATTCTTTAAATCACTCACATGTATAGAATAAAAACCAGCAGACATCTCACACTCATACTCAGGTCTGAAATATCTCCACTGGCGGAAGAGGCAACGGCCTCGAATGGATCAGCAAAGAGGACACAGAGCAAACCTCTAAAATAATCCCTTCTGGTAAAGCATAACAGAGTATTATGCATGGACGGCAAATTTTAAATAGTTGCAAAGTTGTGGCATATTTGTCATGATAAACTTACAACGTAAAGCTTGTCATTTATGGCCTCATACTGAAGCTAGGAGCAAGGAGAAGGTTGATATAGGCAGGTGGACATCTATTTGCTAGTCTGCAAAAAGAGGAACACACATCTCACAAGTAAATACAACATGCAGTGAGCAAGCACAATATACAAAAGAGAAGGTGAAGCACAATACGGCACATAATAAACACTAACTGCCTTGAGATCATATTCGTTCATAAAGGATGGAGAAAATTACACAATACAGTGGATGTTGGGAGAACTTTCAATCAACTAAGCAAGCACAGTAGAACTGGACCAAGGAAAACCCCAAAATACAGTGTAAGAGCATCTCTAGCAGTACCCGCAAAACGGCCGAACCCGCAAAATTCCGGCGAGTTTGCGGGTTTGGGGCCATTTTTGGGCCAGACCAGCGCCTGCATATTTGCGTCGGCCCGCAAACGTTTTGCGGTGGCCCGTGAATCCGCACCGCCTACCCCTATTTATTTGGCTTCCCACCGCATTTGCGGATTGCAATCCCCAATCCCACACCTCCTCCGGCGAGCAATCCGCCGTGCGCTCCGCTGTCTCCGACGAGCAATCTCGCCTCCCCGTCAACAGATCCGGCGTCGCAGAGCCATGGCGCCGAAGCGGGAACCAGAGGCGGCGCTCCCCGGCGACGACCGGTTCGGCCGAGCCATGGCACGGAAGCGCCGCGCATGGAAGTACAGGCACGGCGGGTCGGTGCGCTGCGACTTGCCGGAGTTTGACCGGCTCCGGAGGGAGCGGGAGCGGGAGATCTACCGGCTCCGGAGGGAGCGGGAGCGGGAGATCATCAGCCAGCTCCCGCCCGTCATCGACCTCGTCTCCGATGAGGAGTGAAGCTCCTCCACCGCTGCGTCGCCGCCGCGCCCGTGGCTCCGGTGAGGAGCAAATTTTGTGTAGTTCTAGGGTTTGGGCGGCGACGTGTAGTTCTAGGCTAGTATCTAGGGTTTGCATTTTGTGTACAAACAACGTTGAAATCTATCTGTAGCGAAGAACATCTATCTAGTATGAACTGAAATTTGTTCCCGCGAAAATCTGCATGTTGAAATTCAGATTTGCAGTTTCGTTTGCGGGCTCTGTTCTTCGCGGCCCGATTTCTTGCGCAAGAACACGAAAAATCCGACCCTTAAAATTGTTTTGCGGGTTCGAGTTTTGCGGGTACTGCTAGAGATGCTCTAAGAAATAACGCTACCTTACCTAGTAACTTGGAAAGGAGCTAACCAACCAGCGACATGAAAATAAACGATACCTGAAAAGAAAACACTAACACTGAAGCAGGTGAGAGATCTCTACAAATATTAAAATTATTAGACCAAAACACTGACATACACACATTGCAGGAAACTCGAGGTCTCTAGAAGCGAGATAACTCATATAAATAAATTAGAGAAGACGGCAAATTGCACCAACTGAGCAAAAGACAACGGTCTAATGAACACTAACTCAGTATGTTGCTACTCTTACAAACTGATATAATAGGAAGTATATCAGTACTATGAACACTAACCTTCCACATTTCAAGTACTACAATCAGCAAGGATGAGAGGAAAATAATGGACGAACTGTCTTTCCTGATCAACAATCTAAATATAGCTGTCAACAAACTGTCTTTCCTTGTCAACAATCTAAGCATAGCTGCCAACTCGTTCAGTGAATGATTTACCAAAAACATACCAACTGAAGGCTAAGCGCCATAGTATTTGCAATAAAATACAAAACTGAGCGGCTAATCCATGAAGGGGAGATTAAGCCCATAACAAAATCGGCATATAAACTATGTAACCTTTCTGGAAAGACAAATATTCAGTAATCCTAATTTCTCACCTCTGAATCAAAATAAACGCTCAGCAAAGTTGTGCCATTGAAATTCCACTGACAAGATCAGTACAACTGAACACTTGTATATAGAGATCAATAAGGTATCGTATAGAAATTGGTATTCTACACCTAAAAAAAGGTTATGTAAATTTAACCACTCAAAGACCCACTTCAAATCATCAGCACGTGTAGTAGCTACAGTGGAGACATTTGCTACTATTTAACAGGTAGAAAGATCTAATAATTGCACCACAATAAAATGTTAGTCTGATGATGAAAGCATACAATTAAGACTGCATGCCAGTGATCGCTGAAAGGTGTAGCAACTCCCTGCATTGTGTTGCCCAAATCCTCTCCCGAGGTACTCTATTCTTCCACAAATCCCAAGTCTATGTATAAATTGTATGGCAACAAACCGGCAACCTGAAAGCTAAAACTTACGACCGCATCTCCTACTACTTGCTTGTGTTTTGCTGGAACTGTTGCTTACCTAAAGCTAAAGGTCCCCGTACCTAGCTTTGAGAGTGTGGCACCACATCTTGACGGTGACACCGTGGTGAGAGCCACCACCATACCGGTGCTCCTCCCCACGCTGTCACCGACGACGCTATTCCCCGCCACCTGCTCTGCCGGCACGCACACCGCCGCCTCCTTCCTCTTTCCGCCTCTTGTCCTCAGCACACAACGTTCCGAGAAAAGTGGATTGGACAAGGAGGAACTCACGCATGGGGGGCCATAGCGGCTAGGGAGAGAGAGGAGGACGCCATCTTGGGAAGGGGAAGGATCTAGAGCGGCGTCGTGCGATCTCCGATGCCGGTGAGGGAGGGAGGCTGTCTCCCGCCTCCCGGCGCTCCTCGCCATGGCGTCACAGCTGGTGCTCTTCCCGCAACCTGCTCCGCCGGGAGAGAGAGAGAGAGAGAGAGAGAGGAGAGCGCCAGCCTTGGGAAGGAGATGGATCTGGAGGGGTGATGTGCGACGGCCGGTGCCGGTGAGAGAGGGAGGAGCACCGCTCATCGAGGCCAGTTGTCGTCGGCCTGTTTGGAGGAGAGGAAACGGGATTGACTTTAAGGTGCGGTGCGGGGAAGGGCAGCGGCGCGGGGGTGGGGAACCGCAGCGGCGCGCGGGTGTGCACAACATATATCATTGGGCAAATTTGAGACGTTGGATCGGCCTTGATGGACGGTTCAGATACTCCGAATCTGACAGACTCTGTCTTTTAATATTACGTTTTTGCTATCGCTCGGTTATCTGAGAATTACGCTAATGCTCGGTCGATTCCCGTGCCGTGCAAATCGAGATGGGGAGAGAGAGGAGGTGGAGGTCCTCGACGGCGACAAAGCGGCTGGCCGCGGCGGCGACGGCGACGACGAGGACTGGAGCGAGCCGAAACCAACGAAGACGAGGCTGGCCGCGGCGGAGGCGAGCAAGTGACTTAACTTGGGGGTGGGGGTGCTGGCGCCGAAGAAGACTCGGCTGGCGGTGGGGGGGTTTAGAGGGAAGTCAGGGTGGCGGCGGACCGACGGTGGGCCGCGGTTGGAGGAGGACGGGGCGCCGAGGCGGCACGGGAGCGGCGCCGGGCGCGGGTGGCGGTACGTGGCGCGGAGGGGAGGAAGAAGGTAAGGAGGAAGACGACCGAGCGTTAGGCACACCCTTAATATTAGTGGAGAGAAACAAAAACAATTCTAGGTACTACGTACACAGTTTTATTGATACGCGGTATTTACAGAACAAAATTGCCGCGGAGATTGCGTACATAAGGTGGGGAATTGCTCCAGTTTGCATGTAGCCTATACAAATCATGGAAGCGCAGCAGCCTAACAACTGAAGCTAGCTATACATACTACCGGTTGCAAAATTCCTATTCGGCCTTGGGTGGAACCACAATGGGACTCCTCACTGTATGATCTTCAGAGACCCACTTGAGGTTGCCCTCCGCGCCGGCGACGCTGGGCTGTCCCGCCCACCGTACGGTCACCGTGAAGCTCTGCTTCTCCTTGACCTCCGTGAAACGCAGCATCGGCGGCTGCACCGTGACAGACATTTCCCTGGGCATGTCCACGACGGCAGTGTACACGGAGTTGGCCTTCCCGACGTTGGTCACCGTGCGGTTCACCGTGATTGGCTGAGCCAGCAGGCTGATGACGAGGGACGGGTAGTTGAGCTCTGCTTCCGTGGTGGCCTTGAGGTTGCCGCAGGTCACGGGGCGGTGGGCTATCTCCGTCGCTCCGTCGTCGCCGATGCCAAGGCCGCAGAGGTAGGGGAGGTAGTCGTCGGCGTGGAGGTCGTAGACTAGGCCGGGGTCAACGGCGAGCCCGGGTTCACGTATCCCGCGCCCATGGCGTAGAAGGTGGCGTGGCGGTACTGCTCGTCCTTGAGGGGTACGCCTGTGCGGTCCACCGCGTCCGACGTCGTCATGATCGCCGACTTGATCGCCGCGGGGGACCAGTCCGGGTGCAGGCTCTTGAGAAGCGCGGCGACGCCGCTCAGGTGCGGTGTCGACATGGACGTGCCGGACTCGACGAAGAAAGAGAGGCCAACGCCGCCGTCGGAGAACTCCGTGTGCGACTCGCTCGGCGCCCACGCCGCGAGAATATTCATGCCGGGCCCGGTGATGTCCGGTTTCAGGATTCCCGGGCTGGCCCTGCTCGGACCTCGGGACGAGAAGAAGGCAACGGTCGGCGCCGGCGACGCGCCCATGACTGTACCCTTGAACTCGATGCTCGCCGTCGGGTTGGCCGTGGAGTTCACGTAGGCCGCGATCTTGGTCCCGGCGTCGTAGCTCACGTGTGACGCCGGGAGGACGTGCGGGTCGGCGAAGGTGGTGTACCCTTCGGCTGCTCTGTTCATCACGATCATGCCCACGCCGCCATATGCCGACACGGTCTGGCCAGCCTCGATGCGGCCGTTTAGGCCTCTGCTCTCGCAGAGCACCACCTTGTCAGTCACCTCAGCGCCGCGCAGCACACTGCAGTCGCGGCTAGTCTCGGAGCCGTCGGCGCCAGGGTACACGAGCGCGAGTGGCTTGGCCGCGGAGTTGTTCCCCGGCTGGAACAGTGACTCGCCGTCGAACTCCTCGCCGTTGCCGAGCCTCACGATGGTGCGTATCGCGCGGTCCATCGTGCCGGCCGCGACGGTGAGCATCCACGGCGCCCCGTTGCCAACGGAGCCGGGTTCTGGACCAGCGTTGCCCGCCGCGCAGCTGACGACGATGCCGCGCTCCATGGCCTTGAACGCCGCGATGGCGATGGGGTCGTAGTTGAACTGCGTACCGGAGGAGGCGCCGATGGAGAAGGACAGCACGTCGACGCCGTCCTTCACGGCAGCGTCCAGCCCGGCGATGATGTCCATGATGGAGCAGCGGCTGCGCGAGCAGACCTTGTATATGGCCAGGTGCGCGTGCGGCGCCATCCCGGAGGCCGTGCCGTCCGCGTTGCCCCGGACGTTGGCGTTCTCCACGAAGTTGCCCGCGGCCGTGCTGGCCGTGTGCGTGCCGTGGCCGGCGTCGTCCACCGGCGGCGCCGAAAAGTTCACCGCGGCGCTGCCGAAGGCGCGCGCCCCGATGATCTTGTTGTTGCATCCGCCGCCCCCCGCGATGGCCTTGAACTCGCAGGTGCCCTTCCAGCCCTTAGGCGGCGGCTCGAGGCCGTCGTCGCCGAACGACGGGTGGCTGGGCAGGATCCCCGTGTCGAGGATCCCAATCACCACCCCGCGGCCGAACCCGGAGCGGCTCCAGAACCCCTCGTTCCCGAGGTGGAGGCCGAGGAAGCCCGGCGAGCGGGTGGTGGCGAGCGGCAAGAACACCTCCGGGTAGAGCCTGAGGCAGCCGTCCGTGGCCCTCAGCGCGTCGGCCTCCTCGTCCGTGAGCCGCGCCGCGAAGCCGGTGAAGACGTCGCTGTAGGAGTACAGAATGCGCGGGCCGTCGTCGTCCTCCTCCGAATCGAGCGCCGCGGCCTGCGGGAGGAACGAGCGGTGCCAGTCCTCGACGGAGTCGACGAGGCTGCCCCTCGGGTCGAGGTGCACGACGTAGTTCTTCCTCTCTCGCAGGTAGTACGACGCGCCGAGCAGCGGCTGCAGGGACAGGAGGAAGAGGACGGCAAGAAACCATCGGGAGTCCATGAGTGGCAATGCCGTGGAGGGGTGGAGTGGAGTGAGGGGAGTGAGGCAACGATGAACTCGCGCTCTGCTCGAGTGTGGCAGCTGAGCTGAAGCTGTGCGTGAGTGAGGGCGAGTGCCGAGTGGTGGAGTGGAGTGATGGGGGAGCAGTGTGAGCTGGAGGGCAGTGGCCTGCGTTACTGGTGTAAAATGATGGCGAGGCAGTACGATACAGTGTCCGCGCCCCGGTGGATGGACGTGCCGCTGACTGCTGTCCTCGGGGGAGGGGGACCCGGTCGTCGATGCGCATGGCCATAGCTGGATCGGTCGGAATCGAGTCACTCCACTGTCTTCTTTTGTTCGAGCGCTCGTGAATCGGTGGGGGAGTAGATCTTTTCTGTGGGGCCGAAATGCCGGCGCCGGTAGAGATGGGAGGCGTTCCCGGTAATTCTGCGGCGGTGCCTGGGTTGAGACGGGCGGCGCTTTTCCTTTCTTTTTTCCTGAAAAAGAGAGGCGGCGCTGTTGGAGAAGGTCGGTTGACACGTCCTGGGCCCACTGGTTGACGACGGAGGTATGAAAACGCGTATATCCATTCCATTTTGACGTCGGCAACTGCAACTGGTTCATGAAACAGAGGACCGAGGTCACGGCATTTATATGCTTCACGCAAATACGGAATAACGATTTGAGGGCACATCACTATTCGGACATAAAATAGACCATATGTCCGGGTTGCGACGCTTCTTCCAGTGGACGCCTGTCCACGATCGTGGCGGCGGTCTAGGGTTAAACCTAGGCCGCCGTCGCCGGTGATATCTGCAGCTTTATCGTCGCCGTCAACAAAGATTTGGCGGGTCCTCGTCTTTTCTAGGTGTCGTTCTGGCACTAGGAGGGGTGGGGACCTCGGACCTGCGCACGACGTTTTTTGAAGATCCTTAATGGTAGAGTTTGATTTTGATCGTCATCTTTTTCGTTAATGGAGATGGTATTGTCTGTAATAAGTGATCTTCCACGCTCCGTTCGACGGCGAGATATCCTTTCCGACGTCAATGGTGGTTTTGGAAGATTAATTCTGTCTAGGTATGATTCTTCAGATCTTGCTTCGCCAGATCAATTTTGGATTATTTCTCATGGTTGCCGCGAGGAGGTTTGTCCTCGCAATATCTATCCCGGCTACTACGTTTTCGGCAATGGTGATTCGTTCTCTCAGCTCCCAACGACGTCGACAAAGTGGTTCGGTTATTTGTCCCTGGAATATCAGTGGTGGTGCTCTTGCCGATGTTGCTTGATTAATTTAATGGCTGCGTGCGTGCACAAAGCCTTGGCATTGCGGCTCAAAATTAAAAAGGGAGAACCTTCGGTGGTATTCACAGGTCTGTGGTTTGGTGGTGTTGGCGGTGTTCTACGGCTGCCTTCAGAAAAGTACAGGATTGTGTCATGGATGAAGAAAGGGATTGAAGATCTCATAAATTTGCTAGTCTCTTTTAGTTTTATTTTTGTAATCGATGTAATCGTATACTCTTTGATGGTTTAATATATGTGGAAAATTCAAAAAAAAAGACCATATGTCCGGGTTGCCCGTCATCAACTCTCCTACCTACTCCCTCCGTCCTCGAAAGAGTGGACGTTTGGGGTATAGTATTTTTCCATAAAAAAATGTACATCTACACTACCAATGCACATTGATTCTAATCCATTAGTTTTTAATTGACACATGGAGCAACTTGTGGTCTAGCTATTGGTTGCATACTTACTTGAGTCCCTTGGGTTACTGCTTTAATTACTGCAAGCGGAAAACATTCATTTAATGACCTTCTCTCAATGGTTGCATGCACACATGGGCTGCTATTTTTATGTATTAATTAGACCATGGAGTAAAGTGTGGTGTCTTCTTGATCTATGTGTAAATCTCCAAAAGCACACTCTTTCGCGGATGGAGGGAGTAGTCCATATTATGTGAGAAGGGGATGGGTTGGTTGTGGTCCGGACGCGTCCACCACGTCAAATCCGATAAGCCGGCCCCACCAAAACGGCATCAAATCGGACCGGAGCTTTGCCCGACATAGATCTTGCTCACACTCCATCTGTCTCCTACCCGTAGCTCCGCCGCCCTTGGCTAGCTTTGCCACCGTTTCGGCCTCCCCATCGTTCGCCTGCACCAACGTGGTCGTCCACACTCCCGCATCACCTTCCTCGACCAGAATTGTGACGGACAAGAGCTCTGTGGCCGCCGTATTTTCGTCAAGCATTTATGCCGTGGCCGTCCCTTCCATGGCCCGCCGACACTCTTCCATGGCTTCACCGAACGCCTAGCTGTCCGATCCGTGAGTTCCTCCAAAGAGAGTTGAACTTCACAATTGAAGAAAAAAATAAGATCGAAGAAAAGCTAGAGCTAGCTAACGAGACAAACTAGAAAATGGAGAAGGCAATGCAAAAGTTTGAACAAGAGAAGAATACGATAGAAGAAGAGAACAAGAGGATAGGGGAAGATAGTTGAGAAAAGTAAGATGTAGTTGTACTTGCGTCTTGCCGATATCATCGATAAATACAAGATGAAGATACATGCAACTCGAATGAAGATCAACAAGAAACATGCATTCGCAAGGAGATGTGTTTCCTCTGTGTATTGGAAGCAATAGTTATATTAGTTAGACTATACTCGCTATGTATGGTTTATCTATGTGCACTAGATAAAAGAAATTGTATGCCTATATTCAAAAACCAATATGTACGTAGTTGCATGGATTTAAGGAATAAAATTTAGCAACCTTGATTAGAAAGGCCAATGTTTAGAACGTGTCCGTGGATATATAGGGACCGAATTTTGTCCATTCTGACTGGAGATGGTCTTATTTACCTCAGATCCGAGTTTGGATTTTGAACGATAAGAAACGGAATGAAGGAACAATCAATCTTTGTGGGCCGCAGGGGTGTGGACGTGTGCTACTAGGCGCCTGACATATATGCACGGAAACACCGTCCTCTTGGATGCAGACATTGGTGCCCAGCCACGAGCACAGAGAACGCCAACAGCGTGTGTGCAGATCTGGAGCAGATGAATCTTTCGCTTTTTTAGCCCGGTAGCTAGGTACACAGTACGCTCTAGGGGGAATAACCGATGGCTCGGCAAAGTACCAGGGCTGGTTGGTCGGCAGTGTGTAAATTTAGCCCGTGGCACAAGTAACCAAGGCGCCAGCGTGCGTGCACTGCCCCCGTGTCCGGTTGGTAGGCAGGCTCAAACATAGATACTGGCGCCATTTTATAATTTACATTGGCCACTTCTCTTGGAAAGGAAGCATTGCAGAGACGCACACGTGGTGCATTGTAAAACACGATGTATTGGAACGCACAGCTCCAACAGGCCGGCATCGTCCGTATTTATTGATCAATTATGAGTTACAATTACAAATCGTGTAGGACACGTATAACCAGTTAAGGTTAGAATATATTTCCTAAATTACAGGAGATATACAACACATATATTCTAACACCCTTCCTCAATCTTAACCGCATCAAGCAGAGTAAGATTGCGTCGACAACCTTCGAACAATGGCAAGGGCAAGGGTTTAGTAAAGATATCAGCAAGTTGATCTTTAGAAGATATGAACTTTATCTGAAGAAGCTTCTGAGCAACCCGTTCTCGGACAAAGTGATAATCAATTTCATTGTGCTTGGTACGAGTATGAAACACTGGATTTGATGAAAGATAGGTTGCTCCAATATTGTCACACCACAGAATAGGTGGACTATCTTGCTTAGCACGCAGCTCATGTAATAGGGACTGTAACCAAATGAGTTCAGCTGTCGCATTAGCAAGTGCCTTGTACTCTGACTCTGTACTGGAGCGAGACACGGTTGCCTGTTTACGAGCACTCCAGACGATCAAGTTAGGACCACAGAAGATAGCATATCCCCCCCCCCCCCCGTTGATCGCCGATCATCAGGACTACCTGCCCAGTCGGCATCGGAGTAGGCAACAAGAGTAGTCGATGTAGAGGGCCGAATATGAAGACCAAGTGATGGAGTATGCTGCACATAGCGAAGAATACGCTTGACAACAGACCAGTGAGGAGCTCGAGGAGACTGCATGAACTGGCAAACCTTGTTAATCGCAAAGGAAATATCTGGACGGGTGACAGTGAGATACTGAAGACCACCAACAATACCGCGGTACAAGGTAGCATCCGTAGGATCCAGAAGAGCACCAGTGAGTTTATCAGTAAGAGTCATGGGAGTAGTCGAGGGCTTGCACTAGAGCATGCCAGCGCCCCGAAGATCATGTGCATATTTCTGCTAAGTCAAAGAGAGACCACGAGAATGATGCGTAACCTCAATGCCAAGAAAATAATGCAGAGTACCCAAATCCTTGATGGCAAATGCAGAACGAAGACTGTCGGGGGGCTACCCCGGGTAGGGTCATGGTATGGTAAAAGCTATACCCAGATGCGGGCCAGGTTACAGTGAAAGCCGACATACCTGGACCTCAGAGGTGACCAGGGTGTGGTATAGGTGCAAACCGACATAGGCAAACCGAGGTAACCCGGGCCAGAAAGGACCGAGGTACCATGCTGGGGCAAACCGGCATATGTTGACCGAGACTTGGAATCCGAGATAAGGGATCCGAGGCATCATGATGTCGGTATCTTGTGTGTTCTCTTGTGTGCAGGAAAGGTTATTCAGGAAAGGGAATCCGACATAGCCATGCCGGGTTATCAAGATGAGGCACCTTATGTCGGACGGTGGTCAGCGCTGCTGTCACTTCCCGTCTGGCACGGGAGCACGGCGTGCAGTACGGCGCATGTCTGAGGTGACTGGGCTTACCTCTGCTGACCAAGGACGCGCGTGGGAGCAGGAGAAGGACACCGCTGACCTCGGCTGTACTTGGGAGCAGAGATATGGGACAGGACATGGGCAAGCTGTGCAGAGACAATCATGACGCGCAGGCATGCGCGTCTGCAGTGCCGGTACGGTGATGTGACCGTTGCTAGTGGAGGGGTACTTCCGTAACTCGGTTTAGCCTATAAATAGGGCTTCACCCCCTCCTGCGTGAGGGACGATGCACTGAGAGACATTTCCCCCCATATCTACATCTTCTACCTTGTGTTCATCCCCATTGTTGGGATCATACAGCTCGAGGAGCAGCCTTGTACGTGTGACACCGAGATATACAGAGAGGGACAGGCAGGAGTAGGGGTTTTACCTCTTCACGAGGGCCCCGAACCTGGGTAGATCGTGTGTGTTCTTGTGCTTGTGAGTTCATCTGTGTGTGCTCCTTAGCGCGCTAGCCCTCTCCCGGATCCTCCAGCGCCCATCGGCCCCGCTCTTTAGCCATCCTATGGCATCTGCCGTGATACCACCATGACAGTTGGCGCCCACCGTGGGGCCAGCAGTGGCGCTGGCTGGTGTGATCATCCGGACGGGTTCCATCATCGACTCCGGTGAGCGCGTCGTCTGCGGGCTCATCTGCAAGCTCGGCTCGCTGAACTTCATCAGCGACAATGCGGGATGCTTCGGTAGCAGGCCGTTCCTGATGAACGGCTGCCTCATCAGCTTCGGCACCTTCGTGACCTACGTCGCCACCGAGGTTGTCTGCAAGTACCCGAGCAGGTGCATGTGGCCGAGGATCCTCCTGCTGTCTGTGCGACTCGCGGCCGGAGTAGCGCTCGCCCCGGGAGCTGCGCAGAGGTCATGATAACCGGTGATACGTCCAAAACGTATCTACTTTTCCGAACACTTTTGCTGTTGTTTTACCTCTAACTTGTATGATTTGGATGCAACTAACATGGACTAACGCTGTTTTCAGCAAAATTGCCCTGGTGTCTTCTTTTTGTGCAGAAAAGTCAACTTTCGAGAAAAACTCCGAAAACAATTGCGATCATCATATTTCACCGGAAGACCCACGGAGCCAGAAGGGGAGTCGGAGAGGCCACACCAGGCAGCCACGCCATAGCTGGGCGCGGCTGGGGGTGGGGCCGCGCCCAAGTGTGGCGTGGCCACCTCGGTCGCCCCCGACGCTCCCCTTTGGACTATATATTGCCTTGGCCTAAATATCGAGGGGGGTTCGACCATATTTCGTGAAACACATCCACGCTCCGCCGCCGCCGCGATCTCTATTCTGGGGATCAGAAGTTCCGGGATGGGGATTCGGAGGAGATCATCACCATCGTCATCACCACCGCCTCTCCATCAACCATCAATGATTCCCCCATCCATGTGTGAGTAGTTCCCTGCTGTAGGCTGAGGGGATGGTAGGGATTGGATGAGATTGTTCATGTAATAAGTTGCCAGATTTTTAGGGCATGGTGCCTAGTATCCATTGTTAGTGATATTTATCATTGTTGCAACTTGTTGTGCTTAATGCTTGCCACTAGGGCCCGAGTGCCATGATCTCAGATCTGAACATGTTGTTGATGCATGAGAATGATTATGTTTTAGATCATATCTGTAAGTTGTTTTCACCTGTTATTGTCCGGAACCCGAGGCCCCGGAGTGACAGCAACCGGGATAACTGGAGGGGATGGCTTTGACTTGAGGATTACGTGTGTTCACGGAGTGTTAATGCATGGCTCCGGTACTTTATTAAAAGGAGTACCTTAATTGCCAGTAGTTTCCCTTGAGGCCCCGCTGCAAACGGGCTGGCAGGACAGTAGATGTTGTGCAAGTTTCTCATTGCGAGCACGTACGACTATATACGGAACACATGCCTATGTTTGACTAGTACTAGGATGCTTTTATAATTGTTTACCTGCAAATGCACTGAGTTATGATTATTACATGAGCACTCTTATCCATGCAACGCCCGTACATCCGTCCCTATGCCTACAGTACTTTTAATCCTGCTGTTTACTGAAATTACTGCTGTTGTCTTTGTTACACTGTTGCTGCTATTACTTTGTTACTACTGCTGTTATATCACCGTTGCTACTGATAATCTGTGTCGAGGAAGTCTACTTTCAGGTGCAGCTGAACTGACAATTCATCTGTTAAGGCTTATATTTATTCTTTGGCTCCCCTTGTGTCGAATCAATAAATTTGGGTTTACTTCCCTCGAAGACTGTTGCGATCCCCTATACTTGTGGGTCATCAAGACTATTTTCTGGCGCCGTTGCCGGGGAGTGAAGCGCTATTGGTAAGGAAATTATTTACTGTAATGACTGTTATGGAGTCAAATCCATTTGGTTCGCTGTTTGGGAGGACTACTACCACTGCTACGGTAGTAGATGATCCTCCATCTGCTGAGATTGTTCCATTTAAAATACCTACAAAAATTGTTGGACGTATTATGGATAACCGCTATGATGGAACTGTTCATCCTGGTAATCATTTGCTTTATATACATGAACTATGCGGTTTGTTCAAGTGTGCAGGTATTTCGATGGACATTATTAAAAGGAAATTATTTACTCTGTCGCTGGATGGCAGAGCTGCTGAATGGTATAGTCTGCTGAAGAATGGTCCTTCATTGAGCTGGGCTGAAATTGTCCCTCTCTTTTATTACAAGTTTTATCCTCCAAGTGAGATTCATAAGGATCGGAATTCTATATTCACTTTTTGGCCTTATGAGGGAGAAAGTATTGCCCAAGCTTGGGGGAGATTGAAATTATTAATGCTCAAATGCCCTGTTCATGGGATTCCAAGTAATATTGTCATCAATAACTTTTATGCAAGACTTTCCTATCATGATAAAGATTTATTGGACACTTCTTGTTCTTGGTCATTCACTCGTATGAAGGATGAAGATAAATGGGATCTTCTTGATCGTATCCAGGAAAATACTGAAGGATGGGAGAACGACAAAGGTAGGGAGTCAGGTATAAATTATGATTTCGAATGCATTAAATCCTTTATGGAGACTGATAGTTTTCGTAATTTTAATGCTACTTATGGTCTTGATTCTCAAGTTGTTGTTAATTACTTTAAGGCCTTTGCCTCGTATCTCGATATTCCTAGACAAGGTTGGGAAAAGTATCATGAACCTTATGAAGATAATGCTAATTTTGCTCTTGCTAAAAATGTTGAAGTTCAAACTGTTGATCGCATTATACCAGAACCCTATATTGAAAAAATACCTTTTCCTGTTAAAGTAAAAGAACACTCTATTTTGGCTAGTGTGGTTAGCAAAAGTGAACGTAAACCTAGGGAACCTGATGAGCAAATTAGTGTAGAACATGAAGTAGCTATGGTTAAGGAACTTGTAACTGAAAATGTAGAAGGAGGTCATATTGTGTTTTGTGAAGAAGCTTCTAACATGGTTACACATCCTAAAAGAGCTCGAAAGCCTAGTGTTCCTGTGCTTTCTGTTAAAATAGGTGAGCATTGTTATTATGGTCTCTGTGATATTGGTGCTAGTTCCAGCGCTATCCCTTATGCTCTCTACAAGGAAATCAGGAAGGAAATTGATCCTTGCGAATTGGAAGATATTGATGTGGTTATTCAGCTTGCTAATAGGGAAACTATCTGTCCAGTTGGCATTGTCAGAGATGTTGAAGTTTTATGTGGTAAGACTAAATACCCTGCTGATTTCTTAGTTCTCGGTTCTGCTGCTAGTGACTCTTGTCCTATTATTTTTGGTAGACCTTTCCTGAATACTTGTGGTGCTATTATTGACTGTCAAAAAGAGAATTTTTACTAGATTCGATGGAGAGTCTTATGAGTTTAATTTTTCAAAATTTGCTAAGAATCATTATGAACCTGAAATGCCTAATGAGAACTTTCAAGTTGAACAACTTGCAATTTTTAGAAGACCACGAAAGTGAAGTTTTTGCAGAAGAAAGAAGGGAGATTGACGACATCTTTCTGCGTCAACCTCAAATGCTTAGCATGATTTACCTGTGGAGGACCTGGGAATTGCGCCCCCTCCTAAAGAAGACCCTGTTTTTGATCTTAAGCCTTTACCTGATAATCTTAAGTATGTTCATATTGATGATAAGAAAATATATCCTGTTATTATTAGTTCTAAACTTTCAGGAGATGAAGAAGCAAAATTATTGCAAGTTCTGAAGAAACATAGAGGCGCAATGGGCTATACTCTTGATGATTTAAAAGGGATTTCTCCTGCTATATGTCAGCATGCTATTAATATTGAGCCTGATGCCAAGCCTGTTGTTGAGCATCAACGTCGTTTAATTCCTAAGATGAAGGAAGTGGTAAGAAATGAGGTATTAAAACTTCTTGAAGCAGGTATAATTTATCCTATTGCTGATAGTAGATGGGTTAGTCCTGTTCATTGTGTTCCTAAGAAAGGAGGAATAACTGTTGTGCCTAATGAAAATGATGAGCTTATTCCTCAGAGAGTTGTAGTTGGTTATAGAATGTGCATTGATTTTCGTAAGGTCAATAAGGTTACTAAGAAAGATCATTATCCTTTGCCTTTTATTGATCAGATGTTAGAAAGGTTGTCTAAGAAAACTCATTTTTGTTTCCTTGATGGTTATTCTGGTTTTTCCCAAATAGCTGTTAGAAAGGAAGATCAGGAGAAAACCACTTTTACCTGTCCTTATGGTACTTATGCTTATAGACGTATGCCTTTTGGTTTATGTAATGCTCCTGCTACTTTTCAGAGATGCATGTCTGCTATTTTTCACGGTTTTTGTGAAGAAATTGTGGAAGTCTTCATGGACGATTTCTCCGTCTATGGAACTTCTTTTGATAACTGTTTGCACAATCTTGACAAAGTTTTGCAGAGATGTGAAGAAACCAATCTTGTTCTTAATTGGGAGAAATGCCATTTTATGGTTAATGAAGGCATTGTTCTTGGGCATAAAATTTCTGAAAGAGGTATTGAAGTTGATAGAGCTAAAGTGGAAGCAATTGAGAAAATGCCATGCCCCCGAGATGTGAAAGGTATTCGTAGTGTTCTTGGTCATGCTGGTTTTTATAGAAGGTTTATTAAAGATTTCTCTAAAATTTCAAAGCCACTTACCAATCTTCTTCAAAAGGATGTTCCATTTGTTTTTGATGACGAGTGTAAAGAGGCATTCGAAATTTTGAAGAAGGCTTTAATAACTGCTCCTATTGTTCAACCACCAGACTGGACTTTACCATTTGAAATTATGTGTGATGCTAGTGATTTTGCTGTAGGTGCTGTTTTAGGACAGCGAGTAGATAAAAAGTTAAATGTTATTCATTATGCTAGTAAGACTCTTGATGCAGCTCAAAAGAATTATGCTACTACTGAGAAGGAATTTTTAGCAGTAGTGTTTGCTTGTGATAAGTTTAGACCTTATATTGTTGATTCTAAGGTAACTATTCATACTGATCATGCTGCTATTAAATACCTTATGGATAAGAAGGATGCTAAGCCTAGACTTATTAGATGGGTTCTCCTGTTACAAGAGTTCGATTTGCATATTGTTGATAGAAAAGGTGCTGAAAATCCTGTTGCTGATAATCTGTCTAGATTAGAAAATATAATGCATGATCCTATTCCTGTTGATGACAATTTTCGAAATGAGCAGTTGGCTTCTATAAAGGTAAATTCGAATGATTGTCCCTGGTATGCTGATTATGCTAACTTTATTGTTGCCAAGTATTTGCCTCCAACTTTTACTTATCAGCAAAGGAGGAAATTCTTCTGTGACTTGAGGCATTATTTTTGGGATGACCCACATTTATATAGAGAAGGAGTTGATGGTATTATGAGAAGATGTGTTCCAGAGCATGAGCAGAAGGAAATATTGGATAAATGCCATGGTAGTGCTTATGGAGGACATCACGCCGGAGATAGAACTGCACAAAAGGTTCTACAATCAGGTTTTTATTGGCCTACTCTTTTTAAAGATGCAAGAAAATTTGTTTTGACCTGTGATCAATGTCAGAGAGTTGGGAATATTAGTAGACGTAATGAGATGCCTATGAATTATTCTCTTGTTATTGAACCTTTTGATTGTTGGGGATTTGACTTTATGGGTCCTTTTCCCGCTTCAGATGGTTATACTCATATTCTTGTTGCTGTTGATTATGTTACTAAGTGGGTAGAGGCTATACCAACCTCTAGTGCTGATGGTAAGACTTCCTTAAAAATGCTTAAGGATGTTATTTTCTCGAGGTTTGGTGTGCCTAGATATCTCATGACTGATGGTGGTTCACACTTTATTCATGGTGGTTTTAGAAAAACTCTTGCTAAATATGGTGTCAATCACAGAATTGCTTCACCGTATCATCCTCAAACTAGTGGTCAAGTAGAGTTATCAAATAGAGAAATTAAGTTGATTTTGCAAAAGACTGTCAATAGGTCTAGAAAGAATTGGGCTAGAAAGCTTAATGATGCTTTGTGGGCTTATAGAACAGCATATAAAAATCCTATGGGCATGTCTCCTTATAAAATGGTTTATGGAAAAGCTTGTCATTTACCTCTAGAATTAGAACACAAGGCCTATTGGGCAATCAAAGAGCTTAATAGAGATTTCAAATTAGCTGGTGAGAAAAGGTTGCTAGAGTTAAGCTCTCTAGATGAATGGAGAAGTGAAGCATATGAAAATGCTAAACTTTTCAAAGAGAAAGTTAAGAGATGGCATGACAAGAGAATTTTAAAAAGAGAATTTTGCATAGGTGATAAAGTTTTATTGTATAGGTCTCGTCTCAGATTTTTTGCAGGAAAATTACTCTCAAAATGGGAAGGACCTTACATTGTGGAAGAAGTTTATCGTTCTGGTGCAATAAAAATTAATTCACTTGACGGTGACAAACCTCAAGTTGTTAATGGGCAGAGACTTAAACATTATATTTCTGGAGAATCTTATAATGAAAATGTTGATATTATTCAAATGGTATCTCCGGAGGAATTTATTAAAACTCAGAAACAGGAAACTGCAGAGTCTGATTTGAAGTAGGTATGAATTTCGGTAAGAAAAAGTCCGCGTTTTACTTCGAAACTTTTATATTAGTTATATTTATACAATTTTGGAAATATCAAGACGAATAAGTGCCGGAGGAGGTGCCCGAGGGCACCACGCCACAGCAGGGCGCGGGCCCCACCTGGGCCGCGCCCAGCTATGGCGTGGTCGCCTCGGAGACCCCCTCCGACTCCGCTTCGCCCTGTGCCTTCCTTTTCACGCGTTATTTTCCGCTATATATTTACCCGGATCTCCCGAGGTCCGTATCTCGTGTTTTCGTCGCGTTTCTTTTCGAACTGTTTCTGGCAGGTTCCTTTGGTATTAGACATGTCGTCTCAAGGCTCTTGTGCGGAGGACTACGCAGCCAGGCGCCGGCGTGAACTTGAGAGGGATGTGAACCAGTGGAACGCCGCTGGTTGGACAACCGATGAAGAAGTTGCAGCTAGGAGGGCCGACATGGATCGAAGTGTTAGAGAAGAGATCAGGACGGCTCAGCGCCGCAATCAAGGAGGACAAGCTACAAGAGGCGATGGGCCCAGCAATCCTACCTTTGTGGGATCTGTTAACCTTCAACGTGCTTTTTCTCATAATATGCAGGGAGCAGTTCCAGCAGTTCCGGACCTGAGCGCCTTCCCTGCGGCTACTGAAGCAATAAGGGTCACGGATCAATTTTGCGAACAATATCGAGTCCTTAGGGCGGAAGTGGAAATTCTTCAAGAAGAGAACAATCGGCTTCGCCAAATGCTCGCACGGTTCTTAACACCTATTACTGTCGTACCACCATCACCGCCAAGGGAGTAATTCACCATGGGTAACAACACACTCCCAGCTTGTTTCAAGCTTGGGGGGGGGGTGTTTTCAGTATCACCATCTTTATCTTTATCTTTATCTTTATATTTTTGCTTAGTACCATGAGTAGAGAAGTTATCATATGAGATAGTTTGCAATGTGGAGTATCACTCCTTAGTTGGTTATCGTTGTATCCGTTGGTGTGAGGTTTATTGTGATGGAATATTAATGAGAAGCTTTATCTTTACTTTCTGCACACTTTATTTTAGCCAGCAAGTCCTTTGTCATATGCTGATCTTGTTACATTAGTATTGGCATCACTTTGGGTGCAGCAAGTAAATTTAGTTGGTTGTGGCAAACTTAGACTGGTCAGTAGTATCAATACTTTTTACACTTAAGTAGAAAAGAGGGAACTGGTTGCAATAACATTATCCCTATTGTTTTCCTCTTTGTTGGCCAATGAGTTTATTATTCTTGAATTAAAGTGTTTTGTGCCCACAAAGTAGATAGCATGGTTGTTCTATTAGATCTATAAGTGTTTGTCTCTCTCAATTCTTGTGCTTGCTACTAAACCTTGTACTGAGAGGAGATACTTCTCGTGCATCCAAAACCCTGAACCAAAGCACTCCATTCGTGTCCACCATAACTACCTATCATGTAGTGTTCGCACTACTCCAAGTACATTTTCTCGTGTGCTACCTTTAACTATTCAAAACTATTATTATATCCCTTTTTGTGTCACTGTTCACCAAGCTCATAAGGACGTGGTAGCAGATGTGTCATCTTCCATGCTAACTGATTTACAAGGATTGGCAGCTTCATCTGCTTCTCCACCTTTTATTTTGCATTAAAAGAGCTGGTTAGTCCACCCTATAAATAAATAAATAAATAAATAGACACTCCTCCACGGTGATTGTTGGTCGGCAACCGAGGATTCGGTCAAGCCATGGTTTGTGGAAAGAAATGGTTGGGAGGAGTGTCATCAATAAGTGCTTGTTACAAGTGCAGTTCTATAAACTCTCGGAACCGCTCTAAAAGTTAATTAGTATGGAAGATGACAAGGATTCTACCACTGATTTGTTGACCAATAGCATACACCTCTCAAAGCAATATTTTTACACTCTCTATGCCTTCGGGAACTAAAAAGCTCTAGCACACGTTTTAATCCCTGCTTCCCTCTGCGAAGGGCCTATCATTTATTTATTGTTGAGTCAGTAAACCTATTCCCTCTATCCCGAGCAAGCACTCGAATTGTTATAGATACAATCATTTATAGTTCATAATATTTCCTATCATGTTTTGTCTACTTTGCTTGAGCACATGAAGTTTTATCTTTGAGAATATGACTTTGACAGTTTTCTTTGGAATGTGAAAGGAACAGTGATGATTGAGCAACTCTATTTCTGCAATATAGCTCTAGTATAAAGACTCTTCTTGAAAGATAAGTTAGAATGTTGATTGTTCTCTGACCAAGAACACAGTTTGCCACATCCAATTGGTTTGCTTAATGTACCTTTATTTGTGGTTGTTCCATTACTTGTTCCAAGTTAAGTAGAATGTGTAGAGACTGCTGTTTAAAATGACTTGTTTAGCTGAGTAAATACTGATGCTTCTTGTCCGTATTCTTTATTATCGACACTTCACTCCATAAACATGTGGACTTGTTTACTGAGCTCAGTTTTCGCTTGGGGACAAGCGAGTCTAAGCTTGGGGGGAGTTGATACGTCCATTTTGCATCACTATTTTATATCATAATTTGTCATTATCTATCCTTATATTTCATATTAATACATGATACTTATGTTATTTTGCCTTATTTTGCATGTTTGATGATTATTGGGAATTATCCTTCCGGAGTCAGGTTTCTGCTGGAAAAAGCGTCGTCAAGTCAGCATATCAGCGGAACTCCAAAAATCACGAAACCAATTCTGGGGGTCTTATAATGTCAGATGCCGGAGGCAGCCAAAAGGAGGCAGCCAGGTGGGCCAGGTGGGCCCCACGCCACACCTGGGCGCGGCTGGCCTGTGGGCCGCGCCCAGCTATGGCGTGGCCACCTGGGTCCACCCCCCAGGTTGCCTCTTCGCGTATATCTGCCTCCCGAAAACCTAAGCACGGGGGGTACGTCCACGAAATATTCCGCCGCCTCCACGGGACGGAAACCACCGAGAGAGAAAGAGCTCTCTGGCAGGGAGATCCTGCCGGGGAAATTCCCTCCCGGAGAGGGGAAATCATCGCCATCGTCATCACGCTGGACTTCATCGGGATCATCATCACCACCATCCACTGCGCCATCACCATCATCTCCACCGACTCCACATCCATCTTGCTGTAACATCTAGGGCTGTACCTTGTCTAGTTCATTGGGGAGACTCTCCCGGTGTTGATTACTCCTTGTTATTGATGCTATTGAGTTTGTTTGGTGGATTAGTGTTCATGTCCAGATTGTTATTCATTGCCATATCATCTCTGATCATGATCCATATGATGTCTTGTGAGTAGTTTGTAGTTCTTGAGGACATGGGGAAGTCATGTTGTTAGTAGTGAAATAATGCTGCGTTAATATTTAATGGTTTGATATTTAAGTTGTGGTGTCATTCTTCTAGTGGTGTCATGTGAACGTCGACTACATGACACTTCACCTTTATGGGCCTAGGGGAATGCATCGTGTACCTAGCTTGCTAGTTGAGGGGTTGCCGGAGTGACAGAAACCTGAACCCCCGTTAGTAAGATAGTGCACGAGGGAGCGTAGGGTCTCAGAGTTTAAAGCTGTGGTTAGATTTATCTTAATTACTTTTCTGCATTCGCGGATGCTTGCAGGGGGTATAATCACAAGTGCGTATTAGTCCTAGGAAGGGCGGTGCGTTAGCATAGATTCACCCACACAACACTTATCAAAACAATGAAGATTAACCAGTTGCACGAAGCGAAAGCACTTGACGAAATTCGACCCACAAGTATAGGGGATCGCAACAGTCTTCGAGGGAAGTAAAACCCAAATTTATTGATTCGACACAAGGGGAGCCAAAGAATAAATATAAGCCTTAACAGATGAATTGTCAGTTCAGCTGCACCTGAAAGTAGACTTCCTCGACACAGATTATCAGTAGCAACGGTGATATAACAGCAGTAGTAACAAAGTAATAGCAGCAACAGTGTAACAAAGAGCAGCAGTAATTTCAGTAAACAGCAGGATTAAAAGTACTGTAGGCATAGGGACGGATGTACGGGCGTTGCATGGATAAGAGCGCTCATGTAATAATCATAACTCAGGGCATTTGCAGGTAAACAATTATAAAAGCATCCTAGTACTAGTCAAACATAGGCATGTGTTCCGTATATAGTCGTACGTGCTCGCAATGAGAAACTTGCACAACATCTACTGTCCTGCCAGCCCGTTTGCAGCGGGGCCTCAAGGGAAACTACTGGCAATTAAGGTACTCCTTTTAATAAAGTACCGGAGCAATGCATTAACACTCCGTGAACACACGTAATCCTCAAGTCAAAGCCATCCCCTCCAGTTATCCCGGTTGCTGTCACTCCGGGGCCTCGGGTTCCGGACAATAACAGGTGAAAACAACTTGCAGATATGATCTAAAACATAATTATTCTCATGCATCAACAACATGTTCAGATCTGAGATCATGGCACTCGGGCCCTAGTGGCAAGCATTAAGCACAACAAGTTGCAACAATGATAAATAGCACTAACAATGGATACTAGGCACCATGCCCTAACAATCTGGCAACTTATTACATGAACAATCTCATCCAATCCCTACCATCCCCTCAGCCTACAGCAGGGAACTACTCACACATGGATGGGGGAATCATTGATGGTTGATGGAGAGGCGGTGGTGATGACGATGGTGATGATCTCCTCCGAATCCCCGTCCCGGCAGGGTGCCAGAACGGAACTTCTGATCCCCGGAATAGAGATCGCGGCGGCGGCGGAGCGTGGATGTGTTTCGCGAAATATGGTCGAACCCCCCTCGATATTTAGGTCAAGGGCAATATATAGTCCAAAGGGGAGCGTCGGGGGGCGACCGAGGTGGCCACGCCACACTTGGGCGCGGCCCCACCCCCAGCCGCGCCCAGCTATGGCGTGGCTGCCTGGTGTGGCCTCTCCGACTCCCCTTCTGGCTCCGTGGGTCTTCCGGTGAAATATGACGATCGCAATTGTTTTCGGAGTTTTTCTCGAAAGTTGACTTTTCTGCACAAAAAGAAGACACCAGGGCAATTCTGCTGAAAACAGCGTTAGTCCATGTTAGTTGCATCCAAATCATACAAGTTAGAGGTAAAACAACAGCAAAAGTGTTCGGAAAAGTAGATACGTTTTGGACGTATCAACTCCCCCCAAGCTTAGCTTATTGCTTGTCCTCAAGCAATTCAGTTGACAAACTGAACGCGATAAAGAAACTTTTACGAACACATTTGCTTCATATGATGTATACATACTTGAATTATGATTATACTTACTAGCTCATGATAGGAGATATGCATAAGATAAAAGCTTGATAAATATGCAGCCATGAAAAGATTCTAACATACTAAAGGTAAACAACATGGCATATAACTAAGTGCAGGATTGCAATGTTCGTAATTGGGTATGGCAAAGTGGTATCTCGCTTGCCCGAATGTGTGCAGCAAAACATAAATGCCCAGGCACCTCTGAAGTTTACAGGCAGACTAGAAATAAAGCTTATCAAAGATAAAAGCATCAAGCTATGTCACTACTAACCTATTCTGGGACAAGCACATTTCACTAAGAATGACAGTCATGCTCTCAAAGAAGTGCTTTAAAGAAGGATGGTGACTCAACATTAAAATAAAAGATAGGCCCTTCGCAGAGGGAAGCAGGGATTAAATCGTGTGCTAGAGCTTGTTAGTTCCCGAAGGCATATAAAGAGTGTAAAAATAATATTTTGAGAAGTGGTTGCAAGTGTCAACAAATCCGCGATAGAGTTCTTGTCATCTTCCATAACTAACCAACTTTTAGAGCGGTTCCGAAAATTCATATAGTTTGCATTATATCATGCTTACAGATTTTTGACACTCCTCCCAACCTTTTCTTCCACAAACCATGGCTAACCGAATCCTCGGGTGCCGACCAACAATCACCGTGGAGGAGTGTCTATTTTAATATTAAATGATAGGTGGACTAACCAGCTCTTTTGCAAAAATAAAAGTGGACAAGCAGATGAAGCTACTTGTCCTTGGAAATCATTTAGCATGGAAGATGACAAGTTCTACTACCACATCCTTATGAGCTACACGCAGTGACACAAAAAGGGATTGTACAATTTTGAATAGTTAAAGATAGCACACGAAGAAATTTACTTGGAATGGTTTAAAACCATGCATAGGAATTTATAGTGGACTCTTTGGAATAACTTGGTTTTCAGGATTTTGGATGCACAAGCAGCATTCCCGCTTAGTACAGGTGAAGGCTAGCAATAGACGGGGAAGCGACAACAAGAGAGCACAACTGTCATAATCATACTTGCGACAGAATAAAATTAGCAGTGGCATAAAAGTGATACAGAAACTCTGAGTCACAATAGATCGTCGAGGCTTGACTTTTGTTTTGAGTCATAAACATGTGTAAGCATGTGCCAAGTCGAATCAAGTAAAACATTCAGAGGAGGATACCACACTACAATACCACTCTACGAATAAAACAATGCATGCAAATAACTATATGACATATGGTGCACCTTCAGGAGATTAGGATTAATCATGAGAAAACATGGCTATCAAGCATTCATCAAGTAACATAGCCCATACCATAACTACTAAGCGCAATCATATGGACAGGTATGTGTACAAAAATGAAAACAAATACGGTTCATACCAGCCTCTCACCACATCAAGTTGTCGAATATCGTCATTATTGCCCTTCGCTCGCATGACTTGAATGATATAAAATGAAAACCAAGCTCCAGGTGGAGTCACAGACGGCTGTTGAATCTGAAAAGAACTATACAAAACCAAGAAGAACAACAAATATTTTTGGTGTTTTCGAATTTTAAAACAAAGCAAGGAAGAAGCAAATAAAAAGGAAAATATTTTTGGGTTTTTTGAATATCAACTCGAAAATCAAAAAGACAAAATAAAACTACAACTCGAATTACTAAAATAAAAGCATAGAGAAACAACGAAAATATTTTTGGTATTTTTGGGTTTTGAGAAAATAAACACCACAAGCAAGAACAAATAAAAGAAAGCGAAATATGGATATACAAAGAACTGACATGGAGCGAATATAGAAATGAGCGAACTGTCAGTATACGCGTACCTCCCCCCAAGCTTAGGCTTTTGGCCTAATTGGGAGACAATCATCCCCACGGACCCCATGCCGAAGCGTCGTAGGCGGTCGATGAAGAGGATCCTCCTTGCTGGTCAGGGTAATATGGCGCGCCGCCATAATAGGGGACGTCAGGGGCCGCCGGCGGTGGCACCGTAGGCTGCCCCGGCTGCCCATCTGGGTAGAACCGCGCGTGGTATCGCGGCACCACCATCTGTGTGCTCAATTCCTCCCGCGAATATGATAGAGGATCCCTGTAAATACTGAACAAACTTGGTTGCGGTAGAGGAACTTCCAGCTCCGCCTCGTTAGCATAAACAATTCTATAAACCAAGTTATCAAGAGTGGATCCAGATGTAACAAATTTATGTGCTATCATAGCAGAGAGATCAAGTTTTTCAGGAACTAAAATTTCATCAGTAGGATCAGCCTCAAGACTAAAGTCAGCTAAAACACGCGCAGCAATAATGCCTCCAAAAATGGGGCCTTTGGTGGCGAGGCGGCGAGCAACTAAAGCACCAAGATTATAAGTTTTATCGCCCTTCAAAGCAGTAGCAAGAAATGCTAGATGCATATTCGAAATATTACTAGTGTTTTCCCTAGGAAGAACACTTCTAGTTAAGTAGTATAGGAAATACCTTATGGCCGGAAACTGAACATTTCTTATCTTACCACGGTGGGCTGAGCGAGAGTCTCCATAACACAACTCCTGGTAGAGCGCAGTTAGCTCGGATGGCTGCTCCTTAATCTTCTTGGTCGTCCCCGATGGGGCAATACCTATGATCCTGCAAAAATTATCTAGCTCCATAGTACATGCACGATCATAAATTTTAAAATCAACTGTTGGTTTATAAGCTTTGCAGTTAAATTTGAAACTCTCAACAAAGATCTTAGTGAGTCTAGAATATTGGGTCCTGGTATCCCCCATGAATGTTTGTAGACCCACACTCTCAATCATGCTCATGAAGTCCTCATAAATCCCTGCAGCCTGCAAAAATTGAGTACATGGAAAAACAGATGGATGTGGTGCTCCAAGGTCCCCCGAATCATCAATCTCTGGAGTAATAAGATCTTCATTGTAAGATCTCCTAGGAACTTTGGCTTCAGATGACCTGGTCTTCCTTGAGGATGATGGTGCACGCCTCTCAAACAACTCTCCAAAGGAAAATTTCTTCATCTTCCTTTTCTGAAATTTTTCAACAAGTCTCATAAAAAATGATTTTGCAACTATAGAATCAAGGCAACTACTATAGAAACTTGCAAGAGGGCTACACATGCATCAAGGATAATTAATCTAAGCATAGAACAAGCATGCAAGCTCACTTAACCAGCAACATACAGCAGCAAAATACTCTAGAAATACAACACTAAACAAAATTCTACTTGGATAATCGAAGGAGTCACATACCGGTGAGTAAACAAGCAAAGTTTCAGCAACTGAAATGGGCTGAGCAAGGAGATCGAAAAATTCGAGCTCAAGAGCAGCAGGAACACGAGTTTGAACAATGGATATGAGTTTGGTCGGGAGAGAGAAAGAAAGGGGAGGAATCTCACCTTGTGGAGGCTCAGGTGGGACCCACGCCACAGGGGGGCGCGGCCTCCACCCCTGCCGCGCCGAGCTATGGCGTGGCAGCGTGGTGGGTCCCCCTGGTCAGCCCCAGGTACTACCACGTTGCATTTTTCAAAATAGGAATTTACGTAAAATTTTCAGATTTTTCTGACAACTTTCAATTTCGAGCAAAAACTGGGCACTTAAAATTCTAAACAGCAGCTAAGCAAAATTTTAACCACACTAAACAACATTCTAAAAATTTATAAAGACAGCAATATAACAGAAGGTATAACAGATGAGAAAGAGAGAATGTGGTTTAACAATTTTATGCAACTAAAATGTATTTGTCAACAAGGTTGATCAAGTCTTGCCACCAAATATATTTTATTTGACATAAAAGAATTAAACTACATGATACCATTATGTTACCTTATATTGAATAGATATTGTCCCAACCATAATACTTTCATATCCTTCATGGTGGTCATAAATAGGACAATCAATACTTCCAACTTTGATAGTTTTATAACTTGCAATTGAGCTAACTCCACATAATACATTTTGCTTCTTGGGAAAATAAACAGTATGCTCTTTGTCATTGACATTAAAAGTAACTTTCCCTTTATTGCAATCAATAACAGCTCCTGCAGTATTAAGAAAAGGTCTACCAAGAATAATGGACATATTATCATCTTCAGGCATATCCAACACAACAAAGTCAGTCAAAATCAAACAGTTGGTAGTAACTTGAACAGGAACATTTTCACATATACCAACAGGAACAGCAGTAGATTTATCAGCCATTTGCAAAGATATATCAGTTGGTATCAATTTATCTAAATAAAGTCTCTTATAAAGAGAGAAAGGCATCACACTTACTCCAGCTCCAAGATCACAAAGTGCAGTTCTAACATAATTATTTTTAATAGAGCAAGGAATAGTTGGTATACCTGGATCTCCAAGTTTCTTTGGAACCTTACCATTGAAAGAGTAATTAGCAAGCATGGTGGAAATCTCCTCATTAGGAATTTTCCTCTTGTTAGAAACAATATCCTTCATGTATTTCGAATAAGGAGGCAGCTTAATAGCATCAGTCAAAGGAATTTGCAAAAACAAAGGTTTCATCCACTCACAAAACTTGTTGTAGTGTTCTTCTTCCTTGGATTTATGTTTCTTATTAGGAAAAGGCATTGATTTTTGCACCCAAGGTTCTCTTTCTTTACCATGTTTCTTAGCTACAAAATCCTCTTTAGTGCAATTTTTATTTTCAGTGTCACTATCAGAATCGCTCTCAACCTCTTCATTATTATTAGCATTGTTTCTATCATTATCATTAACAGGTTCATTACCATTTTCAGTTTCAGCATCAGACACAGATATACTATTAGGATCACTAGCAGGTTCTTTTTCCTTAATAGTTTCAGAAGACTCTACAGCAGGTTTATGTTTCTTCTTCTTTTTCTTAGAAGGAGAGCTGGGCCTTTCAGCTAATTGAGAATCTTGTTCAATTCTTTTAGGATGTCCCTCAGGATACAAAGGATCTTGAGTGGAAGCTCCACTCCTAGTTGCTATTCCAAAAGCATGTTTTCCATTACTATTAGAATTTTTAGCTAGCAAGTCTTTTTGTACTTTAGTAATTTGCTCCATTTGAGTTTGAACCATACTAAGATGTTTAACTAGACCTTTAATGTCATTTACAGTTCTTACCAAAACATCTTGCAAATTACTAATAATACGAGAATTTTCTAACAGATGATTTTCTACTCTCATATTAAAATGCTCCTGCTTAACAATAAAATTATCAAGTTCATCTAAGCATTGATCAGGAGGCTTACCATAAGGAATATCACCAGCATCGAAATATTGTAGAGAGTGTACCTCAATTGAAGGTGGAGGAGTCGGCTTACATAAGTCTTCTATTGGAGGTAAATTTTTAACATCTTCAGATTTAATACCCCTCTCCTTGAGAGTCCTCTTGGCTTCTCTCATTCCTTCATTATCAAGTTCAATAACACCTCTCTTTCTTGGTGTAGGCACTGGCGCAGGCTCTGGTGTGGGAGTGGGTTCAGCTATAACCCAATCTTCATAATTTTGGCTAATCTTAGCCATTAATTCCTCAGCTTCATCTGGAGTTCGTTTCCTGAAAACACAACCAGCACAACTATCCAGGAATGTCCTAGATTCATCGGTTAGTCCATTATAAAATATATCAAGAAGTTCATTTTTAGGTATATCATGTCCAGGTCGAACTCTAAGCAAATAACAAAACCTTGACCAAGTTTCAGAAATATTTTCTTCCTGCAATTGCTTGAAGTTAAAAATTCTCTGCAAAGCAACATGTTGAACACTAGCAGGATAATATTTATGGAAGAAAACATCAACCAATCCTAAAGGATTTTTAATACAACCGGGAGACAAATTACCAAACCAAGCTTTAGCATCGCCTTTCAGAGAGAAAGGAAAAATTTTGGTAACAAAATAGGTGCGCAATTTAATATCATCAGAGAACAAACTACTTAAAGTAGATAACTTGTTCATATGTTCCATAGCACTTTCATCTTCAGCACCACAAAAAGGATCTTTCTCTACCACAGATATAAAGGACAAATCCACAGAAAAGTCATAATCCTTATCAGTTATACGAATAGGAGATGTTGCAAACTCAGGATCAGCAGACAATTTGTAGCTAACAGTGTGTTTTTTCAGAAAATCCATTATAGTGGCAGAATCAGCAGAAGAGTCAAGATTCCTGCATTTTTCAGCAAAAGCTTCATCTACTTCTATATAATCTTCCTCGGGGTCATCATCATCGATGAATTCCCTCGACTCAGGAGAAGCAACAGGTGTGACAACATTTTCATTAGGCATTTCAGAATTTTCAATAAGTCTAGACCTAGCAATCGTAGCATCTAGAAAAGGACCTAACGAACCAGTTTCACTAAGCACAGTAGAAGCATCATCAAATTCATCAGAAACAGTTTCAGATTCAGTAGTGCCAACACGCGAAGCAGGTGCGTGTGGCGGTGTAACCAGTTGATTAATAACAGATGGTGAATCAAGAGCAGCAGCGGAGTTCAGAGCCGTACCTTTCCTTGTAGTGGATGGCAGAATAGCCACCTTCTTGTCATGAGTTTTCCCCATGATAAATGGATTGCAGCAAAGGATATCACTTCCAGATGAACTTATAAATAAAGCTATGCTCCCCGGCAACGGCGCCAGAAAATAGTCTTGATGACCCACAAGTATAGGGGGTGTATCGCAGTACTTTCGATAAATAAGAGTGTCGAACCCAACGAGGAGCAGAAGGTGCTGGCAAGTAGTTTTGATCAAGAATTCACTGTAAAATCTAGCAGACAGGTTTTCAGTAGTATTCGAAATAGCAGGTAAAAACAATGCAAGTAAATAAACGAGTGCGACAACAAATGCAGCGAGTGGCCCAATCCTTTTGAGTGCAAAGGACAAGCCGAGTGTGTTACTTATAAGACACAAATGTTCCTGAGGACACATGGGAATTTCGTCAAGTGCTTTCGCTTCGTGCAACGGGTTAATCTTCATTGTTTTGATAAGTGTTGTGTGGGTGAATCTATGCTAACGCACCGCCCTTCCTAGGACTAATACGCACTTGTGATTATACCCCCTGCAAGCATCCGCGAATGCAGAAAAGTAATTAAGATAAATCTAACCACAGCTTTAAACTCTGAGACCCTACGCTCCCTCGTGCACTATCTTACTAACGGGGTTCAGGTTTCTGTCACTCCGGCAACCCCTCAACTAGCAAGCTAGGTACACGATGAATTCCCCTAGACCCATAAAGGTGAAGTGTCATGTAGTCGACGTTCACATGACACCACTAGAAGAATGACACCACAACTTAAATATCAAACCATTAAATATTAACGCAACATTATTTCACTACTAACAACATGACTTCCCCATGTCCTCAAGAACTACAAACTAATCACAAGACATCATATGGATCATGATCAGAGATGATATGGCAATGAATAACAATCTGGACACGAACACTAATCCACCAAACAAACTCAATAGCATCAATAACAAGGAGTAATCAACATCGGGAGAGTCTCCCCAATGAACTAGACAAGGTACAGCCCTAGATGTTACAGCAAGATGGATGTGGAGTCGGTGGAGATGATGGTGATGGTGCAGTGGATGGTGGTGATGATGATCCCGATGAAGTCCAGCGTGATGACGATGACGATGGCGATGATTTCCCCTCTCCGGGAGGGAATTTCCCTGGCAGGATCTCCCTGCCAGAGAGCTCTTTCTCTCTCGGTGGTTTCCGTCCCGTGGAGGCGGCGGAATATTTTGTGGACGTACCCCCTGTGCTTAGGTTTTAGGGAGGCAGATATACACGAAGAGGCAACCTGGGGGGTGGACCCAGGTGGCCACGCCATAGCTGGGCGCGGCCCACAGGCCAGCCGCGCCCAGGTGTGGTGTGGGGCCCACCTGGCCCACCTGGCTGCCTCCTTTAGGCTGCCTCCGGCATCTGACATTATAAGACCCCCAGAATTGGTTTCGTGATTTTTGGAGTTCCGTTGATATGCTGACTTGATGACGCTTTTTCCAGCAGAAACCTGACTCCGGAAGGATAATTCCCAATAATCATCAAACATGCAAAATAAGGCAAAATAACATAAGTATCATGTATTAATATGAAATATAAGGATATATAATGACAAATTATGATATAAAATAGTGATGCAAAATGGACGTATCAGCTATCCACCTCGGTATCCGACACGAAATCTCGCCCAGCAGCAGCAAAATGTCGAGCATGTCCAGCAGCCACAAGGTGTTGACCAGGTAGCTAACCGTTATGATGATGGTTACTCGGCTATGGAGAAAGCCGGGTATCCGAGATATGAAGGTGCACTGGGATCTTGGTTGGGACCTCGCCAGTTGTCACCAAATGATGCACGCTACAAGTTGGACAGGATCTATATGTCCGAGATGCTGGAAGAGCAAGGTCCACCTGGCCCTGCATGCTTTGGAGCTCGGATCATGAGGGAGCCACCGGTGCGGCACTTTCAGTTAAACCGAGGCGCAAAGACATATGACGGCAGTACTAAGCCGGAGGACTGGCTGACAGATGATGTGTCGGCAGTGCATATCGCGGGAGGAAACCACCGATGGGCGGTGAGGTATATCCCGCAAATGTTGGAAGGGCCAGCCCGGATCTGGTTGAACAACCTGCAAGAGGGCAGCGTTGATTGCTGGCTGGACTTTGAAGAAGCATTTGTTAGTAACTTCTCCAGCACATATAAGAGACCGAATCGTCCTCAGCAGCTTGCGATGTGCAAGCAGAGGGATAATGAAACTGACCGGGATTACTTGACCCGGTGGAGTACTATTCGCAATTCCTGTGAAGGAGTTGTGGAGGCGCAGGCCATATCTTGGTTTGCCCAGGGGTGCCGACACGGCTCCATGCTCTGACAGAAGTTGCAGAGGGAGATGCCGGCCACCCTGGCCGAGACAATCCGGATTGCGGATAGCTATGCGCTGGGTGATCCGATGCAACCCTTACTGAACTCGGTGGAACCGAGTAGAAGATACCCGGTGAATAACAGACCCGGACCAGTCAGGCAGAACGATCGCCTGGACTTCGGTAACAAGAGGAGAGAGCCGGATTACCGGTATGGCTCAAACCAGGTTGCCGCGGTAAACCAAGACCAACCAGATGTCGGCAGTAGCTAGCGTCCGAAGAATAACAGCCCAGCATGGGGCCAGAATCAAGAAGGAAAGAAGCCATGGAGTGACCAGAAGCAGTCCTTCACTTATGAGGCTATGTTGGATGGACCTTGCAGTTTCCACACCCAAGACATCCGCAGGCCAGCAAACCATACAACTCAGCAGTGCAGCTGGTATCAGCGCACAAGGGGGGAGGAGGAGCTAGAGCCGGAGGAAATCAGGCGGGGGTACCTCAGAGAATTCCGCCGAGGCAAAACTTACCGCTCACCGGAGCAAATGCTATCCCGGTGAATCCGACAGCTCAGAGGCAAGAAGATCCGAAACCTATGAATCAGGTGAATGTCGGAGGAAACAACAACAACAATGGTCCCAGCAGGCAGGGAGAGTATCTCCAGGGAGATTACATAGAAGCTCATCAGAGCTATGTGGTCTTTGTGACCGAGCCAACTGACAAGAAGAGCCTGCATCGGCGTGCACTGGAGGTGAACGCAGTTATGCCGGCGGTGCCGAAGTATATGCACTGGTCCGAGCAAGAGATCAGTTGGAGCAGAAGGGATCATCCCCGAGTTATGCCAACTCCGGGAGGTTACGCATTGGTAGTAGATCCGACATTCTTTGGACCTACTATCAATGTCCGATTCACCCGAGTTCTCATTGATAATGGGAGTGCTATCAATATCATGTACCGAGACACCATGGTGAATATGGGTATCTCGGCAAATATGCTGCAGCCGAGTTCTACAACCTTTCATGGTATAGTGCCGGGTGTTTCATGTGCACCTATTGGCAAAATTTGGGTTGATGTGTTGTTTGGCACCAAGGAAAACCGCCGAACTGAGAGCATCCAGTTTGAGGTGGTGGACCTCGAGAGTCCATACCACGCTTTACTCGGCAGGCCTGCGCTGTCCAAGTTCATGATATCAACCCATGTGGGTTACCTCAAGATGAAAATGCCAGGTCCTAATGGCATCATCACCATCTCGGGTGACTACAAGCGTGCACTGGAGTGTGCCTCGGCTGGATCGTGCTTGGCCGAGTCGCTGATTATCGCTGCAGAGAAGAAGAAGATCCACGAAGTGGTGGCATTGGCTCAGTCCGTGCAACTCAGCATGCCGGGTTCGGCTAACCCGGAGCAGAGTGCGACTTTTGATTTGCCAAAGGAGACCAAGAAGATCAACGTTGACCCGGCATTTCCGGACCACAACATCATCATTGGTACCGGGTTAACGGAGAAATAGGAAGGCGAGCTCAGTCACTTCCTGTCGTGGGATTGTCACGCAGATGTCATGGAGATGACTCCGTAGAGTTGGGGATTAAGCGATCGAGCGTCTCCGAGCTAAGGATCACAGGCACGAGGAAGACGATGTTTTTTACCCAGGTTCGGCCCCTCAATGTGAGGTAAAGACCTACGTCCTGCCTATCCTAGATTGGTATTGATATGAATATGGTGTTACAAGGGGTTGGCGATCGATGTGTCGAGTCGCCTATCTCTGGATGTATGAGATCTAGGGTTTGGAGCTTTTTTAGCTTGGGGTTCTACGTCCTTGGAGTCCACCTTATAAAGACGATGGCTCGCAAGGTTACAAGGAAACTTCTCTCCCAAGGAAAGTATGAGCCGGAGTCCTACTTGGAGACTAAGTAATGTAATTTCGTGTCCTCCAAGTTATGTCTTCTCCTGCCAGATAAGCCTGCGCCAGTTAAGTCTGCACCAGTTAAGCCGCGCCTGTTAAGCCGCGCCTGTTAAGCCGCACCAGTTAAGCCGCGCCTGTTAAGCCACGCCTGTTAAGTCTCCACCAGCTTACGTCTTGATAAGTTCGTACGTCGGCTCATACTCAATTAGGTATTCCCCCGACATTAGCCCCCAAGCTTCCGGGTGATTCGTAGAGTCAGGCGGAAGATCTTGACTTGATGTTGATGATTTTGCCGACTTGAGTATGTAGAGCTTGGTGACTTACTGATGATGAGGCGCGAGTGTAGCGGCTTATTGAGATGCTGATGTAGAAACGCTGACTCGCATATGTTTGTTGATGTACTATCACAGGCATTCGAGGCCATGCACAAGTCTTCCTCACTTGCTATTTGAACACTTCTGTTTAGTCGCATTGAAGCTGCAGAATCGCGATAAGTTCTCCACGAAAATTATATAAGGTGTCGGCGAAGCCTTTGGTGAAAACCACCTTTTCCTGTTGGATGTAAGACTGAGCTAAAATCATAAGAATAATAACTTATGAGCATCAAGATATATTAACCAAATATGTATATGGTGCTAAGTCATAAACATCGAAGTAGAAAATACCATAGGCATAAATAAGCTGGGCAATCATTAGAATAATAATATGTCATGTTATCATGACGAGCCATTTGAGCACATGTTGAATCATAGCGGCTTAAGGGTATATAGCCACAGCCTGTATTAAAAGATTTCTGAGTCACTAGTTTGACTCGCAAATGGATATGTATATTCTCATGTGCTGCAAAAAATTAAATCTACATATAATCATGGTATATGAGTATAATAAAGACCGCCAGATATGCATGGTGGATGTGTAGCCCCCGAGGGCCGGGTTGCATGCTTGATCATGCTGATCGGGACTCAAAAAATATCTCAACTTAGATAAAAACTTAATTGTCCTAGCCCCCAGGCGTTAAGCAGGCATGCTTTTGTCATCCTGCTTGATGTCATATCCTGCAATAATTTGAGCAAAAATGTTGCTTTCAAGATAATAATGATATTTGGAGTAGAGCGAAATTGCTTATAAACTCCGAACTGTGAAGTATTAGTCGAGCAGCCAGGAAAAAAGATAATCCCAGTCAAGACTCTAGATATAAATTAAGGAATCATCCTTAAAAAATTCCACTTGATGTGGCTGTAGTTAAATAAATAATGGTGGCTTCAACAACCAATATAAGGAGATAATTATCTCAATCATAAAAATTTGGCCATGCCAGAACTCGTACGGCCGAGTTATAGGTTCCTGTTAAATCAAAAGGCAAAGCCCCCAAGGAAACAATGATAATAAGTTGATAATAATATGTTAGCCTTGGCGGCTGGTAATAATTATGATAAAAAGTTAGTACTCCGCATAATAGCATATGGTACCCTGCATGATAGCATAGTATAATTTGCATGATAGCAAATGATATGTCTCATGATGCAAATGATATGTTGCATGATGCAAATGATATGTTGCATGCTATTTTGCATGATAGCAAATGGTTGCATAATAGCAATTAGCTGCATGATAGCAACTGGTAAGATGCATGATAGCATATTGTACGATGCATGATAGCATGTACTTGACTCAGTATTTCCCAGATCTAATGTGTGTTCAGCGTCGAGAACGGCCATGATAGGCATCAGACTCGATTGACGCCACACGCGGGTACTTTAGTCCTTCTGAATTATCTCTATTACCGTTAAGTAGGTCTTCGCGCGGCTCAGAATTTTCCAGGTAAAAAATGCGTCTTCAGGGTCGCTGGCGGCCATGATAGGCGATCACACTCGATTGACACCGCACCCCAGTACTTTGGCCGCATAGTGCAAAGATACTTCTGACTTAAGGCGAGAATAACCAGGATTATTGCGTTTAACGGCTGCAACAGCCGTGACGAGCTCTAATTAGATTTAATGATAACCAGCTCTGATTAGCTGTAAATGTGATACAACGAGTCACCTGTTTAACTCAAATATCGATAAGATAATGATTCGTTAATAACCCATATACTGATGTAATGATGAGCTGTTTGCGACTCATAAAATGATATGGGGGTAAATCGCTATGCGACTCATAAATTGATATGACAATAAGTCGATGGTGATTAATAAAATGATATGATGATAAATCATGAAATTATATAACGATCAATCATAAATTGATATAATAATAAGTCATAGAATGACAAATAAATCGCCAAATATCAATGCTTGAACATGTAGTGGTGATCTTGATATTCAATGCAAGCTGTAAATAGCTAGACTTTGTAATGCGAGTTATAAAGAACTCTAATTTGACGAATGTATTGAGAAGTAGATGTAATTAAATCTACAAAAGCTGATATGAATTTAAAGTCTACGACATGATATAATATGAGTCGCAAAGACATTTAATAAAAGGCATAATAACCTAAAAATGCAGCCCCCGAGATAAACTCGAAGAGAACTTAATTTTACTGATAAAAGTAAAAGTCTGCGAAAGTTGAGCATAATAGCAACTTATCTTATTTTGTGCTCCTGGCGTTGATGTCGCGTCATAATCCGCGGCACGTAGATGGATGAAATAGGCCACGGTGGCATTTGAAATTGACCATGACTTGTTAGTGGGGATAAACCGCATCCGCATTGATGAAGGAATCTTCACAGGTGAGCTGTCCAATGAATCGCCACCGTTGTTAATATTGATAAGCCGCACCCCACTATTGAGTCGCCATGCTTCGTATTGATGTCCAGCAACTTGAACTGTCTTTGATCCCATACGCATGGATGCTGCTGAAGGATTCCATGCACAGGAGTCGCTTTGGCCGGTGCGTCAATGAGTCGCGCGCGAGTTTAGCGGTGATGATACTACGTGAGCCGTCTCTGTCATCTGAGCTAGAGCCGTCGGAGATGAACTCGCCTTGGTCCTCTTATCCCAGCTGCCGGCCTACTTTAGTGCATGTACGTGCTTCCTTTTTTTTCTGATCAACTTTCTTTGATCCGTATGTGTGATCCAAACTCTTAAGAGTTCTAGATGTTCACGTCTTTTGCTTTCAGGCAAAATTGTGCCATGCATGTAATAGCAGCCATCTGGTTAACTGATTTGGTATTTTTCCTTTATGCTCACGTACGCCATCCATAGCTTGAAGCAGTACTTGGTGATCATGCCGATTTTTCCTTCAATCCATGTGAGCGCGTGCGAATCAAAATTGGCAAGTCTTTACATGGTAGTATCAATACGTATACCACTTGGTAACCAATCAATTTGCCCGCTGCCGCAGCTGATTTTTTCCTTTGCTGAACTGAATTAGCACCTTTAGTTGAAGAAGATTCTACTCCTCTGGGTTTGATCCGGCCGTTGGGCTGGTGGCCTCCTCTTTCCTTATTTGACGTGACGTGGTTGAACGCTAGCAACTTGAGTAGGCTTTTCCCTCATAGGAGTTGGACGCATGTGCGTCGGGTCTTGAACTAATTTGGCTGATCATTGATGTCTGGGAAAGTTCGCCCACAGCTTGCAGTGCTTGGACTCCCGATGGATTGACGTACGGGAGATGGGCAGGGGCCTTCTTTCTTTTGGACAGCTTCTTGACAATGTGGAAGCCGTACGCGACTCGAAGTCAGGATGAGTCGCTAGTGGTGGATTCGCGAACTGGCCTAGATGCAAAACTTGCTGCAGTGCGTGAGCCGCTGAGGGAGATCTAACCGTTGAAATTGTCTCAAATTTCTTGGAGGGCTTCGCGATTGTGTTCCGCAGGTTTCCACCGGAGGGATCTTCGAATTGATGTCCGAGTCGACCTCGATAATTATTTTCCCAAAGTCGCGCGGAGTTCCGTCAGATTTCGACAGGGCTTCAGTGTTTGAGTCGCCCACGGAGATCTAACCGTTGGAATCCGATGCCCTTAGAAAAGCTGCTAGGAAACTCGATTTCGCATCTTTCTACCAAAGGGATCGTCGAGATGAGTTTCGAGCCGCCGCCGGTGATGTCCGCCATGCAGGCGTTGCTGCTATCCTGTAACCCGCGGGTGAGGGGCGTTGTCGAAGTTGAGCCCCGAATCGTGCGGTCGAATTTCTCCATGCTTCCTACTCGAGCTTGAGGTAGATCTTGATGTAGATGTTGATGCCGCCGAATCGTTTAGACCAGCGTGATGTCAAAGTCGCCGAGCTTGAATCGATGACGAAATCCTCCGTCCCTGGCACAGATCCAGCGCGGAACATGACGCTCTTAACCGCAGGCCCCACGGTGAGCGCCAACTGTCGTGGGATTGTCACGCAGATATCATGGAGATGACTTCGTAGAGTTGGGGATTAAGCGATCGAGCATCTCCAAGCTAAGGATCACAGGCACGAGGAAGACGATGTTTTTTACCCAGGTTCGGCCCCTCAATGTGAGGTAAAGACCTACGTCCTGCCTATCCTAGATTGGTATTGATATGAATATGGTGTTACAAGGGGTTGGCGATCGATGTGTCGAGTCGTCTATCTCTGGATGTATGAGATCTAGGGTTTGGAGCTTTTTTAGCTTGGGGTTCTACGTCCTTGGAGTCCACCTTATAAAGACGATGGCTCGCAAGGTTACAAGGAAATTTCTCTCCCAAGGAAAGTATGAGCCAGAGTCCTACTTGGAGACTAAGTAATGTAATTTCGTGTCCTCCAAGTTATGTCTTCTCCTGCCAGATAAGCCTGCGCCAGTTAAGTCTGCACCAGTTAAGCCGCGCCTGTTAAGCCGCGCCTGTTAAGCCGCACCAGTTAAGCCGCGCCTGTTAAGCCGCGCCAGTTAAGCCGCGCCTGTTAAGCCGCGCCTGTTAAGTCTCCACCAGCTTACGTCTTGATAAGTTCGTACATCGGCTCATACTCAATTAGGTATTCCCCCGACACTTCCTCCGTGAGAACCGGGATATCTTTGCACGGTCTAATCAGGACCTGCCAGGTGTTCCGAGGGAGTTGGCTGAGCACTCTTTATTCGTTAGACCGGATATGAAACCGGTGAAGCAACCTATGCGACGTCTCTCGGACGAGAGGAGAAAGGTGATAGGTGATGAACTGGCCAGATTACTTGCATCTGGTTTCATCATGGAGGTGCTGCACCCGGACTGGTTGTCTAACCCGGTCCTGGTGGAAAAGAAAAAAATGACCCGAACGTGGCCATTGTGTGGCGCATGTGTATTGATTACACAAACTTGAGCAAGGCATGTCCTAAGGATCCATTCCCGCTGCCTCGGATTGATCAAGTGATCGATTCCACAGCCGGGTGTGAGCTGTTATCCTTTGTAGATGCGTATTCTGGTTTTCACCAGATACCACTGAACCCTGCTGATCAAATGAAAACTGCTTTTATCACCCCTTACGGGGCTTATTGCTATCCATGTCATGACATTTGGTTTGAGAAATGCTGGTGCTACTTACCAGAGATGTATGCAAAAATGCTTGCATGATCAAATAGGCAAAAATGTGCAGGTGTATGTCGATGACATTGTCATCAAGTCTAAGGAGAAATCCACTCTGATTGATGATCTCAGAAACATTTGCGAATCTAAGGAAATTCCGGATAAAACTTAACCCGGACAAATGTACATTTGGTGTGCCGGCAGGCAAGTTACTCGGTTTCCTCGTATCGAGCCGAGGTATCGAGGTGAACCCGACAAAAATCCGTGCTATTGAAAGCATGAGGTTACCGACATGTCTCAAGGACGTGCAGAAATTCACCGGATGTTTGGCATCCTTAAGTCGGTTTGTTAGCAGGTTGGGAGAAAAGGCATTGCCTTTGTATCAGCTCATGAAGAAAACCACCCACTTCGTGTGGACCCCGCAAGCAGATGCGGCGTTCACCGAGCTAAAAAAGATGCCGGCAACTGCGCCGATACTGGCCTCACCATTACCCAAAGAGCCGATGTTGCTCTACATTGCAGCCACAAACCGGGTTGTGAGTGTCGTATTAGTAGTGGAGCGAGAAGAAGATGGCAAAACTGTGCAAAGGCCGGTATATTACCTGAGCGAGGTGATCTCGTTGTCCAAGCAGAACTATCCTCACTACCAGAAGATGACATATGGTGTCTATCTGGCTGCTAAGAAGTTGAAACATTACTTCCAAGAGCATTCAATCACTGTGGTATGTGAGGCTCCTATCTCGGAGATCATTGGGTGTAAAGATGCAACTGGCCGAGTAGCCAAGTGGGCTATCGAGGTGTCCCCTTACACTCCTCACTATGAAAGAAGAGATGCCATTAAATCTCAGGCACTGCCGGATTTCTTGGTGGATTGGGCCGAAATGCAATATGAGCCACCATTGCCTGACTCCAATTACTGGAGAATGCACTTTGATGGTTCCAGGACGAAAATTGGTTTAGGTGCCGGGGTAGTCCTTACCTCGCCTAAGCGGATCAACTGAGATATGTGTTGCAGATTCATTTTGCGGCATCTAACAATGTGGCCGAGTATGAGGCACTTGTTCATGGGCTCAATGTGGCCAAAGAAATTGGTATTCGCCGGATAGAATGTTTCGGAGACTCGGATCTGGTGGTGCAGCAAGTCTCGGGAAATTGGGATGCTTTAGACGCCAACATGGCGTTGTATCGGTTTCATGTCCAGAAGATCTCGGGGTTCTTTGAAGGTTGCGAGCTCACGCATATACCTCGGGCTGAAAACGAAGCCGCCGATGTACTGTCCAAGCTAGGTTCATCCGGGATCCAATTCCACCCGGCATAGCCTTGGAGCATTTGAGGAAGCCATCAATCAAACCATCGCCCGAGTCCGAGTCAATCTTTATCCCGGCGAAACCGGAGTCTGGTGCTGTTCCCATGGACATCGATGTCGGATGTATTTGGGAAAACCCGGGGACTGCTTGGCAGAACTCGGGGACTGGTTACTCAATCTCGGAAGAAGCAATGTCGGTTGATCTCATGGAGGTGGATGATCCGGTCTTTCCTGTGCGTCCTGTGCCGGAGTGGGCACAACCAATAATGGCATATATGATGGACGGGAGTTTGCCAAGTAATGAAGTTGAGGCCAGGCAAGTGCAAAGAAGATCCAAGGCATACACCATCATCAACCAGGAGTTATACAAGAGAAGTGTGACCGAGGTACTGCAGCGCTGTGTCGAGCCGCAGGAAGGGCAAGAGATGCTCCTGGAGATTCATCAGGGAGAGTGTGGTCATCATGCTTCATCAAGAGCCTTGGTGGCTAAAGTATTCCGGCATGGGTTTTATTGGCCCAGTGCTTTGAATCAGGCAGAAGATATCGTCCGAAAGTGTGAGGGATGTCAGAGATTTGCTAAGAAGATCCACCTGCCAGCTTCGGCACTCAAGACAATTCCAATCACTTGGCCCTTTGCAGTTTGGTGTCTGGATATGGTGGGAGAGTTCAGGCCAGCCCGAGGTAACATGACTCATATGCTGGTGATGGTGGACAAGTTCACCAAATGGATCGAGGTAAAGCCAATCAGGAAGTGTGATGGTCACACAGCTGTGTCCTTTTTGAAGGACATCATTTTGAGATATGGTTACCCCCATAGCATTATCTCGGATAATGGCACAAACTTTGCTGTGGGAGAGTTTGCTCGGTTCTGTGCGGAAAAAAGAATTCGGTTGGACATAGCCTCGGTGGCACACCCAGAGGCAAATGGGCAAGTGGAAAGAGCAAATGCGTTGGTATTGGCCGGTATCAAAGCCCGGTTGATTGAACCACTGTTGCGAACTCCGGGATGCTGGATAGAGGAGATACCAGCAGTGTTGTGGGGTCTAAGGACCACACCGAATCGTTCAACTGGCTATACGCCATTTTTTCTGGTCTATGGAGCAGAAGCGGTCCTGCCGACCGACATGGAGTATGACTCGCCGAGAGTGGCGCTGTACACTGAAACCGAGGCAAAAGAAGCTCGGGAAAATGATGTTGATTTGCTCGAAGAAGCACGAGAACTGACCTTATCTCGGTCAGCTATATATCAGCAAAATCTCCGACGCTATCATAGCCGGAAGATCAGCCCTCGGGTATTCCGAGAGGGAGATTTGGTGCTGAGGCTAGTGCAACGCAAAGCAGGCCGACACAAGTTGTCACCTCCATGGGAGGGACCATTCATTGTGAGCAAGGCGCTACACATGATTCATACTATCTTATAGATGCGCAGGCACCGAGGAAAAATGTGATGGACAAATCCGGAGAGGAGACCAAAAGACCCTGGAATGTAGCTCTACTCCGCCCTTTTACTCATAAGGGCGCAATGTATGTATCTCGGTTTTCCTTTGAATAAAATGCCGGCACTCCGAAAAGAAACTCGGGGACTGCCTTTGTCTATATGCTTGTGTTTTATCTCGGTTTTATCTGTGTTGTTCATATGTCGGATGATTTTGAGACCTCGTTTCAAAGTTCAAGTAATGTATGCTATTTTTTGTGATCTTGTGACTCGACTGACGAACGCCGAAATGGCAGTCAAGAGCAGAGGTTATGGTATATGGTAAACATGAAAATGGACTCGGGGACTCGGTCCTAAAAAGATCCGACATATGTCGTTTACTAACCCGGTTTTTTTTCCTTTTCTTTGTGTCGGATGACTCTAAACCTTACCTCAAAATTTACAAGTATTGTATGCTATAATGTTGATCTTGTGACTCGACTGTCGAACGCCTAAATGGTAGACAAGAGCAGAGATTACTAAGTATAGTAAACAAGAAAGTAAACTCGGGGACTTGGTGCAAAGTGATCCGGCATTGAGCTGTCTTGTTGAAACTAATGATAAAAGTAGCACTGATAGAGTAGCACTGCGAAATACTTAAAAGTATATTTACATCTGCACCCGGCATTCCGGGGATTTAATGGTTCAGTTTGTGATAAGTTTAGGCAGCTGCCTCGGAGGAGCTCAGAGCAGTTGGAGCGGTGCGAGGTTCAGGAGCAGTCTCGGTTGTAGGCTCGGCCGAGGTGTCGGTTGCCAGCTTCTCAGAAGTGTCGGTCGCAGTCGACTTGGCAGTGTCGGTCGCGGTCGGTTTTGCAGTGTCGGCTGCTCCGGCAGCAGCAGCCTTGGTTGCTCCGGCAACAGCAGCCTCGGTTGCTCCGGCAGTGGCAGTGTCGGGAGCTTCGACCTCGATCTCCTCATCAACGCCATCTTCCTCGTCTTCACCCGCTTCATCATCCTCGTCATCTTCTTCATCCTCCGAGTAGGATGGACTAGGAAGAAAGTGTCGGGTGGGAGCATAGCTGGCCATGAAGGAGGCTGCCTCTTTGCGGCTTGAGATAAGTGTCGGATCTGAAGTCCATTTGCAGCCTTGGCGCAGGGATCGCACGGCATCAAGGTTGATGGCCTCATACCAGGATAGCACAAATGTCAGGGCTTCATCAGCTCCGGCGCGAGCTGCAGAAGATCTCCACTCTCGGACCCTGGTCTCGGCCCCTGACAGGCACTTGGACAACTCTTCAATGCTAACTGGGGCCTGAGATCCTGGCCATAAGGCTCGGTAAGCTCGGATGCCAGCATCAAGAAGATCCATGACAATGGCCTTCAGAGGAGAAATGCGAGTGTTCAGAGCGGTCAGGTGATCTTCAATATCCCATTCCTCCGGGATTGGGCCAACTTCTGCCCTTTTTGCTCGTGCCCTGCGGACAGTGTTGACTGCAGCGGCCTTGGAGTGGGAGAAGTGATCTGAAGATAGAAAAGCTATCACCGAATTGAGTTATATACCGGCATATATTTAATGTCGGTACAAGCAATGGAAGCAAAAAGAAAGGATAAAGGAAGCGTACTGTCCATCTCCTTGTTAAGTCGGGTGAGCTCGCCCAGCCAGGTGTCGCATTTTGCCTTGAGGGCATCCAGTTCTCCTTGTGTCGAGGTAGCGCGAACCTCGGTCGCCTCGAGGCTTTCCTTGTGCTTCTGCGCAGCTTCCTCCCTCTGCACCAGGGCCTTCTCAATGTCGGTCTTCTCGCCTTGGACCCGAGCAAGTTACTCCTGGAGCCGAGACACTTCGTCTCATTCCTTCTGGAGGGCAGTGGCGTGCGCGTCGTCCTTGTTCTTCAGCACCTCCTGAAGCTGCTTGTGGAGTTCCGGAGTTTCCTATGCTCCAAGAGTAGCTTCTTGAACACCTCGGTCCGGGTGTTGGTACAATCCTGAAAAGAGAAAATATGTCGGAAAAGTGTGAGATTTCACGCCGAATAAGCTTGACATGAGTCTCGGGGACTGCATGTCAGAAATTTGTGAAGATTCATGCCGAGTAAACTCGACACGAATCTCGGGGACTGGGCATCGAAGTTTTTCGAAGTGGGCTGGATGTCGGATTTTGGATGTCGGTTTTTTTTTGAAATTAATGAAGGAATTTTTTTTGGGAAGATTCACGCCGAGTGGTCTTTACTCGGTCGAGCTTCAATCACTCGACCCGAATCTCGGGGACTGGGGATAATATATCTATGTTCTATTGAGAAAGAGAAAAGGACTGAGTTGAGGAAGGTTTACCTCGGTGATCTTGCTGGCATTAAGAACGGCAATCTGCAGCGCATGAATGGACTGCGCAATGTGGCTTGGGCCAACCGGTTAGGGGAGGAAACCTCGCCGGTGTTAGCGGCGTTCCAATCCATCTTGTAGTGCTCCACCGAGCCCAAGTTGTTGCCGCTTTGAGTGCGCAGGCGGGGAAACTCCGAGATAGCTGTGCCGGCTTTGGAGACTCGGGCAACTAGTTGCTGGTGGCTCGAGGAGTGGGTTGGAGTCACCACCACTTGTTTCTCCGAGTGGGCAAGTTGTTTCCCGGTGGCCACTTGACTCTGTGCCGGTTTGGGCAGTGGAGTAGTTTTCCGAGTTACTAACTCGGTGGACTTTGTGGTGGGCTTCGGCGGTGGCTGCTGCTGTTGTTGCTGCTGTTGCTGTTGCTGTTGTTGCTGTTGTTGGTGCTGCGATTGCTGCTACTGTTGTTGTGGTGGTGGTTGTTGTGGGTCCGGTGTCACCGAAGTGTCGGCCCACGGAATGTCGGAGTCCGCGATGGGGCACCGGAGCCAACATCTTCGTCGAGGACCACGACCTCGGGAGTGCTTTGGTGATACGGGCATCGTCGGCATTATATTGGTCCGTTGACACGCTAGGACATCTGTAAAAGAAATATAAGTCTAAGGTGTTGTTAATTAGGGCCTGCGTGCCAAACATGGCCGAACCCAACCATGGGTCGGTTTGCATCCGGTTCGAGTCCAACTAGGTTTAGGAGTCCAATAGGTTTCGGTTTGGGCCTGTCCAACCGACTAGGTGTTGGCCTCCTATATAAAGGAGCCAGCGGCTAGGGTTTTAGGGGAGTTGAAAATTATGTAGAACTAAAAGTTCAAGGTTGCCTCCGTCCCAAGGGACCGGCGTGTAGACGGTGTCTTGGACGTTCGTCGATTATCTTTGAAATAAAGGCATGAGTGTTCTTGAATTGTCAAGAGTTATCGTGCGTTGCGAGAAGGCTCTTGGATCTGCCAAGAGTTGTCGAGCTTGGCGTGAGGCGTGGTGTTCATCATCTCGTTGCTCGCCGTGGGATTCGTTCTCTATGTTCTTCAGGTTGCGTGGATTGCTCCCGTGATTGGAAGAATAGTTATCCGGTGGTTCTTGCGGTGAAAGATCGGGCAAACACAACCTACATCATTTGGCCTCCTCCGAGTGCGGCACCAGAAGCCGGTAGCAGTATGACGGATGGAGTGGCGTGTACCCCGGAGTCACTTGACCGAGGTTCCGCTGCAGTCGGAGGGGTGAGCGCATGGAGGAGGCGCTCTGGTTAACCGCAAGAGCATCACTGCATTGAAACCAGAAAAGATGTTATCTCGGGGAAAGATTATCCCGGGAAAAGGGGAGCAAGGGAAACAAGCGTATGTCGGCAAAGAGAATCTTACCCTTGAGAAACTGGCGGTGTCTTCTTGGCCCGTTTCGGCTTAACCGCTCCTTTGTTCAGCCGCCTCGCTTTTGGTGCCGCTGGATCTAAGGATGTGGAGGTCCCGGTATTCGGGGTACCGGTCTCTGCGCGCTTGCCATATCCAACTTGTTTGCCCGTAGTAGCAGGGCGTGCACTCGGAGCAGGGCCGCCCGGGTTAGCTGAGGCCGAGGTTAATGGGTGAGCATAGGCGATGGGGCGAGCATCAAGTACCTGTAACATTTCGCAATCATCGTCATCTGACCAATCTCGGATTGAGGCTCAGGCTCGAGGCTTACCCGAGGTAGGGGCGCCCGCAGCCGGAATCGGCAGTTGATCCTCATCGTCCGGGTCATCTACCTCGGTGGCGGCCGGGGCAGGGATATCTTTGCCCCATTTGGCGGAGGGATCCTCTCCATCTTCAGTCTTTTGCCGAGTAAACCTCTGCAAGCCATAAGCAATAAAACCGAGTTACTTTATGAGCCAAGTATGGAGCCGACATAAGAGTTATCTCGGCAGAAAAAAGTATGTCAGTATAAGTTGCAAGGTGACTTACTTGCTCCGGAAGCCGAGTTCTGTCATGAGGTTCTAGACCCCATTCCCATTCCTCGGTCATCGTCGTGCGGGCAATTGCCTTGACACGTCTTCTGACCTCGGGTTGGGTCAGCTCGTGGGTACTGGTCCAAGTTGGATCATACTTACCACTCATGTGGCAAATCTTGTGAACTCGGTCTTGGAGGGGTGAGACTCGGCGGCTAATAAATGTCCTCAGAAGATCATCGCTCGTTAAGCCTGCCCCCACAAGCTCCTCGACGATCTTGTGAATCTGGTTGATCTCGAGGTTCACCTCCTTCGGGTTGAGGGACCAGTTAAACTGCTCAGAGGGGGTGCCGATGCTGAATATCGGCAGGTTCAGAAGGTCGACATTGTATGGGCTCTTCACGTAGAAGAACGTGCGCTGCCATTTCCGGCATGACTCCAAGCCTTGAATCTGAGGAAAGATGGAACCTCTCCGAGGTATAATTGTAGCGGCTCCGCACAGGGTCATCTCCTTGGGGAAGTTCTTGTTTTCCGGATCCGGGACACTCTGCTTCCGGAGTTGGAAGTACTTGGCCCAAAGCTCCACGGTGGGCCAGAGTCCGAGGTATCCCTCGGAGAAAGAGACGCACGCAAAGAGCGTGGTGATGGCGTTGGCTGGAAGGTGATGGGGTTGAAGACGGAACCGATCCAAGAAAGATCGGAAGAACTGGCTCACCGGGAGTCCAAAGCCACGCTCAAAGTGCGTGACGAAGACCACGCGCTCGCCGGATTTCAGCTTCGGCTCAGCCTCTGTGCCGGGAATCCGGCATATTACTTGTGCCGGGATTCGCTTGGTCCGGATCAGCCAATCTATCTCGGCTTGGGAGACATCTGAGCCTTCCCATCCGACGCGCTCGCTTTCCTCGGCGGGAATGTCGGCAGGTTCCAGAGTAGTGCTAGTCGACATCTCGGCAGTGTGGCGAGGAAGTGAGAATCGGGTGCCTGTGTCGGCGGTGGAATCTACAAAAAAGGACATAAGTTCACCGGCATTGAGCTTTCTAGCATCAGCGTGCCGGAGAGAAACAAGAATCCATAACCAACAAGCTAACCAGAAGATCTACGGAGAAGGATAAATAGAAGATAAATGCAAGAATCTAGGAGTTGAAACTTAGGAAGATCTGCAGAGGAACTATTGCAAGGTTAATAAGAAGCGCAGTGAAGAAAATCTAGAGGGGATCTAAGCGTGTGGATGTGAGAGCATCTACGGAGAGGATGAACAAGTTCATCGGCAATGTCAAGGGAAAGGATCTTACCGAAGTTGTGGCGGCGATGCAGGGTGAGGAAGCGCAGGGCGTGCCGGAGTTGAGCGTGTCCGGTGGCGGCGCGAGGTGCTCCGATGGCTCGTGAGATCCGACGTCGTGCGGTGGCGGAGCGCACTGCGCGGCGGCGGCGATGGTGCAGGAGAGAGAGAAAGGAGAAGAGAACGGCGAAGAAGACGATATGGGTTGCCCCGCTCCCCTATTTATGGGGGTGAGGGCGTGCGGTTAGCGTTTTTTCCACGTGCGGTTCCCGTAACAGCCGCGCGGATTAACCGCGCATGATCTGCGCGGTTGCGATAATCGCGGCCGCACGATCGGCCACATCGTGGGCCACAAGGTGGTAACCGCTAGCGGCGCGGTTCGTGGCGCAGTAACTGGCGTGGAAATCGAGGAGCCGCGCTGCGGTCAAACGCACTCAAGTGCCCATGCGACGTGACAGCGCGTGACATGGGTGGCGTGCGTGCAGAGATATGTCTATCCGCGCACAGGAACCGAGGCAACGCGCAGCGTCTCTCTGCCACGTGCCGTGGAGAGATCTTTGGAGAGATTGTGGGAATCTTTTTGTGTCGGAGAGACCGGCACAAGAGCAGATCTCGAAGGTTGTGGGAAGTTTGGTCCTTGTATCTTGAGACGAACCGACATAAGAATGTCGGATATTTGATCAGGTTAAAGCAGTTGCCTTGAGTCGCAGAAACCGGCATAAGGGCGTATGTCGAAAGCAGTTGGAGGTTTTATCCTGATGCTTGAGGTGGATCGACATGGATATGTCGGGTGATGGGTTTAAGTTGAGTTGGTTGTGAAAGCTTGACTTGCTCCTTCAGCGAAGTCCTTGTGTCGAAGAAACCAACACAGGGGCGGATGTCGAAATCAGTTGGTGAGGTTATTAGTGGCTTTACGGTTGAACCGACATAGTTATGTCGGATGCTTGGTGTGGTTGTTTCGGTTGATTAAACCTGCTGTGGCCCTTCATCGAAGGCTACAGGACCGCACCAGCTCCGGGGACTAATGTCGGGGGGCTACCCCCGGGTAGGGTCATGGTATGGTAAAAGCTATGCCCAGATGCGGGCCAGGTTACATTGAAAGCCGACATACCTGGACCTCAGAGGTGACCAGGGTGTGGTGTAGGTGCAAACCGACATAGGCAAACCGAGGTAACCCGGGCCAGAAAGGACCGAGGTACCATGCTGGGGCAAACCGGCATATGTTGACCGAGACTTGGAATCCGAGATAAGGGATCCGAGGCATCATGACCGACATATGTATGTCGGTATCTTGTGTGTTTCCTTGTGTGCAGGAAAGGCTATTCAGGAAAGGGAATCCGACATAGCCATGCCGGGTTATCAAGATGAGGCACCTTATGTCGGATGGTGGTCAGCGCTGCTGTCACTTCCCGTTTGGCACGGGAGCACGGCGTGCGGTACGGCGCATGTCTGAGGTGACTGGGCTTACCTCTGCTGACCAAGGACGCGTGTGGGAGCAGGAGAAGGACACCGCTGATCTCGGCTGTACTTGGGAGCAGAGATATGGGATAGGACATGGGCAAGCCATGTCCTGTCCACTGTGCAGAGACAATCATGACGCGCAGGCATGCGCGTCTGCAGTGCCGGTACGGTGATGTGACCGTTGCTAGTGGAGGGGTACTTCCGTAACTCGGTTTAGCCTATAAATAGGGCTTCACCCCCTCCTACGCGAGGGACGATGCACTGAGAGACATTTCCCCCATAGCTACATCTTCTACCATGTGTTCATCCCCATTGTTGGGATCATACAGCTCGAGGAGCAGCCTTGTACGTGTGACACCGAGATATACAGAGAGTGACATGCAGGAGTAGGGGTTTTACCTCTCCACGAGGGCCCCGAACCTGGGTAGATCGTGTGTGTTCTTGTGCTTGTGAGTTCATCTGTGTGTGCTCCTTAGCGCGCTAGCCCTCTCCCGGATCCTCCAGCGCCCATCGGCCCCGCTCTTTAGCCATCCTATGGCATCTGCCGTGATACCACCACGACAAAGACCCATGACGAGCCGATCAGTGGCCTGTGCTGAGGAGCTGATGACAATAATATCATCCACATAGACCAGTAGATAAATGGTGACATCAGACTGATGGAGAAGAAACAAGGATGTATCAGTTGTCGAGGCAACAAAACCATGGGACTGGAGAACAGAACCAAGCCGAGAGTGCCATGCCCGAGGAGCTTGTTTAAGACCATACAAAGCTTTATCAAGGCAACATAGATAATCTGGTTGACTGGAATCTTCAAACCCAGGAGGCTGGCGCATATAAACTTCCTCCTCAAGAACACCATGCAAAAATGCATTTTGTACATTCAGCTGCCGAAAATGCTAATGTCGAGACACCCCTAACAGGAGAAGCAGACGGATAGTAGTGGGCTTCACAACTGGACTAAATGTATCCTCGTAATCAAGGCCATAGCGTTGCTTAAATCCCTTTGCAACTAAGCGAGCTTTGAATCGCTCAATGGTGTCATCAGAATGTCGCTTAACTTTGAATACCCACTTTGAATCAATAATGTTGACCCCAGACTGAGGAGGAACGAGACGCCCGGTCTCATTCTGAATAAGAGCAGCAAACTCAAGTTCCATAGCTTCTGTCCAATGTGGTATACGCAGGGCAGCACGAAAATGAGCTGGTTCGGCTATAGGGTCTTTAAGTGCTCGATCAACACATGCTGCAAGCCAAGCCACTGTACCATCAGTGCGTATAAGAGGTTTACTGTGTCCAGTTTTGCTTCGAGTGACCGGGCCAGGAACTGGAGGAGCGAGCTCTTGAATAACAGGAACAGAGGACGAAGTTGAGGCATCTGGCGAGAAGTCCTCTGTCGAAGCAACTTGTGATGGGCCAAGCCCATTTGGCGAGGCAGCTGGCGAAGACGACCCATTTGGCGAGGCCGCTAGTCAGGCAGCGGGCGAAGAAGGCACAGACGGCCCACCAGAGCGCGGAGGGGTCATTTCGGCCCGCGAAGCAGGGCGCACTGGTGATGTGGAGGCCCGTGATGCATGGCGAGGCACTGGGCCATGCAGAGGAGCACGATCGACGTGATTAGGTGTTGGCGAGGGGACGTCATCCAGAATTTCGAGGCGAGCACCACGGACAGGACCTGCACCATGGTTATAAAACAGTTCGGGAGCATATGCAGCATCATCAAATTGGCCAGAATTAAATGAAGAGGATGGTGTGATAGTGGAGGTGGAAGATGACATACTAGAGAAAGGAAACACATGCTCATCAAAGACAACATCCCTAGAGATATAGACACAATTCGAGGGAATATGAAGACATTTGTATCCCTTATGTTGTGCGCTATAGCCAAGAAAAATACACCGTTTGGAGCGAAACTCAAGTTTACGATGATTATATGGCCGAAGGTGAGGCCAACAGGCGCACCCAAAGACGCGAAGAAAGGTATAGTCCGGAGTCTCTCCAAGGAGACACTCTAAGGGTGTCTTCATCTCAAGGACACGAGTAGCCAAACGATTGATAAGATAGCATGCTGTGGTGAAAGCGTCACCCCAAAACCGAAAATGGACAGAACCATGAGCAAGAAGCGTAAGTCCTATTTCAACAACATGACGATGTTTGCGCTCAACTCTACCATTTTGTTGATGTGTATGTGGATAAGAGACACGGTGACTAATGCCAAGTTTTTGAAAGAAGGAATTAAGATTACGATACTCACCTCCCAGTTAGACTAAACATGGATTATTTTGCGATTAAGGAGCCGTTCAACATGTGCTTGAAACAATAAGAACACATTAAAAACATCAGATTTACGCTTAAGCAAATAAAGCCAAGTGAATCTACTGTGATCATCAATAAAGCTAACATAAAAGTTGTGTCCACTAACTGTAGTTTGAGCAGGACCCCATACAGCTGAATGAATAAGCTCTAAAGGAGCAGAAGTAACATGACTCGAGCTAGGAAACAGTAACAGATGACTCTTGCCCTGACAACAAGCATCACAAACTGAAGGAATTTTATTAACTGACTCAATTGGTAACTCATGGCGACTAACGACACGCTGAACTATAGGAGCGGCGAGATGTCCAAGACGACAATGCCACTGGGAGAGGGACCCACGAACACTGCTGAAAACTTGTTTGCTGAACGGGACTTCAAGATGGTAGAGATCGCCGCGGCACCAACCTCTAAGAATGGTTTCCCTCGTATCCAGATCCTTAACAAAGAGACCATTAGGGTGAAATTCAGCAAGAACATGATTATCTCGAGTAAGCTTTTTAACAGATAAAAGATTACGAGTAACATCAGGGACACGAAGGACATTAGTGAGATGAAGAGAACAAGACGTATGTGTAGGAATAGATGTTTGGCCAACATGAGTAATGCGCATACCTGAACCATTTGCGGTGTGGACGTGATCACACCCCATATAGGGCTCCTTTAGCTGAAGCCTGTCCAACTCGCCGGTGAGATGATATGTTGCCCCGGTATCCATGCACCAGCTAGCATCAACGGGGTACGAAGGAGTCTGCCCTTGAGTGGCCAGGGCAACCTGACGGTCAGTGTAGCGGCCATCATTGCCAACGCCAAGGTAATCATGTTGAAAGCGTTTGAAAAAGCGGGATGCAATATGGCCAACGTTGCCACAGAGTTGGCAAATAGGGCGATTGCCATCCCGGGAATCATTGCGGGGTGCACCACGACCCCTATCACGAGCGCCATCACGCCCATAGTTCCCCTGCCCGCCGTTCTGCCCATAGTTGACAGACTGCTGCGGCGGACGAGAATTGGTGGAAGGAGCAGGAGAACGCTGCTGCTGCGGCCTGTTGCCATTGGAACCACCAGAGGAAGAGGAGTACGGTCGGGAGTTGCGGCCACCAGATCGACCGGCAAGGTGAGCCGAGTGCGGGTCGATGCCGAGTTCCGCGGAGCGACGCATCTCCACGCGGTGCTCGGTGCCCAACATCCGTGCATAGAGAACACAGATGTGCTTAGGAGTTTCACGGAAGGCCACTGCCTCCGCGAGAGCATCGTACTCTGAATCGAGCCCATTGATCAGGTAGGTGGCGAACTCGTCATCCCGAAGAGGTTGTCCGATGGAGGTCAAGGTGTCAGCGAGCGACTTTGCCTGGTTGAAGTAGACAGCGATCGTCTTGTCCAGCTTCTTGATCTGAGACAGCTGTGTACGAATCAGAGAGGCACAAGCACTGGATTGGGACGCGAAGCTGCTCGTGAGGGTGGTCCAGGCCTCCGTGGAGGTGGTGGCGAAGAGCACCATGCCAGCCACGACGGGGCTGAGCGAAGACTATTTCGCAGAGAGAATGGCCTGGTCTTGTTCCAGGCTCCAGTCAGGCCGTAGCAGCAGCGACGGTGATGGTTGGTGCCAGACACGGGAAGGTGCCCTAAACATACCCCATCAGGGAGTGACTCCGAAGGAGAGGAATCACTTGAGCACGCCATAGCAAGAAGTTTTCCGTTGTCAGCTTGATGGTGAGAAGATGGGAAAAGTGGAACAAAGCCGACGAGGAAGACAAGCCCGATCTCGTCGAGACATCCAGCAGAGCGAGTATGCCAGCGGAGAGGCCGGCAGGGACAATGGCGGCCGAGCTGTTCATGGTGGTAGCTGCGGACGAAGCAACCATGACAGGAAACGGCAGCAGCGGCGGCGAAGCGGAAGCTGTAGATTGGATCGATTCGAAAAATAGTCGTCTGATACCATGTAAAACACGATGTATTGGAACGCACAACTCCAACAGGGCAGGCCTCATCCGTATATATTGATTAATTATGAGTTACAATTACAAACCGTGTAGGACACATATAACCAGTTAAGGTTAGAATCGATTTCCTAAATTACATGAGATATACAACACATCTCTACAAATACTAAGCTCCCTAAGATTTTTGCCTTCTCCTTACTTCACATGTCCACATCAAGATGGACCCCACTTAGATATCATTTAGTCAAATACTAAGCTTTATACTACACCATGGTGGACCATGGACCCCATCTATAGTTTACAACTACACAAACAATAAGTTGGATACATACACATGTTTTACATATATCTGCGAAATTTTCGATGAAAAAAAGGGTATTCCCAGCTACACAAAAAAGAAAATTGTGACTGTGAAAAAGAAAATAGCTTTATTCCCCTTAATCTCTTTTTTGTGTAGCCCAAAATATAAAATGCTTACAAAACTTCAAGAGCACGTACAATACATACTCGTAGTTGTATGATTTATTGGCCAAATAATGAAAGCTAGACATGTCGTTTCGATTTTTTCTAAAAAAAGAAAATGTGGTGAGCTCAAAGCTACAGGTAGTTTACGACAACTCTCTCACTTATCCTTTCTCTGCCGCCAGCGCCCACCATAGCATCGCGTAGACTAAGCCACACAACATCATTTCTCTCCCTCCGCTTCCCTCGATCTGTATTCTACCAAAAACATTCGTTCCACTGTAAATTTTACCCATCTCTCCGCACACACCTCTGGCTCCATTAAGCCCCTTGGAATACGGAGCCCCTCCATCCCCGATGTCGCCTCTCAAGTCCATTGTTAACTTCCAAGCCACGTACGCTCCCCGTCGATGCATATTTTTGTGGCCACCCAACGCCGGCCCGTGAGGTGAAAGACTTCCTACATCTCTCGCAGTAATTGCACGTTAATAGTAGTTGAATACCCACGTCAGGTCTCGCATCGGCCGCCGATGCCGCTGTTGCTGTTAGTGGTGCTTGACTCGGTGATGGTGGCAGCTGCGGTTGATACCGTGAGCAACAATTCGATGATGAATGAGGTGGTATGATGAGTTAGAGACATTTTGTTGGATGCCATCTAATTACTGATAAAAGATCATGTGTGTATTTATTTGTGAACCTTTTCTCTACACTTTATTTACTGATAAAAGATTATGTGTGTATTTATTTGTGAACCTTTTCTCTACACTTTATTTGTTTATATGTCATTAATATTAAGAGAATGTATTATGTAAGCAAGTGTGTGTGTTTATTTGGTAGATGGTTGGATGCATACATTGAAAATGAGTTATGTGTGTCTAGCCTCATCTGAAGTCGTTAGAGTGCAGAAAAGTCATGATTGTACATTGATAAAATAGCATGTGAAGTATAGTGAAGATGAAAAAACTATATGTTTAGAGATGGGCATTTCTGCAATTAGATATATACTCAAAATTGGTGGTATTCATGCCATTTATTTTAGTTTATATTTTATTTTATGTAATATGGATCTGATTCCCAGATTAAAATGGCATGTAAACCGTTTAAGATCTCACCTTGCTCTATTTTTTGTGTGCATTATTTAGTATTTATCGGCAGAATATTCTTCCATTTACATAGTATCAATTGTACTTTATCGAATTGATTGAATTTCCCAGTACATAATTATACCAACTATTACAGACTATGGGATAATTAATACAGAAAGTCTACTTGATTTCATTACAATAAATATATGACCTTGTCTCGATAGCTAATCAAGTCATGAATAATCATCTCTTGAGTTTCCAATGTTTGTCATATATGTCGTACATTGTCTACAGATTGTCAAATTTTTTGTTCAATTCTTTTGTTGGAATCTTCATAGAACCATGTACATAATTTAGCTTTCATGACATTTCATAATTCTGGTCGTGTTTTAATTGTTGAACTAAGTATTTGAGAGGTTAAACTTTTTTATGGGGTCCTGTGTTCTATCTCTTGAGTGGTGTAGTCATATTCTTGCTACAACTCACATAATTATGTTACTTTCTTTACTTATCTATGTTTATGTGACGATGTTTGAGTGATCGTGTTGCAAGAGAGTGAGCGAGTGGTACTATTGTTTTTATTATTGCTACTATATTTATACGTTTTGCTAAAAAATATTTATGTATTTATCATCAATTGTATTAGACCGGAAGCGGCAACGCGCGTCTTTTCCTTCTAGTATATTCTAACATGCATGGAATAAACGCATGTCTATCCTCTCGTTCTTACGGAGATTTCTGGCTCCATGAGATACAGTTATCCTCTTATTAATGTTTTTTCGAAAATCCTATTTATGAGTTTTAACTTTTTGAAATAGTTTGGATGTACCCAATGTTGTATCTCATAAACATGCAAAATATTAATTTCAAATACTTTAGATTCTTAGCTATGAAAAATGATAAATGTGTGGACCTCAGGATGCATATTTTCATAGCTCTAAATTTTGTCTGATTTTATTATTTTTGTGTAGTCCATATGTAAATAATTTTGCATTGCGATTTTTCATGCTTATAGGTATCATAAGCTATGTCCAGTAAAACATATAATATAATACTTTAATATTTTAAAATAAAAAGAGCACTGGAACTAGAGAAGCAAATACACTTTTCGTTATGCATGCTAGCCCAGAATTTATGGAGGAAATTCAGCTGCCAAGTCAAGGCCAGCACGAAAAAGCTTTCATGGGCAGCGGCTCATCGACCCAAGGGGTATGGACATGAAATAGGTACTATATATAAAAGCTGGACAGATTCACCCCCCAAACGCGCGGCCACGTCACCCGAATTGATCTGTCCGTCCGACCTGCGAAATGGATGGACACGATTACTCCACGTCGCCTCCATCTCGCGCGGTACTGTAGCAGCCGACTTTTAGCCAATCATGTCGTGCCACATCGCCCGGTCACCCCGGTTGCAGCCGGTCACCCGTCACGCATGGATTTTGGCGCCGCATTTTGCAAAAAAAAACCCCGCAAATCCAAAAATTACCCCGCAGTCCTCCCCTCCGGTTGGTCTCCTTCCCGACCGTCGTGAGATTGTCACGGCAGATGTCATCGCGTAATGACTTGTGAGATCGCAGAACTTGGGCGACGTAGAATCTACCGGGAGCGAGATTGCACACAGGAGAGCGATTTATACAGCTTCAGGCCCCGGGAAACATCATCCGGTAATAGCCCTATGTGATGTTGTGGCTAGATCTTATTCCGTGTGCCGATGAGCGAGTCGCCAATGTGGCGGCTCTCTCTGTTTTGTTGTCTCTAGTCTGTTGAGATCTAGGTCTAGCCTCTAATTTTTCTTGTCCGTCAAGGGGAGCCCCTGCCTGGTTTATATAGATGACCAGGCTAGGGTTTACATGAGTTCTAGTCGAATACGTATCGGAGTCTTGGCTTGGCCTCCAAGTCATCACAGGCCTTGAGTTCGTTGCCCGCTTATATCCTGATAAGTCGCAGCTAGATAAGCGACCGCCAGATAAGTCGCGGCTAGATAAGCCACCGCCAGATAAGTCGCCGATTAGTTATACCCCCGACATTAGCCCCCAAGCTTCCGGGTGATTCGTAGAGTCAGGCGGAAGATCTTGACTTGATGATGATGATGTTGTCGGCTTGCGTATGTAGCGCTTGCCAACTTGTCGGTGTTGAGCTTGGCGACTCGCTGATGTTTAGCAAGTTGTTGATGTCGATGGCGATAAGTCGCGAGTATAGCGGCTATTGAGCCGCTGGTGTAGAAGCGTTGGGTCGCTGATGTTTGTCGATGTCGAATCATGGACATCGAGGCTGGCGACTCAGGAAATGTCCAGCGAGTCACGAGCGTATAGGCCTGTCAAGCCATTGATGTAGATTCACCAAGTTGCCGATGTGGAGGACATTGAGTTGTCGATGTAGAGTCCACCACATCACGGGCATGAAGACTGAGCAATCATTAGAGCAGAATAATCTGTTAAGTTTATCAGACAAGCCATCTGGGCCTGTTTTGAAACATGGTGGCTCAAAAATATATAGGCAATGACTTGAATTTAAATCTTTCCGAGTCACTGATTTGACAAGGCAAATGGATAAAAAATGAGACCTGCATATAAGCATGGTACATAAATTTAGTAGATACCACCAGATGCTGGTGCATATGTAGCCCCTGAGGGCCGAGTTGTATGCTCGATCATGCTGCTCGGGAGTCAAAAATATTTCAATTAGATAAAACTTGATTGTCCTAGCCCCCAGGTATTAAGTAGGCATGATTTCATTATCCTGCTTGATGACATATCATTGCAATTTGATCCTGCAATAGATTGACAAATATTGTTGCCGCAAGAAAATAATGATATTTGGAGTAGGGCAAAGCCGCGCATAAACTCCAAATTGTTAAATATTCTTTGAACCGCTAGGAAAAAGATAACCCCTGTCAAAACTCTAGATATAAATTAAGGAATCGTCCTTAAGAATTCCACTTGATGTTGTTGTAGTTAAATAAATAATGGTGGCTTCAACAGCCAATATCAGGAGATGATCATCCCAATCATAAAAATCTGGTCGTGCCAATTCAAATTCATATGGCCGAGTTATAGGTTCCTGTTAAATCAGGAGGCAAAGCCCCCGAGGAAGCAATAATAAAAACTTGATGATGATATATTAGCCTTGACGGCTAGTAATAATTCTGATGAGACTTTAGTACTCCGCATAATAGCATATGGTACCCTGTATGATAGCATAGTATAATCTGCATGATAAATGATATTTTGCATGATAGCAAATGGTATGTCACATGATAGCGAATGTTATTTTGCATGATAGCAAATGGTTGCATGATAGCACATTGTACGATGCATGATAGCATATGGTACGACTCAGTAAGTCCATGATAGGCATTCAGACTCGATTGACGCCACATGCGGGTACTTTAGTCCTTCTGAATTATCTCTGTTACCGTTAAGTAGGACTCGCGCGGCTCAGTATTTTCCAGGTCTAATGTGTGTTCACTAGTACAGAACGACACATCGGATACCCCTCTATGGAAACGGCAGGTGTTAGGCGACGGAGAATCGCGCTTTCCGCACGGCCGGTGCGTACAAACCTGTCCAGGCCCGCCTACATTGGCAACGGACCCTTTCCAATCTCCGTCACCTATTATATTGGCAACGGTTTATAAAATTGTCCATTTCCAATATTTGCCTCTATGGTAACGGATAGAATTTTCCAACCGTTAAAAATGTTGATACGTGGAGGCTAGCGAATGGGCAGATGGGGAGGTGGGCGGAGCAGACCCGCGAGTATAAATGGCGAGAGGTACCAGCAGCGGTCTCTTTGAAGCCCCAGTCCATCGCCTACAGTTATTCAAACTTCGCCAGATACCCTCCGTCCAAATCCATGGCGAGAGGTACCAGCAGCGGTCACGGCCGTGGACGAGGGCGAGGCCGTGGTAGGGGGCGCAGCGGCAATGCCATGCCGTCGGTGTCGCCCTCACCGTCCTCTGAAGACATGTCCCCGGTGAGAGGTACCATCAGCGGTCACGGCCGTGGACGTGGGCGCGGCCGGGGACGAGGGCGCGGCCGTGGTAGGGGGCGCAGCCGCAATGCCACGCCGTCGGTGTCGCCCTCACCGTCCTCTGAAGACATGTCCCCGGAGCTGCGCGGCTTCGAGTTCTTGGTTATCCTATACAAGGGCATCGAGAGCCGCCTGAGGCTACCGAGGGCGTTCGCAGAGAAGCTCCAAGGCATGGTGGCAGCTACCATGCATCTAAAGATGGAGGACTGCGAGAACGGCAGCTGGGCGGTGAAGACGGCCGTGAGTGCCGGGGGGAATTTGTACCTCGGCCAGGGATGGAAGTCATTCGCCCAAGCGTACAAGCTTGAGCAGGGGCACTTTTTGTGCTTCGAGTTCGACGGCGACAACGGGTTCTTCATCAAGATCTTCGACGGTACCTTATGCCGGAGGGACGCACTCGTGTACAGCGACGACGAGCCCAAGTCTTCATCAGTAGCTGGTAGTAGTAGCGTTAGCTAGTAGTAGCATATATGTAATCGTTTACTTCATTATCAAGTCCCTATGTAGTAGCATTAGCTTCTAAGTGGTCTCTGCGTTCATATGTAATTTAGAGTACCTGTTAGTAAGTTGGGTAGTAAGTTTACTCTCTCGCTGGTGTAAAATCAATGGAAACGGTTATATAAAATGTCCGTTGCCAATGTGGTGCTTATATATACTGCCGGCTCGTTCTCATTATCACTCTCTCACTGTCTCTCTTCCAACCCTAGCCGCCGCACAGTGTGGCTTTCAAATCTCCTCACTCTCTCTAATGGCTTCCTCTGTCGGCGCTTCTAGATCCGGCCATCGCGGCCGCGGCTCTAGCCGCCGCGGTAGCACCATTCTAGCGGCAGCCCTTCGTGAGGGGAAGGTCGATCTGGAGGCGGCCATGCGTCCGCTAATGATGCGGCAGCGCCACCATCTGATGCCCTCCTCCTCTGGTGATGCCCGGCTTCTTCTGAGCCAGGCCGATGTGGAGGAGGTCATTCATGAGGTGGTGGTGCAGCACCTCCGATGGATCTACTAGCAGGAAACCCATCTGGAGGAGGAAGTGGCCGATCTGGAGGAGGAAGTGGCCGATCTGGAGGTGGTGTAGGATCTGTAGGTGGTGTCTGATTTGGAGAAGGAGGAGGAGGTGGATGTCAACGAAGGAGAAGGAGGAGGAGGTGATTGCGTCGCAGCGCGCTGGTAGCATCTCAGCGCATCTGGCAGAGGCCTGCACCTCCTCGATCTCCCGCCGGGTGAAAGGTATAAATCTTTCTATGACCGGCTGTGATGCCGATGAACTTTGTGCAGCGGCATCCGCTCCCAAAAACCGTGCTGGTTGGATGGGAACTCCTTCTTCATGTTGGCATATAATTTGTCGATGAGGTCTGCCGCTAGATCACCCATTCCGTCCCTCTCGTCTCCACCCTTGATTTTGTATACGAGTTGGATGTCCACGTAGTACTCCGGTGGAATGTGGAAGCCGGCAGAAGAAAGCACCTTGCTGTCGTTGGTGATGTCCACGTTTGCGAAGGTGATATTCTTGCGTTCAAAGAATTTGCCCAACTCTGGACAATTCTTCTTGGACTTGCACCAGTGGAACACGAGGACATGCTGGCGCATGGCGAGTTGCAGGACAGCCATTCGTCTTTGTTATTCTGTTGCGGTCATCCATGGCGGGTGGGGAATTGGGGTGGAACGAGGAAGAAGAGAAGGAAGGAATGCAAACTGTCTGCCACCAAACAGAGCAGCTCCTGAATATTTGCCGTTGATCTTAGCAGTTTCTCGAAAATGGCAACCAAATAAAGCAGTTGCTGGAAAATAGCCACCGATTTTTTTAATATCCAGATGTATTTTGTACATTTCGCTAATAGTATTTTTTTCTTTCACGCAGGATTTTATTTTGGCAACACTGCATAAAAGTACCAATCTATCATTCCGAGAACCAGAAAACTTAAGGCAAGGAAATTTCGTGGATACTGGTCTTGGAGTGGGTACTGCGACGACTGAGAGCTCATAGAAGGTGAGCTCCAAGTCAAAGATGGAAGGCTGGCTTAATTAAGCCAGCCTTCCATCTTGTTAGGTTAGTTGCTTATAGGTTTAGAGTTCATGATTGTAGTCAAAGTGTAATAGGTGATATTACATTATGCCAATGTGTGATGGATATGATTGTAGTCAAATTGTAAAAAACAGTGATATTATTGTATACCAATGTAATGATGGCATTTGTTCTATGTTATGAATTGAATAACGTTTTATTGCATTGTGCAATCAGCCTTTCATGTATTATGGCATATAGCCGAAATATGAGAAAAGCTCAGTGCAAACGGGTTGATGGAAAACTCCGTATCTGATGTAGGAAAACTAAAGCAACGGAGGTCTGCGCCAACCGTTGCCAAATGGAGACCTCATCAGAAACGTTTTTTTTGCCTCCGTTACCGATGAAGGCCTTCACATCAGTGACAGGGTCAGGGACACGGACCCTTTCTCCGTTGCCGTAGGGGTTTTTGGCCCGTTTCCGATGTGTCGTTCTGTACTAGTGGTTCAAGGTCGAGAACGGCCATGATAGGCAATTAGACTCGATTGACGCCACATGCCGGTACTTTGGCCGCATAGTGCAAGTTACATCTAACTTAAGGCGAGTATAACCAGGTTAATTTGCCACAAAGAGCGATTCCACGAGAATAAGCCGAGCTCATAAAGCTACAAAGACCCGTGAAACCCAGAGATTAGTGAAAATAAAGTCTCAACAACTCAAATTAAGGTGGAATGACAAACCCCCGGATACCGGTGGTGCCCGCTTTATTTCACTAATCCTAATGTGCGACCGCGCGTAGGTGGCAGTCGACTTTTGATATAATCAGCTGCAATAGCCGTGACGAGTTCTAATTATATTTGATGATAACTAGCTCTGATTAGCTGTAAATATGATACCACGGGTCACTGATTTGACCCAAGGATTAATACAACGAGTCACCTGTTTAACTCAAATATCGATAAGATTATGATTCGTTAGTGACTCGTAAACTGATATAATGATGAGCTGTATGCGACTAATAAAATTCTATAAAGGTAAATCACTAGGTGACTCACAAGATGATATAATGATAAATTATGAAATGATATAATAAGCCCCCAAATATCAATGCTTGAATATGTGATGGTGGACATTGGTATATTAAGAAATCCGTTTGCGGATATAAATAAAAGCTGATTATTCAATGAATCATGCGAGTTATAAAAAGAGCTCAACTTTGATAAATAGTAAGCTATATGCATCTAAGATAAATATAGTGAAGAGTTACAAAGAACTCAATAAATTCAATACGGATTGTAAGACCGTACTATAAGAAGTGGATGTAATTAAGCTGTTAGAGTGATCCAATTTTGAATTCCGCGGCATGATTATGTTTTGAATCGCAGAGATATTGATAATAAGCATTATAAGCTAGATGTGCAGCCCCTGAGATCAACTCGGAGGTGAAACTTAATCTTAACTGATAAGAGCAAAAGGCTGTAAGATTTAAGCATGATAGCAACTTATCTTGTTTTTATTTTCCGACATTTTGGCGAAGCCGACCGCGATAAGTGTGAGGTTGAAGTCTTCGTGCGGCGGAACCGAAGCCGTCAGCCACAAGGTGGATCTATCCATGGTGGAAGTAAAATCGACCGCAGCGACTCGTCGAGAATCGTTGCGACAGAGTAGAAATCGCCATGCATGGTGGAGTTGATGAAGCCGGACAGGTCGACGAGCTTGCCGTTAATGGTCTCGTTTAACTTTGTAACTGCTAGCTGTGGCGAGTGGCTGTGCTATCACCGTATTTTTGCCGGTTGATTGAACTGACCGAACTTTGTATTTTTCTCCTTGCGACTTTGTTTCAGGGGGATTCATTGCTGCTTCAATTCTCCGATCTGATGTTGATGAGGAGCCGTTTTGTAACTGGCCGAGAAGGAACACGAGTCGGACAGCGAGATCAACGGATGTTGTTGACTCGCTTATTAGTACACAACTCGGCAACGGACTGGAACGCGTTGCACTCTTGGCTTCTTGTCAATTTAATTTGATCAGGCGCAAGCTGAGGACGATGCTCTCGTTGAGCCTCCAGGCGCTGGTCTGTAGATTTTTGCAATGTTTGGCGGAACCGGCCGTGATAGGAGTGAGACCAAAGTCGTCCGCCGCGGTGTTGTTGAAGATCGCAGCAGGGTGCAAGTTGCCTGTGGCGAGTCGGCGATGGTCCCGTGCTGATTTTTTGGAGTCGCGCTTTTGATAACTTGAGCTGACCATAATTCCGTGAGCCTTCATGCGACGATATATTTTTTCCTCTTCTTTCACGTAAGCTTTCCATGCAATGCAGTAATAGCTAGTAGCACTTAGTTTGCTCTCGTTTTCTTCTCCTTTTATTTTTGCACATTTGTCTCCATGGAAGTAGCGACGAGGATTTTGCCTTGTCTGAAATAACACGCCAGTTGACTTCCTTGACCCATGATTGAATTGAATAAGTGGCACTAACTGGAGCTGGGCTTCATGTACTTGATGGTGGTCTGGCAGTAGCAGCGCTGCTATATCAATTTTGATTCCGGACGTATTCACGCTTTTCGTGATGTCGTCAGCCTTCAATCGATCAATCCGCTGAGTGTGTTTGACGCGTGCAGGATGAAACTGCCCGTGCTATCAGATCATACATCAATTTTGCGACTCGGATCGCAAAGGTCGTGGACGAGGCGCCTCCGAGATTTCTCAAAGATTCTATCATCTGCGCAGTTCATGCTGATAGGCGACTCGTCGGAGAACGCGCGGCCCATTTTTAGATTGTCGAACGGTTGGGTCGCGACTCGCGCGTGCGGGCTTGCCATCAATGCTGACGCTGCACTAGCTTAACTAGTCGTTAACCGTGCACCTGCACGGGCTAGTATTTAACACACATATTAATATTCAATATTATATAGTAACTTTTTATTTTCAAAAAATATACTCATGGTTGGTAGAGTAAACTACTCAATCACGTATAAGAACGTGCTACATGATATTTTTTTCTAAACTTACTTATACGTACATCAAGCTTATAAATAGCTAATAGCAGTAATGAAGAGAAAGTTGTCAAAAGTCACCAAATTGTCTATATATCTTCTACTGCAGAGGGTTTATTAGGTTTTCTCTCATCGAAGTCAATAAGAGTCCTCCATGACGTTTTTTAGGTCCTCCGTGGCGACTAAGAGTTTGCTTGTGTCTTTTGAAGCAGATGCCCTAGCTTTAGACTAGCCATAGTGGGGTATCATAGGTAGTATCATGCATGCCACGTTGGCAAAAAGATGACGTGTCACTGCAGTTAATGATGAAAGAGATAGTAGTGGTATCATATGTAGATACCGTAACATAGCGGATTTCAAGATAAGATGAGTGTACAACCTAATAAATGCACTAGTGTATGATACCACAAATATGTTACTACCCACTATGAAAGTAGTAACATAGACTAGTATCATATGCATGATACTAGTGTATGATACTCCCCACTATGGCTAGTCTTAGGTATAACTGGTGAGTTAATTCTTACAAAAGTAACTTGGATGCACGCAAACTATCTTAATGGTACTTTCTATTGTTTGTCAATGGTTTAATGTTTACATGATTTATTTCTTATACTCAAGCATGAGAGATTATAATTCCTTTAATACCATTGGACACATGCGTCCTGTAAGAAAAACTTAGGAATCTTTTCTACTTTCAGAGGTGCATTTACATGATTTATTTCTTATCCTCAACCTCAAGCATGAGAGGTTATAATTCCTTTAATATCATTGGACAAATGCCTTGTAAGAGAAAGTTAAAATAATAATTATGATGTTACTCCCTTTTTTTCTACTCTTAGAGTGCATTGCGCAGATCAAGTTATACTCCTGATAAGGCTTCGGCTTCTCTGTCCCTGAAGTGGCAGGCACCGCGTGAGGCTGGCTTCACAGAGCAGCGCACACTGCCCTCTTCCAACGGTGGAAGGATAACAGGCCGCTGCAACATGGTCTGCTCTGGCTCAGGCTCCTTTCATAACAAACCACCATCTTTCTTGAAAAGCTGTCAAAAAAAGTTATACTCCTGATAGGAGAAAAAAGATTGAAAGAGTATTTTCTTACATAAATCATGAATATAAATTTACCTCTTGGTTTGAGATCATCTCTGTTCTTCATAACAAACCTGCTCATGTAAGGCGAGCTAACCTTGGAAAATAGGCTCATGTAGGCGAGCTAACCTTGCATAACAAACCTGATCATAACGAATACAACTAATTATGCAAGAAAAAACTATAAATAAGGACATGCCAGTGAGTCCAGCATACTTTGACAGAGGAAATTCGTTGGTCAACCCTGAAACATGCCCTCAAGGATAAGTTCGAACAACTCTTTGCATCCATAACTACAGAAAAACAGTTGTATGCCATGCATACATAACACTTGGTTGAAGCCCAAAAAGACTGGGCAACGTTATTCCCGAGTGTTACGCTTGGCAAAGAGGGCTCCGCTTAAGCATCAAAGGAACTATACGGTTCTTATGCTTGGGATCCGAAAAAATTGATTCTACAGACAATTAAACTCCTTGGACTGCAAACCTTATGTGCACAAAACTAAATTTATCTCTCTAGTTGGATCTGCAGAACATAAATCCAACGGATGATTAGTTTTAGTTAGTTCTCGATCTAATAAGATACTGGCGGTGAACAATAACAAAGTTTCAAATAAACATATCTAATAAGCTGCAAAACAACATAATTTTTGCTAGAGAACCTAAAGTTAATTAGTACACAGTCCAGAACGCTCATAAAACAAATCAGGAACAAACACTTGTATGTGAATATTTCGTGCTTGGAAAAGACATAGCTAATAACCCAGGAATTAAATTCGTCGTCCGTCGGCTTCGTCGCTGCTGCCGATCCCCGGCTGGCTACAACTCCCCGAAAAGTAATCTCATGGGTTCAGCTAATGGATGTTGCTACACGTCGAGCTTCCGGCACATATCGATTAGCCCGTCTAGCTAGCATTGTACATAGCACCAGATCGATCAGTGGATCAATCAGGCCAGCTTATGATTTGCAACTACATAAGAAGTTATGAACTTTGTGACACACATAGAAACAGAACACACCCTCTCTGAAATTAACGTGCACGTGTAGAGATTATACTTCCACTACTTCTTCCAGATCTGAATCTTAGCTGCCGATATAGTAGTATATTGTGTCGTGGATGAAAAAAAATACTTTTGTACAATTCAAAGATATGATAACTTCAAACCAAATTGAATTTGGGATTTCATGCCACATGTTAAATCTGTCATCCTGTCATTATCAACCAATTTAAGTACCTTCCGTGAATGTATTTTTATTTCGTCCCAAGAAGTTTGCAGTAAGAGAGAGGCCATACCAAGAGAAGAGGAGCCTATTTCAGAAGAAGTGCAACATCAAATAGAAGAGAGATCTCAGTCAAAGTCTGTTTTGGACTGAGACAACATTAAAACTGCAAAAAGGGAATCGTGGAGAAGTAATTATTTTTTCACTTACGGGGTTGGATCACTAAGAGGTATTGAGGAGAGACGATAATCTAGAGAAACAAACAAAGCATATTCAGCAGTACTGACGACATAGCACACCACCGGAACAGCCGTTACCATCGGTTATGAAGACTTGCTCCTGGATTTTGTAGACTATGCAATAATACACCGAAGAAAATTTGAATATAAAATGAAATATATTACTGAATCCCTTATATGGAGGTTACTCTTGATGCAAGTATCCATCAAACTACCTAAGTTATATTTGAAACAAAACTAAGCTTCTAGCAGTACAAAACCATTAGAACTTACAGAACCCAACAAACCTGATGGTACGTACAGATCAAATTCAGAGCACCCCATTAATGTGCTATTAGATGCCAAGTCATTAACTTGTTGCAGAAGTATCAGGATACAAACGTATCTAGCATGGTCTCTTACAGAACCCAAGAAATTTCAAAATTGATTATGACTTAAATTTATCTTCGGTCCTAATAAATGCCTCATAATCCTAAAATAGAAAAGATAATTTGAAGAGTATATGCTCCTATATTGTAACTTTAACATTGCAGAAAACGCACGCCTACAATATTGCAGCATATGAAGGTTTATAAAAATTGGCTGCAAGCAAAAATCTTAGCACTGCATATCATATTGCATCCAAGGCTTGCATATCATAAATATGGCATTATTGACGAAATTACCTTTCTATGGATCCGAGTCTGCATCAATTTCTTGTGTTTTTTTGTCGATCCCGAGTGGTAAAAGTTACTGACAGCTCAACAGCCTTGCTGCTTTCAGATCAATGCAACAAAGGGTAAAATAGAAAGCATAACTATGTGGACGTGATCTATTTGCTTGGACGTAAGACTGTAAGGCGAGCCAAGAAGAGGTGATCCAGCCAAACCTGCAACAGATTGTCATGCCATCTTTGCGTTGGGATGGCGCCTGTGGTAAACAATCTGCAATTGCAGAGAACTCGAGGCGTCGCAGCGCCGGGGACTGAGTGGAGAGGCGACGACAGATCCAGCAGAGCCGTGCTGAGAGGCGGTGACGTTGGCGGCAGGAGGGAAGACGGCAGATCAAGCAGCACCATCAAGGGCAGTAGTCAGCTTTGTAAAGGACGCCATTGGCGATAGTCAGCAGGTCACAGCTCACAGATTCCATAGATGAATTAACTGGAGGCAGTTCAGTACGTGCATACCACTCCATGGCTGCAAAGATCAAAATCGGCCATACTCGCTAGATTGAGGAGAATGCAAGAATTTTTTGAGAGGAGATGAGAATTAATTAGGGATACCTAGAACTCACACGGTGTGACGTGGGATCAAACCCCTTGACGACAACTGTGGTTTTAGATGCGGCAGGATATCAAGGAAGCATCGCTGGATCCGATTGAACATTCGCCATGGTTGGAGGCCAATGAAGTTGTGGAGGTCTCCATCACAGGCGGCGCGCCGGCGGCCGGCGGCAATGGTCGAATATTATTTTATTAGAATAAGAAAATGATCGACTATGGATGTGTATGCTTCCAGGACTCTTACCGCCTATAGCACTTACGATCTTTCCATCCTACTAGTTGACGTGCACGTGCAACGCACGTAGCCAACCATTGCAAATATTAAACATAAATGAAAAATCCTCATTTAAGCCATAGTACGAAATGTTAGAAATCTGTTTAATCATATTAGAGGCAAGAAAAGAAAACATTGCCGGAAAATGCCATGCAATTGTTCGATACATAGTTATTATATAGCTTACATATTCATTACATCTAACCCAAATACAATGTCAATTCTTCGACACATAAGATTCTCATCCATGTGTTCCAGGTCAGATGATGACCTACAAAGTAATTTTGAAAAATAAACACTGAATATGCCAGTCATCCTGCATTAACGGAAATATCGGATGTGATGTTACTATGGACGACATACATGCTATAAAATAACATGCAACCATTAGCATTAGGAATGAGTAGAAGGAGTAGTCATATCAGCCCACCGGGCACAATTTACTGCTGTAATCACCCCATCGATGCCAACATCAATCTGAACTCCCATTCCCTGCAAATATCAACATAATACCCTCTGAATATGGTACATACATACTTGCGACTTTACGAGGGTGCAGAGAGGATAAGCACAATAGTTATTTTTCAGATGGCCATATGGGGCAATGGTGTTGAGCTCCATAGGTGACGGCGGCAAGGCATAAAAAACCCAATTTTAGATGGTGATGACGATCTCGCCGGTCATTCCGGCAGCACTGATACCGCTCGTGAGGATTGGTATGTCCTTCTTGCAAAGAGCCAGCGGAAGAGCTTCCCGAACAGCCCCATCCCGCCCTATTTCTCTTCTGGTCACCTACAGCACAGAGTCCAAAATTCAGTCAGGGTCCAGCTTAAATATTAGACGTCTATGAGACCCCAAATCATAACAAATATTCAATGGAACAAAATTCAGTGTAGGAACACAATGAAGAATATTTAGATGGTCCTTCAGTTGACAGTTCTTCAATGATAGGCTAAGAAAAATCAACACTACTAAATGATCACTCGGATTATTAAACTCTTCACAATACCAAAGATTTGCATGCCTCGCCTTATTCAACCTATGTAGAGAGATCAACAGAAAAGTTCTACATAGTAATTTCTACCATTATTGTGTCAGACATTGACCCATGAAGAAACAAGTTCCTGAAACCTAATGCCAGAGATCACGAAAGCCGAGTGATAGCTTGATCGGCCAAATGTAGCTAGAAATTATTTGCAGTAGCACAGAAGTACATATTTCTAATGTTCAGTTAGACAAATCATAGTCCCTAGATCACATGGAACAGACAAAGTTCCACGTCCTTGAGCCCTCAAGCAAGCAGAAAAGAAATAAGCTATGCAGTACAGCAGCCTGCTAGTGGACCACGCAGACTACAGATCGAGGGGCTGACCGGCAGAGCCGGCGTCGAGAAGGACTGCCAGGTCTCCCGCAGCGGCGTGGCTCCAGCCTCAGGGCGAAGCCATGAACTGCCTCCAGCACCTCCTCAAGCCATGAACGGCCGAGGAGGCGCGTCTCTGCCCCTCCCTCATGCGACGTTTCATCACCTGTGGATTGACGCTCGCGGCCATCTCCCCGGCGCGACGCCCAGCTGCCCACCGCCCATCCCCGTCGACACCCACGTCGGTGCCGCCTCGCTCCACTCCGCGCAGACCGCCAGCGGGGGGCTCGCGTTCTTCCCCGGCGTGGCTGGCCTCTCCCCGTGCGTGCGTCGACCGCCGCTCGCCGGCCGCGGCGATGGACTGAGAAAGCACTCTGGAAGGGAGCCACGGCGTATTGGCGCTCCATCTCGCGCAGACCGCCAGTGCGGGGCTCGCGTTCTTCCCGGCGTGGCTGGCCTCTCCCCGTGCGTGCGTTGACCGCCGCTCGCCGGCCGCGGCGATGGACGAGAAAGCACTCTGGAAGGGAGCCATGGCGTATTGGCGCTCCGTCTCCGCCCAGGATCTTCTCGATGCTGCTCGTTGAGCACCACTGCCCTCCTCCCATAGCGACGCCTCGGTCGCGTTCTTTCGACCTAACTCAGGGGAAGAAAAAAATAACTATTCGGAGATGTGTTGAGTTTAGCTCAACACGGATGGAAGAATCTGATTTGTTGATCAGAGATCGTACGGCATAGATTTAATGTATCCGGCGAAGTTTGCTATTTTAATAGTAGTATAGATACGTAGAATTTACATCTTACGGTTATTTTTGTTGTTTTCTCCAGGATTAACGTGGTGTCTCATATGGTGCCTCCAATTAGTAAATATAAGATTTTGTTGATAATAACGCCGAAATCCCAGCAGGCCACGCTCATGCAACATGCCGACGAATGCCGATCTTGTTGATCTGATCAGTCGCGCATGAGGATTGTGCTATTAACGCCGTGTACGTGTTGATGCCACGATTCGATGTTGATTTGTTAAAGACGAAATCGTCCGTGCTGCTGGCTTGCTCCATGTAAGTGCCCCATCAGGTACCTTCTTATTTTCTTCTTTCTATTCTGGTCACCTGGACATATTCCTTGTGTGGCCCGAAGTAGTACTTTTAATTGGACACGATCCTTCTTTGGAATTGATCCGGTTGACGGCCGGCCGGCTGCTTCTTCTTTCTATTGTGTACAGATGTGGTGCCTTGATTGATTTGCCTTTTCCTCCTTTGTTCCTTGTATGTTTGGTACGACGTCGTAGCAATCTTGGAGTCCTGATCGAGTTTGACTCGGATGAGAATTGCTGTTTTTCCTTTTTCTGGATTCGCGAACTCGCGTAGATAAAAAACTTGTTGTAGTGCGCGAGCCGTCGACGGAGATCCAACCGCTTGAATCAGCTCAAATTTGTTGGAGTGCTGCGCGAGTGTATTCCGCAGGGTTCCACCGGAGGGATCTTCAAATTGATGTCCGAGTCGACCTCGATAATTATTTTCCCAGGGACGTGCGGAGTTTCATCAGATTTCGACAGGCCTTCAGTGTTTGAGTTGACCACGGAGATCTAACCGTTGGAATCCGATGCGCTTTGGACAGCTGCTAGGAAACTCGATTGCGCATCTTTCCACCGAAGGGATCGTCGAGATGAGTTTCGAGCCGCCGCCGGTGATGTCCGCTATACGGACGTTGCTGCTGTCCTGTAACCTGCGCGTGAGGGGCGTTGTCGAAGTTGAGCCCCGAATTGCGCGGTCAAATTTCTCCATGCTTTCTACTCGAGCTTGAGGTAGATCCTGATGTAGATGTTGATACCGCCGAATCGTTTAGACCGGCGCGACGTCGAAGTCGCCGAGATTGTTGACGAAGGGATCCCGCCCGGATCATAATTCCAAGCGCCGCTAGCCCCACGGTGGGCGCCAACTGTCGTGGGATTGTCACGTCAGATGTCATCGCGTAATGACTTGTGAGATCGCAGAACTTGGGCGACGTAGAATCTACCGGGAGCGAGATTGCACACAGTAGAGCGATTTATACAGCTTCAGGCACCGGGAAATATCATCCGGTAATAGCCCTACGTGCTGTTGTGGCTAGATCTTATTCCGTGTGCCGATGAGCGAGTCGCCAATGTGGCGGCTCTCTCTGTTTTGTTGTCTCTAGTCTATTGAGATCTAGGTCTAGCCTCTAATTTTTCTTGTCCCTCAAGGGGAGCCCCTGCCTGGTTTATATAGATGACCAGGCTAGGGTTTACATGAGTTCTAGTCGAATACGTATCGGAGTCTTGGCTTAGCCTCCAAGTCATCACAGGCCTTGAGTTCGTTGCCCGCTTATCTCCTGATAAGTTGCAGCTAGATAAGCGACCGCCAGATAAGTCGCGTCTAGATAAGCCACCGCCAGTTAAGTCGCCGATTAGTTATTCCCCCGACACCTCTCTCTCTCTCTCTCTCTCTCTCTCTCTCTCTCTCTCTTTCTCTCTCTCTCTCTCTCTCTCTCTCTCTCTCTCTCTCTCTCTCTCTCTCTCGCGATTCCCAAATCGCCGCCGCCGTCGCCTTGCTTCCACGGCCGGCTCCGGTCGCCTCAGCCGCCGCCGTCGGTCGCAAACGACGTGCCTCGGTGCCCTCCTCCTTCCTGTCTAGCTCGATCTGGATTTCCGCCGCCGCTTGGTTTCTGCCGCAACCCTACTCCCCAGCTAGGGTTTCGGTGCTTACCGTCGCTCGGTTGCTCCGCCACGCTCCTGCGCTCAGCTCTGAGCGTAGGGACTCCTGGTGGTGACACGACGCCGCCATGGTCGTTGTTCCTGCCGTGGTCGCCTCCTTTTTCCATCTCGGAGACGAAGATGGTCGTCTTCCACCTTCGGCCCCCTCTAGGGTTGCGCAGGCATGCCCTGTCGTCCCTGGAGCTACGGTCGAGGTCCTCAGGTATGTATCCCCCTCCTTCTCCTCTTTAACCTCTCTGCCCTCTCGAATCCATGGTCGACTAGCTCCATCCGTAGCTAGCCGACCCAATACATTGGTACTTCGAGTGTATCTTTGTATTTTAGATCACTATGATGAGCTATACTACCTCCTGATCTGCTCCACTGAATTTGAGTACTGTCCATGTCGGTCTTGCTACTGACAAAGAAGAATGGTGTCGAATTAGGGTTCCTGGGCATGGTTGTGATCAAATCCAATGCCCTGGATGTGCTTCAGATCAATGATTTGATAGAAAAGAATAGCACAGCACAATTTTTTTAAATGTTTTCCAGTGCTTCTTCAGAGCAAGAACTAGCTCTGGTATGCTTTGTGCTTGTGATGAGCTTGCGGCTCTGAAGCTAATGATTTTGGTGCCTTAGCTGTAATTTTGTATTAGCTCTTTTTGGTGTAATTTGGTAATATTTGGGTATACAGTGCACTGTCAAACCTCTTGAGAGTGTACACAAGCAATGTAATCTCCCTTTTATTCACTTTAATAGTAATGTACAAAAGTGTTTCTTTGCATGCTGTGATGCCTCTATTTGAGTTACACAGAAGCTACCTAATAAATTTAGCTAAGGAATTCTTTTTATACTTTCCTGTGCTTCTGTTGATGAACAAAAGTATTCATGCTCGGCTAATCCAGTTTCCTGGTTCACTGGCTTAACCCTAAACCCTAATTAAACTCGATGATGCAAATAGCAATACATCTTATTGCTAGACTGAGAGTAATACTAATCCTAACCCCATCTTTATATTTGTTTTCTTTTGTTTTTTTGCTTTTCTTTTGCTTTGCAGGAAAACAATGTTCGAATAATGATCAAGAAGAAGAAAAATAAATACAAGACATTTTAGTTTAGGAAACAATTATAATTTCCCTTTTTGAATTTCAGTTTGTTGTAATAAAGTTGTAAAGACATTGTAATTTGTGTTTAATCAGTAAAATGATTGGTTTGTCTTTGCAAGTATTCAATAGGTTGTAATATTTATTGTAAGGTCTGAACTATTCAAACATTTATTAAATCATTTACCTAAATGTTATTTTTGTTGCTTTAATGTTTTTATTGCGTTTCATCAATTAATAATCACACGGGTGCGGCGTGCGGCCGCGCCAAGATGTCTAGTCTTGCTACAACGGGCTTTCACCTTTGCGAAAAGTAGGACCATTTTTTCGTACAACCTTTCCGCGATGACAATCGGGCCGCCAAGTGGCATGCGGATATGTCTCGACACACCCGCTACGTCGAACGTAAGTACACCCGTAAGCAGTAGGTCCCGCATGTCAGTGGCAAATGTTGCCCCCCACCCACCGATCACAGGCACCTCTTTCCCACGCGCTAGCGTTGGCGCTTCCCTGCGCGTCACCATCAATTTGAACGTGTCATACGAGTGGGAGTTCAGTAGGCCACCCAAGGAATCCTCGTGATGCCGGAGTGCCGGCTCCCAAGTTAGTGGCTAATCAGCCCTGATGGCTTCCTCGTGCTGCTGGTGCCCAAGGGCCCCGCCCGACACGCCGAAGTCACCCGAGTTGGGAGATGCTATCAGCGGAGATACAAAAAAAAAAACCTAAGTACGCGTTGACGTCAGGTTGGTGGGACGTTCTCTTCGCGTAAGAGCACAGTGCTGCGTGGCTGTTTTGGGCCAGACGAACGGCCACACGCCGGCTAGGCCTGAACCCAAGTCGAAGCCTGAGATTGAGGTGCCCGAGATTTAAATTCTGTTATAGTTTGTATACATTTGGAAGTTTGTTTAAAATATGAGTTTTAGTATAAAAACTTTTGGACGTCCAGTTGGGGTGCCGCTAGGGGCACCCGTCCTATCGGTTCGGACTTGTATTCAGAAGAGTCGTAATCGGATAATATTTGGACAGTCCGAACATGTTCGAAACACCTCTAGCCGGATAATATTTGGAACGGTCCGATCACAATATTAAGTAGAGTTTTGATGACGACACTCGAGATGCTCTTACATGTCATTCCTCTCTTATCCTGCATTCCTGCTCTAAATTTAGTATTCTTCCGCCGCATGGATGATGTGTATCAGACCGGTGGTTAAGCCCTGCCCGAGTGCTGCATCACGCGACACTATGCATATCGAATTGGAAATTAATATGCATGGTCACACCGGATCTAGTTTATCAATTATGCAAACGCACTGGAATGATGTGTATTAGTTTACCTACTACGGTACCACCTAGCCAGTGACCACTTAGTTTCAGTAGGTCTACCCGTTGATTCTATCTAGTGCTACCACCCATATGGGTGCTACAAATGCTACAATCAAAATACGTATTTTATACGTGTCAAAAAATTATACGAAAAATCGTGAGTGCTCTTGAAATATGTCCCTACAACATCCTAAATTTGCATATCCAAATTCAAAATGAGCATCGAGAAACAAAAATGACAAAATCAGCATGAATAGTGTCACTAGTGTCAAAAAAGACAAAATCCAGAAAATGACACTATTCATGCTGATTTTGTCATTTTTGTTTCTCATTGTCCATTTTGAATTTGGACATGACATTTTAGGATGTTGTAGGGACATACTTCAAGAGCACTCACGATTTTTCGTATAATTTTTTGACACGTATAAAATACGTATTTTTGATGGTAGCATTTGTAGCACCCATATGGGTGGTAGCACTAGATATCTCCTCATTCTGCCGCCAGGTCAATACCAGTGCTATTCTTTTTCATTTTATTAAAAGAGGTGGTCTGCGTTTCATTGTAGATTTTTACGTCCTCGTGTGCTCGTGCTGGATTAAAATATTCCCGCCAATCGCGGTTAACAGTTTTTGAGCCTATTTCAAAGGAAAGAGTTATTTGCTCCTGGATTTTACGTCCTCCGTTTTCATTGTCGATTTTACGTCCTTATGTCTTAAAATATTCCCGCTAATCACGGTTAACAGTTTTTGAACCTATTTCGTTCTTTGCTCCAGAACTCCAGTACCCTTTCCACTTAATTTTTTTTGAAAATTATTCTTGTGAGTTTCAAAAAATTCTGAAAACAATCACAGGCGTAGCCAATGGTCTATCCCATAAACGTGCAAAATATCAAATTGAAATACTTTATATTATGGGCTACACAAAAATAACAAAATCTGCTAAAACTTAGAGACTTGAGAATAGCCATATTTAGGGCCACAATTTGTCATTTTTGTAGCTCAAAATACAAAATATTTTGAGTTGATAGTTTGCACGTTCGTGGCATGTACTATTGGCAACACCCGAAGTTTTTTTCAGAATTTTGGAAACTCATAAATATGATTTTCAAATTTCTGTAATTAGAGGGAACAATGTAACTCGGGAGTCAAAAGTCTCTACTAGTGTTTAAGCATGACATGTAAAATCATGCATGCTCGATGTGGCCGACTTGTACTGCAATAACCTTATATATAAAGGAGGGACATGTCCTCGCCTTCTCCTGCGTTCCATGTCGCCCGTGTTCCGCTGGCCGTCCGATCGCTGCAACGGACGGCCCAGATTGCGCCACGCCACTCCCCAGATCGCGCTACACTGTAGCTAGCAACAGTAACAACAACCCACCAATCCGGGCGTGCCACGTTACCCGTTCACAGCCGGTCGCCCATCAGTCACCGTGACAATTTTTTTGAAAACAACCCTCACAAATCGAGAAAAAACACCGCAGCCCACAACTCCACGCTACAACTGAGTTATTTGTAATTACCGAAAAGTACGGGGACCTAACTGTAAAATCATCCGCAGATCCCCCTGTCCTTTCTCTCTTTCACGCGGCTCCGACGTCGCCGCAGCCGCCGACGCAGCACGCCACCGCTCCGCTCCTCCCCCGTCAGATCGAAGCACACACGCAGCTCCGCCGTCCTCTCTTCTCCATCACCCGCGAGTCTCGCGTGCTGGGCTGCACGACGCGCGGCGGAATCGACGCCGCCGTCAGCTCCATCCGACCGCCGCGTCCGCTCGCCGACGGTGACGCTCCGGCGACCAAAACGGAGCGGCGCCGCCACTTTCGGGTAGCGCGCATGCATGCGCATCTGCCGCGCCCAGCCGCGCGTCCTGCCTCGCGCGAATACGACGCCGCCATGCGCGCCGTCTCCGTCGGCCGTACGCTCTAGCCATTGCTGACGTCATTACGACGTCAGCATGGGACCCCCTGCCAGATCTTTTTTTAATTAATTACAAAAAAACTAAAATCCTGACAGGTGGACCCTTTTTAAGACAATTTCCAAAAAAATGTAATAAATGTTGCAAAATCAATAACATGGGATTTACCCATTGGAAAAATACAAAAAGATATCAAAATGATTATAAAAATAAAAGCTATCTATTTATGGCATATTATGATTAAATTTCATATTTAAATATTTTGAAATTACGGATGTCTTTTAAATCTGCGCATTTTATAAATTTAAAAGTAATTCACACCTGAATTACTGACGAAATCGAACAACAATTTCTACAATTCGAATAATTTTCAAATGTATACTCTTTTTGAATTCCAACAATTTTAAAATCTACACAATTTTTGAATGTGGACATTTTCAAATTTCAATTCTGTCATCTTTTTTCTTTTTTAAATAGTTATAAAAAAATGCTAAAATCCTGACAAGTGGACCCTTTTGTAAGAATTACCCATTGGAAAAATACAAAAAAAATATCAAAATGATCACACACAAAAAAGCTATCTACTTATGGCATATTATGAATAAATTTCATATTTAAATATTTTGAAATTTCGGATGTCTTTTAAATCTGCGCATTTTATAAATGTAAAAGTAATTCACACCTGAATTACTAACGAAATCGAACAACAATTTCTACAATTCGAAAAACTTTTAAACGTATACTCTTTTTGAATTCCAACAATTTTAAAATCTACACAATTTTTGAATGTGGACATTTTCGAATTTCAATTTTGTCTTCTTTTTCCTTTTTTAAATAATTACAAAAAAAATTAAATCCTGACAGGTGAACGAATAATTTTTAAATGAATATTTTTTTAAATTTCAACAATTTTTAAATCTACACAATCTTTGAATATAAACATTTCCAAATTTCAAATTTGTCTTCTTTTTTCTTTTTTAAATAATTATAAAAAAATGCTAAAATCCTGACAAGTGTACCCTTTTGTAAGACAATTTCCTAAAAAATGTAATAAATGTTGTAAAATCAATAACATGGAATCTACCTGTTGGAAAAATAAATAAAAATATTTTAAAATGATCACAAAGATTAATGCTGTCTATTTATGGTGTACTATGATTAGATTTCAAATTTAAATATTTTGAAATTTTGAATGTCTTTCAAATCTAAGCATTTTACAAATGTAAAAGTAATTCACATACAAATTACTACCGAATTTGAACAACAATTTCTAGAATTAGAATAATTTTTAAATGTATTTTTTTTTGAATTTCACCATTTTCTAAATCTACATAATTTTTGAATGTGGACATTTCCAAATTCATTTTTTTTACAAAATAGTATTTCTTCTTCTTACAACAGTTTGATCCACTAAACATTTTCACACTGACGAACAGAGCTAATAACCACACGGGTGCGGCGTATGACGTTGCTTTGCAGGAAAACAATATTGGAATAATGATCAAGAAGGAGAAAAATAAATACAATACATTTCAGTTTAGGAAACAATTATAATTTCCCTTTTTGAATTTTAGTTTGTTGTAATAAAGTTGTAACGATGATCAAGAAGGAGAAAAATAAATACAATACATTTCAGTTTAGGAAACAATTATAATTTCCCTTTTTGAATTTCAGTTTGTTGTAATAAAGTTGTAACGACATTGTAATTTGTGTTTAAGCAGTAAAATGATTGGTTTTCCTTCACAAGAATTCAATAAGTTGTAATATTAATTGTAATGTTTGAATTATTCAACCATTTATTAAATCATTTACCTAAAAATTATTTCTATTGCTTTCATGTTTTTATTGCGTTTTATCAATTAATAATCACACGGGTGCGGCGTGTCGCCGCACTAAGATGTCTAGTAGCACCTAATAGTGAAAGTTGATCCAACGGCCCGATCCAAGTTTTTAAATCTAGGGCAATACGACTGATCATGTCCGAGCCGAAGAAATATGAGGCCATGTGCGAAACTCTATAATGGATACACCACTCATGAAAATTCGACATGCTCAGGAATTAAAATTTCAGCGAAATCTCGTGAAAATTCCTATTTTGAGGACAACGAATTTTTGACATACTAAAAACAATCAAAATCCATAATAGTACAAAACATCTAGCGTCATAAGCGGAATTGGGCCCCGGGCAGCCCGGGTCTTGGCGCATGCAGTACAAATACCCCACATTGGGGAGGAAACAAATGAAGGGGACTGTAGACAGAAAACAAAAATTTCCTACCGACGATAGCCAGAAACTAGCCAAGATCTATAACTATGCAGATATACTATACGGAGGAGAACGGAGTACATACCCTTGTAGACCGAAAGTGGGATTACGTTCCCGCACAAACGTTGTCGATGAAGACGACGAAGCCGACCTCAAGGTCGTGTAGAGGAAGTAGACGTACTCCCAGCGCCACCCGTGTAGCGCCTCATAGTTCCACACACGTACGGTGTAGATGACGACCTCCGGGCTCCAGATACAGCAGAGCAGCGGAAGCGGAAGATTGGATCTAGTAGCACGGCGGTGTGCGTATAGTGGAGAGACTTCCCTCCTCGTACGCATCTCCAGAAACGGAACCACGCTCAAGGTAGGAGAGAAGAAGAAGGAGTTGAGATGGATTTCAAGGCATGGGAGCACCTCCTTATAAAGGTGGAAGGGGGAGGCCACACCCCTTCGCTCACCCATGTGGGACTAAACCCCACATGGGGGTGTGCCGGCCATGGGGTGCGCCGGCCACCTAGGTGGGCCCCATTCGGCCCACCTAGGCCGGCTAGGCCCTCCCCCCATTTCTCGAATGGGTTTTTTTTCTATGGCCCATTTAGGTTTAATGCCTTTAAAAATTCAAAATTAATTAAATAAAAAATATATTTAATCACTTACAACACTTATTAATATTAAATACATATTATTAATTCATTCGAGCTCCGAAACATATTTCGTTTCCTCCGATCAACATCGGACATGTCCCGGAAAGCTTCCGGAGTCTCTGGTTTCTTTCTCTCTTATATCCAATCTAATCGTCATCCACCCTTCAGTGTGTTACCCTACGGTTCAGGATCACACAGACATGAACGAGACATGTTCTCCGATCAATGACTAACAGCGGGATCTGGATACCCATGATGCGTCCACGAAAGTCTTTTATCGGTCGAACCTTTAGACGTCCAGTCTCAACCTTTTGCCTGGCGATACTTAGATTGTCTGAGCATCGTTCTCTGGTATCACGATTACCGAGCATGATCTCGTTATTGACAAATCTATCTTTACCCGTATGTGATATTACATCCCCGTGACCTAGTCACATGCTTGCAAGCTCATTGATGTAATCTCAAGGAGTGGGTCCAGAGTATCTTTCCTGCTATGTGGATTGGCAAATCCCGCTCTTGATCACTCGCCTCCACTGCTTCCTTCGGATACCCGAAAGTGTCACCTTTATTTCACGCTATATAAGACATGTCGTTTGATGCAATCAAAGCACCTTCCAGAAGCAACGATTTGATATGATCTCACAGTCGAAGGTATGAGCACTACGTTTGTATATCTTTTGGGTATGTCCACCACGTCATTCACCCAATGATATGACTCCGTTGTCAACTGACGTAATTGTCCATGATCAGGAAACCTTGATCATCTGTTACCCAACGGATTAGTTAAATAGAGGCTACTAGGGACCTGGTTGTTTACATACCACACGTGTATTAATGTTTCCGCTTAATACAGTTATAGCATGGTAGAAAAACATATTATGAACAATTGAGATATGACAAATAAAATCACTTTATTAATTGCCTCTAGGGCATATCTCCAACAGTCTCCCACTTGCACTAGAGTACAATTTAATCTAGTTTACAACTTGGTAAAAGCCTAACACCTATAGCAGCTTGGTGTTTCTCATGCTTGTCTCGTGGAAGAGGTTTAGTCAGGATCTGCAACATTCAGGTCCGTATGTATTTTGCAAATCTTTACATCGCCTTCCTTGACGTACTGTCGTATCACATGGAACCGTCGTAGAATATGTTTGGCGGTTGAGTGAGACCTTGGTTCCTTCACGTTAGCAATAACACCTGTGTTGTCGCAGTAGAGGTTCACAGGGTCTTGCGCGCTTGGGAACACTCCGAACTCGATGACGAACTTCCTCAGCCAAACAGCTTCATTTGCAGCATCCGCAACCGCAATATACTCCGATTCCATTGTAGATTGGGCTACTATGGGTTGCTTCCCACTTCTCCAGCTCACAGCGCCTCCGTTCACCTTAAACACATAACCTGTTTGCGATTTCGAGTCATCTGGATCTGTGCAGAAACTTGCATCAACGTAACCTGTTACGCCAAGTTCCTCTTCACAGCCTCCATAAACAAGAAACATGTCCTTGGTATGCTTAAGATACTTCAGTATGTTCTTAACAGCTATCCAATGATCCTTGCCAGGATTACTTTGGAATCGACTCGTCAAACTGAGAGCCAATACTACATCGGGTCGAGTACTTAACATGGCATACATGATCGATCCTATAGCCGAAGCATATCGAGTGCCATCCACATCGGCTTTTTCAAGAGCCGTCACTGGACATTGAGTGTGCTCAACATCTTACCCTTGACAACCGGCAGAAAACCTTTCTTTGCCAAATGCATATTGAACTTCTTCAATATCTTGTCAAGGTAAGTACTTTGACTTAACGCTAATAGGCGCCTTGATCTATCACGATAGATTTTAATGCCTAGTACGTATGCAGCTTCTCCTAAGTCCTTCATCGAAAATTTACTGTTTAAATATTCCTTCACGCTTTTCAGAAGTTCCACACTATCCCCAATTAGTAATATATCATCCACATATAGAACTAGGAATGCAACTGAGCTCCCACTCATTTTCTTATAAATGCAGGTCTCTTCCGCATTTTGGACAAATCCAAAACCTTTGATCACCTCATCAAAGCGAAGATTCCAGCTCCGAGATGCTTGCTTCAGTCCATAAATGGAACGTTGAAGCTTGCATACCTTGCCAGCATTCTCTGGATGACAAAACCTTCAGGTTGTACCATATACAACTCTTCCTCAATGTTACCATTTAGGAACGCTGTTTTGACATCCATCTGCCATATCTCATAATCATGATATGCAGCTACTGCTAGCAAAAGCTGAATAGACTTTAGCATCGCTACCGGTGAAAATGTTTCATCGTAGTCAATTCCATGAATTTGTCGGAAACCTTTTGCGACAAGTCGAGCTTTATAGACGGTCACATTACCGTCAGCGTCAGTCTTTTTCTTAAAGATCCATTTATTCTCGACGGCCTTACGCCCTTCGGGAATCTCCATCAAAGTCCATACTTTGTTGTCATACATGGATCCCATTTCGGATTTCATGGCTTCAAGCCATTTCTCGGACTCGGGTCCTTCATCGCCTCTTTGTAACTCGTAGGTTCGTCTTGTTCAATTAACATGACGGTGCAAACAAGATTGCCGTACCACTCAGGAGTGGTACGGGTTCTTCCAGACCTACGAGGTAAAATAGCCTCCTCGACATTTTCTCCCACTACATCTGTTATGGAGGACGGTTCAGGAACAGCTTCCGTTGCGCCACTCGGAATTTCGAGTTCAGGATCAACTATCTCGTCGAGATCTATTTTCCTCCCACTTACTCCTTTAGCGAGAAACTCTTTCTCAAGAAAGGGGCCATTCTTCGAGACAAACGTTTTGCCCTCGGCTTGATTCTAGAAGGTATATCCTATGGTTTCCGCGGATATCCTACAAAGATGACCTTCTCCGATTTTGTTTCGAGTTTGTCGGGCTGTAGTTTCTTAACGTACGCCTCACAACCCCAAACCTTCAGGAACGACAATTTAGGTTTCTTTCCATGCCATATCTCATACGGTGTCGTTGCTACAGATTTGGATGGAGCCCTATTTAAAATGAATGCGGCTGTTTCTAACGCATATCCCCAAAACATACGGGCAGGTCGGTAAGAGACATCATAGACCACACGCTATCTAATAAAGTACGATTACGTCGCTCGGACACACCGTTGTGTTGTGGTGCCAAACTCAAAACTTAAATACTCACCACCATGATTGGATTGAAGGTGCTTGATTTTCTTGTTGAGTTGATTTTCAACCTCACTCTGAAATTCTTTAAACTTTTCAAACGTTTCAGACTTGTGTCTCATTAAATAGATATACCCGTATCTACTCAAATCATCCGTGAAGGTTACAAAATAATGATAACCATTGTGTGTCGACACGCTCATTGGACCGCACATATATGTATGTATAATTCCCAATAAGTCCGACGCCCGTTCCATAAAACCGTTGAACGGTGTCTTGGTCATTTTGCCCATAGGACATGGTTCGCAAGTGTCAAGAGATCCAATATCTAGTGACTCCAAAAGTCCATCAGAATGGAGTTTCTTCATGCGCTTTATAACAATATGACCGAGACGGCAATGCCACATATACATGGCGGTATCATTTCTAAGTCTAATACTCTTGGCATCTATGTTATGGATGTGAGTACTACTATCGAGATTCAACAAGAATAAACCATTATTCTCAGGAGCATTAACATAAAAGATATCATCTATTATATTATTAAAACAACAAACAATAGACGGTTTAGATTAAACTCGGATTAAGCAACAATGATTAACGGTCCAGATTGCCAGTAAATATAACGCAAAAATAAAAGGAACGTCGGGAACTGAAGATGTCAAATTAGATCACGACTCATAATAACAAGCAGACATATCGCCCTAGAATAGGAAAATCTTGCCCCGTCGATTTGTTGCCCAACCCAGCCCTAATCACGTCTTCTTCCTGCTCCCCCAACAAGCCGCCTCCGGACACAGCCATCGAGGTCGAGCTCCCCATCGACCACTGGCATAGCGAGCCGCCGAGGGCGTCCTTCACCTTGCCGTGGGACACCGACATCGAGGGCCAAGCTCGCTCCTCCTTTTCCTCCGCATGACGGGCTGGCGGCGTCGGGTGTGACTCCTCTCTTTTCTTGTCCTTCTCCGTCTTGCTGGGGCAAGATATTGGCACCCCTGTAGTCACATGCCTCCCTGGCTCCTCGCGTGGCAGCAACGACCAAACTTGCCGCCATCCTTGATGTCAGGGAGAATTGATCTGGAAAACTCCGCTGATTCTGAGGTACGCACCGTGCTCCTTTTTTCTAATTAGATCGGTGAGCTGCTGAACATGTTGATTGTCTCGCGTCACCTGCTGCCTTCACAATGGTAGAACCTTTTTACCTTCCTATCGAGTCTGCCAAGTTGAGCAATCCAAGTTGCATCAGATGAGGAGGAGTATCATCTACAGTCCAAGGAAACGTGGCCACCATTGTCATTGACGCTGCTGAGTGGAGGAATTATGTTGTCACGTTAATCCTTAAGAAAGCTTCACAACTTCTTGCTTTTCCCCACAGGAGACGTCTTGGCTTCTCATGTGATTCCGTTGATGTCGTTTCAATCAGTTTGCCTAAGATTTGATCTTTGATTATCCAATGGAATAGCATATTTGGTTATCTTTTTTTACTGATATATTGCTAATCCCCGTTCACCTTGCAGCTCATATTATTTTTTGTCTCCCTTCCCAGGCACTCTGCTAAATTTGATGCTAGGGACTCAAGCTGGTGCTGGAGCAGAATTTCTGCAGGAGCCTGCAATTCTTTGATGTTGCACAGATTATGTGGTAATGTGGATCATATGGATTGGTAATACGGATCACTATGATGATATTTTAGGGAGGGAACAACGTTCAGGCCATAGCAACAAGAGCCGATCATCAAGTGTGAATGATACATGCATTTACTGCTCTACATGCACCAACATAATGATATAGCTTCAGTTGATTCTACGTTGCTTATGGAAACAAGAAAAACAAATAAGGAGGATTATATTTTTTATGACAGCAGCCGCAAACCTATCTGCGATCATCCTTGCGCCAGCGGTAATCTCCGTTATGTGTCCCGTACTCATATTGCACGATACTTGGGATCTCTGGCTGACTTCTTCAGCAGTGTCGTTCTCATGCTCCTTGGCCCTCCAGGCAAGCTCCCCGTAATTACCTTGCAATCTCCCACATGCATACAGATATCCCTGCCCCATGTGGCTAATCAGCATCTATCTGCATCTTATATGTCTCCGCGAAGGCAATGGCCAATGTTTGCAGCATCCCGGCTGGACGCCAACATCACGAAGCCATCAGTCGTAGTAGTTTCATGTTCCCTTTACTCGGCTCCGAGACTAATCTGGCTGATCTCAGGTAATGTCCCAGTGGCAAAATCCATCTAATGCTTGAAGTACTTTTTTTCCGTCCATGGATGCATTGGCCTGATCCTCTCAGTGCAAAACCTGCGATAAACACTGGGTTTTGCTGCCGTTTGCACTTGATGCCCTGCGCAAGTACCATGTCTAATTTCAATCGAATTACCCGTGACCCCATCATTTTGTTAGCCTATCTAATGAGAAGATCTTTTTTTAGTTTTTTGTGTACGTTGGCCTTTTGTTAGCTGATTGGGCCATTAAATATTGCTCTACTATTATATAATCATATGTTGGTACAATGCAATTCTTATTTTTAGATAAAAGGCATTAGAATGCCCTGCTTTAAATTAATAAAGCAACCAAGTTCGGTAGATGCAATTATTATTGCTGGCTGCAGTTCTAAAAACATTGTTCTCCAGTGTTTTAATTTTGTTGCAACCACTTCTAACTGTATGAATTAATTCTCTTTCACATTGCTCTGCAGGTTACTGCTCACACATTAGTTTCGCAGCACTCGGATAATTTTAGTTCCTTCCGTGTCAATGAAGATGGATGTTTATTTCAGATTATCCGCATCTAGCACAATCCATGCCTCCAATCGCTCCGGTCATGAGCTGGCTTGATCAAGGGAAAATACTAAGATGCATCAAGCACAATTGGCCGGTCCGCCTTTTCTTCCTGAAGTCGCCGTCTCAGCCGCCACGACATACCTAGCCACAATTCTCCCTTGCCTCGCAAGGCTACCGATGTTGAACTGGCCAAATCCTCTGTGCGGTATGTCCAACGGGCGACGGACTAGGAAGAGATCGCAAGGCTAGCTGAAGGCCAACGGTGGCACCAAGATCCTCTACTCGATTGATCACGCCTCCAGTTTCTAAACAAGATTGATTACCTCTGATGCTGCGGACAGCCTTTCCGCATCGGCCACCCGTGGACATACTGCTGTGGTGCGCCTTCCATGACTCCATGCAACCAACGGTCTCCAACAAGTCAACGACTTTCCGATGTTGTCACAGTTCAATACAGCTAGAAAAGAGTGCAGTTTAGCTATCGGTAGATGGATGAGGCCATGAGCTGGCTTGATCAAGGGAAAATACTAAGATGCATGAAGCACAATTCAGCCATCGACATGGACGATGGACCAGGCATTTAACTCGCACAACTCTGAGGAACGAACATCAAGGGGCGAGCTAAGCACCAGCAAGAGCTACGCAATGATCTTACAACTCTATTTCTCTTATCTCACGAAAGGAACTCCAATAAATGGCAACATTCAACTTGTGCTCTAGAGGCTTTTGCATCAGGTTGGTCGACTTCTGGTAATCTGGCCTACCAATTAACTCTTGCTATTTTTCTTCAAATAAATAGGGCAATTTTACTTACATGAGGTGCATATTAGAAATAGGTGAACTTAGTAGGAGACATTTACTATATGTCAAGGCATGGTTTCGTTATTTTTCACACCAATCGTTTGATGGATTGCGAGAAGAAAGTGTAGTATGGAGTTTTTTGTTGTACGCATCAGCCAGGTCGAATTCTGATAGCTTCAGTGCTGAAAAATCACATATGATTGACCTGGTATTGTCCTCCATGTCTTCAGGTTATTGCCACTTGCAAGTCTTTCCCGTGCTTAGCATATTAAGTCTATGGAAGGGTGCAAAACAAATGAAGGGAATTATCTTTCCTTTTTTCATCTAATATTTACGCTACATATATCTGTCATGGCTTGCAGGTCACTGTATTTGTTGCCATACATAATATAGAAATCCAATCGGGTTGTGTCTCATAAATTAATTTAAAGAAAGATAAAGTGAACATGGTAATTTTTTCTCCTGATATGATTATGGGAGAAATAGGTAGGAGCTGCACGAAAGGCTACTAATACTACTGTTCATTGAAGAGGCAATATCAGAATTTTCTTTTGGAAGTATTCTCCGTCAGTATGCTCATTGTGTTTTCTGAGTGTTTGTCATTTACGCATCAACTTTCAAATAGTTTGGTCAGCTTAATAAAATTTGAATATTTCTTTGCTAGCTTCCCTGTGTTGGTTCCCCTTCTCTCCTTCAGATAGACCACATTGTCGCCACCTATCCTAATGCGAAGCTTGCGGAGCCATCTGCCGTAGCATTGTCTGGCGCTCTATACTTGGCTCTGCTGACAATCTTAGGCAAGTGACAAGCATCCTCGCCTATTTTCTAAATGATCTATAAATACCATTGCCTTAGCAGCATTAGGTCTAGCTATCCTTTTGTTTTAATAATCTGTATTGATTTGAAAAGGTACAGAGCCCGGTGAGAACATCCTGACTACCATGGACACGACAAGACAGTGATTTACATCCATACTGAAGTTCATAGCTGGCAAATTTTAGTAAGAAACATTCTCTCTATGCTCATTGTTCCATCAATAGTACATTGCATAAACTGCGTTCTCTTAATTTTTCCTTCAATTTCTACACAATTAAATTAGATCTGCGAGCGATATTATAAGATATTCATGGACTACGGATAGAAATAATTTATTCTATAGTTTTGGGTAGCAAAATTTCTTGAAGATTAAACATACTGCAACATTATAGGTAACCATTGTCTATGGTGTTCCAAATGAAAACTTGGAGCACATCATGTTCCCACTATCTATTCTTACATACTACAGCATTCATTTGGAATACATCATGTCCTGATCATCTATTCTTACAAACAACAACGTTGTTTTTATCGGAAAAATGTAAATAGGATTTTGTTATATTTGATTCTGCTTCATCGCACTAAGTATGTTTCTCCAATTTTTCTTCAGCAATTGGTAACTAAAATTATGCTCATAACTCAAAAGAGTCAACAGGGTTTCTATGACAGCGAGGGTTCATGATAGCACCTGAAGCAATATCTACAATGTGATAGTGTGCTTTGTTCCATCTTCATACGGATTTTCATTTCCAAGTCGTTAATACGTCCATTGCTTTTCATCTTGCATTGTTTTCTGATCTCTAATCAATCATGTTATATTGGTAATTGTGGCAGTTAGGCTTGGTTTAGAAAAACTCTACGCACCTGTTACCATGAAATTGTGTTGACAGTTAGACAAACCAGTACTACAATTATTTACCGAATGGAGTAGTAGATCTAGCTCTTTTATTCCCACAAAACTACTCATAAAGTTATTCCACATTATTTTACATTAATTATTATAAAATAATTCTTAAGAGGTAGAGTTGAAAAAATTCAACCACGTACACCATATTGGATGAAGATGCCCCAGAGATTTTATTTGATTAGCGGCAAAAAGGTTAAGTCAGGGCAATACAAGCTCCAAGATTTTGTTGCAAGAAAAATCGTTGATTTAACTTATGACAATTTCTCTCATCTGACAATGTGATTAGGAGGTTTTTTATCTCAAAAATTCACTCATGTATACAATATGGGACAAAAGGTTCAAAAAATATACATCAATAGAGGAGGAAGAGTAGATGCAATTGGTCGTCATGAACCAAATAAGTTCTCTGGAAAATACTTGATATCTTATCATTATACCTATTGATGAAAATATATGTAGCGTAGTCAATGTTTTATGCCAATATCAATGTTGCAAAAAACAATTAAGTTGAAAAACACATATCCACGTGTGTAAGTTATGAAGCAACGAAATCAAATCGAACATGTTTAATAAATCTAGCCGCGCAAATGCGCGGGCCACCCCGCTAGTTCATTGAAATAGCACAACCATTTGATACTGAATTGAAAAAATATCCATCTTGCAACAAGGAAGATCCACTGATAATGTTTACACTCAAAGTTGGTACAAAATAACATTTATTCAAAACCAAAACTAATCCCGATGGTAGATGTAGAGGGAGCATGCCGATGGCCACCACGTCAACTTTTGATCCATTGCCGATGCGCATCGTCACCTTGTCCTTCGCCAGGTGCCGTTTATTCCGCAACTCCACCTGAGAGTTACAAATATGAGCAACAGAACCGGTATCAAATACCCAAGCATTACTCCGAGCGCTAGTAAGGTAAACATCTATAACATGTATATCAAATATACCTTTCTCTCTTCCGACAATCTTGCCGGCCTTCTTGTCTTCTAGGTACTTGGGGCAGTTGCGCTTCCAGTGACCATCTCCCTTGCAGTAGAAGCATTCCACGCCAGGTTTGGGACCAGGTTTGTTAGCCTTGGATTTAGCAACATGTTTGCCATCCTTCTTGGGCTTCCAGTTCTTCCTTCCCTTGCCGCCAGATTTCTTAAAATCGACGGTCTTGTTGACCATCAACAGCGTGTGCTCCTTCTTGATTTCCACCTCAGCAGTCTTGAGCATCACGAACACCTCAGACAGGGACTTAGCCATGCCCTGCATGTTATAGTTCATGACGAAGCCTTTGAAGCTAGGAGGCAACGATTGCAGCACCCTATCAATCGCCAGCTCATCAGGAATCTTGCATTCCATAGCGTTCAGGCGTTGAACGTAGCCAGACATTTTGACCACGTGCTCGCTCACACTGCTATGCTCTTCCATCTTGGCTGAGAAGAAGAGCTCAGAAGCTTCATACCTCTCAGCCTTGGCCTGCGGAGCAAAGACAGCTTTGAGATCAGTAATTATCTCAAAAGCACTCATCTTCTCAAAGCGCTTCTGCAGGTCGGCTTCCATGGCGTAGAGCATGCCACTCTGGACAAAGGAGGAATCATCCATCTTGGACGCATAGACTTTCTTATCGTCCTCAGAAGCATCGTCTGCGGGCTTGTCACCTATGGCGGCCTCAATGACGTAGGCCACCTTGTGGGGAGTGAGGAGGATCCTCAGGTTGCGGAACCAGGACATGAAGTTCGACCCATTGGTCTTAAGCTTTTCTTTCTCAAGGAACAGGCCTAGATTAAAGGTGGGGCGAGATATCTACAATGGAATTTGCAAAAACATAAGACTTTGTTCATAATAAAATGGGTTCAAGTTTTAGTAAAATAAAACTACCAGAACTCCCACTCAAAACGAACATCCCTCGCATCGTTTTAGTGATTACACGATCCTAATCCATTATACTACCCCCGATCGTCACGGCCGATAGCATAACTTCAAAAGTGGACATCGCTATGTCGATCACAACAACTATGTGACTCGTGCTTAACCTTTCGGTCACTGTGTTCCGAGGCCATGTCTGTACATGCTAGGCTCGCCAAAATTAACCTATAGCGTATTGCTTGTGCAACGTGGCTTACACCCACGTTATGCGAACGCAGATACGTCTGACACCCGATCGTCATGGCCTGCCTCGTATCGGAGAACTTTCGGTGGTGCACGCAAAGGGAGAACACTATTTGGTATTTTAGGAGGGATCATCTTATATTACTACCGCCGTGTAACTAATATATAAACATATATATACACAATATAAGATGCACACAATAACATAACATCAAAATGAAATGTAATGCGACATGATATGGTCTTGCGCCGATGGTCTCCTTAGCGCCCACAGTTTATAAACAATTTACTAAACTTACCTTAACCATATCACATTGCCCCTGCAAAATAAAGTTAGACGCTTTCTACTTTATCTTTTGCATGTTTTACGTGGCTGCCAGGCTTTCGTAAAAGAACCGTTTCTTACCTATGAACAACCACAACAACGATTAAATAATTGTCTCTATTACACCCCTTTCAGGGCCCTCCATTGTAAATGCAATATCAGAGACAGACACCCGCCAACCACATATACGGTATAAGCCGTATATCAGGTGTGGAACCAGTCTCGCGTAAGAGTACGGGTAAAGTCGGTCTAGGCCGCTTCATCGAACAATGCCGCGATATAAACAAGTACACGCTAGAGGGTAACAAATATAGAATCGATGCCCACATTCAACATGTGTTCTAAAAACCGCACAGATATATCTACGCATAGATCGGCTCTGATACCACCGAAGGGGATCGTAGACAGAAAACAAAAATTTCTACCGACGATAACCAGAAACTAGCCAAGATCTATAACTTTGCAGATATATTATACGGAGGAGAACGGAGTACATACCCTTGTAGACCGAAAGCGGGATTACGTTCCCACTCAAACGTTGTCGATGAAGCCGACCTCAAGATCGTGTAGAGGAAGTAGACGTACTCCCAGCGCCACCCGTGTAGCGCCTCATAGTTCCACACACGTACGGTGTAGATGACGACCTCCGGGATCTAGATCCAGCAGAGCAGCGGAAGCGTAAGATTGGATCTAGTAGCACGGCGGTGTGCGTATAGTGGAGAGACTTCCCTCCTCATACGCAGCTCCAGAAACGAAACCACGCTCAAGGATGGAGAGAAAAAGAAGGAGCTGGGATGGGTTTCAAGGCATGGGGGCACCTCCTTATAAAGGTGGAGGGGGAGGCCACACCCCTTGGCTCACCCATGTGGGACTAAACCCCACATGGGGTGCGCCGGCCACCTAGGTGGGCCCCATTCGGCCCACCCTAGGCCGGCTAGGCCCTCCCCCCCATTTCTCAAATGGGGTTTTTCCCTAATGGGCCTCTAAGACCCATTTAAGTTTAATGCCTTTAAAAATTCGAAATTAATTAAATAAAAATATATTTAATCACTAATAACACTTGTTAATATTAAATACATATTATTTAATTCATTCGAGCTCCGAAACATATTTCGTTGCCTCCGATCAACATCGGATATGTCCCGGAACGCTTCCGGAGTCTCCGGTTTCTTTCTCTCTTATATCCAATCTAATCGTCATCCACCCTTAAGTATGTTACCCGACGGTTCGGGATCACACAGACAGGAACGAGACACGTTCTCCGATCAATGACTAACAACGGGATCTGGATACCCAAGATAGCCCGTGTGCGTCCACGAAAGTCTTTTATCGTTAGAACCTTTAGACGTCCAGTCTCAACCTTTTGCCTGGCGATACTTAGATTGTCTGAGCATCGTTCTCCGATATCATGATTACCGAGCATGATCTCGTTATTGACAAATCTATCTTTACTCGTCTGTGATATTACATCCCCGTGACCTAGTCACATGCTTGCAAGCTCATTGATGTAATCACATCGAGTGGGCCCAGAGTATCTATCCTCCTATGTGGATTGGTAAATCCCGCTCTTGATCACTTGCTTCCACTGCTTCCTTCGGATACCCGAAAGTGTCACCTTTATTGTCACGCTATATAAGACATGCTGTTTGATGCAATCAAAGCACCTTCCAGATTCAGCGATTCGATATGATCTCACAGTCGAAGGTATGATCACTACTTTTCTATATCTTTTGGGTATGTCCACCACGTCATTCACCCAATGACATGACTCCGTTGTCAACTGACGTAATTGTCCATGATTAGAAAATCTTGATCATCTGTTACCCAACGGACTAGTTAAATAGAGGCTACTAGGGACCTGGTTGTTTACATACCACACGTGTATTAATGTTTCCGCTTAATACAGTTATAGCATTGTACAAAAACATATTATGAACAATTGAGACATGACAAATAAAATCACTTTATTAATTACCTCTAGGGCATATCTCCAACAAATGAATCAATCTAGTAGCTCCTGATCAACTGTCCCTTTGCTCACACCATATGGTCTGAAGTCTTCACGGGATTGGGGAGGCCGAATCTCGCTCCTATGGCCACTGACGATTTCTAGGAGTTGCGGAAAAATGTTGCCCTTCACTAGCCGGCTAAGGAGGCACCCAACTTTAGAGCGCTGACACTTCTTCTCATGAGATCCATTTGATTTGAAAGAAATAATAGGGTTTTCGAGTGAGTGGCTGGAGCCCTCGACCAAATTGCGCCCAGCGCCGCCCTGTGAACTTGATCGCATCGCCGTCATTGAGGCGCTCAAAACCTCAACCTGCAGAACCACGCTGAAGCGTTGCCTCTGCCGCTGTCCAGGCATCGCATCACTACACCGGCCCTCAACGCCTTGCGTAACCTCATCGTCTCCTACCCACACAAAAAAATGTCTTCTCATCGTGTCATCCAACCGGCCAGCTTCTTACCCACTCTTATAGGTAATTTCTTGTTTCGCATAGAAAGCCCGATCTCTAAAAAAGGGAAGAGTCAATTTTCAGTCCTAAAACTACTACAATTAGGTTTAGCTGATTCTGGATTAGCAAGTCTTATTCAAATCTGATAAATAAAAGATGAAGGGGACAAACAGATTGCAGACACATTTATCGAGGCTGGTGTCATCTTATTTCCTAAACTTGCAAGATTATGCTATTGCCTTATTCCAATATGCGGGTATATCCCTTACGGACCAACTTGGCACATTTACCGCTGATGCGAGAGATGAGCCGAGTTTTGTAATTTTATTTACATCAAGAACCTTGCTCTGAAAATGGTTCAAAATTTTAAGCTAAAAAATGGTTCAAACAACCGAGACACGTGACCTTTCCATTGGTATTTCCTATTTTCTCTTTTTAGCACACCATTTTGTTCTATTGAGTTAACCTTGATTTTGCAAGTTGCAACCACGAAGAGTAAAAAGAGCATCTCAGCAATAAAGATGATCAAAACGGACTCGAGGAACAAGATGTATGATTATGCTGTATTGAGCAAGACATGTTCAAAAGCATCGAAAATGATAAGATTTTACAGTGTTTCGGATGCATATGGTCACATAAGGGAAAATACCAAGTGCGGCTAGGGGTAAGTTACTTTCTTACTAATAAATACAAATTATGTACCATGTATTCATTATACTATTTTCTGATTATTTTTCTTTTTTTGTAGGTTATGGTTCTTCTATTATGATGGATGAGGAATTGATATACTATGATCATAACACACTACAAGAAATATGCTAACTTATGACCTTTTGACGTGTTTTTTTAGCGAGCGAGCAAAGCGCCCTAGCATGTCATGCCTGCCATGGGCATTCGTGGAGAATTTAGTTGGAGACGCTAGATCGAGTGACGATGAGGCTTCAACTAGTTGGATTTTCAACCAGCGAGATCAAGGGCGATGAGCTATGTGATAGTAGTGGTTAGCATTTTGTGAATGTTGCATACAGTGTTGCAACTTGCTACATGTGTGTGCTATTTTTGTTGTGTAAGTATGGATAAAGTGTTACAATGATTTATTTGTACGCTACAAATAGATTTTTTTGATGTTGCATACGTATTACTGTAGTGTTGTATGAGTTGGGTAAAAATGTTGGATGAGTTTGTATTTTTTTTGGCGTACGACTACTACTTTTCCAACATTTTTGTGTGATAAATGGTATTTGTTGCATAGGTTGTTGATTTTTGCTACATTGATGTGTCCAAAATGTTACAAAGTTTTTTCTACATGTCGTAAGATTTTACATATATTCCAACATGTTTTGTGTGATAAATGGGGATTTGTTGCATATGTTGTTGATTCTTGCTACATTGATGTGTCCATAATGCTACAATGTTTTTTGCTACATTTCGCAAGTTTTTACAGGTTAATGTTGGAAAATGATGTTGCATTTATAAAAATGCTACATACATAGAGAAAGAATGTTGCATACGGGATCTTGATGAGAAAAAATGTATGTATAGACATTGATGAGATTTATAGGACAAAATGAGGACGTGCAATTATATACTCATGAATCCTTGTGATTAGCATGCACGGAATCGTGTTTCCTGTGTTTAGTGAGACGAGAAAGAAAAAAAGCATAATAGGAGAGCGTGCGACCCTATGCATGTAGGACAACAAAATAGCAAAAGACAAGCTAACAACCAAGATATTGGTGGGCTCCACCCACGTTAGAAACAAAAATCAGTTTTTCTTGTAGTGTGATAGAATCTGACGGAACAGCAGAGGATCCGATGCGGTGATGCATGCATGTTGACACTGGATCTGACGGAACAAAGTTTTGAAAGCGACCTTTCCCGCATGTTGAAAGCGCTCTTTGGCATGCATGGACATTGACTCAAGGAGTCCGCGGTGACTATACCGCTAATGTTGCAACGCCGCTATCAGGGGACCAAAGAATCAGCATCGATGTTGTGAGTGTCCACCGCTGGTGCTTTCAAGGGATTGTCGCTGATGCTGGATCATCTTCGGTATTTTGTTGTAAGCTTTTTGTGTAATGCTACATAGGTACATTTTTATTGTTGTAAAAGTACATAAACTGTGCTACAACCATATAAATAATTTTGCTTCGATCGTTTTATATATTTGATGTGAGTTTTTTGCTGCAATGCTACGTACTTGCTTTTGTTTTGTTGTAAAAGCACAAGTATTATGCTACAAACATATAATAATTTTGCTTCAATCATTTTCTGTTTTTGTTGTGAATTTTTCTACAATGCTACATAGGGTCTTTTTCTTTGCTGCTAAAGTGGAGAAACTTTGCTACAAACGTACAACTATTATGCTTCAATAGTTTTTGTTGTTTTTGTGAGCTTTTGCTGAAATGTTACACACAATAATTTTTTCATAAAATTAAAAAATGCTACAAATATACAATGATTTTGGTTCGGCAGTTTTCGTTATTTGTTGGAGCTTTTTGCTACAATGCTACATATGAGGTTTCTTGATTGAAAAATACAAAAAAATATATGATATGAAAATATAACAAATTTGTTTTATCTTTTCTTTGTTCCTTCTTGTGAACTTCTTTTGCAATGCAATTTTGCAACAATTACTCTTAGTTTTTGTTCCAAATATGCATTCATGTTATACGTGCTAATATTTGTTACATTGATTGACTGAATTTATTTTTTAATTTTATTTGTTGCATCGGTCCGTAACGACATGTTATACATTTTTGTGTACATTAGCTTGTGTGTTCAGAGTAACAATGTGTTTTGTAGTGTTGTGCTATATACGGACTAGCTAGCAGCAGCTAGGGCTCACACCACATGTATGGGCATATGGCAGGCCTGCAACAAGCCTAGTCCTCACCTCACATCCTTTCTATGGAGTAAAAACAGCAGCGTACAGCTAGGCAGTAGTTGCGCGTCTCGTGCTGGTCCGCCCACGCATGCATGCGAGAAAAGTCCGTGCGCAACGGTCAGAGATTGGGTCTCGAACGGCTTGAAAACGACATCTCGCGTATCGCGCAGACCGGCTATAGCTACAGCCGGCTGACGCGTAGCGCGCGCCATAAATAAAACTTACATAATATTGGTCGTGAACCTTTTTTTTGGCTTGACCGAACATATATTTTACTTATGTGAAAATTAATTTCTATCCGAGAGACTTTCTTCAAATATACATAGAATTTATTTCCTATTTACTACATTTTATTTTTTATATCACACTCCGTGAAAATGACTGTATCATGTGCATACCGAGAATGGATACATTACCATCAACAAGATGAGGAATGAGACTTGCAACATGACAATCTTCCTTTGCCCTTGCAATAAGGATGGTCATCATATCGTAACAACATTGAACAAGATTGGAGACAAATGGTTTTCCTGTCTCAACCTTTTAAAAGTTTGAAAATAGTGGTCAATGTCCTCATTAACTTCGATACCTGCACTCGCACGCTCTACACACTCGGCAATCCAGTTGCTCCACTATGGTGCAAAGTCTTTCATGCGCAATGGGTGTCGTTGAAAAGCTAGGTATTTAACCTTATCGTAACCTTTCGAAGTCCTAAAAAGTACTCTATCTGTATGTTTAAGTGGAGTTTATGAATCATCTATTTTTTCCCGAAATGAGAGCAATGCCCCAGCCTCTGCATCATGATGATGCACACGGCTTTTATATTAAAACTTAAAAGTATTCAAGTATCAAATACATAACTGCAACCACATCAAGTAAATTCTGTTCTAACATAAAATTAGGCCGAGTTGGACGAACAACAATGTTTGCCACTTAGGAGACTTGATTGGCCAACACCTTCCTAACGATCCTAAAACTCACAATTAGAAGATTTTTTTTTGAAAAGAGGGAGCTACCCCAGCCTCTGCATTAGGATGATGCATACGACCTTTATTGCTTTTATTAAAAAAGTATCAAATCTTACAATTCAAGGATCACAAAGGGCGTGATAATGCAAAATTTTAGATCAAGCAAAGGCAACTTCCCTCGTTGGAGCTCAACTCACATAGCCATCAAGTTCTCTTTAACTACTTCCTCCATTCAGTGAGGGTTTATATGAATAAACTCTTATAAAAACTACGAATATAAGTTTTAAGTTGGTCTCCTCACAAACAATCATACGTACTTCTTGTTCAAGTAGAGAAATATTTTTCTTACCCCTCATTAGGACTGTGCAGCGTCGCCTGCCCGCCTGCACTATCTACCTGGATTATGGAAGCAAACTGAGAATGGTCAATTCAGTCTTATCCTCGTTGCCAACATTTTATCTTAGTACCCTGAAAGTTTATAAATGGGTGCTTGAGGAAATAGACAAATACAGACGACACTGCCTATGGAGGGATAAAGATTCTGATAAGAAAAATCCATCTTTAGCTGCCTGGCATTTGGTTTGTAGGCCCAAAGACCAAGGTGGGCTTGGTGTCATTAACTTGTCGGTTCAGAATGAATGCCTGCTAATGAAGCATGTGCACACATTTTTCAATCAGCAGGATCTGCCATGGGTAAAACTGTTGTGGGAATCTTATTACCAGGATAATCTGCCCCCAGCTAAACAAAAAGATATCTCTTTTTGGTGGAGAGACTGTCTCAAATCCCTGAACACTTACAAGACGTTTGCAACCTGTTCCTTTTTAGTGGGCAGACAATTTTGTTTTGGCAGGAATCTTGGAACACTGTCCCTCTTAAGGAACGTTGGCCACATCTTTTCTCCTTTGCCAAAAATGGGGAAATTGCAGTTCAAAATGTTGCTAACATGGAGACTATTGATGATATCTTCCACCTGTCGCTCTCGGCTGAGGCCTATGCTGAGATCTTTGAATTCCAAGATGTTCTGAATAATTTGAATCTTGGAGCACAGCACGATACCAGGACAGTGTTCAACACTTCAGTTAAGTTTCATGTGTCCAAGGCATACAGGACTTTGATGGCACAGCCCGCGGTATGCCCTGTGCTTAAGTGGATTTGGAAAGCTTGTTCCCAGCAAAAACACAAGGTTTTCTTCTGGCTTCTCGTCCAGAACAGATTAAATACACGGGTACTTCTACAACGCAAGAACTTCTTCTTGCCCTCATACAGCTATGTCATGTGTGATGGTGCTGCGCTCGAATCTCGTGATCACTTGTTTTTCGAGTGCCCCTTTGCTGAAATGTGCTGGAAATACCTTTGCCCTTCTTAGCAATTGCCTGCCACCAGAAACATTGAATCTTTCGTCAGAAGCTTAAAGCTTGCTGTGGCACAGCCGTTTTCGATGGACATTATCATCCTGGTAACTTGGGCTATTTGGACGACGAGGAATGACTTTATTTTCAAAGAAATTCAGCCCAACATGTACAGATGCAGAAAGAAGTTCAAGGATGAGATGCAGCTCTTAGGGTCTGTTCGGTTCTGGAACCAGCTAGAATGGAACGGAACCGTTCCATTCCTGGGACTCATTCCAGTGTTCGGTTTTGTAGTGGAATGGAACGCAGTCGTTCCTTGGAATGGAATATTCGTACGAGATGCGGAATACACCCGTCCGGCCGTTTCGGCCGGACGAGGTGGAACAGAGGCCTAATCGCTATCCTAACCACGACTAACTCTCCTCTATCTCGTCTCTCCACAAGGCACGGTGGAGCAAGCAGCGCCGGCACCGGCGGAGCTGCCCAGGCGCGGCGGTGGCCAGCAGGCGACGGCCAGGCGTGGGGGCGGCCAGGCGCGGGAGCGGGGGCTGCCAGGCCTCTCCCATGCGTGGCGGCCTCGGCTGCGACCAGCCACGGCCAGAAGCGCGGCTGCGACCAGCCACGGCCGGCTAGAGGCGCGGCTGCGACCAGTCACGGCCGGCCGGAGGTCGCCGGGCGCGGGCGGGCGCCGGGACGAGCAAGGAGCGGCGGAGACAGGGTGGCGACGCCGGAGGAGCAAGGGCGGCCACGACCACAGCGGCCACGGTGGAGGAGCAAGGGCGGCCATGGCGGCCACGGCGGTGATGCAATCTAATTGCTAATTTAATTGGAATTGTCTAATCCTAAATTAGTGCTAATTTAATTGCTAACCCTAAATTAGTGCTAATTTAATTGCTAATCCTAAATTTGGCTAACCAATCCATTCCATGTCAATTTTTCCAACTGAACACCAGAACGGAATGGAACGAGAACGGAATGGAACGGTGACATTCCATTTTAGTGGAATTGAACTGTTCCATTCCATTCCATCCAATTCCACAACCGAACACACCCTTAATGCACAAAGCTAACAGGAAAGCTTTCCACGGCTTAGGGCCATGGGGGCAAGCTTTTATTTAGATTTCTCTAGTGCTGTACAGGCGTGAGACTTTATTCTTTTTAACTGCTGTAAATATGTAAAACTCTCTGACCTCATTTAATTGAAAATTGAAATTATGCAGTAGGGCAACCTACTGTACAGCTTTAAAAAAAGATAGAATTACTTTATATTATTGTCGATCTCCTCCACATGCCTAACTTTAGCACACTGCGCTCATTTAATTCAGCTAATTTTTTTTAAATAATACACGAAAATTATTTAATTCCGGAAGTAATACGCAAATTTTTTTTCAAAAATATTACCCAATCGATCGCGGCGAAACCGACTGGATGGCAATCGTCTTTGTCGAAGACGAGAAGCCTGTCGTCCCCAGGACGAGTGGAGGCGTGGCGACGTGGTCCATCCACTTATCGTCTTCCGCGTGGACGAGTGGGGCCTGTCGGTTTCGACGCGACCGATTAGATCCTGTCGGTTTCGACGCGACCGATTGGGTAATATTTTTGAAAAAAAAAAAAACGCGTATTATTTCCGGAATTAAATAATTTTTGTGTATTATTTAAAAAAATTAGCTTTAATTTCTCCATATGCTCTGCGACCTACTCATCAGCATCCCCTCTTGCTGGGCCCATTACGTCCATGTGAGAGGAATCTGTTTCGCCTTTAAATCGGGTTCATCAATCAATTTTCAAGAGGTGATGTTTCTCTAGCCTATAGAACCCACTCGCATTCCTTGCCAATCACGGCAAAAAAAATCGATGATGGCAATTTTTATTCTGCCATTGTTTGATTGGGGTTTGAACAGTTTTTTTTTTCTATTTACATATCACCATCTCATTTTCAAGAGTACGCCATGGAAAGGCGTATCGTTTTCATAGATAGAAGTGGCCAAGCGGCCGGTCAACATCCCGTAGGCTTTAAAACACGAATCTGGACAAGGATAAAACCGTGCTCTCACCTACACAGTCTACTTTGTCCATCCGTCCCTGATGCCTCATGGCAACTACTCACGTTCTTGCCCTCCCCCCCCCCCCCCCCCAACGGCACTGCGGCCAAAAACCTAAAACGTTCACCTCTCAAAAGACTTGCTCTTCTCCATTGCTCCACCTCCTCGCGGATCCGCCCGATCACTAGTGCTGTCGAAACCGCCTCGCCGTTGAACACCACATTATTCCGGTGTGTCCAAATGTTCCACATGACTAAGATGAGCACCGACCAGACGTCCCTCCGCTGGCTCCCAACGGCCGGCTGCACCGTCCACCACTTCTCGAGCCACGCATCTGGCCCAGGCATCATCTCCGGCATGTGCCACTCCTCTAGCACAGCGTGAAAACCTCTCTAGCCAGCACACAACCAATGAGGAGATGCTCGATAGTCTCCTCGACTTGATCGCAGAGAGGACACCTCAGAGGGTGCTGCAATCCTCGCTTCTTCAATCTATCCGCCGTCCAACACCTATTCTTCGCCACCAGCCAGGCAAAGAATTTGAGGGTGAGGGGAGCCCACACAATCGTGGGGTCTATCGTCATACCACCGAAAAAAGCTTTGTAGGCTGATTTCGTGGAGTACACACCATCCCTCTCCCAACACCACTCCAGCCTGTCTGGCACCTCCGTGAGGACGACATTGGCAATGAGCTCTGACAACATGAAGTACTCGTGCAGCTCGTCTTCTACCATGTCCGGACCCACATCGGTAAGCCATGCCCCTCGACAAGCTTCCTCCACGGTGCGTCGCAGAGTTGCCTTCTTCCGCACCCTACTGGTAAGCCGCGGGAATCTATCCCTGATCCGCTCGCCTTCCAACCACCTGTCCGTCCAGAAGAGGGTATTCGGACCATCACTAACATGTGATCTAGTCGCCGCCTCAAAGATTGCCGTAACCTCGGGCGGGACTCTGATGTCGAACTCCCCCCATGGCTTATCCTCACCCGTCCTCCTCAACCACAACCAGCGAACCCTGAGGGTGGTGTTGAAGGATTGAAGATTATGAATACCTAGCCCTCCCACCGATGTGGGGGAGCACACCTTCTTCCACGCCACCTTGCAGTGCCCTCCATTAGCCTCCTTGTTGCCATGCCACAAGAAGCCTCGGCAGATCTTCTCTGCTGCCATGGCCGGAAGATCAAACGCCATCATCATGAAGACCAACATGGTTGTCAGTGTCGTTTTGACTAACTCCAGGCGTCCGCCTCGCCTCAACAAGGAGGCCCGCCACGAGGACAACTTGCCCCCCAGCTTCTCTACCGCGGGCTGCAGTTGGGCCGCCGTCAGTTTCCGCGGGCTCAAAGGGAGGCCCAGGTACATGCATGGAAAGGCCTGAATAGGGCAGCACAATTCTCTCTCCGCCATCTCTACCTGTTCCTCTAAACACCGGATGAGGTGAGCTGAACATTTAGCGAGATTAGTCCGTAATCCGGACGCCTCCCCAAAATCCTCCATAAGGATGACTCCAACGGGGCGACGCAAACGGACGCGCGTTTGGTTCGCGTTTGGTCCGTTTGCGTCGGCTACAGGACGCGCGTCCGGCCCAGGTCCGCCCCTTTCCGGCCACTGCCCCCAACGGGGCGACGCATCGAGTCCGCCCTCTGTTTTTTTTCCCAGGTAAGCAGGCCCTATATGGGCCATTTTCATTGATACATAGGGGAGGTGGGCCACAAACGGCCAGGGTTTTAGATCATTCTGACCATTTTTTTGGCCATATATACTCGAGCAATTATCAATCACAATAAAATAAGCTCAAATAGCACAAATAATACAATTCATAAAAGCAATCCGAATAGTTCATCAAGTACTTATTATTACAATCCAAATAGTTCAAACAAACACAAACAAACAGTTTCAGAAATAATAAATTGTTGCATGCATTACAAACCAAATAAATAAGACAAGTAGTTCATCAAATGGAACTACTGCCCCTGATCACCCTGGTCACCCTGGTTACCGTAGTGCTGCCAGACATGCTCCACCAAATCATTTTGGAGCCGAACATGGGACTCCTTCTCACGAATGTCACGGTGGAAGTCGAGGAACTGAGCAAATGTGGACGGTCCCTGGGGCTGAACCAACTCACCCCGGAACTGCCATGCCTGATCATTCAAGCCCTCGTCACGTTCGTCCTCCACGATCATGTTGTGCATGATCACGCACGCTGTAATATGGCTTGTCATATTGGTTACCATTGATCTCAAAGGTCACCTGGGGTGCCAGGCCATTGGAGAGCCTATTGAACATCGGAGACCGCTGGAGCACATTGATGTCATTGTGCGAGCCGGCCATGCCAAAGAACGAGTGCCAAATCCAGAGGTCCTGGGATGCCACGGCCTCAAGTATGACCGTGCAGGCCTCAACATGGCCCTTGTACTGCCCCTGCCAAGCAAATGGGCAGTTCCTCCACTCCCAGTGCATACAGTCTATGCTCCCGAGCATCCCAGGGAAGCCTCTTGACTCGTTGATTGCCAGGAGGCGAGTCATGTCGGCAGCATTGGGCTCCCGCAGGTACTCCGTCCCGAACACCTGCACCACGGCCGCGCAGAACTTGTACATGGCTTCCAGGCACGTGGACTCGCTCATGCGCACATACTCGTCCACAAGATCGTCGGCAATCCCATACGCAAGCATGCGAATGGCGGCGGTGCACTTCTTGTACGACGAGAAGCCCCTCATACCACATGCATCGGGCTTGCACATGAAGTAGTCATCAAAATGCATCACGCCCACCCGGATGTGGTTGAACAAGGACCTCCTCATCCGGAAACGGCGCCGGAAAACCTTGGGAGGGTATGTGGGCTTGTGGGGACGAAAGTAGTCCCCATACAGCTGGATTTGGCCAGCTCGCCGGTTCCGGTCAAGAGCAGGAGAACGGCCCGGCAAGGAGCCAAGGAACACCGATCGCATCCTCTCTATGTACTCGTTGACGATGAGGGTGGCAACCAGGCCGTCACTGTCATCATCGTCGGAGGAATCGTCCGAGGATGAGCGCTGCATGATGTGGTTCTTGTAGAACCACTCATCCGAGCTATCCATGGCCGAGGGACGTACCTGAGTAGCCGGGGCGAACGGCCGAACACCTTGTGGGCGGCGTGTCTATCGCGGGGCGCTGTGGACGCTCCTGGCCGCAAGAATCACCGGTGACGGTGGGGAAGCACCTGCTCCGGTGATGGCGTCCCCGGAATGGCCTGCGGTGCCAAATCGAGGGTGCGACGGCGGGTGGCGGCGAGAGGGGCGGAGGAGGAGGAGATTGGGGTGGGGATGGTCTGATTTGCGGGCCAGGGGCGGACTAGGGGAGGACACAAAAGAGCTCCGTTTCGCGTCCGGGGCCGACGCATCGGTGGCCCAAATTTGGGCTAGGGATGCGTCGCGGCGGACCAAAAAATGGACCGCGGTCCGTTTGCGTCGCCCCGTTGGGCCGTGTTTTTGGCCCTCGCGGACATGAACGGATGCACGCGGACTCGATGCGTCGCACATTGGAGTCATCCTAATGACCTCACAACCACGAATGTCACGCCATGTGGGCCTAATGAAGGTAACCACGTCGTCAGCGAAAATGGACGTGGTGAGGACTCCAAGCTCCGTCGCCCGCGCAAACATGAAATGGAGCACCTCCATCGCCCGCGAATGTCACCATCTCATTAAAACCCACGTTACAAAATCAGGATAGTTCTAATGAGAACTTGACCTTATTACATGCGCTGCATCGCCAGAGTAGAGTGCCAAGCCACAATCATCTCACCGTAGCCGTCAGATGTAGACCATGTTCGATGTAGAGCGTGATCATGGCCCTGTAGTTGACGCTCGTGTTTTCGTCACGCAGAGCGAGCACGAAGAAACGGAGCAGCACGGCCGCGAAGATTTTCATCTGTCTGTATGCGAACTCCTTTCCCAGGCAGATCCTTGGACCAGCCTGTAGAAGAGAAGCATGTGATCAGAGTTTATACAGCCTCAGAACTGGTTCAGAACACGATTCAGTGCCAATAGCAAGAACATTTGCATAGCGCATTTTGTTTGTTTGTTTGTTTTGGAACCTCATGGTGTTTATGTGTTGTGGACTTGTTTTTTTTTTTTGAAACAAAACGGGCAATTTGCCTCATTTTATTAAAAAAAGTAGAAGAGAATTGACCGGTTAATTAATGGGGAACCGTCCTAAAACCGGGTGTTGTGGACTTGTGGTTACCTGGAAAGCTGTGAATTTGAAAGGGCTCTCCGGCTGAAACACGCCGTCTTCGTCGAGCCACCGTTCGGGCCGGAAAACTTGGGCGTCATCGCCCCACAGTTGTTCCATTCGTCCCATCGCGTAGGGGGCGTAGAACACGATGTCTCCCTTGTCGACGCTGAAGCCGTTGGGCAAAACGTCGTCTGAGAAGCACTCCTTATTGTCCTGGAACACGGAAAACCCAAATAGCACACACGCACAGATCTAGTATGTTACAATCTTACATACAATCCCAGAAAGCAATGGCTTTGTTCTTCTCATGATCCCAAGTTCAGAGAGTGTTGCTGGATAGATCGACTCACCAACGGCAATGAAGGGTACAGTCTGAGTGTCTCTGTCAGGGCGGCGTGAAGATAGTGCATCCTGTTCAGCGCCTCGTCGGTTAGACTCTGCGAGAACTCATCGACGGACGCGGCCTCGCCAGCGTTGGCAGCGTCCTTGGCCTCCTTGCTTATCTTCTCCTGGACTTCCGGGTGCTTGCACATCATGTATAGGAACCAGGAGAGCCCTCCGGCGGTCGTGTCCTTGCCAGCTATGACTATGTTGAGTATGATGTTTCTGAGGTACTTGTAATCCACATTCCCTGAATCGCTGGTGGTTGCTTAGGATGAATCTAGACAGCAAATCTTGCTTCGGTTCCTATCAAAATGAAAACATCAGCTTGATTTCAAATGCAAAATATGCATGTGGCGAAAAAAAAGATGCACATGAGAGTTAGAGGTTACAGCGTCGTGTGCCTTGTCATCGGACATCTCGTCGGCCCTGGCACGGATGCGCTTTTACAGGAATTCGTCGACGGCCTTGATCCTGTTCCTGAGCGTCGCCCCAGCGCCGACGTTGAGGAACCTCGCCACCTTCCAAAACACGTTGACATAGCGGATTAGGGTGAACTCGCTGGCGTCGTCGAAGGCCGCGGCGAAGTGGCTCCCCTCCTCCGTCGTACCGTCCAGCGTGTTGAGGTCCAGGCCGAAGGCAATGGTGAAGATGGAGTCCATCGTCGCTTTCATCAGCAAGCTCTGATCGAAGAAATATATAGGAGAGAGCATTATCAGACAGTACCGTTAGTCATAGCCAGGTGCTCAGGTTGATGCGTTGCCTGAAAGTCCATGGATTGCTTCGTTCCGGCTTTGCTGGAGACGATATGTGCGAGCTTGGCAGCGTTGTTGTTGAAGACGCGGCCGCTGAAGTCCCGGAGGGCCCTCGTCGAGAAGTCGTAGCTGGCGATCTTCCTCTGCTGTTTCCACTTGTCGCCGTCTACCGCGAAGATGCCGTCTCCCAAGAGATCGCTCATGTTCTCGTAGTTAAACACGCCCTGTGTATTTGTTCAGAAACGTCAAACGCATGTCAGGAAATAACACTAGGTGTACTTGCCGAGGGATCAGAATTCTTGCACCTGTGCTGTTAGCACGCACTGATTGCACGATAAAGTGGGGAATTGCTGAACTTCTACCAACCTGAAACTGTGAACTGGTACTAGCAATATACTCCGTACACCGTTTCTGAGAAGGATACAAATCTACCAGTGGTACACTTTATACTCATTTCTTCAGTGCCTAGTGGAATGATCAACAGAGAAACGAAAACAGACAAACGAAAAATTCTATAGTTGCGACAGGAAAAAAACTCCAGTCGGACTGATCTAGCTCATATGCATACTGAAGTTACTGACATGCTAGATAATCCTGAGCTAATACTCTCTTCATATCTTGGTCCAAACTAGGAAACACATATGAGCACACATACTGACATTTTTCTTTTTTGCGAGAGACATATAGAGCTTAATTAACTGGCATTGCTATTTGTGTACGGTGTACCTTGCCGTAATTGGTGAAGCTAGTCCTGAGGATGTGCTCAACCACCGCCGGGTCAGAGGTGTAGATCTGCCGCCGGCCTGGCGCGAGCAGCCGGAACGTCCTGTGCTGCCGGAACAAGCCAGCGCGGTAGTCGTGCAGCTGCCGGAGGTGGTACACCTGACCACCGCCAGAGACCACCACCAGACCACCGCGCCGCCGCTGCCGTCGGCCCCTTGCCACGGCGGCGGTGCCCCAACTGCAAAGGCGGCTTGGGGAAGGAAGGCCTCGGCGGCTCGGGTCGGCGCTAGGGCGTCCGCGCCAAGTCTCCGGAGCGCGTGAGGCCAGGGCGGCGCCCCCGTGCCGTTCAGAAGGTGGCCATGCTGGTCGGCTCCTGAGGGCCTCCGGCGGAGCGACGACGTGGAGGCGGTGGCGCGCGGCCGTTGCAGCCATCTTCGGTCTGCACGGATGCGATCTGGATCTTGGGCCTCGATCTAGGCTTCTGGGCCCGATCCGGGCTTGAGATCTCCAGCTGTGGCTTTGGCCACGCCGGCGAAGACCTGCAGCGACACACTGGGTTGCCCCTCTTGTCTTGCGAATAAAGGCGGCGGTCCTAGGGTTTCTTTCGCGCGAAGACGATGATCTGCTGGATGCATGCCCTCATTGATTTGACTGGAGTGTCGAGTTTTGGAAGGCTGCGGACTCCATTGGGCGACTCATGCCTGGAGATTGCTGGATCGGATGGGATTCGGTCGGGCTCACCCATGTTTTTTATGACCATTTGGTTTCAGAGTGAGCGTTACGAAGCTCTGCTGTCTGTTACCACCTTGAGATATGTGTTTGACGATCCATGGTGAAGTCAGATTCGGAGAATGTCATGAAAGTCGAGATATGAGGACTAGCGATGGTGGTTTGAGACTTTGTGGCGATGAGAAACTAGCTCGGTGAGCTGAGACTTGCAGCAGCGAGTGTTAGTGGGGGCGACATCACAGGAGATGTCCACTGTCTTACCTTGCAGGGTGAAAATCCGAGGTCTGGCCTTCATTCGTTGTGTCTGGCAATTGCCTTGTTGAAGGCATTGTTTTTGTGAGCAGAGAAGTTCCTCTAGGGTGAAAACTTAGAATCTTTGATCGGGCGACGTCGGTGCGTGTGCTCTGTTTTCCTTGTCGGAGGCGTCGCTTTTGGAGGGGTTGGACTTCTGGTGTCATTTTGGTGGTGTTAGTGTCGCCGCTAAAAGGATCCGATCGCTGTAGCGGGACTTTCTTTTTTGTAATTCTTTTTTTCTTTTTTGACTGTGTGCATCCGTAATGCCATTAGGGTAATGCGTTGTTACAAATGCTAAGTGTAATTGGTATCTTCACGATATTAATATATGCTCTTTATCTAAAAAAATATACACTTGATTTCTGAGATCAAGAACTCGTCTAGTCGTGTTACTTTGTGTAAGTTTGTAAAAGTGAAATGCTCGCAGGTTAGGGTTACTGCCTCGCAAACTTTGCTAGGGCAGAACGCCGTACATTTACGTGGTTAGGATCTGGGCCAGAAGATGTGCTCCAGGCTCTAGACCATGATCGTCTTGTAACCCTCCCACATAATAAAGTTCTTTTTTACCCAAAAAAAAGGCAACACATTCAACGACGTCGGAAACGTGTTTTTTTTTTCTCCGGAGCACCAGTGATCCTACTGTGTGAATTTTTTTATAAAAAGCATTTACGAGTTAGAAAAAACTGAAAAAAATCATGTACGTAGCCAATGATGTATTATACAAACGTTTAAAATATCAACTTAAAATACATTGTAATTTGAGCTGCACAAAAATGACAAAATCTAATAAACTTAGAGATTCGATAATAAGCATACTCAAATCAACTCTTTTGTCATTTTTGTGTAGTTCAAAATATAAAATATTTGAAATTGATTTTTGGCACGTTTGTAGAATACACCAGTGCCTACATTCGGATTTTTTTTCAGATTTTTTTGAAACTTATAAATATTTTTTTGTATTTTTTTTAAATGTCAGGATCACTAGTGCCCGGGATCACAAAGTCTCAACCGCATCGACGTTGCCTAATTGGGGCAGATAATCCAAATTATGGTTTTCGACCTATCAAATGAGGGGGCGTTTTGGCTCCCGGGGTGTGATAGGGTTTAAACTTTCTACTTGAAAATCGGGCATCTTTGTTTCACAAATCTCTCGCCGAATAATACAATAGTCATGTAGTTTCATGATCGATGAAATCACCACCGCGTCTCGATACCAGCAGAAACAACTTCATCGAAAGAATAGTTCGACTTAACTAATGAAATGTCTGTTGACAAATAACTCTCAAATGCTTTTTGGTGTTTTATGTTGAGAATTTTGCTCAATTGAATTACAACAGATTTAACGGCATCCTGTGATTCCTTGATTGTTTTGGTAACAACGTACATGGATATCTTGATTAGTCGGACAACGTATTGAGAAACACGTTACAGTGGTTGCACTTGCACCAATACCTAGCCGGCTAGCACAGTGTTTATTCCTACTACTCCATGGAGCAGAGCCCGCAACAGTTCGTTCACTTGTACTCCCTCCGTTCCAAATTACTTAACTTACATATATCCACATATTGATGTATGTACACACTAAAGATGTCTACATACATCTGAATGTAGACAAATGAAAGTCATCTATTTTGGAACGGAGGGAGTAGTACCTCATCAAAGAAAAAGGGAACAGTTCGTTCACTTATTTGGAATATGTCTCAGCCGCCTTTAGAACGCCGTCATTCTTGACGCTGAACTCCACGTACCTGTCCGCATCAGGCATCACGTCCGCCACGGCTGGGTGGGCGCAGAACCGATCCGCCCATGCGGCCAGGTTAGGAAGCTTGGCTGCGTCGAGGAGCCTGACCCGTGCCATCCTCTCCACCGCCTTGATCCACCCGACGTGCGACCCCAGAGCGATGTCCAGGTACCCGAGGCTATCGCCGCCGAAGTAACGCTTCCCTTGGCCGCACTGGACGAAGGCCTCTTCCAGGAGCTGAAGAGCAGTGGAGACCTGAGCCGCTGCTTCGTCTTTGTCTCCGGCCACCTTCCCCCTCAGGACCCGGATCGCCAGAGGAAACTAAGTATGGGTCGATCGAGCACAGATTTGTTTAGGCGCCAAAGCTTCATATATCATTTTGTCACTGAGATAAATGTTCAAAGATAAAATGGTGTGCCTTTACCTTGTCGTCGACGTACTGGCCCCAGAATCGTTCGGCGGCCCGTGCGTAGAGGTCGGACGGGAGGATCGCCGGGCCCTGGGAGGCCCAGACCTCGTCGACGTACTGGACGATGATCAGGGACTCGGAGACGGGCCTGCCGTGGTGCAGGAGCACGGGGATCTTCTTGTGCACTGGGTTGGACGCGAGAAGCAGCTCGCTCCTGTTGCCCATGGCTTCCTCGACGAGCTCGTACTCCACGCCCTTGAGCCGCAGCGCTATCAGGACCCGGATCACGAACGGGCTCGGCCGCCTGCCCAGCACGCGCACGGCCGCCGTCTCCTGTTTCTCCGACGACATTGCCGGTCGATTTTTGTTTTCAGGTCGTGTGGTGCATGTAGTGCTTCTGCTGTGAGGACTGAGCTGAGATGATTGTTGCCTTGGTGGCTACTTAGCGCTGGCGTGTACTATATATACTGATGAAGTTGGATTTTTTTTATGTAGTGGGGAGTGCAGAGTGCTACGGCTTCGACGTCCTCGCGTGCGTCATATATGGACTCATGGTGGATGTGTGGACTAATGCTGGACCTGCACACAAATTAATTTCTTGATGACTTGACGTCATCCCTTTCGTCACCGAGATGAACCTGTATCGGATTTTCTGTGGTCACGTAACCCTCTTTCGAATAGTTTTTTCTTGCAGTTGCAGATGATTTCATATTGCCGCCCGATTGGTTTATGTGGTTCATTTTTGTAGCTCGAGGTTTCATGTCTCATTTCCTTATCTTTTGCTTGATGACCAAGTGGAGCCGAGCCGTGGCCTCTTCTGCAATGCTGAAGTTCTCTTGCATGCCACCCTTCTCGTCATCGTACAACTCGACAGTCACAAGAGAGTAGAACTCTAGCCTCTAGAAATTCTGAATCCCGAGCCACCTAGTTTTATTTGGACGACATACCAGGTTTTATTTGGCCAACCTTTTTCTCGCGCGCTATCTCCCAGCCAGGAGAACCGTGAACGGAAGTAGTCCAATCTTTGGAGTATCCCTTTCGGCATTTGAAAGAAAGATATCATATACAACACTATATTGTAAGTATTGAAATGATAAGGACTAAATGGCCACCAGTAGAAATAAGTTTTACTTTCGAACTACTTACGCGTTTTTCCAATCATTAGTCAATTATTTTCCACTAAGCATTTGATAATCTATGATAGTGTATGGTAATTCCGAAATACCAATAGAAAACTGACCTTGCTCACCAACGAATAACTCGGCATATTGAGCCGCATATTGTTGAGCATCTCCAAACAGAACAACTCAATTTTATGGAAATTAATTTTAAAACCCTAAAGTTGCTCAAACGCTGATAAAATTAATTTCATATTTTTACCTTTTCGAGATCATGCTCCATCAACGAGATGTTACACTACACCTGCAATCTGACCTAAGTTTTCCGCGCTTAATAATGACGGTTGATGCTTTCGTAGATGTCCGTTGGGTACCCCAAGTGGAAAGGATGATGTATCTCAGTGGAAAGGTTTACCAACGATTGAGAATTAAGATTTATCGAACCAATAGGATCAAGTAAGACAACATACATAGAGATTCTATACTCCCATTCTATACTCCTTTTGAAAAATTAAGAGACATAGGGGGCGACACAATGATGTCAGATGGAACCAAAGATTCATCGACTTCTATCCAACCATACACATGGATTCTATCAACCTTCCAAAAGGATCCACCGAGTTTACACGACCAATTGAGGTCCATCCAGATTTTTTTTCTATGCATGATGCATATTACTATATTTGAATTTTATTGTGATATATGTTCACTTTGTACATCACATACGAGGACACACATGGATTCTATGGACCATCCAAAGGAACCTAACTTGTGTTAAAAAAAGGGAACCCAACGACGGTGGAACCTATCCGACACCTATTGCGTCGGAAAGTCGCACCGACGCGTAGGATAACTGGGCCGGCCCACTTCTTTCAATTCGGCTATTTCCGGTTTTAGGAAGATTAGTTTTAGGTTTTTTCTTCTGATGTACCGGGTTTTTTATTTTTTCTGTTTGTTTTATATGTTTTCGGTTCTTTTTTATTTTCATTTTTTACGCTTTATAAATTCATGAATATTTTCAAATTTACGAAAAATGTTCATTTTTTGAAAATTGTTCATGTTTTAAAATGGTTCAGATTTCATAAAATGTTTATTTTTTGAAAATAGTTCAGATTTAAAAAATGTTTATTTTTTAAATGGTTTATTTTCAAAATGGGTCATTTCTAAAAAATGGTTCATTTTTAAAAAATGTTCATTTTGAAAATGGTTCATATTTTTGAAATTTGTTTATTTTTTAAAATGGTTCGAAATTGAGAAGTTAGAGTATAAATAACCAGCTATACTCATACATGACATTAGAAACGGAAAAATTACAACCCGAAAGTTGTGCGAAACGGTCGAGATGAACCTAATCATAAAAGGATATTTCAAACGTTAACCAAGTGCGACGAATTTGACAAAATTCATCTAAAAAGTTCGTAACATCGGTTCAAAATTGAGAAGTAACAGTGGACGAACCTCGAAACCAAGCACGGGAATGAAACCTACTCGTTGACACGCATATTTTTCGACTACACTTTATTTTGAATCAAACTATATTTATGTAGATTATATAGGCACGAAATTGAGAAGTTAGACGCTCACGTGCACATGACCACTCAACGCGTCCGTCCTGGCTCCTTTCGGTGTCGGCCTAATGGAAAGTTGTTTCGTGCCTGCCGGGCATGCAGGAAAGACCTTTCGGCGTAGCCGAAACCGACATGCCCCTTTCGGCCCAGTCTAAACCAAAGCATGGATTTCGGTCTCGCCAAAGACAACAACATAATATTATTGAAGACGATTAATCCACCCTACGACATGGGGTCAGAAAGCCAAAAGAATAAGTAATTTTAGCCCCTATAAAAGGAAAACGGATTCTTGTACCTCTTTCACTCTCATGTCACGTCGAGGTACTGCAGAAAAAAGAACTGCAAAATCCGATCCAATTTTTTGTAATCGATTAGTTAACATGGTGGTCAACGGTCTTATGAAAGAAGGAATATTTTTGCATAGTATTAGTGAAAATTCTATAAAAAATAATAATATTTTAAAAATCCTTGCTTCATATGTGTTTCAAAGTTCTGAAACCGAAGTTTGAAGAAACAAATTACATGTTTGAATATATACACTGAACTCAAAGTGGCTACACGAAAACACATTGTACTTGAGTGTAAAGTGATTCAAAGCGGTATGGATGCCCACATATTGTGAGAAAAAAGAGAGTGGCTGGTCCCTAATTGAATTAAACCGAATCTCATTACCTAATACGTACTACTCGTCAACCCGTGCACCTGCACGGGCTAGAGATTCTGATACTTTATTACAAAAGAATGCATACACATTGCTAAATTTTTTAATACTATTTTAGTCTCAAACTTTCCAAAAAAGTTAAATTCCAAAAAAATGTATGAAATTTCATATTTTTAGAACTGAAATTCAATGCAACAAATTGATATGATTAGCAATATTTTAATAGCCCAATGATAAATGTAACCCTAGAAGGCAGAAATTGAGCAATAGTTTTGGTTTCTGATGGAAATATAACACATAATTCATGATTACTACCCTCTAAGCTATTTTTCATATGAGGATATTTGCATATTTCAGCAACATCATTTACGGGAAATCCATTTTGACTCGTAGGACTAGATGATCCTATTATAAAAAAAATATTTTGCAATATCCAAAAATTCCGAAAATAAATTCGGTTGTCCATACAAACATTTTATGTAGGCACACAATTTTTTGTCAAGAAAAGACATTTTTTGTGCCTGGTATAAAAAGACAAAAAAAATGTCGAGTAAAAAGTTATTTTTGAGCACCGAATGTGTTGTCTCATGCGCGGTTTTGGTAATTAATGACAATCCCTATGGACTAATGTTTGCATTGAGTTATCCTTATAGATCTTGTCCATGAGAAAAGATTGGAGTTCATATGTTAGACTCTAGAAGATAAAGTGATGACCAAGGTTCTATCCAATGGTTTATATAAAGAATGGTCATCTAGAGTTGAGCATATTGCAAGTATGTCTTGAAGGATTCAAGACATCATCTTTGTGAAAAGAGAGAAGATTAAGAAGTGCAAGTTCAATATGATTCATCTTGGAAGATATCATTGTATTGAAGCTTGCAATGGATACATGAAGACGGAGCTTAGCAAGGCTTTCCCATAACGGAGTATGGGGGAGTATTTGGAGAAGTCTTCATCAAGCATGTGCTAGCAAACACAATCAAGAAAGATGTTCCAACTTGAGGGAGTCAAGATCATCATCTAGCTCAAGTGGAATGCGCAAGGCAAAGGTATGATCTTGATAGGGTTTCTATTTACCGGTCTCATGGTGTTAGTGGGAGATCGGGTTATAGGATAGACGGCGTACTATCAAGAGGGGCTCTCAAGTGAGTAATTTGATCGCATCTTTGTGGAGAGCTCAAACCTTTGCGCACTTGGCATCATATTTCTTGGTTCTTATTTGGCTTTTCTCCTTGTTGGGTTTTAGTGCTTGTTGTGATCTTCATGACAAGCCCAAGTACATCGAAAATGGATTTCGTATGGAAAACTTGTTGCGTTTTCGGTTTTGGAGGTTTTGCCAGTTCGACTTTTATAGAGAGGTTTTACCTTTCTACATTTGGCTTTATCCTCACATGATGACCTATGATGTTTCTTTGCATAATCTTGAAGAGCTCTTTGTTGCGATTCCAACAAGACCAAGATCATCGAAATCGGTATCCGGATGAAAAAGTTATTGTAGTTTTTCTCTTTGTCTCTGGGTGGCCAGCCCCCAAGCCAGCCTAGGCCGGGTGGCTCTGCTGGGTGGCCAGCCCCCAAGCCAGCCTAGGCAGGGTTCCAGGCCGGGTGGCCAGCCTCCAGGCTGGCCGAGCCGGCCTCCCTACACCTCTTCAAACGGGCAGATTTTTTAGGGTACCTATTTAAGGGGCTTTCTTCCCCAATGGTTTCCTACCTCTTGAGCTCGTTTTCCCTCTCTCTCCTCCATTGTTGATCTTTGGAAAAGCTTGCCCCCTCTCAATCCCTCCCATGATTCTTGCATATCTTAGAGGGAAAAGTGAGAGGAGATCTAGATCTACATTTCCACCAATCCATTCCTCCTCTATGTGAGGGGAACCTAGTTGATCTTGATCTTGGAGTTCTTGTTATTTCTCCTCCATTGTTCTTCCTCTCTTATTCCCCCATAAGCATTTGTTGCTTTGTTGGAATTTGAGAGTGAAGGATTTGAGCACTTGTGCTCTTGCCATTGCTTTGTGCATCGGTTTGTGCTCTCCACGAGGATTCATGGAAGTTGAAAGTTTGTGAGTTTGTTACTCTTGGGTCTTTGGACCCTAGACGCCTTTGTGGTGGTTGAGACCTCTTGTGGTCATTTGTAGCTGTTTGGGAGCCCCCAATTCATTTGTGGGTGTGTGCCCCGGATCGTTGTTGTAAAGGCTCTGGATTCCGCCTTGAAGGATTCCGATAGTGGAAGGTGAACTAATCCTTTGTGGTGCGGTTCATCGGAGAATAGGGTGAGCCTTTGTGGCATTGAGATCGACCTTTGTGGTGCCTCACACCTCTCCAACGAGACGTACTCCCCTAAAAAGGAGGAACTCGGGAATACATCATCGTCTTCGTGTGCCTCGATTATTTCTATACCCGAGATCTTTACTTATGCACTTTACATTGTGATAGCCTTTGTGTTTGAAGTATTCCATATTGCTATCACTTTGTTGCTTGTCTTGCTTAGCATAAGTTGTTGGTGCACATAGGTGAGCCTGGTATATTTAGTTTGTTGCCTTGTTAATTTAAACACCTAGTTTTATTCCGCAATTATCAAGCCTAAACCGGAAAAGTTTTTAATCGCCTATTCACCCCCCCCTCTAGGCGACATCATTGTCCTTTCAATTGGTATCAGAGCCTGGGCTCTCTTTTTGGGCTTCACCGCCTAGAGAGTAAAGATGTCGTTTAGAGAATTAGTGCACGATCCCACTCTTATATTCGATGGCACAAATTATGATGTTTGGAAAATTCGCATGCTTAATCTTTTTAGGGCCATGGGTCCAAATTATATTAAGAGAATTGTAGATATGGGTTTTTCTCCTCCAATGGATTCCCAAGAATTATCTATAGAGGATGAGGAAAACTCTTATCTCGATACTCTAGTATCTAATGGTCTTATATGTGTTTTGAGCGATGTAGTTCTTGCATCAATCATGCCTTTTCGGAACGCTCATGAGATATGGACCAAACTTCAAGATAAATATGAAGTGTCCAATATTATTGAGGATGATTGTTCTCCATCCACCTCTGGCCTACGAGTTCACAACTTATTCCACTTCACCAACATGTGATTTGTCACAAGGTAATGATACGGTGAGTGGTGATAGAAATTGCAATGTTCTATCTTTGGACTTAAACACTTCTAGCACTCCAAATGTCTAACATGCTAGTGTTGATAGTCCTTGCATATCATGTAATAGTTGCATAAATAAATCTCATGATGATATGCTTCCTATGTCTTGTTGCCATGAAACAATGCTTCCATATCCTCTATTTCTTGTGTGGCTAACAATGTAGAGGAATCCCAACATTTGTTGGAACAACACATGGGCCTCAATGGTGCTTCAAGTAATTCTCCATCATCAACGTCCGTTACCCACTTTTGCCTTATGGCTAGAGATTCAAACATATCCCACCTTTGGAACCCTCTACATCTTGTGATGATGTGGATGAGGATTCTTATGGAGAACATATGGATGTTGAATCCTTAACAAAGAAGGGTGAGATGGTATTTGGTGCTCTCCCCAAAGGTAGCAAAGCTATCCCTCCTCTATGTGAATCATTGCATATGTTATTAAGAGTAGGAAATCATTGAGGGTTTGGAAACTCAATTGATGAGAGATATAAAATTGAGAGAGAGGATACTATGAAAAGGCTTCCTTAGAAAATGCTCTTGAGGAAGAACAAGAGCTTCAGTGTCTCTTGAGGAAAACTTGAATCTCTTGATGAATCAAATGATCTTATTATTGCTAAAATCATTAAGGAAAGAGATCATGCTTGCTAAATATAAAGTGCTTAAAAAGGAAAAAGTTGAATTTGGTGTTGGCAATGCAGACTAATTGAGGACATAGAGAGACTTGACAAAGCTCACAAGGCTTTAGAAAGTGAACACTCTCTCCTTATCAAGTCTCATGATCAACTCAAACTCAACTATCTAAAATGATGAGCTTGCCAAGTTGTCTTCTTCCATTTCTAATATTGATGATGCTTGTGCTACTAACTCCACTTCTTGTGAAGCATCTATTTTGAAGGAGAATGTTGAGCTAAGGTCTCAACTTGAGTTGCTAACTAGCAAGTATAGGAAATTGGAAGAAAGTCATGAAAAGCTATCTAGCTCTAATGATGATCTTCTAGCATCCTATGCAAGCTAAAGTTAGCTCATGAGGCTATTATGTCAAAGGTAACATCTTGTGAGCCTCATGTGGACAATGGCACAACTTCTCTCTAAATGCTTTATTGCCATGTGCTAGTCCTAGTAATTCTACATCACTACTATTGCTAAATCTTGTGATGAATTACTTCCTTGCCTTGTTGCTCTAACAATGAAGCATCTACTTCCTCTAGTGTTTGTGTTGATACTAACCATGTAGAGGAATTAAAAGAGCTCAAGGCCCAAGTCACTTCTTTGAAGAAAGACTTGGAAAAGCGTCATGTTGGGAGTCCACACTTGACAATATGTTGAGTGTTCAAAGACGCCCCAATGACAAGAGTGGACTTGGATTCAACTCCAATAACAAGAACAAGTCCAAGTTATCAAGAAGAACAAGGGCCAAGAACAAGTCAAGGATTCGGCCAAGATTGTTTGCTTCAAGTGCAAAGTTGAAGGGCACCATGTTAGATCTTGCCCTTTGAAGAAGAAGCCTCTTAGTGAGAAGCAACAAGGGAAGCGGCCTCAAGTTCAAACTCAAGTTCCTCAAGTTGAAGAACGACCACTTCCCAAGAAGAATCAAGCTACCTCCTCAAGTCAGATTCCAACTAAGAAGAAAGGAGGAAGCAATGTTGCTAATATGCCGTGAGAAGGGCCACTTTGCTTCTTCATGCACTAATGGTACCTTATCCAACCCCATTATTATTGATGATGTTTATTCTCTTCGGAAGGATAAGGTTGGCAATGTGTTTGCCAAATATGTTGGTGCTCAAAGTGGTGTCAAGAAAAGACCATTTGGGTTGCCAAGCCTATTGTGACTAACCTCTTAGGACCCAACTTGGTTGGGGACCAACAAGCTAAAACTTGATCAATAGGTGTTGTTGGAGGGCATTGGAGACTTGGCTACATCATGAAGAATTAAGGGATCTTCATCAATTATATTCTCTCAAGCAAGTCATTTGGATTATATTGTTCTATCTCATATCCAATGTTCCTCCTTGCGGTAACTTTTATTATATCATTATACATTGAAAGTTGCTTGCACCCTTGCATGTGTTAGGTTTTGTACCTTGCTAGTGTTTGTATGTGTTGTGCTCTCTACTTACTTATCTTGAGTAATCAAGTATGTGTATGTTGGTTTGCACACCATTTACTTGTTTGAGCCTTATTGCTTTTATTTGATATCTTATCTTGTTGGCTCTCTTTTGAGAGATTAATGGACTATCCATTTTGGGGAGTGATGTGCTTCGTGCACTTCACTCCTAAAATGTGTATACATGAGGAATACCACTTAGTGTTGATATATCAATATTATCTATCTCTATGTGGTATGTCATTCTCATGAGAAATTCAAATTCTATAATGTCCATTAATTATCTCTAGTTGGTTTTGTTTGCCTCTTGTTAAGAATTTGGATTATCACATTATGGGGGAGTAATAAGCTATGTGCATATTACAAGCCTAGAAAATGTGAACATGTGAGGTATTGCCACCTAGAATTGATATTCTTCATTATCTTATTCCTATGTGGCATGTTTCTCAAACAAGTTCCTTTTGCTAAAATGATTTGTTTATTCACTCTTTTGGATCTTGTTTGTGATGGAGATTCTTGGTACGGTTTTCCCCAAATATGTTTGCATATCTTTTGGGAAACCGATTGCTTCAAGCTACTCTTTGTAGTTGCTTTGCATGATCGCGTGAATATTTGAAGCTATCAAGAATATCTACTTATTAAGCATGGCTTTTAAATCTTATCCTTTGCCATATGCTTATTTGTTGTGAATTGGTCTTCAATATCATTCTATATACCACCGAGAATTATCTCTATATACTCCTTGTCCATGACAAGTGATACTCATAATTGTGTGGAATTTGTAGACCATCTTCACTTTGGCTCTTGCTTTGAATTGCCTTATTTTTATTGCCAAGGATTTGGTTTGATCTAACTCCTCTGTCTTCTTGTATCTTTTGGATTTGTTGCTCTACTCAAAATTTTTTTATGCTTCTTCATTAGGAAAAGCAATGATCCAATCTTGTGCATTTACATTCAAAAGTCATACTTCTTGATAATGCACTATTCTTGGGAAGCTATCCTACATTGAGTAGAACATCATTCTTTAAATTGGTTTTGCATCTTATTGCTTTCCTTGAACATGACTAGTGTTTGAATAATATGTATGGAGAGTGATGATCCCATTTGTGTGCATTTTGTATTCAAATGCAAGATCATAAATAATGCACAAATCTTGGGGGAGCAATCTATATGCTTTTGAACATTAGTTGTCTTCAATTGGTATTTGATCCCGATGACGTGTCTCTTTGGAAGACAAACATTTTTCTTTGGTACTTTGTGCCATCATGAAAAGTGTAGAGGGTTTGGTTTATTCCTTGATGTATTTTCTTCATTGGTATCTTACTTCATTTGGCTTTTCAAAGTGGTATCTTCAATCATGTGTTGATTTGGGCTTTTGATATAATTTGGACAATCTTTCTTGTCACACTTGTGTGCTTTCTTGGTTAAATGGTGTTTTGTCCAAATTGTATCTCGTTTGGTTCTTGGAAGTCTTGTGCATGCATATTTACTATATGTATATCTTATGGCATGCTTACTTTCGTTGATCCAATATATAGGATAAACTCCATCAAATCCTAAATGGCTAAGATGTGCATGAAATTCAATTTCATATCAATATGCACATATTTATGTGGAGTTTGTCCTATGTATTGTAGTTGCTCTAACTACTTTGGACCCAATAAGTTTGGGTACCATTTTGTACTTGAATTTGTTTTAGGTACATTGGAGATGCATTGGAAGCTTGTCTCATTTACAAGGAAGGTGTGTCACCATGTGCTTATTGGAGCCAAGCTTGATGATCATGAACTCTTATCTTCTACATCACCAATGCTATCTCGGTAACAAGTATCTACCTCATGCATACTTTCTAGCTTTCAACCTTGTGTAGGTTGTTTCTTGGCATGAATCTTTAGTCGCAATTGATATGTTCTTGCAAAGCCTTTATCAAAACATCTTTATTGCAAATGTGAGCAAGCCGGATGATTACATATCAAGGGGAATATACATAATCATTTTATTGATTCACCAATCCCAAATATGTTAATCTAGCATTTCTTCTCAAAGTCTCTCATGTGCAATATTGATGATTTTGCAAAATCATTTGCCTTTGTGATACTTGTTATCTTTCTCGGAGCATCCCAACTAACTTTTTCCCTTGTGGATATTTTTGATGCTATGATGAGATTGTGTTGGAAGTTCATCTATATCCTTTTAAGATAAAATTGAGCTTTGTGCTATGCTTTTAAGCAAAGATCTTATTGGTATATATATGACTTCCACTTGGATATCATGTTCTTCACCGTAGTATCTATTTTGTGTGTGCATGTTTCTTTGTGGACTTATATCTTCATGATTGGTGTCTACTATAGAAACTTATACACATGGAGTAGTTACATCTTTAATTGATATTCCAATTCGTTAGTGACCACCCTTTTTATTACTTTTGATTCTTTGGTGGTCTCTAAAAAGCATAAGATTTGCTTTTCATTTGGTATTCCTTTTTGGACCTTAATAAGCTTCTGGACCTATTTGCTTCAACTTTTGGGTTGTGTTTATGGAAAGACATGATATGCACTATGTGCCACTTATATTGAACGACTATGTTGATGCTACGCTCATCTTTGCATTAGTCTCCTAAAATGTCTCTCCTTATCACACCCATCTATTTTCGGTTGAGCAAGTCTTTATTTGTCGCTTCTTTCTCTTGTTGCTCATCATTTCCTTGTTGCAAGTTGTTTTGCTTCTTTTCTATCTTTAAGCCTTCTTGCACTTATTTGTGTTCAAAAATTGTCTAGGAGGGAGTGAGGATTCCATGTTGTGCACACCATATTGAATTGCAAATTCTACTTTGTGCACGTACCTTGGGGAGTTCCCTCTTGTTGTTTAGAACATTATTTTTGGATCCTTTTGATTGCTTGCTCCTTTCTTCGAAGTATCTTTCTCTTTTGATTGGATCCTTGATATAGTTTGATCTCCCTTCATCTATTCGTCATTGGATATGTGCATTTGATTTCACTCATATCATGAGAAATGCACACTTCATGGGGGAGCTCTTATTATATTGGCCTTCATAATTTTTCACCCATTTTGGCAATCGATGCCAATGGGGGAGAAGTTTAGAGGGTTTAAGGGAATATGGTTTTGTTCTTTGTTCTCTTGCATCCTTGCTTATTGTGTTGCATGGTTGCTTAATTCATTATATAAACCCTCGTAAAAGGGATTGTCATCAATTACCAAAATGGGGGATTAAAAGTGCATGTGTTGCCCCATGCGTGGTTTTGGTAATTAATGACAATCCCTATGGACTAATGTTTGCATTGAGTTATCCTTATAGATCTTGTCCATGAGAAAAGATTAGAGTTCATATGTTAGACTCTAGAAGATAAAGTGATGACCAAGGTTCTATCCAATGGTTTATATAAAGAATGGTCATCTAGAGTTGAGCATATTGCAAGTATGTCTTGAAAGATTCAAGACATCTTATTTGTGAAAAGAGAGAAGATTAAGAAGTGCAAGTTCAATATGATTCATCTTGGAAGATATCATTGGATTGAAGCTTGCAACGGATACATGAAGACGGAGCTTAGCAAGGCTTTCCCATAACGGAGTATGGGGGAGTATTTGGAGAAGTCTTCATCAAGCATGTGCTAGAAAGCACAATCAAGAAATGTGTTCTAACTTGAGGGAGTCAAGATCGTCATCTAGCTCATGTGGAATGCGTAAGGCAAAAGTATGATCTTGATAAGGTTTCTATTTTACCAGTCTCATGGAGTTAGTGGGAGACCGGGTTATAGGATAGACGGCCTACTATCAAGAGGGGCTCTCAAGTGAGTAACTTGATCGCATCTTTATGGAGAGTTCAAACCTTTACACACTTGGCATCATCTTTCTTGATTCTTATTTGGCTTTTCTCCTTGTTGGGTTTTAGTGCTTGTTGTGATCTCCATGACAAGCCTAAGTACACCGAAAACGGATTTCGTATGAAAAACTTATTGTGTTTTCGGTTTTGGAGGTTTTGCCAGTTCGTCTATTATAGAGAGGTTTTACCTTTCTACATTTGGCTTTATCCTCACATGATGGACTATGATGTTTCTCTGCATAATCTTGAAGAGCTCTTTGTTGCGATTCCAACGAGCCCAAGATCATCGAAATCGGAGTCCGGCTGAAAAAGTTATTGTAGTTTTTCTTTTTATCTCTGGGTGGCCAGCCCCCAAGCCAGCCTAGGCCGGGTTCCAGGCCGGGTGGGTCAGCTGGGTGGCCAGCCCCCAAGCCAGCCTAGGCCGGGTTCCAGACCGGCCCAGGCCAGGCTCCAGGCCGGCTTCTCTAACGAGAGGTCAGCCTCCAGGCCGGCCAGGCCGGCCTCCCTACACCTCTTCAAACGGGCAGATTTTTGAGGGGACATATTTAAGGGGCTTTCTTCCCCCAATCACTACAGGAATTCAGGTATATTGCAACAAAAATTATTGCTACAACTATCTTTCGTCGCAATAAAATGCGATGTTACCACAAAATTCAGTTTCATGGTAATAGGAGTACCATATTGCCACTGTTTCTTTTCGTCGCGGTAATTACCATTTTTGTTGCAATAGAAGTCACGTATTGCCACAATTTGTATCAATGTTGTAATATTGTTGTGATATTGCGACAATTGTGTCATGTTGCGTGAAGTAGCCATTTTGTTGCAATAGAGACTAGGTATTGCAACAAAGAAAATCTTTGTGGTAATATTCTGACGTATATTGTAACAATTCTGACATGTGGCGCTAGTCATAGATATTGTTGCAAGAAAATGACTTCGTATTGCAACAAAACATGTATTGGTTGTAATATGACGACTTTTTGCCTGAACTTTATTGTGTTGCAATAAGTATTACATATTGCGACAAATTGTGCGTCCATGGTAATATGTACAACATATTGCAACAATCGCTAGTGTTGCGAAAAAGTGCAACAAGACATCTATGTATCTTTATGATAATTATATATGTATAATTTATATTTATTCGGATTTATGGATATAAAACTATGATTTTTTCAAATTTTAAGGAGTAATTAAAGTATTTATTACACAAATTTTAATTAACCAAAACAGTGAACAAAGTTTATAAATGGATAGAACAAAATTTTCAGATAGGAGTTCGTGTTTTATTATGTTAAATTTGAATTTGAAATGGCTAAGTTTTTACCTTTCTGTCCAAAAGAAGAAAAAGTGGGAGCCTTTTGCCTCCGCAGGGTTTCGAACTCCAGCACCGACGTGATGTAAAACTAGTATCAGACCACTGGGCTATACGTATGTTTATATCGGTGGGAGGTCTGTCACTTTATACATTTTAACTCGAAGTTAACTGCACGAAAACTTCAGAGTTGCAGCTCGGAAAAAAGTGGAGCCTTTCCTCCGCGGATATTCGAACCCGCCCGTGTTGGTTAAGTGCACCATAAGCAAAACTTCAGAATTGCAGCCCGGAAAATAGTGGAGCCTTTTGCCTCCATTGATATTCGAACCCGCTCCGTATGGGAAGCAGATCAAGGTATAGACTGTATATCGCTGATAACGTGTATCCACGAGGTTAACTGTATCTGAACCAAAACTTCAGAGTTAGAACCCGATGGTGACAAAACTCCCAGGCTCCATTTAAACAGCCCTTCAGCCACCAATTGATCAGCATAAAGGATCAGTGGCGGAGGATGGAAAAAAATTGAGGTCGGGCGCAACTCTAAAGCAAGAAAAATATTAATGTAAAAAATATTTAAAATTGTCTACGTACAACAAAATTTTATACAACATTTAGTACAATTGTAATAGCAGCATATTTAACTCGAAACAGAACCTAGAGAAGTACCGATAACTAAGGTTTAATGCCGTCAGAAGAAGTACCGAGGTTTAATGTCGTCTAAAACTTTCAGTTCATGGCAATAAGGTTTATCCTTTTCCATACTATATTTCAACGAATCAACAAATTATACTATTATGGCAGAAAAGATCTATTATCTCTATTTTCGGGGAAATTATAATAGATCTATTATCCATTATCTCTGTTTTTCCCAAGTATAACATTTGGGAAAAACTGATCAGTTTAAATGCGAAGTCCTGAATCAAGTTTTATATAATCAAGAAGCTGTCCATCAATACCACAAAAAAGCCACTGAAAAGATCAGTAACCGTCGGCCGGGAAACCTAGCTTGCTGGCGCAGTGGGGTGACTTCCTTGGCTGTCTCCTTGTTTAAATGCTGCTGCTGCTGCACGTCGCAGAACAGGGAACAGGAAGGGCACAGCTGCAGAGGTCGAACGAATCGACCGGATTCCCGTCCGGTCACGCCCAAGAGGCCAAGAGGCTCGTCAGGCTCCCTCACGCTCAGCCACTAAGGCCCAGCACGGCCGAGGCACTCTAAATTGGCCCAAATGCCCTGTTTTTCCTTAGTTTTTTCTCAGAAACTGGCAGAAAATAGTAAAATGTGCATATACAGATGAAAATGCCTACATATATGCAACTTTTTGCCAAAAATCATGGTAGGGCGGCTGCCCTACCTTGCCCTTAGGGGAGCTCCGCCCCTGTAAAGGATGTATCCCAGTCTAATTTAACAAGAATTTATATAAGGGCATATGACACAAGATTATACTAACAAACCGTCTCAGCATGACATATAACACATGATTCAACATGATTGAACTCAGCGGATTACAGTGTAAAAAAAAAAACATGATTGAACTCGAGTTTCAACAACCAAACTCGTACAGATTGTTCACACAAAAGACCACAAGTTCAAGGCAAACTAATGAAAATAGCAACAACACTAAACACCACGGGAAAATTGTTCTTTGTCGTGTGTGCAAAATTACACGACAAAGGTCATATGAAACACGATAAAGGCTTTTCCGCATGGAGGCGGCGAAACAGACACGGCAGACAGATCGCCAAGGCGAAGTGGTTTTGCCGACGCCGTGCTCCTTGCAGACCGCGTCGACCTAGTCTTGCGTGTGCATGACCGACGCGCGCGAGGACGGCGGCGTGCTCCTGGCGAGGCGGTTTGAGACTTCGAGCCCGGGCGTCGGCATGCACGGCGTCCCAGCGTGCGTCCGCTCGGGCAAGGCCGAGCTGTCGAGGGCGTCGTTGGCGCGGTCGACGCGGGAGACGGCGACGAGGGAGCTGCACCTCCGGCATGGCGGCCCGTGGTCGTCGGCGCGGGAGACGGCAACGGGAGAATGGGGGCTCCGGCGCTGCAGCTCGCGGTCGTCGGCTTGGGCCTCCCGGAACGTGGCGAGCGGACGACGCCGGCACGGAGCAACCAGGCGATGCCTCGCGAAGGAGGCGGCCGAGATGGAGCTAGGGCGTCTTGCGGAGGGGGCGGTGCGGCCGATACAGGAGAACGGCGGTGGGGCACAACGACCTGTACAGAGAACAACAAAGAAGGAAGTGGATCGGCGCAGAGAAGGAAAGTCAATACGGGATTACGGGAAGGTAAAGGGAAAAAAGAAAAAAGAAATAAAAGGAGAGAGAGGGAGCAGATGAAGATAAGGTTGGTGCGTGTGGGGAAGATATTGGCCGTTGGATCCTGCTAGATCCGACAGTGCAGGGCGGGGATCCACGTGAATATGATCTCAGCCAATTAGAAGATTGTGACTCTTTGCCATGTGTAAAGATTTGGCACACGGCAAAGAGTGTTTTTTCTTTGGGTTATATTTTTTCTTTCATTATTTATTTCTAGATTTTACAGTACACATAAAAGAACTTTGTTCATGTCAAAGGATTTCCCTTTTAAGTTTATCTTCATTTTTTAGCCTTTTGAAACAATGGTCAAAATGGTGGGCATGGTTATTCATTGAAAGGGGTCAAAATTCTTTAGAACTATCGACTACTCTCTGATATGATCACTTCTTGTGTAACTTAAAAAAGATTTTTTGAAAAATTCAGAACAAACTATCACACATTTTTAGTTCGAATTTGAATTACATTAGGAAAATTGGCGTAAAGTTATATAAAAGAATTTTGAATTACATTCCACGTTGGTGACAACACCATATATTCTAGCGCCCGGGAAGTTCTTGTCACCACCAACAACCTTCTAAGAGCCTTCAAGTCCTACTGGTTCGATAACCTTGGGTAGATTTCAAAGGAAAACTGTTGTTGCACTAGAGCATACCTTCCTCTTTGGGTCCCCCAACGAACGTGTGCTGTACACGCCATCAAGAATATAGTGCAAAATGGTACCAATACATTTTTCAAATAAAATAAATCATATTTGATGGATAATCCCCAAATACTATGGTTTTTCTCATTTTCTATATAATTTCATCTATTTAAATCACTTTTTGGTAATTTTTCAAAAGTAACTCGAATTTGAACTACAAGTGTATGATACTTTGCTCCAAAAAATTCCAAAATTTATTGACCATGAATCAAAAATTTATTTTTGAAAAAATTCAAAGAAAAAAATTTGTTTTAAAAATGCAAATATTCCCAATGGAGTTCTTTTATGTGTACTAGGCTCTAGGAAAAATGGAAACTTAGGACATGACTATGTTGAAAGAAAGCCTTCACAAAACATCACTATCGTGTATGAAGATTCGTGTGTCTCAAGCCATAAAAGGACTCCATGCCAAAGGATTTCCTTTTTTGAGAATTTTTTCACTTTCTTTAATTTTTTAGAAAGAATGGTCAATATGGGTACCACAACCATTCATTTAAAGGGGTCAAATTTCCAAGAACTATGGACAGTTTTGTGATATAATCACTATCTGTGAACCTTAAAATGATTTTTCTAAAAAAATCAGAGCAAACTATCACACACTTGTAGTTCAAATTTGAATTATTTTTGGAAAATCAACATAAAGTCATTTAAATAGGCAAAACTAGGTAGAAAGCGAGAAAATTTGTAATATTTATGGATTACCCATCAAATATGGTCTACTTTGTGACAAATTTGGATGGGTGCCATTTTGCACCATATTTTTTGTAGTTGCTTCACAAAAAAATGTCATTTTGACACCTAAAAAATGAAAAATGATATTTATAAAACTAATTTGAAAAAACTCCGTTCTGAAACATTGTTTGTCATATCAAGATACAACTATGTGTCAAATATGGACACATTATCACAAACTATGCCACTTGAATGACCATAACTTGGTCATTTAGCATGAAACCTATACATGTTTATAGACGATACACCTTTTTGTGAAAGAATTTTTTGAAAACTTTGTCAAAAATAAAGTTTATCATTTTTTCTAACAACTAGTACACATAAAAGGACTACATGCCAAATGATTTCCTTTTTTGATAATTTTTTCACTTTCTTTGATTTTTTAGAAAGAATGGTCAATATGGGTACCACAACCATTCATTTAAAGGGGTCAAATTTCCAAGAACTATGGACAGTTTTGTGATATAATCACTATCTGTGAACCTTAAAATGATTTTTCTAAAAAAATCAGAGCAAACTATCACACACTTGTAGTTCAAATTTGAATTACTTTCGAAAAATCAACATAAAGTCATTTAAATAGGCAAAACTAGGTAGAAAGCGAGAAAATTTGTAATATTTGTGGATTACCCATCAAATATGGTCTACTTTGTGACAAATTTGGATGGGCGCCATTTTGCACCATATTTTGTGCAGTTGCTTCACAAAAAATGTCATTTTTGACACCTAAAAAATGAAAAATGATATTTATAAAAATAATTTCAAAAAACTCCGTTCTGAAACATTGTTTGCCATACCAAGATACAGCTATGTGTCAAATATGGACGCATTATCACAAACTATGCACTTGAATGACCATAACTTGGTCATTTAGCATGAAACCTATACATGTTTATAGACAATACACCTTTTTGTGAAAGAATTTTCTGAAAACTTTTTCAAAACTCAAGTTTATCATTTTTGGTAATAACTAGTACACATAAAAGCACTCCATGCCAAAGGATTTCCTTTTTGAGAAATGTTTCACTTTCTTTGATTTTTTTGAAAAAAGGGTCAATATGGGTACCACAACCATTCATTTAAAGGGGTCAAATTTCCAAGAACTATGGACAGTTTTGTGATATAATCACTATTTGTGAACCTTAAAATGATTTTTCTAAAAAAATTAGAGCAAACTCTCACACACCTGTAGTTTAAATTTGAATTACTTTCAAAAATCAACATAAAGTCATTTAAATATGCAAAACTAGATAGAAAGCGAGAAAATTCATTATATTTGTGGATTGTCAATAATATATGGAATACTTTGTGACAAATTTGGATGGGTGCCATTTTGCACCATATTGTTTGTAGTTGCTTCACAAAAAATGTCATTTTTGACACTTAAAAAAAATGAAAAATGATATTTATAAAACTAATTTGGAAAAAATCAGTATCAAAAACATTGTTTGACATTGTATGGGAAACAACGGTGCTAAATTGAATTTTCAAATTACTTTTAAAATATCGTTTTGCCGAGTGTATTTTTTGATATGCTCGGCAAACATCTGGCGGGATATGCAAAAAAATAAAAGGGCGGGGGACGAAATTTTTGGAAAAAGGGCCCTTATCTCCTCGCAGCACAGAGTCCCTCGTCCTTATCCCACCCCGGCGCCTCCTCCCTCTGCTCTCGATCCCCTTTCCGTCGCCGCAGTCGCCGGCAGATCTCGGCAGGCTCCGGCCAGCCCCGCCGCTGTAGACCACCGCCACAGCGCCACCACCACCTCCTCTAGCACCGTAGAGTAGAATCGCAGATCCACTACAAACCCTAGCCCAGCTGCCGGTGTTACAGAGGAGGAGGTCAAGGCTCGGTATTTGGCGTCCATGGCGGCGGCGCCGGCGTGGCAGCGCATGGTGGTGGCGGCTACACGGCGACCGGCTGCACCATGTGGATCCGACATGGCAGGCTAGCAAGTCACCGCCCTGGGAAGTCTCACGGACGAAGGCGGCCAGGACCTTCTGCAAGCTCTCCGTGGCGCCTCGGTTGGCTGCAGCTCCCTAGAAGGCCCTCCTCCTTGTCGTTCCTTATCTGCAGGCCAGCCTCCACCGACACCCTCCACCGACACCCTCCTCCTTGTCGCTCCTCATCTCAGGCCATCGGTGCCGCCCCTGTCCCGCCTCCAAATCCAGTTGCTGCAGGTAAGCTTCATCAATGATTCCTTTTCTGATGCTACTTTCTTGTCTGTGGATGTGATTTCCCATGAGATTTTGCTAATCTAGTTCATTTGAACAGTTATATATTTCTGTTGGTGGTTTTTGAGTTTGGAGAATTTCAGTAAGGATAGAAGGGGATAAAATGTCAAGATTCAGCTGTCTTACTGATATGGTAATGTATGGATACATAGTTTATCTGCAAGTTACTCACCTGATATGCAAGAGTGCTAGTACGAGTACTTGCATATCTCACATCCCTCTGCCTAGGTTTATTTAATTGGTAATGTAACAAGACAACTATTTAGTTTAGCTGAATCAACTAAGATCAATTTCTAGGTATGCATAGCCATTATCTATGATGACATGTACTGCTTGGAAATAATTCTGGCATAAGCTATTTTCTTTAACTATTTAGACTTGTTGAAGATCTCTATTTGCTTGAATTTGGTTAAGTAAACAAGCTTCTTCATTTGTTTCATATCTTCTCTGATCATGCACTGTAACTTAGATATGTTGGATGCAATCTAGTTGAGTAATCATGTTCAATCGTTGTTAGAGTTTAGATTGCATTCCAAGGATCGTTTATGTTTCTTTTATTATTTGGTGATTAGTCCCGGTGGTGGTCTCACTTATTATTTTTTCCTCCTATTGCAGTTAATTACTGGTGGTTAGTCCCGTATTGGATGGGTGCCATGTTAATTACCAGTCGTTTATGTTTCTTTTATTATTTGGTGATAGTACCGGTGGTGGTCTCACTTATTATTTTTTCCTCCTATTGCAGTTGGTCAGATTAGTATTATGGCAAAAGCTCTGTATTGGTTGCTATCTAGTATAGTCGATTTGGACGGTGATACAGCTTGCGTTTTCTTATTCACTCTCATAGTACTGTACGCATGACCTTTCTCATTCAGCAACTTCACATGTTATCTTTATTGTTTCAGTATCTTGCACGCTCTATTTACTTTGCTAACACCAACCTCATGTGGTTCTACAGGCTGCTGAAGCTAACACAAAGCTCATCTGGCTCTACAGGTTGTTGAAGTCTACTGCCTGCTTCTGATGTTAGTATGGTTGTAAGATTACTCCATTTTGCTGTTATACTCATCTGATATGCAGAGTGCAAGTACTTGCATATCTCAGAAATCTCTGCCTAGGTTTATTTAATTGACTAAGTGTGGTCTCTATTTGATTGAATTTGGTTAAGTGAACAAATTCCTTCATTTATTTCATATCTTCTTAGACCATGCACTTGAACTTAAATATGTAGGATGAAATCTAGTTGAGTGATCCTGTTCAATCTTAAGAGTTTAGATTGCATTCCTAGGTATCTTATGTTGGTTTTGCCTATCTCTAGCTTGTTTCTTAGCTGTACGTGATTAAATACATGAATAATATGACTATGCTTTATTATGACTATGCTATAGGTGATCACAATCGGTACACACAGCATACCAGTCTTGGCATGGACGACCCCTGGCCGCGACTGGGTTTCCTGCGCCTCCGGCTCGCAGTTGTAGACCCACTGGCTGGCCTTGCCTCGTCTACCTCCTCTGCTTTTGTCCTCAGTGCTGTCTTGTCCTCAGCTGCAATTCTCTCACGTAAGTAATGTTGATCCGACCATCAAGCCAATGACCAGTTTAGGATAATTCTTGCTGCATGTGTAGCTGATTGCTTGATCTTGCTGGTTGTATGCTTATGCCATTGTCCTAACATGTTATAATTTAGGATTTGATCATGGTCTCAAATACCTAGTGATAATTACCAGGCTGTATTTATGCAATTTAGGATTTGATCATGTTGTTTCCTGTAATTTTTTTTGTCTTGTTAATCCTATATGCCGAGCGTATACACTCGGCATACACTGCACCCAGAAAGTTCCCAGCTGCTGCCACGTATGCAAGGTATGCTGACCGTATACGCTCGGCATATAGTGTGACCATGCCGTCAGCTTGTCCTCTACATGTATTCTGGCAAGCAATGCTTTATTTGTGGATCCATTTAGCGGCGAGGTTATGTTATCTGTATCTAGTCTTATTTATTTCTGAAAAACCTGCATTTTGCAGGACACCTAAGAGACTGGTTCAGAAAAACTGCAAGTTAAAGGATGAGGTATGGTCACTGAAGGTACACTTTTTTTAATGAAAGTACACTCATCTTGCTAACTGAGTTTTTCACTATTTGTGTGGAGTACTGACTATGCATTGTTAATTTGTGATGTTCGATCTATCTGAGAAACTCCTTATACTGATACTGCACTATTCTTTCCGTTGAATTAGGCATCGCAAGGTCAGCACCAATTTCCTCTAAATTATGGCCTGAAATCATGCATGCCATTATTATTGCTTATTGCTTAATCTCTATTTTTGGTTAATTTACTACTCAGTGCTCACTCTCTTGTCGGTCGATTCTATTGTGGCAGAGGCAACCCGGTGCGTGAAGATAAGGTGCTGGGTGTAGACTTTGAGCTGGAGCGGATGGGATGTGGTGCTTGGCGGCTAGACGCCAGAGTGCAAGGGATGAGCTAGATGCTGGAGCAGAGACGATGCCAGATCACGGCTGTGGCAATCAATCAGCTGGATCACGGCGGAGACGACAGACTAGTTTAGCAGAATTCAAATTTATGTTTCAAGGATAGAAATGTCCAGTCATTGCATTTGCTTGTCCGCTTTACTTTGTTGCAGGATCCAAAGGGCTAGTGGACTGGACTTCAGATCGCAGATAGTTTAGTCTTGGCACTTAATTAGGATGGCTTAATTGTATTTGAGTATCTTTTGATGGATATTTGCTATGAGAATATGATTTTTATGAATCTACATATTATACGTATGGTTTGAATTTGAATATTGTAATTGAATACTTCTATTTTTTTATGGTTATAATAGGTTATTACCACAACCCACATTTGTTGCGACTACTACTTCGCGCCACCGAAATAATATTAGTTGGAATAGAGTATCGCCACGAAAAGTTTAAACCGTGGCACTAGTTTATGGCTACTAATATTTTTGCCGTTGCGATTACTCTTTCTCACCACTGAAATTATATTGGTTGGAATAGAGCATCACCACGAAAAGTTTGCATGTTGCGACTACTATTTGGCGCCACCAAAATAATTTGTGTTGCAATAGAGTATCGCCACGGAAATTTTTCATTGTCGCCGTAGTTTGTCGCCACCAAAATAATTTGTGTTGAAAATTCTTGTTGCCACGATTGATTTGTTTGTCGCTAATCGTTTGTGCCACGAATATAAGGTTTGTTGGCATAGTTTGTTGCCACATAAATGGACGTGGCAAATAAACTGGCCTATTCCAACGAAAGAGCATGCGCCACGAAACACGCTCCGTTGACATAGTGGTCAATCGCCACGGTTCAGTACTTGTTGCAGTAGATCTATACCCACAAATATCAACGGTTGCATTAGGTGACTACCGCCACAGAAAAACGCGTGGCAATTTCCAGCATGAATGGTTGCAAAAGGCCAATTTATTTGCCACGAATCTTATTCCGCGGAAATAGCCTAATACCACGCGGTTTTTCGCAACGTGTAATATCCCAGGATTTAGAGTCCAAAATTAGAGAGGACACATGAGTGTGCATTGCATTCATGCATCAGAAAATCCGAAGAATTTTCGCGCAATTGTTTTCAAAACACTAAGTGATTGAAGTTTCACTTGAGTTTGTGGAATTGAAGTAGATCATCAACTTGAGCGTTAAGAACTTTAAGAACTTTAAGATGATATTGGCTTAAACCCCATTTTGGGTAGAGAGGTATCCGATAAAATTGCGAAACCTAGAGGGAACATGACTTGTTACCTCAAAATATTACTTGAGGAGTTGTGGGTAAATCTAGTTATTCCTATTTATCATCTTAGATAGAAATTATAATTTTTGACATGACCATAAGGAAAATTGCTTGTTGTAGGAATTTGAATTCAAAGTGAATATTCAAATAATTGAATTTGTTAAGTGAATTCCAATTAAAACAATTAAACAACACAAACAATAATTGAGTAATTGAATTAATAGAGATTTGAATAATCCAAATCTTTACAACACATATTACAATTTATTGGATTATTGAAAAATAAACAAATAACTTTATTGAATAATTACACAAATTACATTGTCTTTACAAATTTATTACAACAACTGAGATACAAAAAAAGAAAATTACAATAGTTTCCTAAACTAGAATGTCTTGTAAGCTTTTCTTCTTCTTTGGATCTTTATTCCAATTTAGTTGTTCCTGCAAAACAAAGGTAAGGCAAAACAAAAGATAAGAAAAATAAAAGAGGGGTTAGGGGTTAGTTAAACTCTCAGTCCAGCAAAGAAATGCTTTGCTATTAACATCATTGAGTATTAATAAGGGATCAAGTGTTGTATCTGTTCTTAATTATCAAGTTTAGCCTCAGAACAACATCACTGGCCTAAATCCACTTGGCAGCAAAAATAAATAATCAAGAGGAGGATAAGATCAAAGCAGCCGAAGCCATGCTTATCAGGTCAAAAGATCTGGGGAGCAAGCAGGCAGCTCACCCATGCATGCAATTCAGTGTGCTGTCACCGCCACAACAGCACAACCTCTAGAGATAAGAGCAAAGGGCTCGCAGCAGCTAGCAAAGTAGTACTCTTTCACTCACTCTAGCTCCCAGCTCGAGCTCATCAACCTCCACAGCACACAGAACCACAAATCCATCTATCTTTCACCACTGGATCCTTGCCAAAAGCAAGAACAAGTTAGGATTGAAGCACAAGGCCAAGCTGGAGTATGGAGGGAAGGCCAGAAGCTAGGAAAAGAGCAAGCTGGAGCTGGAGAAGCAGGTCAGCAACATAAACAAGGAGGAGATCCACAAGAATTGTAGATCAAGCAACCAGGAAGAGCCACAAGCAACACAACAACACCACCATCACACCTAATCCCAGGTTGATCCTCTATTTTCTCTAGCAAGTTGATCTGCTAGATACACATAAGTGGGGTGTAGTGTATTTCCCTCAGCTAGGCATAGAGATGCTACGCTATAACATCACAGGGAATTAAAATCACAAGCAAGCATCTGTTCTTATAAAGTAAAGGCCTCAGCCTGTGCATCATAGGCAGGGGATGTAAATCCACAAAATTGAGCAAAGGCATATCAGCAAATATTGCTAGGAATCACTCCTAGGATAGCACTGATCCAGCACATGATTTGTTGGGCACTAATCCATTTAAGAAGAGCACCACAACCACAAACCATATATCTAAATAGCACTACCCAAAAATTTCGAAATCCAATTTATCCAATAGGATTAGGCCATCGTGTAAACCATTGTTAATCAAATAATAATTTCCAGCAGAGGCACACCTCTGAACACAAGGTTCGGTTCAGAGTAGCACACACCAGCATCATCATCATCACCAACAAATAATATCAGTGGCATCATAGGATGATCCAAGAACAGCACCGGAGCAGCCGAGCAGCTTAACACCTAAAATAGAAAATCTATAATTACCACTGAATAGCTAGCATCACAGAGCAGGGCTCGGAGACCAGGGGAGAGAAGAGAGACAGAGAGGAGTGGAACAACAGCTTACTCATCGCCCAGGCGCAACCATGGCGGCATGGTGAGGCAGTGCCCACGCGGCCACCATGGCGCAACCTCGGGGAAGTCTTCCCCGTTCACCAGCATCTACGCCACGGCGGCACAGGGGGCAGGACCCTGCACCCAGCCGCGGCGTAGCACCGGAGCCTGCACGCGAGCACGGCGGAGCCACGCGGACGTTGAAACCCTAGCTCGGGTTAGGGTTGCACACGGACGCCACATACGAGTAGCAGTGAATCGCCAGGGTAGGAAAGGATAGGACCGAGAGGCGCGTCAGATAGGCCATATGGCGACGACGGAGGTCGCCGGACCTCACCGGATTAGCGCGGCGACGGCGAGGGCGAAGGGGAATCGCGAGAGCACGGGCAGGTCGAGAAGGGAAGGAAGAAAGCGTTGGGCTCGGTCGGGTTCGACCTGAGCCAGGCTTGCGGTTGGGTTCAACCCAATAAGCCCAAGGGCATTTCCGTAATTTCGTATTTTAAAATTTCCTTTAATAAAATAAACATTTTCAATAATTGTTAATCCTTATAAATAGTAGATTTAATACCTAAAATAAGTATAATATTTCCTAAAATAATTATATCATGTTATCTAAGGTAATATATATTAGCATTGTATAAGAATATTCAAAATAATTCTACCAAGTTTAAAATATATATATTCATAACCATTTCTTATTAAATCAAAATAATAAAAATAATATATCAAAATGGCCAGAAAGATAAAATCTATCTATTTGTTTAAATAAAATACATGTTTGAATAAGTTTAAATTATTCAAAAATTGAAACAACAATCTAATTATTAATTTAAATATGGAGTAAGTGAAATACTAATTTTGGATGAATTAAGCTTCAGTTGAAATGTTTCACTTATTTAAATTCCAAGTTTTGAGAATATGTTTTAATCATGATATGTTCTACATTGTGTTCATTTATAAAAACCATATGTGATATGAATAATTAATATTCCATTATTGGATAATTAAAATAATATTTTCTACAAGAAAAAAATAATTAAAAGAGATTTACATAGTCTAAAATTGCAATTCTTACCTAATAAAACATGATCACTCATTATTACTATCTTTAATAATTAGTTTAATTTCCTATTTACTCCTTGTAAAATATACTCTAAAACTAAAAATTGAAACATAAAATGATGTTACTTTAATTACTTGCTTCCTTTAAAGTGTGATATTTAAAATATAAACTTAAAGGTGATTACTCTTAATATTTGTTGGTACTTTAGCAAGTAAATTAAAATGCAACTTGTTTTACTCTAGAACCCACACAAATTCTGCTTCCTAAAGAAACAAAACTTAGTAGAAATTAGTTGAGTTTAATTTAATAACATAATACCATTTTAGAATTATACCCACAAATGTAGACTATATCTGTTCTTCAAAAGTTATTCTTTTTGCCATAGTTAATAATACTACACAATTTCACATTATTCCTTTCTTCAAAAGTTATTCTTTTCGTATTCATGACTAATAAAACTACACCAATTTCGTTAATTAATCTGAGTCAATACATGCACCTCACAAACATTAAGATGTAACCAACCCTAAACAATCATCTAAAAATTAAAATGTTGATTTCCTTTGTTCTTAGGTTTAATATGGTACTTTAAAGATAAAGTTTTAAAGTCATATTTCTTGTGAAATAAACTTGAAGATAAAATAATCTGAAGGTAATCACCAAACTCAAACAAACCTCAATCATCGAGAGACAGTTACGGGGTTTAGAGCTATGCATCTCATACTTATGCATAATAGCATATTGCTTCTTCCAAACATTAGTCCTTACCGGACCAATGACGTTTTTTTTCCAGATTTTGGAGTCTTTATTGTATCGAAGACCTTGGCTGCATAATCTTGCAGTCAAAAAGGCAAGTTCACTCTTGCTCATGTCCTACTTGATTATGTTTATCAAAGTAAATGAAAAATACTATGGTTTATCATTGCATGAAAAAGAAAAAAACTATCTTCGAATGATGTGAATTGCTATATATATATATATTGTTGGCTGGCAGATGGAACCATGGAATGATGTGGTTGGTGGAGGTTCCATTTGCACAGGAAAGTATTACCTAGGACTTAAGAACCAATGCCGTCAGCGTTCTTGCGCCGAAAATGAAGCGTTAACCATGAGACTTGGAATGGGACGGGAAAGTCATCTGTGATCTTTTCCCTTTCACATGTCAACGGGCAGCCAGAGCCGTACGCTGTAGATCTAGTGCGACTACATGCACATGGGTGGGACCCCTTAATGCCCACGGACTCTGGTGTCTATGATGGTCTGCAAGGGGACACCTAGGTATCTATCGTGAGGGGTAGAACCAGGGGTGATTCTGCTATGCATGAATTGGGTGGGCATGCGGGGTTGTTGGAGAAGCACGGCGAATGGCTTGGATCAACGACTGGGCCCCACACCAAAGGAAGTGTGGACGGGAAAGACTTGCCCGGTTGTGCAACAAGGCGTTGGTCTCTTATGGGTAAAGTAACGCACCTCTGCAGAGTGTAAAAATGTGACATGTTACTCCACGTTCCAGGAAGGAACGGCGAACGCTGCAGGAAAGGAGGCTCCTCAAGGCCCTAGCACCTGTGAATCGATGACGGGCATAGTTTTCTGAAGATAAAATAAATCTTTTCCTAAAAATGTTTTACAAAGTTATACATGTTCATCCATAACCTTTTGGTATGGATGGTAGCTAGTGCATAAAACACCTTATTCCTATTATATGAACTTGCTGAGTAACGCTCGTGTTGCTCACTCTTTCCTCCGTTGACCCCTGCTTAGATTATTGGAGACAGCTGAGGAAGGGCAGGAATCCATAACGATGTAGGTGAGATCTTCGGCAAGAAGTCAAATCAACCTGGTGGAGGCTGAAGGAGTCAACCTCTACTTTGCCGACGGATGAGTGGCGACAACAGTGCAACGGTGGACACGTCGACAACAATACCGATGGACAAGACGTCTATAATTGGGTGGAGGAGCACCACTCTAGACACGGAAATTCCAGATGGACAGATTAGGGCTGTGACAACAGCAGTAGTGGATCAGAAGTTAGAGGTAGAGCTGATATTCAACTTAGTATTACGACTTGGATCTTTTTTGAGAGTTTCATTTGCACGAGACTTACTTCTGTATGTAAGTAGGTTCTCGAGATTTTGTATTGAATAGTGTTGTAATCCTATAGTGTTACCTTGGACCGACTATGTTTCTGTTGTACTACTCTGAAGGATGTAATATTTACGGAATGGTCCTTCCGTGAGTATTATGTCAATGACTTGTACACTACAACATGCAGTGGTGTGCTGGGTCATTACACAACGCCGCCCAACGAACGCCGTTTTGATGCAACAGGTACCTATTGCGACGATTTGGCACTTATTTCCACAATTTTTTTTGTTGCAACAGACCGTTTTTCTTGTAGTGTTAATGGTTCCCTAACCTCTTGAGCTCGCTTTTTCCCTCTCTCTCCTCCATTGTTGACCTCTGGAAAAGCTTGCCCCCTCTCAATCCCTCCCATGATTCTTGCATATATTTGAGGGAAAAGTGAGAGGAGATCTAGATTTACATTTTCACCAATCCATTCCTCCTCTAAGTGAGGGGAACCTAATTGATCTTGATCTTGGAGTTCTTGTTGTTTCTCCTCCATTGTTCTTCCTCTCTTACCATAAGCATTTGTTGCTTTGTTAGAATTTGAGAGTGAAGGATTTGAGCACTTGTGCTCTTGCCATTGCTTTGTGCATCGGTTTGTGCTCTCCACGAGGATTTGTGGAAGTTGAAAGTTTGTGAGCTTGTTACTCTTGGGTCTTTGGACCCTAGACGCCTTTGTGGTGGTTGAGACCTCTTGTGGTCATTTGTAGCTGTTCGGGAGCCTCCAATTCATTTGTGGGTGTGTGCTCCAGATCGTTGTTGTAAAGGCTCCGGATTCCGCCTTGAAGGATTCCGATAGTGGAAGGTGAACCAATCCTTTGTGGTGCGGTTCATCAGAGAATAGGGTGAGCATTTGTGGCGTTGGGATCGACCTTTGTGGTGCCTCACACCTCTCCAACAAGACGTACTCCCCTAAAAAGGAGGAACTCGGGAATACATCATCGTCTTCGTGTGCCTCGGTTGTTTCTTTACCCGAGCTCTTTACTTATGCACTTTACATTGTGATAGTCTTCGTGCTTGAAGTATTCTATATTGCTATCACTTTGTTGCTTGTCTTACTTAGCATAAATTGTTGGTGCACATTGGTGAGCCTAGTATATTTGGATTGTTGGCTTGTTAATTTAAACACCTAGTTTTATTCCGCAATTATCAAGACTAAACCGGAAAAATTTTAATCGCCTATTCACCCCCCTCTAGACGACATCATTGTCCTTTCACCGTCTCATATGGAGGCATCAAGTCATACTTGATCCTCGCAGGTGATACGCACGACGTTTCCTTCATCGAAATTGGTGTGACAGGACAAGAATGTGGCGGTATGGGACGTCATCAGCTTCCAATTTCTTCTTCAGCGGCATCTGGTTAGCGATGAGTCGTTGATCGAACAGGTGAAGATGCTAGAAGCATCAATATCGAGTTTGCACACTTCAGTCGAAACATTTATCGTAATGTGTTGGCGCGTGATTGCATCATGCCATGTTGAAAGTGGTGAATCGAAACTCATCTTTATGCATGAAAATTTCAAGCTCGGCCTACAGTTAGAATCGTCAACATCGGCGCGATACTTTCTTGAAGGCTTTTTATAGAAGTAGTGAAATTTCTCTTTATTTATGTTCTTACCATTAAGTTAGTGGTAACTTGTTGGAGGTACTGTCACGAGGCATAAGTCCTCGAATTTGTTTACTTTGTATATTGTGAACATTTTTTTTCGAGGGTGATATTGTGAACTTTGCAATAATATTATAGCTATGTGCATCGCTTCGATACGGAGGCCATGTAGGCACACCACCGTATACCAAATACGTGCCTACAATATGGAAGTGTGGATGCAAACTAAGACTACCCTTCGTCTTGCCAAAATGTGGAAAACCCGTAATTTGGCATACTAAGTGTCGCGAGTTGTCAACCAAAGTGACATAGATCTGCTTGCGTCGACAATTATGTTCTGCGAAATGGAGCGAGTATGAATATGATGGAATAGCCTACTGAGTAGTCACAAACAAAAAATGTATGGCTGAAGTTTGTGAGTGGAGATTCGCTCATACTCGTCAGAGTCAAAGTCAAAGTCAAAGATGGGTTGCGAGCAGGCAGATGTTCATACTTGATTACTTGTCCCATGTCGGAAAATTCTGCAGGGTTCTAAACCACACAGTCTGTTCTTCGCATCGTTCTAGCGGAAGAGTCTCGGCTTTACTATTCCGCCTGTGTAGTCTTTATATACCTCCTTCTGTTCTATCCTCGAGTCGAAACACAAGGAAGGAAGAGCAGCACAAACACGAAGCTAGCTACCTGCAAAGTTGAGCCCTTGATCGAGTTGATATTTGACATAGACACCAACAATGGCCGGACGAGGAGAAGATCTGAAGCTGCTGGGCTTTTGGGCGAGCCCGCCAGTTCTGCGAGTGCGCCTTGCGCTCAGTGTCAAGGGCGTCAGCTATGAGTACGTGGAGCAGGACCTCGGGAACAAGAGCGAGCTGCTCCTCCGGTCGAACCCCGTCCACAAGAAGGTCCCCGTTCTGATCCACGGCGGCAAGCCCATATGCGAGTCGTCAATCATCATTCAGTACATCGACGAGGTTTTCACCGGAGCCTGCGCTCTCCTCCCGGCCGACCCTTACGAGCGCGCCGTAGCTCGGTTCTGGGTTGCCTTCATCGACGACAAGGTAATATATATAATCATACTTTCTTCTTATAACAGTGTAATATATGTCGTGCTTTGAGTTTTGGGACGATGTTCTGAAAATATTTGTGTGTGTATGAGCAGCTCATGAAAGCGATGGCCATTGCGTATTCAGGCAAGACCGACGAGGAAAAGTCGGAGGGGATGAAGCAGGGGTTCGCGGCGATTGAGACCCTGGAGGGAGCCCTGAGAGAGTGTTCGAAGGGGAAGAGCTTCTTCGGTGGGGACAACCCCGGGTATGTGGACGTGGTGCTCGGCGGCCTCCTCGCAGGGCTGCGCACCATGGATGCGATGCTAGGCGTTAAGACCCTCGACCCTGCCACGACGCCGCTCCTGGCCGCGTGGGCGGACGACTTCGCCGCATTGGACGCCGTGGCGGCGGTCATGCCGGACGTGGGCATGAAGAGGCAGCCTGCTGCTGCGGCCGAGGCCGCTCCAGCGACTGTCTAAAGGAATGTGCCGCTCGTTGATGCAGCTATGTTCAGTCGTCTGCCGAAAATAAATGCCTATTGTTCTCTCTATTTGTTTAATTTAATTTTCTAGTTGAATTTAGATTCTCAGGTACAATTTCTGTTGCTACTAGTAGTGATTACCGTTACTGGTACTGAACTGGTGATGTATTGTTATGTCTAGAAAAGATTTGAATAAATCGGTATTTCTGTCCACTTTACAACACTAGTCAGCAACCCGTGCATCCGCACGGGCTTACATTCAAAATCTTTTAGTTGTGGAAAAGTTTAGGTTGTATGCTTGGAGGCACGATTTCACATGATAGTAAATTTTAGCAAATGACCATATTATTACAAATTTACAATAGCTCACATATCTCTTAGTTTCTCTTATCACATGGTAGAGAACGCAACTGAAGGAACAACTTTATAAGTTTATTAGTGAAAAAAGAGATGGCCAAATGCAAATAACTTTTTCCATATATATATAAATTGTTTCCATATATAAACTAATATTTTTGCAACAAATAGGACTTCGGATAATATCACATAAGATAGATGGATTGATGAATTTGGCAGGGCGTAATGCAATATTTTTTGTTGACCAAGGTTTACGTGCATGCGTGAGTTACCTACTTAACCCACGAAGCCACTAAGTTCTTTTGGATAAATTTCTTCATCACAGTTAATCCTTTTCACAACCAATTGTTTGTTTGCATGTCCTCGGCTTCACAAACATTTTATTTAAAAGCATCAATATGTCCTTCTACATACCCGCTGCACATTGGCACTGTCATTCTCGTGACCATTATATTGACATTGGTCTTTGTGTGGTATGGCTAAGAGAGCGCCAAAAATAATTTGATGGAGAATTACTAATATTAAGAAATATCAGGGTATTAGTTTCTAACACTTAGGAAGCTTCGGGCTAAGGTTGCATGCGGCGGTCTCGCATAGGCCCGCAAAGCACATATTTAGTTCAAAACTGACCAAATCTGAGTAGGACTGTTTATACACTAACCTTTCATATTTTAACTACATGCGGGCCGGGTACGGGCGCCCCTCCGACACCCTCACTTCGGGCTATTTTATCATCATGCTTTTACATTTGGAGAAATTTGAAGACTCTTTTTTTTAGGTACGGGATTTCTTTTTTTGCTTTTATATGATGGTGTAGCAATGATGTTGTTGTTCTACAGTTCATATTCTTACTAATGTCTTGTTCATATTGACTGGACGATGGTTATTGCATTGTTCCCATATTTCAGCACCTTGTTTATCTAATGGTTCACTGTAGTAGTTTCATTCTATGGTGCAGCAGGCGTCAAATTTTTGAAAGGAATGTGGTAGGGGAAGCCCCTACAGCGTTTTTTTTAAATAATAAGAACCCAAATATACGTCCGTGAGGACTTGAACCTGGGTGGCTGGGTTGTACATCAACTTCCCCAACCCAAGTGATGCATAAGGCGCTGATAATTCTTTGGAGTTGATCCTAAGTGTTATAACTTGGTCATATGGATGGTTCATTTATTTTTAATTGAATGTGGTAGTTTTTTGGTGTGAAATTTTGGGGATAATCATAAGATAGGTCATACCAAAAGAATCTGCATTGTTAGATAAAAATGTTACATACGTACGTCTAAATTGAACATTTGAAGCTATTAAAAATCTAACCTTCTCAAAGGAAATATGCAGTCGAACTGGTAATTGTTGAGTTCTTCCTTGCCTCTCCATACTTACATGATGCGCACCTGCACAGGTACAAATGCTAATTAGTTCAAATAAACATAGGTCCTATTTCGGAGTGAAGAACATAATAATCTTAGGTACAATATCACACGAATATTTCCTCTGATACATAGTTGCGTACTATTATAATTATCTTTTCTAAATTGCTGCAAAGAAGTTAACAGAGATACATAAAAATCTACTGAATAAATATTTGCGAATATTAGGAGCATCACACATGTGCTATGGCGCCACATGCATCTGCCACCATAAATTAATGGAAGTACTACGTAACGAATTAATTGCTCAGTGTTAGAAATTAGCCACGAAGATGGGATAAAACCAAGCCCGAGAATGCAGACATGCAGCAATGATGTGCAAAAGAAAATACCGGATGAAGGGATGATCAGCAGCCTCCCAGCATGCCTACAGTTTAAATACCCGAGATTTATTCGATGGGTCTAGGCAGTTTGGTGACGCTGCTACCGAGGTTATATATGCAGCATCTTCTGAATCTGATTAGAAAATAGGAGAGAAAAGAGATCAGTGCATAATGGATACTACGAATCTACGATCGTGGCATCCGATCATAGTGAGGATCGTCACGCACGGCAAGACGGAAGCGACTTGACGACAGGGTACATAACGTGGTGAGTGCCGCAAGAATTCTCGCCGCCATGAGATTTGGCGCGACGATTTTATTGCTGCAAAGAAGTTAACAGAGATATATAAAAATCTACTGAATAAATATTTGCGAATATTAGGAGCATCACACATGTGCTATGGCGCCACATGCATCTGCCACCATAAATTAATGGAAGTACTACGTAACGAATTAATTGCTCAGTGTTAGAAATTAGCCACGAAGATGGGATAAAACCAAGCCTGAGAATGCAGACATGCAGCAATGATGTGCAAAAGAAAATACCGGATGAAGGGATGATCAGCAGCCTCCCAGCATGCCTACAGTTTAAATACCCGAGATTTATTCGATGGGTCTAGGCAGTTTGGTGACGCTGCTACCGAGGTTATATATGCAGCATCTTCTGAATCTGATTAGAAAATAGGAGAGAAAAGAGATCAGTGCATAATGGATACTACGAATCTACGATCGTGGCATCCGATCATAGTGAGGATCGTCACGCACGGCAAGACGGAAGCGACTTGACGACAGGGTACATAACGTGGTGAGTGCCGCAGGAATTCTCGCCGCCATGAGATTTGGCGCGACGATTTTATTGCTGCAAAGAAGTTAACAGAGATATATAAAAATCTACTGAATAAATATTTGCGAATATTAGGAGCATCACACATGTGCTATGGCGCCACATGCATCTGCCACCATAAATTAATGGAAGTACTACGTAACGAATTAATTGCTCAGTGTTAGAAATTAGCCACGAAGATGGGATAAAACCAAGCCTGAGAATGCAGACATGCAGCAATGATGTGCAAAAGAAAATACCGGATGAAGGGATGATCAGCAGCCTCCCAGCATGCCTACAGTTTAAATACCCGAGATTTATTCGATGGGTCTAGGCAGTTTGGTGACGCTGCTACCGAGGTTATATATGCAGCATCTTCTGAATCTGATTAGAAAATAGGAGAGAAAAGAGATCAGTGCATAATGGATACTACGAATCTACGATCGTGCCATCCGATCATAGTGAGGATCGTCACGCACGGCAAGACGGAAGCGACTTGACGACAGGGTACAGAACGTGGTGAGTGCCGCAAGAATTCTCGCCGCCATGAGATTTGGCGCGACGATTTTATTGCTGCAAAGAAGTTAACAGAGATACATAAAAATCTACTGAATAAATATTTGCGAATATTAGGAGCATCACACATGTGCTATGGCGCCACATCACTACGGGAAAACCACACTACGCCGACGGCCTCCCTATACGCCGACGGCCAAATGTCGGGGCCGTCGGCATACAGCACGAGATAGGGCATACGACCAACAAGCCGTCGGCGTACGAACCGCCGTCGGCGTAGCCATCTGCGGCCCGACGGCCGCCGTCGGCGTACAGGAGGCCGTCGGCGTACGCACGCCCACCGTGACGGATCGGGGATGGACGTGTAACTGCGTTGATACGCCTACGGCAATGCCGTCGGCGTACTTGTATACTGTTCCTTTTTTATTTATTTGTGTAGGGATTAGGGTTTAGAGTAGCTATAATTTATATATAAATTGGATCTATAATTTCTCTCCCAATATCGGTATCCCACCCGCATAAAATAACGGTTTGAGCTTCCGGAACCCGACCGTACAATAGCGGATTCGGGGTTTCGCCGAAGCGGGGCATCGGAGCGTCGGAACCCCACCAAAACCTAGGTTGTGCCATACCATATGTATACAAGTGTGTTGTGTGTTGTAAATGTGCAATATCCTACTCCGGAGTGTGACCGGCTTCACCGGCTTCACTTTCTCTCTAGTGAGTTTCTGCACTTGAAGGTGAAAACTCCCGTTTCGGGAGAACCGGATAGAATCTTGTGTTGATTTGGGGTAGACTTTGGTTTCTCACCTTCCTATGGCCTAACCTAACACAACCAAGCAAAAAAGTCCACTGGCCTACCCCTTTCGACGCACGTCTATGGGGGTAGACGAAAACGTTAGGGTTTTCCCAGCGGATTCGGGGTTTCGCCGAAGCGGGGCATCGGAGCGTCGGAACCCCACCAAAATCTAGGTTGTGCCATACCATATGTATACAAGTGTGTTGTGTGTTGTAAATGTGCAATATCCTACTCCGGGGTGTGACCGGCTTCACCGGCCTCACTTTCTCTCTAGTGAGTTTCTGCACTTGGAGGTGAAAACTCCCGTTTCGGGCGAACCGGATGGAATCTTTTGTTGATTTGGGGTAGACTTTGGTTTCTCACCTTCCTATGGCCTAACCTAACACAACCAAGCAGAAAACTCCACTGGCCTACCCCCTTTCGACGCACGTCTATGGGGGTAGACGATAACATTAGGGTTTTCCCAGCGGATTCGGAGTTTCGCCGAAGCGGGGCATCGGAGCGTCGGAACCCCACCAAAACCTAGGTTGTGCCATGCCATATGTATACAAGTGTGTTGTGTGTTGTAAATGTGCAATATCCTACTCCGGGGTGTGACCGGCTTCACCGGCTTCACTTTCTCTCTAGTGATTTTCTGCACTTAGAGGTGAAAACTCCCGTTTCGGGAGAACCGGATGGAATCTTGTGTTGATTTGGGGTAGACTTTGGTTTCTCACCTTCCTATGGCCTAACCTAACACAACCAAGCAAAAAAGTCCACTGGCCTACCCCCTTTCGACGCACGTCTATGGGGGTAGACGAAAACGTTAGGGTTTTCCCAGCGGATTCGGGGTTTCGCCGAAGCGGGGCATCGGAGCGTCGGAACCCCACCAAAACCTAGGTTGTGCCATACCATATATATATATACAAGTGTGTTGTGTGTTGTAAATGTGCAATATCCTACTCCGGGGTGTGACCGTCTTCACCGGCCTCACTTTCTCTCTAGTGAGTTTCTGCACTTGGAGGTGAAAACTCCCGTTTCGGGCGAACCAGATGGAATCTTGTGTTGATTTGGGGTAGACTTTGGTTTCTCACCTTCCTATGGCCTAACCTAACACAACCAAGCAGAAAACTCCACTGGCCTACCCCTTTCGACGCACGTCTATGGGGGTAGACGAAAACGTTAGGGTTTTCCCAGCGGATTCGGGGTTTCGCCGAAGCGGGGCATCGGAGCGTCGGAACCCCACCAAAACCTAGGTTGTGCCATACCATATGTATACAAGTGTGTTGTGTGTTGTAAATGTGCAATATCCTACTCCGGGGTGTGACCGGCTTCACCGGCCTCACTTTCTCTCTAGTGAGTTTCTGCACTTGGAGGTGAAAACTCCCGTTTCGGGCGAACCGGATGGAATCTTGTGTTGATTTGGGGTAGACTTTGGTTTCTCACCTTCCTATGGCCTAACCTAACACAACCAAGCAGAAAACTCCACTGGCCTACCCCTTTCGACACACGTCTATGGGGGTAGACGAAAACGTTAGGGTTTTCCCAGCGGATTCGGGGTTTCGCCGAAGCGGGGCATCGGAGCGTCGGAACCCCACCAAAACCTAGGTTGTGCCATGCCATATGTATACAAGTGTGTTGTGTGTTGTAAATGTGCAATATCCTACTCCGGGGTGTGACCGGCTTCACCGGCTTCACTTTCTCTCTAGTGATTTTCTGCACTTAGAGGTGAAAACTCCCGTTTCGGGAGAACCGGATGGAATCTTGTGTTGATTTGGGGTAGACTTTGGTTTCTCACCTTCCTATGGCCTAACCTAACACAACCAAGCAAAAAAGTCCACTGGCCTACCCCCTTTCGACGCACGTCTATGGGGGTAGACGAAAACGTTAGGGTTTTCCCAGCGGATTCGGGGTTTCGCCGAAGCGGGGCATCGGAGCGTCGGAACCCCACCAAAACCTAGGTTGTGCCATACCATATGTATACAAGTGTGTTGTGTGTTGTAAATGTGCAATATCCTACTCCGGGGTGTGACCGGCTTCACCGGCCTCACTTTCTCTCTAGTGAGTTTCTGCACTTGGAGGTGAAAACTCCCGTTTCGGGCGAACCGGATGGAATCTTGTGTTGATTTGGGGTAGACTTTGGTTTCTCACCTTCCTATGGCCTAACCTAACACAACCAAGCAGAAAACTCCACTGGCCTACCCCCTTTCGACGCACGTCTATGGGGGTAGACGAAAACGTTAGGGTTTTCCCAGCGGATTCGGGGTTTCGCCGAAGCGGGGCATCGGAGCGTCGGAACCCCACCAAAACCTAGGTTGTGCCATGCCATATGTATACAAGTGTGTTGTGTGTTTTAAATGTGCAATATCCTACTCCGGGGTGTGACCGGCTTCACCGGCTTCACTTTCTCTCTAGTGATTTTCTGCACTTAGAGGTGAAAACTCCCGTTTCGGGAGAACTGGATGGAATCTTGTGTTGATTTGGGGTAGACTTTGGTTTCTCACCTTCCTATGGCCTAACCTAACACAACCAAGCAGAAAACTCCACTGGCCTACCCCCTTTCGACGCAATAAAACCGGATAGCTAAAGTGTCGGAATCACTTAAAAATTTGCGTGTGGTCATACGATATAATAAAACTCTACAAATTTATAATGTAATAAATTCTAATGATTTACAATATTAAAATTAAATAATATTAAAAAAGGAAAAAGAGAACGCCGACGGCATTGCCGTCGGCGTAGGTCCACCTTACCCAGCCACAAATATCCTACCGCCCCGCACCGCCCATCTCCACCTTATCCACCCAGCCACGCTGCACATCTCTCGCGCCGTGCCAAGTTCCGTCGCCTCCTGCCGCTCCGTCGCCGGCCCTCCTCCCCGCGCCGCTCGTGGAGCCTCCTGCCGCTCCGTCGCCGGCCCTCCTCCCCGCGCCGCTCGTGGTGCCTCCTACCGCTCCATCGTCGGCCCTCCTGCCTCCTCGACTCCTCCCGCGCCGCTCGTGGTGCCCCGGTGCGCCACCGGCGCCGCCCCTCTGCCGAGCCCTCCACGGTGATTCCCTCTGTCGAGCCCTCCACGGCGAGTCCCTCCACGGTGATTCCCTCCACGGTGCGCCGCCGGCACCGCCCCTCTGCCGAGCCCTCCACGGCGAAGATGCGTTTATTCAAAATGTAGATGAATTAGTCTGTAGATGAATTAGGTTTATTCAAAATGTAGATGAATTAGAAATTCTTTGTAGGAATCTAAGTCAAAATGTAGCACTATTTTACGTGTAGTTTTCTTGTTCTTTGTAGTCATTTTATACTCGTGTTCCTTTGTAATTGTATAATTGATTATGATGTTAGAAATGTATTTTGTTGACAAAATCAATCTAATTCTACATGTTTCTGAAAATGGTAAAAAATTAAGCTCGTTGTTGTGGTATCATTTGTTGTCGATTCCAGCCTCGGGCAATTTGATTATGTTTAGGAAAGTGTCGTTTAGGTAGATTGAAATGATACTTAAATAAGGCAATAATAATAAAAAAGAATGAAGGCAATTTGATTAACCAAAGATACTGCTAAAACTTTTCAAATAGTTACAATGATTTTGGTGTAGCAATTAACATTCTTTATTTTGTTTCTCGTGCAGGAGTATGTGTGGAGCGTGAGAGTGGGGATTGTTGGCGGAAGATCTTTGCCGTCGATCACGCTTCGAGGGTAAGAAATCGATGTTGTCAAATGCTTTTATCTATGCTTCCTTGACTAACCCGTGTATCAAATGCTTTTGCTTAACTAAGTATCATGTCGGAGCCGGAGCGAAAGTTTCGCGGTGTTCATCGGAGACACACGAAGATCCCGACTTGGGCAGCTCAGATCACAGTGGATCACAGGAAGATCCAGCTTGGTACTTTCAGGTGCCCGTGGCAGGCGGCCCGCGCCTACGACTGCGCGGCGGTCCAACACTTTGGGGCGAGAGCGATCCTCAACTTTGAGGATGAGCGGCGCGTGGCGCATTTGTTAGCGCCAGATGGCATGAGGATCGCGATGAGGGCCGAGGAGAGGGAGCACCGACAGGCAGAGAGGCTGCTCAGGGCGCGCCACCAGCGCGAGGAGGATGACCCCTTGGTCAAGGATCTCCTCCTTGATCCCCAGGTGATGGCGGTCCAGTACCAGGTCTTCAGCGAGAGCCGGCAGCAGCGCGGGCAGGGCGAGGCCGGCCCCTCCGGCACGCAGCAGCAGGGCGAGGACTCTAGCAGCAGCCTGTCCTCTTGTTGGGACCGCTTGGACGACGTCACTGACACCGGCGCGAGTCGAGTTTAGGATGTCTATCATCCTACCTGTCGTACTACTAGACTTATCTTGCTACCTGTTGTACTGCTAGACTTATCATGCATGCTACCTATGTATTATTGTGCTACTTGTCTATATGTGTTATGTTTAGCTAATATGGTTACATCGTTCTATGGTTTATTCTGTTTTATGTTTAATTATTAGGTAAAATGGAGGGATATTTGCTTATATATTTCGATTGTTTGTACTTTTTAGATGACGTAGCTTCCCGCCAGCCAGCACCGTCGGTCCCGCGCGTCGTCGCGGCTTCTCCAGCTGAGGAGGGGCCGCCTCGGTGCCCTTTGTTTTGTCGCCCTCTTCCGGAGCACGTCCTCGACCTTCTCCGGCCACCGATCACGCTTCGAGGGTATAAATCTTTCGCCTCTCTTGCTGCATAGGTTTATTTTGGTCTAGATCACCAAGTCAGTCGCGTAACCCGAGTCAGATCCCATCCGGAAGGGTTACAAATTTATAAATATGCAGGATTGTCCATCTTTGCATATTTATAACCGTAACACTTCCGGGTTGTCCTGTTGGACAGTCCGAGTACGTGTAGATCGGGTCGTGTTCCACGTTCTACCCCTTCCTGAGACGGAATTTCGGCAGCACCTCCCTGTTGTTCTTCGGATGCACACCCTCTCGGCTTGACAAGCTCGAGACGTGTATTCTGAAGAACAGCGGGGAGGTGCTGCCGAAATTCCGTCTCGGGTCGGGGTAGAACATGGGACACGACTCGATCTACACGTACTCGGGCGGGATAGGCCCCTACCTATTAGAAGTGTATGTGAACCCTTGCATGTTGTAAAAGATAAAATTTGGCCGTAATAAAATGGTGACATTGCATGCAAGAAAATAAAAATATGATGCATTTAATTTCATGTTATTATTATTTGGCTCACAGTAAAGCAGCAGAGGATGGCAGATAATGGGTGGATGTACAGTGGCCGAACTAGTTTGGTTGACAAAACAGATGAGTGGGTATGGAAGACGCATTTGTTAGTGAAGGAGTTAGCGCGTAAGGGTTCAGAGTCAGGCGCTCGTGGACAGTGCCCTTGCCCTCGTTGCAAGTTTCGTACACGTCAGGGAAAGGATGATATGATTAAACACCTCTTCTCTCGTGGGTATATGCCGAACTTCGTGACGACAGTCAACTTTGATGAGTACGAGCGCGAGAGTGGCAGGGTGATGCGGCAGCGGATCAATGGCAATGAAGATGATGGGATTAGAAACTGGCTAGATGATCTCCGTGCTGGCGACATGCCAGATTCGCCACCATCACAGGAGGAACCGGAGGAACCTCCAGAACCGGAGGAACCGCGTCAACCAGAGGACCCAGAGCCAACCGCGAAGGCCTTCTTTGATATGATGGCCTCGTCTCAGAGGCCTCTGTACGAGGGTGCAAAAGTTTCTCAGCTCGATGCCATCTCGCAAGCACTAGCCAACAAGCTCCAGTATGGCAGCACCCGTTCATGCTTTGAAGCGCATCTGCAAACAACTGGTAACCTGTTGCCTGAAGGGCATTGTCTGCCTCAAAGCATGTACGAAACGAAGAAAATCCTGCGAGATCTCAGCATGGATTATCAGAAGATAGATTGTTGTCCAAAAGGATGCCTTTTGTTTTGGAAACAGTTTGCCAATGACAAGTACTGTATCTTGTGTAAGGCCTCTAGGTATCATGTGGTAAAAGGAGCCGATGGTACGAAGACGCAGTCAAATGTCGCCGTTAAGATTCTTCGTTACCTCCCATTCATACAAAGAATCAAGCGGCTTTACATGAACAAAGAGTCTGCCACACAGATGCAATGGCACAAAACGGGGAAGAGATACAAGGATGAGCACGACCGGGAATTGATGGGACATCCATCTGATGGTACGGCATGGAAGAACTTTGATGCGAACCACCCCGATGAGGCAGCAGATGCTCGAAACGTGAGAATCGCGATAGCAACCGATGGATTCAATCCATATGGTTTGTCGACTACCTCGTACAGCTGCTGGCCCGTGTTTGTTATTCCGCTCAATCTCCCTCCTGGAGCCCTAATGCAAAGAAGACCATATTCCTCTCGCTGATCATTCCAGGTCCTGAATATCCGGGGAAGAATTTAAGTGTGTACATGCAGCCAATTGTGGATGATCTGAACCACTCTTGGCACCACGGGACGTTGACATATGATCGTGCATCGAAGACAAACTTCTTGATGAAAGTTTGGTATCACAATTCCATGCATGACATGCCCGGGTACGCCCTATTCTGCGGATGGTGTACAGCTGGTAAGTGGCCATGCCCAGTGTGCAGGAACCGACTTGAGTTCATGTGGCTAACGGCGGGACGGAAGTATTCCGCGTTTGACACACATCGAAAGTTCCTCAAAAGAGGGCATCGTTTAGAGAAGACAAAAAGAACTTCAAGAAGGGCAGAGTTGAGCGTGAAGAAAAAGCGATACCAACTTTCGATGGTGCAGCTGTTGACGCCGAGCTAAGTGCTCTCGTGCCTGCAGGGAAAAGGCCCACGATATGTGGGATATGGTGTGTCGCACAACTGGACTCACGTGGCAGGCTTGACGCAACTCGAATATTACAAGGACCTCGAACTTCCCCATAGCATCGATGTGATGCACACCGAAAAGAATGTTGGAGAGTCCCTCTTTCACACATCCTGAACATTCCTGAGAAGTCGAAGGATAATGTTAAGGCTAGAGTTGATGTTAAGAAGCTCTGTGATAGGGAGAGAATGCACATGAAGCCTCCTGAAGGCCGTCAAAAGAACTGGTTCAAGCCGCATGCTGACTTCTGCCTTAATAGTATGCAAAGTCTGAGGCATTCCATTGGCTCAAATTCGTCGTGATGTTCCCTGATGGCTATTGTTCGAATATAAGTAAGGGAGTCAATATACAATCGGAAAAGTCACCGGGCTCAAGAGTCACGACTATCATATATGGATTGAGCGGCTGCTACCGGTGATGGTTCGAGGGTATCTCCCCGACGTGTCTGGCGAGTGCTCGCGGAGTTGAGCCATTTCTTCCGCACGCTCTGTGCTAAGCAAGTATGTCCCCTGATTATTCAGAAGCTGCATGAACTAGTGCCGGAGTTGCTGTGCAACTTAGAGACGATATTTCCGCCAGGCTTCTTTACTCCGATGGCACATCTTGTTGTGCATCTTGCGAATGAGGTACTCTTGGGTGGACCGGTGCAGTTTCGTTGGCAGTTTTGTATTGAGAGAGAGTTTAAGTATATTCGAACCAAATGTGGAAACAAAAATAAGATTGAGTCATCCATAGCCGAGGCAACTATCCTCAGGAGATGGCAGACGCCAGGCTAACGTACTACCCCGATGATGTTCCCACTATGCATAACCAGGCCTCTCGGTACAATGTCGACGAGCCCAAGCGAGACCCCAAGCTCGTCCTCTTCCAGTGTCCCGGTGGCAAGAGCGGTGGCCCAACAAGGTATAACTTGACCAATGATGAGCTGGAGTGCATAATGCTCTATGTGCTTATGAACATGAAGGAAGTGACCCACGACGAGCAGGGAGAAGAGGGCAGTTTCCTTAGGTAAAATGGGGAACAAATTACTTTGCAACTACTACATGATTTCGTTCTAATACGTATTTTCTCCTTTTAGTCAATTCACGGATGAAATGTGGTCGGGAACATCAGATGGACCCAATGAAGCCGCGTTGGACACTCTTTTGAAAGAGCCTGCCCCCGGAAAGAAAAAATTCACGGTTTGGTTCAGGGAAAAGGTAATTTCAAACCTGTCCCTTCTACCTTGCAATTCGTGTCTTATCCCTCTTACTAATGCACAAAACAATTTGTACTTGTAGGGAGCTGATGCCAACGTTGTGATGTCAGATGAGTTGAGATGTGTCTCCCAAGGTTGTAACCGTAGAGTCGAGAAGTATGAGAAGTATGATGTGAATGGGTACCGCTTCCATACAGAGCATCACCAGAACAGTCGGCCTAATGCAAAGACTATAAATACCGGGGTCTTCACCAAAGGAGCCGGTAATTATGATTACTACGGAAGGTTACAGAACGTATATGAGCTGACGTTCAATAACACGAACATATCACTCAAGCTTGTTGTGTTCAAATGCCACTGGTTCGACCCTGAGCATGGAACCAAAAGTACCCCTTCCATTGGGTTAGTTGAAGTTAAGCCTTCAACCACCTACATGGATCCGATGTCTTTGTTGTGGCTCACCAAGCCTTTCAAGTTTATTATTTGCCCTACCCATGCAAGAAAGAGGGACTCATTGGTTGGGAAGTCGTGTTCCATGTATCGCCACGTGGTAAGCTACCCATGCCCTCCGAAGACGATTACAACAACATTGACCCTAAAACATACGAGGGGATTTTCTATCAAGAGGAACAAACCTTTGGGGACTTTGGCATACAAGGTCTTGAGGACCGCGAGGACAATGCACAAACAGGTGGTGACGTAGTGGTGAATCTAAAGGATATAGATATGCTCAACAAGTTACAGAGTGATAGTGATGACGATGATGAGCCTCCATCGTGCGAGGAGGTTCCAATATACAACACTCGTGATAGTGATGTTGATAGTGATGATGAGAACCCAGGACTTAACTATGAGAGTGATGATTAGGGGTGAGGGTCTTTTATGTCCTTTTGCGTACTATTTACTTTTCAACATGCTTAGTCTTTCAACATGCTTCTTTTAATTGCATTACGTCTTTATTCTTATTTACTACATTTTTCAACATGCTTAAAAGTTTATCCTTTCTCAATGCAGGTGATTGACCAAGATGAGCCAAGGCAAGGAATCATCGGCCTCGGGCTCTCGGGAGGTGTAGGATGTGTTCGGGTGTAGCGTGTGTGAATTCGAACTTGTTTGGAGTTTGTATGAATGCTTGGATGAATTTGAATCATGTTTGTGTCATTTGGATATGTATGTGATGTTTTATTTGATGTTTCTGTGATGTTTTATAATTTGTGCAATTTTAATTGTATTTAAAATGCGCCAGAAACCAGCAGCAAAAAGTTTCAGAAACTGAAAATATGGTCAAGCTACGCCGACGGCATCGGCGTAGGATGCTGGGGACGCACAGGATGGCGCCACGTCGACGCTGGAGGACCATATGGTCACCTACGCCGACGGCATGCCGTCGGCGTCAGCTCCTCCCAGACGCACCAGATCAGCACACGTGGAGCCTAGGCCGACGGCACTGCCGTCGGCGTATAGGTGGAGCAGACGGAGACGTTCGACGTCCGTTTTGTGGGACCCACTGAGGCGACGGCGACGGATACGCCGACGGCATTTTGCATACGCCGACAGCGTCCTACGCCGACGCCGATACACGACGGCGGCGACGGCGATCATTGCTACGCCGACGGGGCCGCCGTCGGCGTTTTGACGGTTTCCCGTAGTGCATGCATCTGCCACCATTAATTAATGGAAGTACTACGTACGAATTAATTGCTCAGTGTTAGAAATTAGCCACGAAGATGGGATAAAACCAAGCCCGAGAATGCAGACATGCAGCAATGATGTGCAAAAGAAAATACCGGATGAAGGGATGATCAGCAGCCTCCCAGCATGCTACAGTTTAAATACCCGAGATTTATTCGATGGGTCTAGGCAGTTTGGTGACGCTGCTACCGAGGTTATATATGCAGCATCTTCTGAATCTGATTAGAAAATAGGAGAGAAAAGAGATCAGTGCATAATGGATACTACGAATCTACGATCGTGCATCCGATCATAGTGAGGATCGTCACGCACGGCAAGACGGAAGCGACTTGACGACAGGGTACAGAACGTGGTGAGTGCCGCAAGAATTCTCGCCGCCATGAGATTTGGCGCGACGATTTTATTGGACGCATTTTTTCTCTTGCGTTTTTTACGGCAGGAGAAGGGGAGACGCACCCCATGCGGGCGGCGGAGGAGGTACCTAGTTAATTAAGGGCTAATTAATTAATATGATGGATACGGGACTCGAACTCATCGCCTTAGATCGTTCTGGAGGGTCGTGCGTGACGTCGGGCAACAGATTAAATCCGACGGCTTTAGATAAATTATATTTCGATCGTACGGATAAAAATTGTTAATCTCTAGGATTAACGTGGAGCCTCGTACGGTGCCTCAAATTAGTAAATATAAGATTCTAGACTAGTCTATTTTTTTACATGATGAATGGCACACACGGTTTCTTAGCAAGTACGGGTTTTAACGGAAATGTGTCACCTGAAAACCCACTAAATATCACTTTTAGACGAGTCTTAACGGAGAACAAGCAGAAGTTTGATCTTGTGGAGCGTCTTATGCATGTTTGGCTAACAAATTTTCAATATACTTTCATTTGTGGTTAACCGCAATCTCGAAGCTTCACGGGTACGTCTATTTATCTTGTAATGATAAATGGACAAACACGTTTTGTTAGCAAGTACCTATGGAAGATGAAAGTACACTAGTAGAAAAACCACCATCGGTTTGGCCCTTTTGTCCCGACCAAATTATGAACCGAGACAAATGGGTTAGTGCAGGGACGGTAGGAACCTTTGGTCCCGGTTCGTGTTACGAACCGGGACGAAAGGGTCGCGGCATGCGCAGAGGCGGGCCCAGCGCCAGCGCGAGCACCCTTTCTTCCCGGTTCGTAACACGAACCGGGACCAAAGGTTCCCCTATATCATCTTCTTCCACCCCGGCTCCTCTTCATTTTTCATTGCTCGAAACTTCACCATTTTTCTCCTCCATTTCCTCTCCCTCACTCAAGTTAATCCCCATTTTTTTTCAGCATTTGTGAAGATTGAAAGCACCCCATCTATTCAAGGGTTAGCAACTTTATCATTTCTTCCGGCATTGCTACTTTAGCTCATTCCATTGCTAATTTAGCTCATTTCAATTTTGTAGTGCTAGCTAGGTGTTTGATGAAATGACTAAGTTAGGGAGTTCATTTTTATATGCATTTTGGGCTCAAATTAATTTATGATTTGTGGGTTTTAGTGTCGTTCCGTCCCGTCCTCACCGCCGTCGATAGCCCACGCCGTCCCGTCACGGCACCACCTCGGTGAGCCTCTTTTTTTTATCTTTTTTTAAAGAAAAATTAATTGTATGATTTAAATGCATAGTTATTTCTTGTATAATTTTCTTATTTTTTTATATGTATAGTGTCATGGTTTTGATATCCGCCCCCATCGGCCCTCATCCGGTCTATGATTCGGATGTGGTATATTTTTATAACTATTTGTTTCATTTCGTGTTTATAACAATTATACCTAACAACTTGACATAGATGCTTTTATCTAGGAGGTAGTTGAACCGGAAATTCCAACCGACCCTATTGTCGAGTTTTTTGTAAAAGAAAACAATGATTTGAAAGCAAAATTGAAAAGAAGTGAAAGATCTTCGTCTCCAATGCCTAGAAGAGAAGATGAAATTGGAGGTCAAGCTTGCCGACATTGTCGATGAACACGAGTTCAAACTTGCCGACGTCGTCGATGCTCACGAGATCAAGATGGATGCAATGCGCTTGAAGATTAAAAAGATTAGAAAATATGCCATTAGTCAAGAGGCTTGGTATCATTATGCTGTTGGTTCAATAATTACCTTAGTTGTGATTTTGATCGCATTTGTTGTTGGATTTAAATTCTTTAGATTGTTGTATGTTAGTTTCAATCAATGTATGTTTTATGAGAAAGATGTGCCCCAGGAAGGGGTTCCTGCCAAGTGATGTGGTATGCTCCTATAATACCATGGTTGAAACGTTTGTTCCAAAACAAAGCGCATGCAAAGTTGTTACGATGACATAAAGACGACCGTAAGAAAGACCTGATGCTGAGACACCCCGCTGATGGGTCGCAGTGGAGAAAAATCGACAGGGAGTTCCCGACATTTGCAGCCGACGCGAGAAACTTAAGATTTGGTCTAAATACAGATGGCTTTAATCCTTTCGGGGAGCAGAGCTCCAGTCATAGCACCTGGCCTGTGACTCTATGTATCTATAACCTTCCTCCTTGGTTGAGCATTAAGCGGAAGTTCATTATGATGCCAGTGCTCATCCAAGGTCCGAAGCAACCCGGCAACGACATTGATGTATACCTGAGGCCATTGGTTGAAGAACTTTTACAGTTGTGGCGTGATGAAGGTGTACCTGTGTGGGATGAGCACGAACAAAAAGAATTTGACCTACGAGCGTTGCTGTTTGTAACCATCAATGATTGGCCTGCTCTTAGTAACATTTCATGACAGTCAAATAAGGGATACAATGCATGCACACACTGTTTAGATAAGACTGAAAGTATATATTTGGGAAACAAGAATGTGTACCCGGGTCATCGTCAATTTCTTCCAAATCAGCATCCCGTAAGAAAGAAAGGCAAGCATTTCAAAGGCGAGACAGATCACCGGACGAAGCCTACCTGCCCTCATGGTGATGTTATATATGACATGGTCAAGGATTTAGAAGTAATCTTTGGAAAGGGTCCTGGCAGTCTATCTGTTCCGAATGACGCTGACAACCACGTACCCATGCGGAAGAAGTGCTCTATATTTTGGGAGCTACCCTATTGGAAAATCCTAGAGGTTCGCTCTGCAATCGACGTGATGCACGTGACGAAAAATCTTTGCGTGAACCTGCTAAGCTTCTTGGGCGTGTATGGGAAGACGAAAGATACACCGGATGCACGGCTGAACCATCAACATATGCACGAATGAGACGACCACCTTAATCCAGAGAAGTATCAAGGTCCTGCCAGCTGCGCTGTTACCAGAGAAGAGAAGGAGATCTTTTTTGAAGTCCTGAGCAGTATCAAGGTTCCGTCTGGCATCTCGTCGAATGTAAAGGGAATAATAAACATGGCAGAGAAAAAGTTCCAAAACCTAAAGTCTCATGACTGCCACATGATTATGACACAATTACTTCCGGTTGCATTGAGGGGGCTTCTACCAGAATTTTTTTGAGTACCCATTGTGAAGCTATGTGCATTCTCAATGCAATTTCTCAAATGGTGATCAATCCATTAACTCTACCAAGTTTACAGAAGGACGTGGTCCAATGTATTGTCAGCTTCGAGTTGGTGTTCTCACCATCCTTCTTCAATATTATGACACATCTCATAGTTCACCTAGTCGAAGAGATTAACGTTCTGGGTCCTGTATTTCTACACAACATGTTCCCCTTTGAAAGGTTCATGGCAGTCTTAAAAAAATACGTTCATAACCGTGCTAGGCCAGAAGGAAGCATCTCCAAGGGCTATGGAACAGAGGAGGTCATTGAGTTTTGCGTTGACTTTATTCCTGACCTTAAGCCGATCGGTGTTCCTCAATCGCGCCATGAGGGGAGACTGCGTGAAAAAGTCACGCTAGGAAAGAAAGCAATAATATGTAAGGACTGGGATTCTTTCAATCAAGCACACTACACAGTTCTACATAATTCCAGCTTGGTGGCTCCGTATATCAAGGAACACATGAATAGTTTACGCTCTAAATGCCCGGTGCAGCCTGAAGAATGTATTGAAAGAGAACACATGAAGACTTTCAGCGGGTGGTTGCAAACACGTCTCATTAATGACAGCACTGTTGAAGAACAGCTATACTTGTTGGCCAAAGCACCATCTTCGACTATATTTACTTTTCAAGGGCATGAGATAAATGGGAATACATTTTACACGGCCGACCAAGATAAAAAGAGTACCTACAAAAACAGTGGTGTCCGCTTTGATGCAACAAACAATAATGGGAAAAAGGACACATATTATGGTTACATAGAGCAGATATGGGAACTTGACTATGGACCTTCTTTCAAGGTACCTTTGTTCTGGTGCAAATGGTTCAACCTGGAAGGCGGGGTAAATGTAGACCCGAAGTATGGAATGACTACAGTGGATCTCAAGAATCTTGGATACGACACCGAACCATTCGTCCTAGCCAATGACGTTGCTCAGGTTTTCTATGTAAAGGACATGTCTACCAGACCGAAAAAAGAAAAGATAAGCATGTGAATACATCATATGACGAGCCAAAGCGCGACATAGTTCTTTCGAGGAAAAGGAACATCGTGGGAGTGGAGGACAAGACAGACATATCAGAAGATTACGATAAGTTTCATGAAATTCCGCCCTTCAAAGTGAACACTGACCCAAATATCAAGTTAAATGATGAAGATTGTCCATGGTTACGGCGCAATCAGAAGAAAGGGACAGACACGAAGAAAAAGTGAACACTAGATAGGGATGTTGTTGGTGATGTGTAAGAATGTATGAAATCTTTTATGTAACTGTGTTCTCAAAACTCAGAAGAAAACTCAAAAGAAATCTTTTGTATTCGGTTGATGAACTGAAAGATTTTGTAGATAGAACAAAACACACGGTTTCCCCTACATACAGCCCAACGGTGGCTTGTGAATGCCCAACTACCGGCCTCCTGCTGCGGTGCCATAGGAGGTGCGGAGGGCCTATGAGCGCGCGTGGTCCGATGTCCCTGACCCCGACGAGGATGCGTACGCCGCAGGGGTGGCGTGGGGATCCGCGGCCGTACCTCCACCAGTCGCCGCCGCCCCTCCCGACGAGGAGGATGACGATGACTTCGACTGGAGCGACCATGGGGAAGAGCGCGGCGGGCCGCAGATGCAGGAGGCCATTGAAGCCTCCTTCCAGTCCGTCCACGACGACCGTGTACAGCGAGTCAGAACAGCCTGCCAGCTCAAGGCGAAGGAGGCTTCCGAGCTGGATTGGGCGCTGAAAGACTCATCCTCCATGGATCTTGCCCTCCGCTGCAAACGTGCGCGCGAGAACCGGGCGGCCGCGAACGGGGCTGGCTCCTCCCGCCGTTCCCCCTAATCCTACGGCCTCCGAGCCAGCAAGTCCGTTTATGTAGAAATGTAACTGTGTTATGAAAACTGTTAGTGATATGTAATAATATATTAAACCTTTTATGTAACTGTGTGGGATGTTGTTAAGGATGTAATAATCAATGGACAAATTTTTAGACAATTAAATCAATGGATATAAAAGAAATAAGAAAAAGATATGATTTTCAGAAATATTGAAACATTTAAATTAAATATATATATAAAAAGAAACTAAAGCAAAAAACAATTCAAAAAACATGTGAATCAAAGTATACAAAAGAAACAGAAAAACAAACTTGAAAAAAATTCAAAAAAACATGTAAATCAAAGTATACAAAAGAAACAGAAAAAGAAACTAGAAAAAAAATTAAAAAGTTTTTAAAAATAAACAGATAATTATTACAATTTTTTTAGACAATTAAATCAATAGATATAAAAGAAATAAGAAAAATATATGATTTTTAGAAATATTGAAACATTTAAATTAAATATATATAAAAAGCATGTAAATCAAAGTATATAAAAGAAAACAGAAAAAGAAACTAGGAAACAAAATATAAAAAGCCTTTAGTCGCGGTTCGTGGCTGGAACCGTGACTAAAGGGCCGCTGGCGGCCGCTGGGCTTCGCGCGCAATATTTCGCGGTCCAGACGAACCTTTAGTCGCGGTTCGTGGCTGGAACCGCGACTAAAGGGTCTTTCGTCCCGGTTCGTGGCTGGAACCGGGACGAAAGGTCTGTTTCGCGCTGATTTGTGCGGTTCCGGCCAAAATTTTCACAAGTTCTCCCCAAATCGATGCCTCGCTCCTCTCCGGCTCCCGTGCCGCCGTCGTCGCCCCCTACGCCGTGGTGCTGCGACCCGCCGAGTCGCCGCCGCCCCGAGGTGCTGCTCCGGCCGCCGCTGCCGTGCCGCCGCCCCCAACGCCGCCGCCGCCCTCCCTGGTCTCCCCTGCCTCGCGCGTGTGTGTCGCGCTCCCCTCCCATGCGCCCGTGTCGCCGTCGCCCTCCCTGGCCTCCGCGCCTCGCCTCGCCGTCGCCGCCTCGCTTCTCTCCGCGCCGTGCACCGCCGCACCGAGCACGCCTCGCTCCTCTCCTCCCTGGCCGAGCAAGGTAATTTTTTTTTGGGGAAATAAGTTCTTGATGTTCTTGATGGATAATGTGATTTTTTGGATAATGTGATGCTGTAAATTGATGTTGTAGATGAATTTGATTCTATTGTTGAAGTTTAGCAAATTTAAAGTTAGCAAAGTTAGCAAATTTAAAGTTAGCAAAGCTAGCAAATTTAAAGTTAGCAAAGGTAGCAAATTTAAAGTTTGTATGCATAGTTTTGAAGTTATGAATTAGTTATGTAAATTAGTTGTTGCCCATTTTGTTTGATTATTCAAAAATATGTTAGCAATTAAAGTTAGCAAATTTAGGTTAGTGTTAGAAAATTTAGGTTAGTGTCACGAATTTGTAATTAGTGGTTTAATGCTAACATTGTTAGTGTTAGGTAAATTTGTTTGTGGTAGAATTAGTGGCTAATGCCAACATTGTTACAAAATTGATTGCAGTGACATTGAGCTATGGATCCAAATTGTCCGGACGCCTTCGGCAGAGACGAGGAGCGTGAAGAGCAAATGGATCCAACTTGTCCGGACGTCGCCGCCAGAGACGATGAGTGTGAAATGCGTATGCTTCAGATTATAGCAGGACGTGCATCCGTGCCTATCAGTGAAGAAGATGGGGTAACTGGAGAAGATTACGGCTCCCAATTTCTGAACGACTCCGGTGAGGGAGTTGAGGAAGAAGAAATTTGTAGAGAGGAGGAAGTGCCCTTAACAAACTCCGGCGAGGTATATTAAGCCTCTGTTGATCGATCACGCTAGATGTATTATTTGAGTTATATTGCAGTTATTAACAAATCATTTTTTTAGCCCTCTGGATCGAGCAAATCATCCGCAGCTAAAGGGTCGAAAGGGTCGAAAGCAGTGTCGAAAAGAGGCCCGACGAAGCCGTTGAAGGAGGGTCAAAGGATAGTGATCGACAGAGTTAGTGATAGTGGCGAACCGCTGGAACCCTTAGAGTGCCGCCGTAAATTTATAAATCAATGCGGAGTTGTTGTTAGGTACTTGGTCCCGATCACCCTTCAAGAATGGGATAAGCCGAAGGACGACAGCAAGCCAACTACTTATGTCGACGTGAGAATAAAAGATTTGTGTTGGGACACGCTCTTGACAAAGGTCAACCTACCGCCAGGTCTACCCCTGCCGTTGAAGGCGAAAGTCAAGCAGTGGACTCTTATGAAGATGGCCGAACAATTCCGGACCTGGAAGAAAAATTTATGGAAAACTTATGTAGAGGCGGAGGAACAAGATCCAGAATTCACTGGACCACTAGTGAAGATACAACAGCAGTGGCCCACATTTGTGAAGCAAAGAAAATCGGAGGCCGTTGTGGCCCGATCGAAAACAAATAAGTTAACTGCCGGGAAGAAGTAATATCACCACACTTTGGGGGCATGTGGCTATAAGGCTGCCGTGCCTAAGTGGGAAGCCTTTGAAGCAAAACTGCTTGATAACGGGATCATTCCACAGACAGCGGACTGGCCCGAGAGGTCCAAGTTTTGGTTGTTCGCGCATGGGGCAGGGTTGGACCCAGTGACAGGGCTGATTGTTGCTCAGGGAAGATGGAAGGAAAAAAATGAGTATATAACCAAAGAACTTGTGGACGCAATAGATAAAGTTCGGAGAGGAGTGTACCTGGTCGACAGAGAGAAAGACGAGCTGTCACTCGCACTCGGGAATCCTGAAAAAGTTGGACGAGTACGAGGCTATGGACCCGGAGTTTCGTGGAAGCAAGGTTTTCCGGAAGACGCTGATACTTATAGAAGCCGTCAGAGAAAGAAGAAGCAGGATTCAGACCGGTTATCGGCATTGGAACGCAAGGTGCAGCAGCAGGATCAAATAGACTCAATTAGTCAGCAAAGGGCATCTCAGCAACAGCTAGTAGGTCCTGTAGCGTGAGTTCCACGCAGCTAGAACATTCTGAAGTCGAACCGCTGGCGGCTCACTACCCCATGGATGATATCACGGAGAAGACAGACTGTGAGCTACATATGGGAATGAAGAACATGTCCTTCAAGGTGGCGGTCGGCTATGCTTTACCAAATCAATCTGGAGCAAGCTACCATGTCAGCGGGATTCCAGCTGGCCATGCTCGTGTCGGGGTGGATGAAGTTGTGTCGTTATATGCTAATCTGGAACTTGACATTCCTGGAGGTGACGGCGAGAAGACACTGGGAGAAGCCGGCAAGGCCATCGTTCTCTGGAAGAAGGAACACATCGTGTTTCCAAACTTGGCGCCAAGGCCACCGATTCCTCCAAGTAGCAGTCCCCCACCTCAAGATCCATCCCCCCACCTCAAGATCCATCCCTCGACGCCGGTTGGGAGCCCAGCGCGAGTCCATCGCCCGCGACGTCCCATCCGTCGATTGCGCCCACTGCTAAGTACTTCTCGTTAAAGCGGAAACTAAACTTCCCGTCGACGAGCAGAAGTGCAGATAAGTTAACTCGAGAGGAACGCGAGGTGCTAAAGCCTCTTCCAAAGAGAAATTACGACTTGACTCAAGAGGAACTCGACGAGGTGGTGCAAGCAGATGTGAAACGAAAAATAGGACCGAAACGGCCCCCGCCTAAAGAGATAATACCAGCAGAAAAAGTTGATAGATGTTTGAAAAATCTATCGCGTGGACCGCCACAGCCGCCTAAATTGCGAGATGACTATGATCGTGTTATTCGGAAGACAATTAGTCAAGAGAAGCAGGAGAAGGAGGCGGCATGTCGCCTAAAGAGGGAGCAGATGCAGACGGAAAAATCCGGAAACAAGTGGCCCAGCTCGGAGAACAGGCAAATCAGTCGATCCCCCCGCTCAAGGTGATGCCCGATAATGAAGTACACCACGACACTAGCACCATAGGCGGCCCCATAGAGTATCAGTATGCATGGACATATGTCTACGGGAGGTCCCTGGTCAGACCTGAGCAGGTCGATTCTCTGACAACACAATTGCGTCGATTGCATCAGTGGTACGAGAAAGCCGCAAAGGCCGGGCATGATGTCTTCTGGGTGTCATATAAGAAAGAGCATTACTTCACGGATGGCGCGATGTATGTTCCGTTTTCTGAAATTTTTCAATTATTCAATCAAGACGCCCTCGACAAAGCCCTCGTCAGTTGCTATTGTTTGTAAGTGATTTATTTCTGCAATTTAATTAAGTCTCTAGCTCAGCTCGTTCATCTCGTTCATTGCCTGTAATTATCTCACTATATTCTTTTGTACGCTATTATGCAGAATGAAGATTGTCGAATGCAGAGAACACCGCATCTATGACACTGGGTTCATTGACCCATATTATATTCATGAAGTGACCGTAAATAACCATCCCGCGGACACAGAGAAAAACTTGCTCCGGTTTTTAGTGAAACAAAATATCTGCACAGAAATACTTTTTCCTTACGCCTTCAAGTGAGGGTTCTTATACCTTCTACACATTCTATTTTGCTTACTCAATGTTTAGTGTAATCGATAAGTAATGAACATATAAACGTGCACAGATTTCACCGGATTCTGCTAATCATTAGAGTTGACCAAGGAGTCGTTCAATTCATGGACTCGTTAAGAAAAGATATGGACGAGTACCTCAGCTTGCAAGATATGCTCCAGAGGTAATTTCAATCATTATCGCTCTATATCGACCTCTTTCATTCATTTTCTGATATCAAGTAATTAATAACACCTTTAATCATTTTCTTTTGCCGGGCAGGGTTTGAAAACGGTTCATCGTGAAGGTTCCAGGGCATTGGAAACCGGAGCTATATTTTTATACCACCAAGGTAAGTAGTACTATATATATAGGTCCGCGCAACTCTTTAATTCTAATTTCAATACCATTATCATGCTTGATTATTATTTGATTAAATTCTATTTATTGTAAAGTGGTGTCTGAGGCAGCCACAAGGGACTAATTTATGTGCATACTACGTTTTCGAGTACATGCGCTCTTTTGTTAGTGAGCGGAATAGAGATGTCAGAACAACTGAAGTATGTATACACTATTCGCAATTTTTTATTACCATATTGTGTTGAGTTCCATTCATAAATTATTTTATGATGATTTTATATATATATATATATATATATATATATGAACAACTCACATATTCATATTGATCTAGATGGATCGAATGCGGGACCAGCTCATACCAACGAAGCGCCTAAAAGCAATTCAAGAGGAATTGGCGGGATTTTTGAACTCGGCGGTCCTGAAGAAAACCGGAGAATTTTATCACCCTAGTAATTATTTTTTGCCTCCAATGTAATTGACGTGATCTCGACATGAGAATCACATTAAAGCAACTTGTATGTGTGTATGTATATATGCATCAAACGTGATCTCGATGTAGTAAAATTTTATGTATATGACTTGTTTTTTGCGCAACGTGATCTTCATACAAAAGAATTAAATGGAAAACAAAAAATCAAAACCCCTAAAAAATAAATAAATAGAAAACAAAAATCAGAAATCTTTAGTCCCGGTTGGTAACACCAACCGGGACTAAAGCGTCCCCGCCATGCGTGCCCCTCCTTTGCCACGTGGATGCCCATCCGTCGTGGTTCGTGGACACCCGGGACGAAAGCCCCCCCCCCCCCCCCCCCCCTAGTCCCGTTGGAAAACCGGGACGGATGGGCCGTTTTCTACTAGTGGTACCTCATAAAATAAAGATGTACATGTGGTTTCTTTGTAGAAAAGTGTTATTAACAAAAAATAATCTAGCAAAAAAGGAAATGACATGGAAATACAAAGTATTGTGGCAAATATCGGTTGAACACCTATTTATTCATTGCCCGTTTGCAAAAATTCTTTGGCGTATAGTGTATATTTGGGAACTGGCTGAATGGTGTTGCAAAAAAGATAAAGTACAAATTGTAGTAGGAGTATGTGCTTTACTTTGGGGTATATAGAACATGCGTAATGATTTTTTTTAGCAAACTAAGGGATACATCTTTTTTGCAAGTTATCCTTTTGTCTACCCACTGAATCTGTAAATGGTCATATCTCCAACCAGACGAAAAGCGACATGACATGGTTTATGGGTGCAACCGACTGGAAATGGTTGCACAAAATTTATACAAGCGATGCGGTTGGCGGTTTGATAACAAAATCACAAGTTGGTAAATCGACCATCTTATCTTTTTTTTTTAATTTTAGATGGTTGACACATGTATCGAAACTTTGTGATCTATGAGATGTACTCCTTGTAGATCTTTGAACTTCAATAATAAAATAAAAGGCGTATGCATCATTTTGATGTTGAAGCCGAGTGATTTCCCCCTTTTCGAAAAAAATAGTTGTCTTATTTTACATTAGTTTCACGATAGCACACAAATTGGAAGCGTTTGAATTTTCTCCTTTACGCTTTGCCTCCCTCTTGAATTATAATTCTTGTTTGAAACGACTATCATATAAAGAGATGAATGGATGGGGAATAAGAGTGAACAAATCTTTGTTGAACAAAATTCTAAGCCAAGTACCGCTTAAGCAAAATATATTATTAGTGTTGCCCGTTGCAACTTTACTATCGTTCACACACTATCTTCTCGATTGTGATAATACTATCCTATCATTCCACAAATGTGCATCATCTGGTGAATAAAATACTGTTGCTCAGCTTGTCCTTCAAGCCCAAGATATACAAATGCCATGCTCATGACGCATATAATGACATCAAAGGCCTCCGGAGGAAAAGGTCAAACTTCCCTTGTTCTGACTTATACTGAAATATAGGGGAATAGAGATAAAAAGTAATTAGTAGGGGATGACCTTTCTATGACAGATAGGAGAGGATCACCTCCTAACGGTAGTACAGTTTTGACGGACGAATCTACATATCCGGCTTTATCCTAGTTGGTAATATGACTTTATTAGTAGTCTAAGCTTGCACTAGTTACATGATAGCACACAGAGTTGAACGACTAAAAGACACTTTCTCTTGGATTTTTTAAATATTATTATTTTTAAAATCAAAATTCACAAATATAATCCCCAAATAAATCAATTATATTACTCCGCAAGAACGATAACATCTTATCGTCCGTGGGCTGAACGATAACAACTTTGCGTCCATGTTTTGAACGATAACATCTTATCGTTCCTTTGTTGAACAATAACAGTCGTTTCACCCTTCTCTCTCCTCCCGAGAAGAGCATCTCTAGCGCCGGCCAAAATCCGACGAGCCTATGCCGGCCCGGCCCGATTCCTCTCGACCATGCCATCCTTGCCACCTCCCGCACCTTTTTGCTGAAATTCTCGCCCAATTCCAACCAAGGAAGCAACTCGGTCATGGCAGGGTGGGACACTGGCATCGGCTGCGATGCTAGGAAGAGATGAAGGAGAGTGGGAACAGGTCATAGAGCTAACCCTGGTGACTCGGTGGAGCTTGAAGCGGGCCGAAGGCGATGAAGTCAACAATGACATGCCCGGGTGGAAGGGAAGACGATGAAGACTGTCAACGATCCTAGCTATACCGGGCCGATTCCTTCGTTGAGGACGGAGATGGAGACAAAGCGGTACATCTGGTACCCTCGGACGGAGTCGGGGGCAACCAGAGCGGCGACGCATCGACAGGGTGGTAGTGGTGGCCTTCTCGGACATGCTTGGATGCGAGCGAGGGACATATCGTCCAAGTGCAAGACGATAAGTACTTATGGTCCAATAGGTAAATGATAAGCTGTGATCTTTCGGCCCGGGGCCGATGGTGCAATATTATTAAATTCTTATAGGACAATATTGTGTAGTTTTCATTAAAAATAATATAATTAAAAAAATCCATTTCTCTTGTATGCATTTTCTCCTCTTGAGTTATAGTTCTTGTGTTAAAAAACAATTAAGTATATAACGAGTAGAAGTAGTGAACAATAAGAGTGAACTAAGTCTTTGGTCAACACAATTTTAAACAATCTGTCGCTTAATCCAAAAATATTAAAAAATCTCCACCATTGCAAAAGGGTCACCCCAGCCTCTGCATCAAAATGATGCATACGGCCGCTTTATTACTTTTATTCAACATAGCTGGCAAAAGCCTTGCAACGAACGAAAACAAGCTGAACCCACCAACAGTGAAACACCACAACTAGCACAAACGACAGAGGGAACGGGGCCTTGTACCCCGGCCACCACAGTCGCCGGCTCCCTGGCCAACTCAGAGATAGCGTCTTGTGCACACGCTCTGGAAATCGCCTCCATCATCTTCCTCCAACCCAACTTCAGCATGCCGATCGGAGCAAATACTCTCGCCAAGCCTGCCGCCGATGCTACCATGACACCAGGCTACGCCCCCACCCTGTGCAAGTCCACCAAACACGACCGTCGTCGAGTCCCCGCTGCACCACACCGCCAAGACAAGTCGTCTTCGTCATGGTAGGTGAAGCTCCACTCCACCGGTAGACCACTCCAGGCAACACATGTTCCAAAATGATGCCCCCAAGAGGGAGAAGCGACACCGAAAATGCTGCCATCGTCCGATCCGGTAGCACCAGATTTTGGGTTTCCCCCGGAACATCAGGGCGGAAGGCAGAAGAATCACAGCGACGACACCTTCAACAAGGTAACGACGCCCGCAGGCGCCGCCATCGTCGGCTCTGACCTCGGAGCCCGGCTCTCACCGGTCATCATCAACACCTTCAGATCTACGCGAGCAGAGGCAAGATCTGGGCATGACACGCCACTGGAGTGAACGGCACACCCGAAATCACCCTGCCGGTCAGATCCGCCTCACGCCCCGCTCACAAGGAACGGACCGCCGGAAGCCGCCGCTCTGCGCCTGAAGAGCCGGGATCCACGCCGTCTGCCACGCCGTCGAAGCAGGGCGACGACGTCGCCGTGGCGACCGGCGGCCGCGCCACGCCCGAGAATCGGCGGCGCCCACCCGTGCCGGCCCGTCATTCTCGAGGGCGACAAATCCCCCCCCCCCCCCGCCAGCCGTGCCCAGGCTTTGCCTGGCCGTTCCCGTGGTGGCAGCGGGGGAGGGAGGGAGGAGGAGCTGTGGGGGGCGGCGGCGGCGCTAGGGTTCCCCCTGCCGCCGCGCGGGGGCGAGAGGAGTGTCGAGGATGCACAGAGACGACGGATCTTTCAACTGACTGTGATTCCCTGATCTGGGCCTGACTTAATATGTCCCACCGTTGCAACATGACATTAAATTTGACATCATGCACGTATATGCTTAATAAAATAGTGTTACGCATCTTGTCCTCCAAGCCTGAAATACACAAATGTCATGCTGATGACGTATATAATGACCTCAAAAGCTTCCGGAGGAAAATGTCAAACTTCCCATGTTCTACTCAAACAAAAGTGCCGAGGTATGGGAAGCAGATCAAGGTATAGACTGTATATCGCTGATAACGTGTATCCACGAGGTTAACTGTATCTGAACCAAAACTTCAGAGTTAGAACCCGATGGTGACAAAACTCCCAGGCTCCATTTAAACAGCCCTTCAGCCACCAATTGATCAGCATAAAGGATCAGTGGCGGAGGATGGAAAAAAATTGAGGTCGGGCGCAACTCTAAAGCAAGAAAAATATTAATGTAAAAAATATTTAAAATTGTCTACGCACAACAAAATTTTATACAACATTTAGTACAATTGTAATAGCAGCATATTTAACTCGAAACAGAACCTAGAGAAGTACCGATAACTAAGGTTTAATGCCGTCAGAAGAAGTACCGAGGTTTAATGTCGTCTAAAACTTTCAGTTCATGGCAATAAGGTTTATCCTTTTCCATACTATATTTCAACGAATCAACAAATTATACTATTATGGCAGAAAAGATCTATTATCTCTATTTTCGGGGAAATTATAATAGATCTATTATCCATTATCTCTGTTTTTCCCAAGTATAACATTTGGGAAAAACTGATCAGTTTAAATGCGAAGTCCTGAATCAAGTTTTATATAATCAAGAAGCTGTCCATCAATACCACAAAAAAGCCACTGAAAAGATCAGTAACCGTCGGCCGGGAAACCTAGCTTCCTGGCTAGGGCTGGACATAAAGCTCGATTTTCGTTAAGCTTATTGAACACTCGTCAGCTCGGCTCGTTTGAACTCGACTCGTTTTGTTAATGAACCGAGCTGACTTTGAATTTTAGCTCGCTAACACTAACGAGTTAAACAAACGAACTAACGAGTTTCACGAACAACTCGTTAAGCTCGCCAATATTTCCTGCATAGCCTCGGTGATGCTTGATGTCGATGTTTCACGAAGAATTTTAGCTCGCCGTCGATGTTTCACGAAGAATTTTAGCTCGCTGATCGATGTTTCATTGTTCAAGTACTTCTATATAAGTTAATATGTTATATTTTACTCATGTCCGGGTGATGCTTGATGCATTTTAAGTAGTTGACTATTTTAATACATCTCCTTAACGAGTTTAACGATCTGTTCGTGAGGCTCGCGAACAGATAACGAACCGAGCCGATCTTTGAATTTAGCTCGTTATCCTTAGTGAGCTTAATGATCCGAGCCTTAACGATCACGAACTATAACGAGCCGAGCCTTAACGATCCGAGCAGCTCGTTAGTCCAGCCCTATTCCTGGCGCAGTGGGGTGACTTCCTTGGCTGTCTCCTTGTTTAAATGCTGCTGCTGCTGCACGTCGCAGAACAGGGAACAGGAAGGGCACAGCTGCAGAGGTCGAACGAATCGACCGGATTCCCGTCCGGTCACGCCCAAGAGGCCAAGAGGCTCGTCAGGCTCCCTCACGCTCAGCCACTAAGGCCCAGCACGGCCGAGGCACTCTAAATTGGCCCAAATGCCCCGTTTTTCCTTAGTTTTTTCTCAGAAACTGACAGAAAATAGTAAAATGTGCATATACAGATGAAAATGCCTACATATATGCAACTTTTTGCCAAAAATCATGGTAGGGCGGCTGCCCTACCTTGCCCTTAGGGGAGCTCCGCCCCTGTAAAGGATGTATCCCAGTCTAATTTAACAAGAATTTATATAAGGGCATATGACACAAGATTATACTAACAAACCGTCTCAGCATGACATATAACACATGATTCAACATGATTGAACTCAGCGGATTACAGTGTCAAAAAAAAAAACATGATTGAACTCGAGTTTCAACAACCAAACTCGTACAGATTGTTCACACAAAAGACCACAAGTTCAAGGCAAACTAATGAAAATAGCAACAGCACTAAACACCACGGGAAAATTGTTCTTTGTCGTGTGTGCAAAATTACACGACAAAGGTCATATGAAACACGATAAAGGCTTTTCCGCATGGAGGCGGCGAAACAGACACGGCAGACAGATCGCCAAGGCGAAGTGGTTTTGCCGACGCCGTGCTCCTTGCAGACCGCGTCGACCTAGTCTTGCGTGTGCATGACCGACGCGCGCGAGGACGGCGGCGTGCTCCTGGCGAGGCGGTTTGAGACTTTGAGCCCGGGCGTCGGCATGCACGGCGTCCCAGCGTGCGTCCGCTCGGGCAAGGCCGAGCTGTCGAGGGCGTCGTTGGCGCGGTCGACGCGGGAGACGGCGACGAGGGAGCTGCACCTCCGGCATGGCGGCCCGTGGTCGTCGGCGCGGGAGACGGCAACGGGAGAATGGGGGCTCCGGCGCTGCAGCTCGCGGTCGTCGGCTTGGGCCTCCCGGAACGTGGCGAGCGGACGACGCCGGCACGGAGCAACCAGGCGATGCCTCGCGAAGGAGGCGGCCGAGATGGAGCTAGGGCGTCTTGCGGAGGGGGCGGTGCGGCCGATACAGGAGAACGGCGGTGGGGCACAACGACCTGTACAGAGAACAACAAAGAAGGAAGTGGATCGGCGCAGAGAAGGAAAGTCAATACGGGATTACGGGAAGGTAAAGGGAAAAAAGAAAAAAGAAATAAAAGGAGAGAGAGGGAGCAGATGAAGATAAGGTTGGTGCGTGTGGGGAAGATATTGGCCGTTGGATCCTGCTAGATCCGACAGTGCAGGGCGGGGATCCACGTGAATATGATCTCAGCCAATTAGAAGATTGTGACTCTTTGCCATGTGTAAAGATTTGGCACACGGCAAAGAGTGTTTTTTCTTTGGGTTATATTTTTTCTTTCATTATTTATTTCTAGATTTTACAGTACACATAAAAGAACTTTGTTCATGTCAAAGGATTTCCCTTTTAAGTTTATCTTCATTTTTTAGCCTTTTGAAACAATGGTCAAAATGGTGGGCATGGTTATTCATTGAAAGGGGTCAAAATTCTTTAGAACTATCGACTACTCTCTGATATGATCACTTCTTGTGTAACTTAAAAAGATTTTTTGAAAAATTCAGAACAAACTATCACACATTTTTAGTTCGAATTTGAATTACATTAGGAAAATTGGCGTAAAGTTACATAAAAGAATTTTGAATTACATTCCACGTTGGTGACAACACCATATATTCTAGCGCCCGGGAAGTTCTTGTCACCACCAACAACCTTCTAAGAGCCTTCAAGTCCTACTGGTTCGATAACCTTGGGTAGATTTCAAAGGAAAACTGTTGTTGCACTAGAGCATACCTTCCTCTTTGGGTCCCCCAACGAACGTGTGCTGTACACGCCATCAAGAATATAGTGCAAAATGGTACCAATACATTTTTCAAATAAAATAAATCATATTTGATGGATAATCCCCAAATACTATGGTTTTTCTCATTTTCTATATAATTTCATCTATTTAAATCACTTTTTGGTAATTTTTCAAAAGTAACTCGAATTTGAACTACAAGTGTATGATACTTTGCTCCAAAAAATTCCAAAATTTATTGACCATGAATCAAAAATTTATTTTTGAAAAAATTCAAAGAAAAAAATTTGTTTTAAAAATGCAAATATTCCCAATGGAGTTCTTTTATGTGTACTAGGCTCTAGGAAAAATGGAAACTTAGGACATGACTATGTTGAAAGAAAGCCTTCACAAAACATCACTATCGTGTATGAAGATTCGTGTGTCTCAAGCCATAAAAGGACTCCATGCCAAAGGATTTCCTTTTTTGAGAATTTTTTCACTTTCTTTAATTTTTTAGAAAGAATGGTCAATATGGGTACCACAACCATTCATTTAAAGGGGTCAAATTTCCAAGAACTATGGACAGTTTTGTGATATAATCACTATCTGTGAACCTTAAAATGATTTTTCTAAAAAAATCAGAGCAAACTATCACACACTTGTAGTTCAAATTTGAATTATTTTTGGAAAATCAACATAAAGTCATTTAAATAGGCAAAACTAGGTAGAAAGCGAGAAAATTTGTAATATTTGTGGATTACCCATCAAATATGGTCTACTTTGTGACAAATTTGGATGGGTGCCATTTTGCACCATATTTTTTGTAGTTGCTTCACAAAAAAATGTCATTTTGACACCTAAAAAATGAAAAATGATATTTATAAAACTAATTTGAAAAAACTCCGTTCTGAAACATTGTTTGTCATATCAAGATACAACTATGTGTCAAATATGGACACATTATCACAAACTATGCCACTTGAATGACCATAACTTGGTCATTTAGCATGAAACCTATACATGTTTATAGACGATACACCTTTTTGTGAAAGAATTTTTTGAAAACTTTGTCAAAAATAAAGTTTATCATTTTTTCTAACAACTAGTACACATAAAAGGACTACATGCCAAATGATTTCCTTTTTTGATAATTTTTTCACTTTCTTTGATTTTTTAGAAAGAATGGTCAATATGGGTACCACAACCATTCATTTAAAGGGGTCAAATTTCCAAGAACTATGGACAGTTTTGTGATATAATCACTATCTGTGAACCTTAAAATGATTTTTCTAAAAAAATCAGAGCAAACTATCACACACTTGTAGTTCAAATTTGAATTACTTTCGAAAAATCAACATAAAGTCATTTAAATAGGCAAAACTAGGTAGAAAGCGAGAAAATTTGTAATATTTGTGGATTACCCATCAAATATGGTCTACTTTGTGACAAATTTGGATGGGCACCATTTTGCACCATATTTTGTGCAGTTGCTTCACAAAAAATGTCATTTTTGACACCTAAAAAATGAAAAATGATATTTATAAAAATAATTTCAAAAAACTCCGTTCTGAAACATTGTTTGCCATACCAAGATACAGCTATGTGTCAAATATGGACGCATTATCACAAACTATGCACTTGAATGACCATAACTTGGTCATTTAGCATGAAACCTATACATGTTTATAGACAATACACCTTTTTGTGAAAGAATTTTCTGAAAACTTTTTCAAAACTCAAGTTTATCATTTTTGGTAATAACTAGTACACATAAAAGCACTCCATGCCAAAGGATTTCCTTTTTGAGAAATGTTTCACTTTCTTTGATTTTTTTGAAAAAAGGGTCAATATGGGTACCACAACCATTCATTTAAAGGGGTCAAATTTCCAAGAACTATGGACAGTTTTGTGATATAATCACTATTTGTGAACCTTAAAATGATTTTTCTAAAAAAATTAGAGCAAACTATCACACACCTGTAGTTTAAATTTGAATTACTTTCAAAAATCAACATAAAGTCATTTAAATATGCAAAACTAGATAGAAAGCGAGAAAATTCATTATATTTGTGAATTGTCAATAATATATGGAATACTTTGTGACAAATTTGGATGGGTGCCATTTTGCACCATATTGTTTGTAGTTGCTTCACAAAAAATGTCATTTTTGACACTTAAAAAAAATGAAAAATGATATTTATAAAACTAATTTGGAAAAAATCAGTATCAAAAACATTGTTTGACATTGTATGGGAAACAACGGTGCTAAATTGAATTTTCAAATTACTTTTAAAATATCGTTTTGCCGAGTGTATTTTTTGATATGCTCGGCAAACATCTGGCGGGATATGCAAAAAAATAAAAGGGCGGGGGACGAAATTTTTGGAAAAAGGGCCCTTATCTCCTCGCAGCACAGAGTCCCTCGTCCTTATCCCACCCCGGCGCCTCCTCCCTCTGCTCTCGATCCCCTTTCCGTCGCCGCAGTCGCCGGCAGATCTCGGCAGGCTCCGGCCAGCCCCGCCGCTGTAGACCACCGCCACAGCGCCACCACCACCTCCTCTAGCACCGTAGAGTAGAATCGCAGATCCACTACAAACCCTAGCCCAGCTGCCGGTGTTACAGAGGAGGAGGTCAAGGCTCGGTATTTGGCGTCCATGGCGGCGGCGCCGGCGTGGCAGCGCATGGTGGTGGCGGCTACACGGCGACCGGCTGCACCATGTGGATCCGACATGGCAGGCTAGCAAGTCACCGCCCTGGGAAGTCTCACGGACGAAGGCGGCCAGGACCTTCTGCAAGCTCTCCGTGGCGCCTCGGTTGGCTGCAGCTCCCTAGAAGGCCCTCCTCCTTGTCGTTCCTTATCTGCAGGCCAGCCTCCACCGACACCCTCCACCGACACCCTCCTCCTTGTCGCTCCTCATCTCAGGCCATCGGTGCCGCCCCTGTCCCGCCTCCAAATCCAGTTGCTGCAGGTAAGCTTCATCAATGATTCCTTTTCTGATGCTACTTTCTTGTCTGTGGATGTGATTTCCCATGAGATTTTGCTAATCTAGTTCATTTGAACAGTTATATATTTCTGTTGGTGGTTTTTGAGTTTGGAGAATTTCAGTAAGGATAGAAGGGGATAAAATGTCAAGATTCAGCTGTCTTACTGATATGGTAATGTATGGATACATAGTTTATCTGCAAGTTACTCACCTGATATGCAAGAGTGCTAGTACGAGTACTTGCATATCTCACATCCCTCTGCCTAGGTTTATTTAATTGGTAATGTAACAAGACAACTATTTAGTTTAGCTGAATCAACTAAGATCAATTTCTAGGTATGCATAGCCATTATCTATGATGACATGTACTGCTTGGAAATAATTCTGGCATAAGCTATTTTCTTTAACTATTTAGACTTGTTGAAGATCTCTATTTGCTTGAATTTGGTTAAGTAAACAAGCTTCTTCATTTGTTTCATATCTTCTCTGATCATGCACTGTAACTTAGATATGTTGGATGCAATCTAGTTGAGTAATCATGTTCAATCGTTGTTAGAGTTTAGATTGCATTCCAAGGATCGTTTATGTTTCTTTTATTATTTGGTGATTAGTCCCGGTGGTGGTCTCACTTATTATTTTTTCCTCCTATTGCAGTTAATTACTGGTGGTTAGTCCCGTATTGGATGGGTGCCATGTTAATTACCAGTCGTTTATGTTTCTTTTATTATTTGGTGATAGTACCGGTGGTGGTCTCACTTATTATTTTTTCCTCCTATTGCAGTTGGTCAGATTAGTATTATGGCAAAAGCTCTGTATTGGTTGCTATCTAGTATAGTCGATTTGGACGGTGATACAGCTTGCGTTTTCTTATTCACTCTCATAGTACTGTACGCATGACCTTTCTCATTCAGCAACTTCACATGTTATCTTTATTGTTTCAGTATCTTGCACGCTCTATTTACTTTGCTAACACCAACCTCATGTGGTTCTACAGGCTGCTGAAGCTAACACAAAGCTCATCTGGCTCTACAGGTTGTTGAAGTCTACTGCCTGCTTCTGATGTTAGTATGGTTGTAAGATTACTCCATTTTGCTGTTATACTCATCTGATATGCAGAGTGCAAGTACTTGCATATCTCAGAAATCTCTGCCTAGGTTTATTTAATTGACTAAGTGTGGTCTCTATTTGATTGAATTTGGTTAAGTGAACAAATTCCTTCATTTATTTCATATCTTCTTAGACCATGCACTTGAACTTAAATATGTAGGATGAAATCTAGTTGAGTGATCCTGTTCAATCTTAAGAGTTTAGATTGCATTCCTAGGTATCTTATGTTGGTTTTGCCTATCTCTAGCTTGTTTCTTAGCTGTACGTGATTAAATACATGAATAATATGACTATGCTTTATTATGACTATGCTATAGGTGATCACAATCGGTACACACAGCATACCAGTCTTGGCATGGACGACCCCTGGCCGCGACTGGGTTTCCTGCGCCTCCGGCTCGCAGTTGTAGACCCACTGGCTGGCCTTGCCTCGTCTACCTCCTCTGCTTTTGTCCTCAGTGCTGTCTTGTCCTCAGCTGCAATTCTCTCACGTAAGTAATGTTGATCCGACCATCAAGCCAATGACCAGTTTAGGATAATTCTTGCTGCATGTGTAGCTGATTGCTTGATCTTGCTGGTTGTATGCTTATGCCATTGTCCTAACATGTTATAATTTAGGATTTGATCATGGTCTCAAATACCTAGTGATAATTACCAGGCTGTATTTATGCAATTTAGGATTTGATCATGTTGTTTCCTGTAATTTTTTTTGTCTTGTTAATCCTATATGCCGAGCGTATACACTCGGCATACACTGCACCCAGAAAGTTCCCAGCTGCTGCCACGTATGCAAGGTATGCTGACCGTATACGCTCGGCATATAGTGTGACCATGCCGTCAGCTTGTCCTCTACATGTATTCTGGCAAGCAATGCTTTATTTGTGGATCCATTTAGCGGCGAGGTTATGTTATCTGTATCTAGTCTTATTTATTTCTGAAAAACCTGCATTTTGCAGGACACCTAAGAGACTGGTTCAGAAAAACTGCAAGTTAAAGGATGAGGTATGGTCACTGAAGGTACACTTTTTTTAATGAAAGTACACTCATCTTGCTAACTGAGTTTTTCACTATTTGTGTGGAGTACTGACTATGCATTGTTAATTTGTGATGTTCGATCTATCTGAGAAACTCCTTATACTGATACTGCACTATTCTTTCCGTTGAATTAGGCATCGCAAGGTCAGCACCAATTTCCTCTAAATTATGGCCTGAAATCATGCATGCCATTATTATTGCTTATTGCTTAATCTCTATTTTTGGTTAATTTACTACTCAGTGCTCACTCTCTTGTCGGTCGATTCTATTGTGGCAGAGGCAACCCGGTGCGTGAAGATAAGGTGCTGGGTGTAGACTTTGAGCTGGAGCGGATGGGATGTGGTGCTTGGCGGCTAGACGCCAGAGTGCAAGGGATGAGCTAGATGCTGGAGCAGAGACGATGCCAGATCACGGCTGTGGCAATCAATCAGCTGGATCACGGCGGAGACGACAGACTAGTTTAGCAGAATTCAAATTTATGTTTCAAGGATAGAAATGTCCAGTCATTGCATTTGCTTGTCCGCTTTACTTTGTTGCAGGATCCAAAGGGCTAGTGGACTGGACTTCAGATCGCAGATAGTTTAGTCTTGGCACTTAATTAGGATGGCTTAATTGTATTTGAGTATCTTTTGATGGATATTTGCTATGAGAATATGATTTTTATGAATCTACATATTATACGTATGGTTTGAATTTGAATATTGTAATTGAATACTTCTATTTTTTTATGGTTATAATAGGTTATTACCACAACCCACATTTGTTGCGACTACTACTTCGCGCCACGAAATAATATTAGTTGGAATAGAGTATCGCCACGAAAAGTTTAAACCGTGGCACTAGTTTATGGCTACTAATATTTTTGCCGTTGCGATTACTCTTTCTCACCACTGAAATTATATTGGTTGGAATAGAGCATCACCACGAAAAGTTTGCATGTTGCGACTACTATTTGGCGCCACCAAAATAATTTGTGTTGCAATAGAGTATCGCCACGGAAATTTTTCATTGTCGCCGTAGTTTGTCGCCACCAAAATAATTTGTGTTGAAAATTCTTGTTGCCACGATTGATTTGTTTGTCGCTAATCGTTTGTGCCACGAATATAAGGTTTGTTGGCATAGTTTGTTGCCACATAAATGGACGTGGCAAATAAACTGGCCTATTCCAACGAAAGAGCATGCGCCACGAAACACGCTCCGTTGACATAGTGGTCAATCGCCACGGTTCAGTACTTGTTGCAGTAGATCTATACCCACAAATATCAACGGTTGCATTAGGTGACTACCGCCACAGAAAAACGCGTGGCAATTTCCAGCATGAATGGTTGCAAAAGGCCAATTTATTTGCCACGAATCTTATTCCGCGGAAATAGCCTAATACCACGCGGTTTTTCGCAACGTGTAATATCCCAGGATTTAGAGTCCAAAATTAGAGAGGACACATGAGTGTGCATTGCATTCATGCATCAGAAAATCCGAAGAATTTTCGCGCAATTGTTTTCAAAACACTAAGTGATTGAAGTTTCACTTGAGTTTGTGGAATTGAAGTAGATCATCAACTTGAGCGTTAAGAACTTTAAGAACTTTAAGATGATATTGGCTTAAACCCCATTTTGGGTAGAGAGGTATCCGATAAAATTGCGAAACCTAGAGGGAACATGACTTGTTACCTCAAAATATTACTTGAGGAGTTGTGGGTAAATCTAGTTATTCCTATTTATCATCTTAGATAGAAATTATAATTTTTGACATGACCATAAGGAAAATTGCTTGTTGTAGGAATTTGAATTCAAAGTGAATATTCAAATAATTGAATTTGTTAAGTGAATTCCAATTAAAACAATTAAACAACACAAACAATAATTGAGTAATTGAATTAATAGAGATTTGAATAATCCAAATCTTTACAACACATATTACAATTTATTGGATTATTGAAAAATAAACAAATAACTTTATTGAATAATTACACAAATTACATTGTCTTTACAAATTTATTACAACAACTGAGATACAAAAAAAGAAAATTACAATAGTTTCCTAAACTAGAATGTCTTGTAAGCTTTTCTTCTTCTTTGGATCTTTATTCCAATTTAGTTGTTCCTGCAAAACAAAGGTAAGGCAAAACAAAAGATAAGAAAAATAAAAGAGGGGTTAGGGGTTAGTTAAACTCTCAGTCCAGCAAAGAAATGCTTTGCTATTAACATCATTGAGTATTAATAAGGGATCAAGTGTTGTATCTGTTCTTAATTATCAAGTTTAGCCTCAGAACAACATCACTGGCCTAAATCCACTTGGCAGCAAAAATAAATAATCAAGAGGAGGATAAGATCAAAGCAGCCGAAGCCATGCTTATCAGGTCAAAAGATCTGGGGAGCAAGCAGGCAGCTCACCCATGCATGCAATTCAGTGTGCTGTCACCGCCACAACAGCACAACCTCTAGAGATAAGAGCAAAGGGCTCGCAGCAGCTAGCAAAGTAGTACTCTTTCACTCACTCTAGCTCCCAGCTCGAGCTCATCAACCTCCACAGCACACAGAACCACAAATCCATCTATCTTTCACCACTGGATCCTTGCCAAAAGCAAGAACAAGTTAGGATTGAAGCACAAGGCCAAGCTGGAGTATGGAGGGAAGGCCAGAAGCTAGGAAAAGAGCAAGCTGGAGCTGGAGAAGCAGGTCAGCAACATAAACAAGGAGGAGATCCACAAGAATTGTAGATCAAGCAACCAGGAAGAGCCACAAGCAACACAACAACACCACCATCACACCTAATCCCAGGTTGATCCTCTATTTTCTCTAGCAAGTTGATCTGCTAGATACACATAAGTGGGGTGTAGTGTATTTCCCTCAGCTAGGCATAGAGATGCTACGCTATAACATCACAGGGAATTAAAATCACAAGCAAGCATCTGTTCTTATAAAGTAAAGGCCTCAGCCTGTGCATCATAGGCAGGGGATGTAAATCCACAAAATTGAGCAAAGGCATATCAGCAAATATTGCTAGGAATCACTCCTAGGATAGCACTGATCCAGCACATGATTTGTTGGGCACTAATCCATTTAAGAAGAGCACCACAACCACAAACCATATATCTAAATAGCACTACCCAAAAATTTCGAAATCCAATTTATCCAATAGGATTAGGCCATCGTGTAAACCATTGTTAACCAAATAATAATTTCCAGCAGAGGCACACCTCTGAACACAAGGTTCGGTTCAGAGTAGCACACACCAGCATCATCATCATCACCAACAAATAATATCAGTGGCATCATAGGATGATCCAAGAACAGCACCGGAGCAGCCGAGCAGCTTAACACCTAAAATAGAAAATCTATAATTACCACTGAATAGCTAGCATCACAGAGCAGGGCTCGGAGACCAGGGGAGAGAAGAGAGACAGAGAGGAGTGGAACAACAGCTTACTCATCGCCCAGGCGCAACCATGGCGGCATGGTGAGGCAGTGCCCACGCGGCCACCATGGCGCAACCTCGGGGAAGTCTTCCCCGTTCACCAGCATCTACGCCACGGCGGCACAGGGGGCAGGACCCTGCACCCAGCCGCGGCGTAGCACCGGAGCCTGCACGCGAGCACGGCGGAGCCACGCGGACGTTGAAACCCTAGCTCGGGTTAGGGTTGCACACGGACGCCACATACGAGTAGCAGTGAATCGCCAGGGTAGGAAAGGATAGGACCGAGAGGCGCGTCAGATAGGCCATATGGCGACGACGGAGGTCGCCGGACCTCACCGGATTAGCGCGGCGACGGCGAGGGCGAAGGGGAATCGCGAGAGCACGGGCAGGTCGAGAAGGGAAGGAAGAAAGCGTTGGGCTCGGTCGGGTTCGACCTGAGCCAGGCTTGCGGTTGGGTTCAACCCAATAAGCCCAAGGGCATTTCCGTAATTTCGTATTTTAAAATTTCCTTTAATAAAATAAACATTTTCAATAATTGTTAATCCTTATAAATAGTAGATTTAATACCTAAAATAAGTATAATATTTCCTAAAATAATTATATCATGTTATCTAAGGTAATATATATTAGCATTGTATAAGAATATTCAAAATAATTCTACCAAGTTTAAAATATATATATTCATAACCATTTCTTATTAAATCAAAATAATAAAAATAATATATCAAAATGGCCAGAAAGATAAAATCTATCTATTTGTTTAAATAAAATACATGTTTGAATAAGTTTAAATTATTCAAAAATTGAAACAACAATCTAATTATTAATTTAAATATGGAGTAAGTGAAATACTAATTTTGGATGAATTAAGCTTCAGTTGAAATGTTTCACTTATTTAAATTCCAAGTTTTGAGAATATGTTTTAATCATGATATGTTCTACATTGTGTTCATTTATAAAAACCATATGTGATATGAATAATTAATATTCCATTATTGGATAATTAAAATAATATTTTCTACAAGAAAAAAATAATTAAAAGAGATTTACATAGTCTAAAATTGCAATTCTTACCTAATAAAACATGATCACTCATTATTACTATCTTTAATAATTAGTTTAATTTCCTATTTACTCCTTGTAAAATATACTCTAAAACTAAAAATTGAAACATAAAATGATGTTACTTTAATTACTTGCTTCCTTTAAAGTGTGATATTTAAAATATAAACTTAAAGGTGATTACTCTTAATATTTGTTGGTACTTTAGCAAGTAAATTAAAATGCAACTTGTTTTACTCTAGAACCCACACAAATTCTGCTTCCTAAAGAAACAAAACTTAGTAGAAATTAGTTGAGTTTAATTTAATAACATAATACCATTTTAGAATTATACCCACAAATGTAGACTATATCTGTTCTTCAAAAGTTATTCTTTTTGCCATAGTTAATAATACTACACAATTTCACATTATTCCTTTCTTCAAAAGTTATTCTTTTCGTATTCATGACTAATAAAACTACACCAATTTCGTTAATTAATCTGAGTCAATACATGCACCTCACAAACATTAAGATGTAACCAACCCTAAACAATCATCTAAAAATTAAAATGTTGATTTCCTTTGTTCTTAGGTTTAATATGGTACTTTAAAGATAAAGTTTTAAAGTCATATTTCTTGTGAAATAAACTTGAAGATAAAATAATCTGAAGGTAATCACCAAACTCAAACAAACCTCAATCATCGAGAGACAGTTACGGGGTTTAGAGCGATGCATCTCATACTTATGCATAATAGCATATTGCTTCTTCCAAACATTAGTCCTTACCGGACCAATGACGTTTTTTTTCCAGATTTTGGAGTCTTTATTGTATCGAAGACCTTGGCTGCATAATCTTGCAGTCAAAAAGGCAAGTTCACTCTTGCTCATGTCCTACTTGATTATGTTTATCAAAGTAAATGAAAAATACTATGGTTTATCATTGCATGAAAAAGAAAAAAACTATCTTCGAATGATGTGAATTGCTATATATATATATATTGTTGGCTGGCAGATGGAACCATGGAATGATGTGGTTGGTGGAGGTTCCATTTGCACGGGAAAGTATTACCTAGGACTTAAGAACCAATGCCGTCAGCGTTCTTGCGCCGAAAATGAAGCGTTAACCATGAGACTTGGAATGGGACGGGAAAGTCATCTGTGATCTTTTCCCTTTCGCATGTCAACGGGCAGCCAGAGCCGTACGCTGTAGATCTAGTGCGACTACATGCACATGGGTGGGACCCCTTAATGCCCACGGACTCTGGTGTCTATGATGGTCTGCAAGGGGACACCTAGGTATCTATCGTGAGGGGTAGAACCAGGGGTGATTCTGCTATGCATGAATTGGGTGGGCATGCGGGGTTGTTGGAGAAGCACGGCGAATGGCTTGGATCAACGACTGGGCCCCACACCAAAGGAAGTGTGGACGGGAAAGACTCCCGGTTGTGCAACAAGGCGTTGGTCTCTTATGGGTAAAGTAACGCACCTCTGCAGAGTGTAAAAATGTGACATGTTACTCCACGTTCCAGGAAGGAACGGCGAACGCTGCAGGAAAGGAGGCTCCTCAAGGCCCTAGCACCTGTGAATCGATGACGGGCATAGTTTTCTGAAGATAAAATAAATCTTTTCCTAAAAATGTTTTACAAAGTTATACATGTTCATCCATAACCTTTTGGTATGGATGGTAGCTAGTGCATAAAACACCTTATTCCTATTATATGAACTTGCTGAGTAACGCTCGTGTTGCTCACTCTTTCCTCCGTTGACCCCTGCTTAGATTATTGGAGACAGCTGAGGAAGGGCAGGAATCCATAACGATGTAGGTGAGATCTTCGGCAAGAAGTCAAATCAACCTGGTGGAGGCTGAAGGAGTCAACCTCTACTTTGCCGACGGATGAGTGGCGACAACAGTGCAACGGTGGACACGTCGACAACAATACCGATGGACAAGACGTCTATAATTGGGTGGAGGAGCACCACTCTAGACACGGAAATTCCAGATGGACAGATTAGGGCTGTGACAACAGCAGTAGTGGATCAGAAGTTAGAGGTAGAGCTGATATTCAACTTAGTATTACGACTTGGATCTTTTTTGAGAGTTTCATTTGCACGAGACTTACTTCTGTATGTAAGTAGGTTCTCGAGATTTTGTATTGAATAGTGTTGTAATCCTATAGTGTTACCTTGGACCGACTATGTTTCTGTTGTACTACTCTGAAGGATGTAATATTTACGGAATGGTCCTTCCGTGAGTATTATGTCAATGACTTGTACACTACAACATGCAGTGGTGTGCTGGGTCATTACACAACGCCGCCCAACGAACGCCGTTTTGATGCAACAGGTACCTATTGCGACGATTTGGCACTTATTTCCACAATTTTTTTTGTTGCAACAGACCGTTTTTCTTGTAGTGTTAATGGTTCCCTAACCTCTTGAGCTCGCTTTTTCCCTCTCTCTCCTCCATTGTTGACCTCTGGAAAAGCTTGCCCCCTCTCAATCCCTCCCATGATTCTTGCATATATTTGAGGGAAAAGTGAGAGGAGATCTAGATTTACATTTTCACCAATCCATTCCTCCTCTAAGTGAGGGGAACCTAATTGATCTTGATCTTGGAGTTCTTGTTGTTTCTCCTCCATTGTTCTTCCTCTCTTACCATAAGCATTTGTTGCTTTGTTAGAATTTGAGAGTGAAGGATTTGAGCACTTGTGCTCTTGCCATTGCTTTGTGCATCGGTTTGTGCTCTCCACGAGGATTTGTGGAAGTTGAAAGTTTGTGAGCTTGTTACTCTTGGGTCTTTGGACCCTAGACGCCTTTGTGGTGGTTGAGACCTCTTGTGGTCATTTGTAGCTGTTCGGGAGCCTCCAATTCATTTGTGGGTGTGTGCTCCAGATCGTTGTTGTAAAGGCTCCGGATTCCGCCTTGAAGGATTCCGATAGTGGAAGGTGAACCAATCCTTTGTGGTGCGGTTCATCAGAGAATAGGGTGAGCATTTGTGGCGTTGGGATCGACCTTTGTGGTGCCTCACACCTCTCCAACAAGACGTACTCCCCTAAAAAGGAGGAACTCGGGAATACATCATCGTCTTCGTGTGCCTCGGTTGTTTCTTTACCCGAGCTCTTTACTTATGCACTTTACATTGTGATAGTCTTCGTGCTTGAAGTATTCTATATTGCTATCACTTTGTTGCTTGTCTTACTTAGCATAAATTGTTGGTGCACATTGGTGAGCCTAGTATATTTGGATTGTTGGCTTGTTAATTTAAACACCTAGTTTTATTCCGCAATTATCAAGACTAAACCGGAAAATTTTTAATCGCCTATTCACCCCCCTCTAGACGACATCATTGTCCTTTCACCGTCTCATATGGAGGCATCAAGTCATACTTGATCCTCGCAGGTGATACGCACGACGTTTCCTTCATCGAAATTGGTGTGACAGGACAAGAATGTGGCGGTATGGGACGTCATCAGCTTCCAATTTCTTCTTCAGCGGCATCTGGTTAGCGATGAGTCGTTGATCGAACAGGTGAAGATGCTAGAAGCATCAATATCGAGTTTGCACACTTCAGTCGAAACATTTATCGTAATGTGTTGGCGCGTGATTGCATCATGCCATGTTGAAAGTGGTGAATCGAAACTCATCTTTATGCATGAAAATTTCAAGCTCGGCCTACAGTTAGAATCGTCAACATCGGCGCGATACTTTCTTGAAGGCTTTTTATAGAAGTAGTGAAATTTCTCTTTATTTATGTTCTTACCATTAAGTTAGTGGTAACTTGTTGGAGGTACTGTCACGAGGCATAAGTCCTCGAATTTGTTTACTTTGTATATTGTGAACATTTTTTTTCGAGGGTGATATTGTGAACTTTGCAATAATATTATAGCTATGTGCATCGCTTCGATACGGAGGCCATGTAGGCACACCACCGTATACCAAATACGTGCCTACAATATGGAAGTGTGGATGCAAACTAAGACTACCCTTCGTCTTGCCAAAATGTGGAAAACCCGTAATTTGGCATAATAAGTGTCGCGAGTTGTCAACCAAAGTGACATAGATCTGCTTGCGTCGACAATTATGTTCTGCGAAATGGAGCGAGTATGAATATGATGGAATAGCCTACTGAGTAGTCACAAACAAAAAATGTATGGCTGAAGTTTGTGAGTGGAGATTCGCTCATACTCGTCAGAGTCAAAGTCAAAGTCAAAGATGGGTTGCGAGCAGGCAGATGTTCATACTTGATTACTTGTCCCATGTCGGAAAATTCTGCAGGGTTCTAAACCACACAGTCTGTTCTTCGCATCGTTCTAGCGGAAGAGTCTCGGCTTTACTATTCTGCCTGTGTAGTCTTTATATACCTCCTTCTGTTCTATCCTCGAGTCGAAACACAAGGAAGGAAGAGCAGCACAAACACGAAGCTAGCTACCTGCAAAGTTGAGCCCTTGATCGAGTTGATATTTGACATAGACACCAACAATGGCCGGACGAGGAGAAGATCTGAAGCTGCTGGGCTTTTGGGCGAGCCCGCCAGTTCTGCGAGTGCGCCTTGCGCTCAGTGTCAAGGGCGTCAGCTATGAGTACGTGGAGCAGGACCTCGGGAACAAGAGCGAGCTGCTCCTCCGGTCGAACCCCGTCCACAAGAAGGTCCCCGTTCTGATCCACGGCGGCAAGCCCATATGCGAGTCGTCAATCATCATTCAGTACATCGACGAGGTTTTCACCGGAGCCTGCGCTCTCCTCCCGGCCGACCCTTACGAGCGCGCCGTAGCTCGGTTCTGGGTTGCCTTCATCGACGACAAGGTAATATATATAATCATACTTTCTTCTTATAACAGTGTAATATATGTCGTGCTTTGAGTTTTGGGACGATGTTCTGAAAATATTTGTGTGTGTGTATGAGCAGCTCATGAAAGCGATGGCCATGGCGTATTCAGGCAAGACCGACGAGGAAAAGTCGGAGGGGATGAAGCAGGGGTTCGCGGCGATTGAGACCCTGGAGGGAGCCCTGAGAGAGTGTTCGAAGGGGAAGAGCTTCTTCGGTGGGGACAACCCCGGGTATGTGGACGTGGTGCTCGGCGGCCTCCTCGCAGGGCTGCGCACCATGGATGCGATGCTAGGCGTTAAGACCCTCGACCCTGCCACGACGCCGCTCCTGGCCGCGTGGGCGGACGACTTCGCCGCATTGGACGCCGTGGCGGCGGTCATGCCGGACGTGGGCATGAAGAGGCAGCCTGCTGCTGCGGCCGAGGCCGCTCCAGCGACTGTCTAAAGGAATGTGCCGCTCGTTGATGCAGCTATGTTCAGTCGTCTGCCGAAAATAAATGCCTATTGTTCTCTCTATTTGTTTAATTTAATTTTCTAGTTGAATTTAGATTCTCAGGTACAATTTCTGTTGCTACTAGTAGTGATTACCGTTACTGGTACTGAACTGGTGATGTATTGTTATGTCTAGAAAAGATTTGAATAAATCGGTATTTCTGTCCACTTTACAACACTAGTCAGCAACCCGTGCATCCGCACGGGCTTACATTCAAAATCTTTTAGTTGTGGAAAAGTTTAGGTTGTATGCTTGGAGGCACGATTTCACATGATAGTAAATTTTAGCAAATGACCATATTATTACAAATTTACAATAGCTCACATATCTCTTAGTTTCTCTTATCACATGGTAGAGAACGCAACTGAAGGAACAACTTTATAAGTTTATTAGTGAAAAAAGAGATGGCCAAATGCAAATAACTTTTTCCATATATATATAAATTGTTTCCATATATAAACTAATATTTTTGCAACAAATAGGACTTCGGATAATATCACATAAGATAGATGGATTGATGAATTTGGCAGGGCGTAATGCAATATTTTTTGTTGACCAAGGTTTACGTGCATGCGTGAGTTACCTACTTAACCCACGAAGCCACTAAGTTCTTTTGGATAAATTTCTTCATCACAGTTAATCCTTTTCACAACCAATTGTTTGTTTGCATGTCCTCGGCTTCACAAACATTTTATTTAAAAGCATCAATATGTCCTTCTACATACCCGCTGCACATTGGCACTGTCATTCTCGTGACCATTATATTGACATTGGTCTTTGTGTGGTATGGCTAAGAGAGCGCCAAAAATAATTTGATGGAGAATTACTAATATTAAGAAATATCAGGGTATTAGTTTCTAACACTTAGGAAGCTTCGGGCTAAGGTTGCATGCGGCGGTCCCGCATAGGCCCGCAAAGCACATATTTAGTTCAAAACTGACCAAATCTGAGTAGGACTGTTTATACACTAACCTTTCATATTTTAACTACATGCGGGCCGGGTACGGGCGCCCCTCCGACACCCTCACTTCGGGCTATTTTATCATCATGCTTTTACATTTGGAGAAATTTGAAGACTCTTTTTTTTAGGTACGGGATTTCTTTTTTTGCTTTTATATGATGGTGTAGCAATGATGTTGTTGTTCTACAGTTCATATTCTTACTAATGTCTTGTTCATATTGACTGGACGATGGTTATTGCATTGTTCCCATATTTCAGCACCTTGTTTATCTAATGGTTCACTGTAGTAGTTTCATTCTATGGTGCAGCAGGCGTCAAATTTTTGAAAGGAATGTGGTAGGGGAAGCCCCTACAGCGTTTTTTTTAAATAATAAGAACCCAAATATACGTCCGTGAGGACTTGAACCTGGGTGGCTGGGTTGTACATCAACTTCCCCAACCCAAGTGATGCATAAGGCGCTGATAATTCTTTGGAGTTGATCCTAAGTGTTATAACTTGGTCATATGGATGGTTCATTTATTTTTAATTGAATGTGGTAGTTTTTTGGTGTGAAATTTTGGGGATAATCATAAGATAGGTCATACCAAAAGAATCTGCATTGTTAGATAAAAATGTTACATACGTACGTCTAAATTGAACATTTGAAGCTATTAAAAATCTAACCTTCTCAAAGGAAATATGCAGTCGAACTGGTAATTGTTGAGTTCTTCCTTGCCTCTCCATACTTACATGATGCGCACCTGCACAGGTACAAATGCTAATTAGTTCAAATAAACATAGGTCCTATTTCGGAGTGAAGAACATAATAATCTTAGGTACAATATCACACGAATATTTCCTCTGATACATAGTTGCGTACTATTATAATTATCTTTTCTAAATTGCTGCAAAGAAGTTAACAGAGATACATAAAAATCTACTGAATAAATATTTGCGAATATTAGGAGCATCACACATGTGCTATGGCGCCACATGCATCTGCCACCATAAATTAATGGAAGTACTACGTAACGAATTAATTGCTCAGTGTTAGAAATTAGCCACGAAGATGGGATAAAACCAAGCCCGAGAATGCAGACATGCAGCAATGATGTGCAAAAGAAAATACCGGATGAAGGGATGATCAGCAGCCTCCCAGCATGCCTACAGTTTAAATACCCGAGATTTATTCGATGGGTCTAGGCAGTTTGGTGACGCTGCTACCGAGGTTATATATGCAGCATCTTCTGAATCTGATTAGAAAATAGGAGAGAAAAGAGATCAGTGCATAATGGATACTACGAATCTACGATCGTGGCATCCGATCATAGTGAGGATCGTCACGCACGGCAAGACGGAAGCGACTTGACGACAGGGTACATAACGTGGTGAGTGCCGCAAGAATTCTCGCCGCCATGAGATTTGGCGCGACGATTTTATTGCTGCAAAGAAGTTAACAGAGATATATAAAAATCTACTGAATAAATATTTGCGAATATTAGGAGCATCACACATGTGCTATGGCGCCACATGCATCTGCCACCATAAATTAATGGAAGTACTACGTAACGAATTAATTGCTCAGTGTTAGAAATTAGCCACGAAGATGGGATAAAACCAAGCCTGAGAATGCAGACATGCAGCAATGATGTGCAAAAGAAAATACCGGATGAAGGGATGATCAGCAGCCTCCCAGCATGCCTACAGTTTAAATACCCGAGATTTATTCGATGGGTCTAGGCAGTTTGGTGACGCTGCTACCGAGGTTATATATGCAGCATCTTCTGAATCTGATTAGAAAATAGGAGAGAAAAGAGATCAGTGCATAATGGATACTACGAATCTACGATCGTGCCATCCGATCATAGTGAGGATCGTCACGCACGGCAAGACGGAAGCGACTTGACGACAGGGTACAGAACGTGGTGAGCGCCGCAAGAATTCTCGCCGCCATGAGATTTGGCGCGACGATTTTATTGCTGCAAAGAAGTTAACAGAGATACATAAAAATCTACTGAATAAATATTTGCGAATATTAGGAGCATCACACATGTGCTATGGCGCCACATCACTACGGGAAAACCACACTACGCCGACAGCCTCCCTATACGCCGACGGCCAAATGTCGGGGCCGTCGGCATACAGCACGAGCTAGGGCATACGACCAACAAGCCGTCGGCGTACGAACCGCCGTCGGCGTAGCCATCTGCGGCCCGACGGCCGCCGTCGGCGTACAGGAGGCCGTCGGCGTACGCACGCCCACCGTGACGGATCGGGGATGGACGTGTAACTGCGTTGATACGCCTACGGCAATGCCGTCGGCGTACTTGTATACTGTTCCTTTTTTATTTATTTGTGTAGGGATTAGGGTTTAGAGTAGCTATAATTTATATATAAATTGGATCTATAATTTCTCTCCCAATATCGGTATCCCACCCGCATAAAATAACGGTTTGAGTTTCCGGAACCCGACCGTACAATAGCGGATTCGGGGTTTCGCCGAAGCGGGGCATCGGAGCGTCGGAACCCCACCAAAACCTAGGTTGTGCCATACCATATGTATACAAGTGTGTTGTGTGTTGTAAATGTGCAATATCCTACTCCGGAGTGTGACCGGCTTCACCGGCTTCACTTTCTCTCTAGTGAGTTTCTGCACTTGAAGGTGAAAACTCCCGTTTCGGGAGAACCGGATAGAATCTTGTGTTGATTTGGGGTAGACTTTGGTTTCTCACCTTCCTATGGCCTAACCTAACACAACCAAGCAAAAAAGTCCACTGGCCTACCCCCTTTCGACGCACGTCTATGGGGGTAGACGAAAACGTTAGGGTTTCCCCAGCGGATTCGGGGTTTCGCCGAAGCGGGGCATCGGAGCGTCGGAACCCCACCAAAATCTAGGTTGTGCCATACCATATGTATACAAGTGTGTTGTGTGTTGTAAATGTGCAATATCCTACTCCGGGGTGTGACCGGCTTCACCGGCCTCACTTTCTCTCTAGTGAGTTTCTGCACTTGGAGGTGAAAACTCCCGTTTCGGGCGAACCGGATGGAATCTTTTGTTGATTTGGGGTAGACTTTGGTTTCTCACCTTCCTATGGCCTAACCTAACACAACCAAGCAGAAAACTCCACTGGCCTACCCCCTTTCGACGCACGTCTATGGGGGTAGACGATAACGTTAGGGTTTTCCCAGCGGATTCGGGGTTTCGCCGAAGCGGGGCATCGGAGCGTCGGAACCCCACCAAAACCTAGGTTGTGCCATGCCATATGTATACAAGTGTGTTGTGTGTTGTAAATGTGCAATATCCTACTCCGGGGTGTGACCGGCTTCACCGGCTTCACTTTCTCTCTAGTGATTTTCTGCACTTAGAGGTGAAAACTCCCGTTTCGGGAGAACCGGATGGAATCTTGTGTTGATTTGGGGTAGACTTTGGTTTCTCACCTTCCTATGGCCTAACCTAACACAACCAAGTAAAAAAGTCCACTGGCCTACCCCCTTTCGACGCACGTCTATGGGGGTAGACGAAAACGTTAGGGTTTTCCCAGCGGATTCGGGGTTTCGCCGAAGCGGGGCATCGGAGCGTCGGAACCCCACCAAAACCTAGGTTGTGCCATACCATATATATATACAAGTGTGTTGTGTGTTGTAAATGTGCAATATCCTACTCCGGGGTGTGACCGGCTTCACCGGCCTCACTTTCTCTCTAGTGAGTTTCTGCACTTGGAGGTGAAAACTCCCGTTTCGGGCGAACCAGATGGAATCTTGTGTTGATTTGGGGTAGACTTTGGTTTCTCACCTTCCTATGGCCTAACCTAACACAACCAAGCAGAAAAATCCACTGGCCTACCCCCTTTCGACGCACGTCTATGGGGGTAGACGAAAACGTTAGGGTTTTCCCAGCGGATTCGGGGTTTCGCCGAAGCGGGGCATCGGAGCGTCGGAACCCCACCAAAACCTAGGTTGTGCCATACCATATGTATACAAGTGTGTTGTGTGTTGTAAATGTGCAATATCCTACTCCGGGGTGTGACCGGCTTCACCGGCCTCACTTTCTCTCTAGTGAGTTTCTGCACTTGGAGGTGAAAACTCCCGTTTCGGGCGAACCGGATGGAATCTTGTGTTGATTTGGGGTAGACTTTGGTTTCTCACCTTCCTATGGCCTAACCTAACACAACCAAGCAGAAAACTCCACTGGCCTACCCCTTTCGACACACGTCTATGGGGGTAGACGAAAACGTTAGGGTTTTCAGCGGATTCGGGGTTTCGCCGAAGCGGGGCATCGGAGCGTCGGAACCCCACCAAAACCTAGGTTGTGCCATGCCATATGTATACAAGTGTGTTGTGTGTTGTAAATGTGCAATATCCTACTCCGGGGTGTGACCGGCTTCACCGGCTTCACTTTCTCTCTAGTGATTTTCTGCACTTAGAGGTGAAAACTCCCGTTTCGGGAGAACCGGATGGAATCTTGTGTTGATTTGGGGTAGACTTTGGTTTCTCACCTTCCTATGGCCTAACCTAACACAACCAAGCAAAAAGTCCACTGGCCTACCCCCTTTCGACGCACGTCTATGGGGGTAGACGAAAACGTTAGGGTTTTCCCAGCGGATTCGGGGTTTCGCCGAAGCGGGGCATCGGAGCGTCGGAACCCCACCAAAACCTAGGTTGTGCCATACCATATGTATACAAGTGTGTTGTGTGTTGTAAATGTGCAATATCCTACTCCGGGGTGTGACCGGCTTCACCGGCCTCACTTTCTCTCTACTGAGTTTCTGCACTTGGAGGTGAAAACTCCCGTTTCGGGCGAACCGGATGGAATCTTGTGTTGATTTGGGGTAGACTTTGGTTTCTCACCTTCCTATGGCCTAACCTAACACAACCAAGCAGAAAACTCCACTGGCCTACCCCCTTTCGACGCACGTCTATGGGGGTAGACGAAAACGTTAGGGTTTTCCCAGCGGATTCGGGGTTTCGCCGAAGCGGGGCATCGGAGCGTCGGAACCCCACCAAAACCTAGGTTGTGCCATGCCATATGTATACAAGTGTGTTGTGTGTTTTAAATGTGCAATATCCTACTCCGGGGTGTGACCGGCTTCACCGGCTTCACTTTCTCTCTAGTGATTTTCTGCACTTAGAGGTGAAAACTCCCGTTTCGGGAGAACTGGATGGAATCTTGTGTTGATTTGGGGTAGACTTTGGTTTCTCACCTTCCTATGGCCTAACCTAACACAACCAAGCAGAAAACTCCACTGGCCTACCCCCTTTCGACGCAATAAAACCGGATAGCTAAAGTGTCGGAATCACTTAAAAATTTGCGTGTGGTCATACGATATAATAAAACTCTACAAATTTATAATGTAATAAATTCTAATGATTTACAATATTAAAATTAAATAATATTAAAAAAAGGAAAAAGAGAACGCCGACGGCATTGCCGTCGGCGTAGGTCCACCTTACCCAGCCACAAATATCCTACCGCCCCGCACCGCCCATCTCCACCTTATCCACCCAGCCACGCTGCACATCTCTCGCGCCGTGCCAAGCTCCGTCGCCTCCTGCCGCTCCGTCGCCGGCCCTCTTCCCCGCGCCGCTCGTGGAGCCTCCTGCCGCTCCGTCGCCGGCCCTTCTCCCCGCGCCGCTCGTGGTGCCTCCTACCGCTCCATCGCCGGCCCTCCTGCCTCCTCGACTCCTCCCCGCGCCGCTCGTGGTGCCCCGGTGCGCCGCCGGCGCTGCCCCTCTGCCGAGCCCTCCACGGTGATTCCCTCTGCCGAGCCCTCCACGGCGAGTCCCTCCACGGTGATTCCCTCCACGGTGCGCCGCCGGCGCCGCCCCTCTGCCGAGCCCTCCACGGCGAAGATGCATTTATTCAAAATGTAGATGAATTAGGCTGTAGATGAATTAGGTTTATTCAAAATGTAGATGAATTAGAAATTCTTTGTAGGAATCTAAGTCAAAATGTAGCACTATTTTACGTGTAGTTTTCTTGTTCTTTGTAGTCATTTTATACTCGTGTTCCTTTGTAATTGTATAATTGATTATGATGTTAGAAATGTATTTTGTTGACAAAATCAATCTAATTCTACATGTTTCTGAAAATGGTAAAAAATTAAGCTCGTTGTTGTGGTATCATTTGTTGTCGATTCCAGCCTCGGGCAATTTGATTATGTTTAGGAAAGTGTCGTTTAGGTAGATTGAAATGATACTTAAATAAGGCAATAATAATAAAAAAGAATGAAGGCAATTTGATTAACCAAAGATACTGCTAAAACTTTTCAAATAGTTACAATGATTTTGGTGTAGCAATTAACATTCTTTATTTTGTTTCTCGTGCAGGAGTATGTGTGGAGCGTGAGAGTGGGGATTGTTGGCGGAAGATCTTCGCCGTCGATCACGCTTCGAGGGTAAGAAATCGATGTTGTCAAATGCTTTTATCTATGCTTCCTTGACTAACCCGTGTATCAAATGCTTTTGCTTAACTAAGTATCATGTCGGAGCCGGAGCGAAAGTTTCGCGGTGTTCATCGGAGACACACGAAGATCCCGACTTGGGCAGCTCAGATCACAGTGGATCACAGGAAGATCCAGCTTGGTACTTTCAGGTGCCCGTGGCAGGCGGCCCGCGCCTACGACTGCGCGGCGGTCCAGCACTTTGGGGCGAGAGCGATCCTCAACTTTGAGGATGAGCGGCGCGTGGCGCATTTGTTAGCGCCAGATGGCATGAGGATCGCGACGAGGGCCGAGGAGAGGGAGCACCGACAGGCAGAGAGGCTGCTCAGGGCGCGCCACCAGCGCGAGGAGGATGACCCCTTGGTCAAGGATCTCCTCCTTGATCCCCAGGTGATGGCGGTCCAGTACCAGGTCTTCAGCGAGAGCCGGCAGCAGCGCGGGCAGGGCGAGGCCGGCCCCTCCGGCACGCAGCAGCAGGGCGAGGACTCTAGCAGCAGCCTGTCCTCTTGTTGGGACCGCTTGGACGACGTCACTGACACCGGCGCGAGTCGAGTTTAGGATGTCTATCATCCTACCTGTCGTACTACTAGACTTATCTTGCTACCTGTTGTACTGCTAGACTTATCATGCATGCTACCTATGTATTATTGTGCTACTTGTCTATATGTGTTATGTTTAGCTAATATGGTTACATCGTTCTATGGTTTATTCTGTTTTATGTTTAATTATTAGGTAAAATGGAGGATATTTGCTTATATATTTCGATTGTTTGTACTTTTTAGATGACGTAGCTTCCCGCCAGCCAGCACCGTCGGTCCCGCGCGTCGTCGCGGCTTCTCCAGCTGAGGAGGGGCCGCCTCGGTGCCCTTTGTTTTGTCGCCCTCTTCCGGAGCACGTCCTCGACCTTCTCCGGCCACCGATCACGCTTCGAGGGTATAAATCTTTCGCCTCTCTTGCTGCATAGGTTTATTTTGGTCTAGATCACCAAGTCAGTCGCGTAACCCGAGTCAGATCCCATCCGGAAGGGTTACAAATTTATAAATATGCAGGATTGTCCATCTTTGCATATTTATAACCGTAACACTTCCGGGTTGTCCTGTTGGACAGTCCGAGTACGTGTAGATCGGGTCGTGTTCCACGTTCTACCCCTTCCTGAGACGGAATTTCGGCAGCACCTCCCTGTTGTTCTTCGGATGCACACCCTCTCGGCTTGACAAGCTCGAGACGTGTATTCTGAAGAACAGCGGGGAGGTGCTGCCGAAATTCCGTCTCGGGTCGGGGTAGAACATGGGACACGACTCGATCTACACGTACTCGGGCGGGATAGGCCCCTACCTATTAGAAGTGTATGTGAACCCTTGCATGTTGTAAAAGATAAAATTTGGCCGTAATAAAATGGTGACATTGCATGCAAGAAAATAAAAATATGATGCATTTAATTTCATGTTATTATTATTTGGCTCACAGTAAAGCAGCAGAGGATGGCAGATAATGGGTGGATGTACAGTGGCCGAACTAGTTTGGTTGACAAAACAGATGAGTGGGTATGGAAGACGCATTTGTTAGTGAAGGAGTTAGCGCGTAAGGGTTCAGAGTCAGGCGCTCGTGGACAGTGCCCTTGCCCTCGTTGCAAGTTTCGTACACGTCAGGGAAAGGATGATATGATTAAACACCTCTTCTCTCGTGGGTATATGCCGAACTTCGTGACGACAGTCAACTTTGATGAGTACGAGCGCGAGAGTGGCAGGGTGATGCGGCAGCGGATCAATGGCAATGAAGATGATGGGATTAGAAACTGGCTAGATGATCTCCGTGCTGGCGACATGCCAGATTCGCCACCATCACAGGAGGAACCGGAGGAACCTCCAGAACCGGAGGAACCGCGTCAACCAGAGGACCCAGAGCCAACCGCGAAGGCCTTCTTTGATATGATGGCCTCGTCTCAGAGGCCTCTGTACGAGGGTGCAAAAGTTTCTCAGCTCGATGCCATCTCGCAAGCACTAGCCAACAAGCTCCAGTATGGCAGCACCCGTTCATGCTTTGAAGCGCATCTGCAAACAACTGGTAACCTGTTGCCTGAAGGGCATTGTCTGCCTCAAAGCATGTACGAAACGAAGAAAATCCTGCGAGATCTCAGCATGGATTATCAGAAGATAGATTGTTGTCCAAAAGGATGCCTTTTGTTTTGGAAACAGTTTGCCAATGACAAGTACTGTATCTTGTGTAAGGCCTCTAGGTATCATGTGGTAAAAGGAGCCGATGGTACGAAGACGCAGTCAAATGTCGCCGTTAAGATTCTTCGTTACCTCCCATTCATACAAAGAATCAAGCGGCTTTACATGAACAAAGAGTCTGCCACACATATGCAATGGCACAAAACGGGGAAGAGATACAAGGATGAGCACGACCGGGAATTGATGGGACATCCATCTGATGGTACGGCATGGAAGAACTTTGATGCGAACCACCCCGATGAGGCAGCAGATGCTCGAAACGTGAGAATCGCGATAGCAACCGATGGATTCAATCCATATGGTTTGTCGACTACCTCGTACAGCTGCTGGCCCGTGTTTGTTATTCCGCTCAATCTCCCTCCTGGAGCCCTAATGCAAAGAAGACCATATTCCTCTCGCTGATCATTCCAGGTCCTGAATATCCGGGGAAGAATTTAAGTGTGTACATGCAGCCAATTGTGGATGATCTGAACCACTCTTGGCACCACGGGACGTTGACATATGATCGTGCATCGAAGACAAACTTCTTGATGAAAGTTTGGTATCACAATTCCATGCATGACATGCCCGGGTACGCCCTATTCTGCGGATGGTGTACAGCTGGTAAGTGGCCATGCCCAGTGTGCAGGAACCGACTTGAGTTCATGTGGCTAACGGCGGGACGGAAGTATTCCGCGTTTGACACACATCGAAAGTTCCTCAAAAGAGGGCATCGTTTAGAGAAGACAAAAAGAACTTCAAGAAGGGCAGAGTTGAGCGTGAAGAAAAAGCGATACCAACTTTCGATGGTGCAGCTGTTGACGCCGAGCTAAGTGCTCTCGTGCCTGCCCAGGGAAAAGGCCCACGATATGTGGGATATGGTGTGTCGCACAACTGGACTCACGTGGCAGGCTTGACGCAACTCGAATATTACAAGGACCTCGAACTTCCCCATAGCATCGATGTGATGCACACCGAAAAGAATGTTGGAGAGTCCCTCTTTCACACAATCCTGAACATTCCTGAGAAGTCGAAGGATAATGTTAAGGCTAGAGTTGATGTTAAGAAGCTCTGTGATAGGGAGAGAATGCACATGAAGCCTCCTGAAGGCCGTCAAAAGAACTGGTTCAAGCCGCATGCTGACTTCTGCCTTAATAGTATGCAAAGTCTGAGGCATTCCATTGGCTCAAATTCGTCGTGATGTTCCCTGATGGCTATTGTTCGAATATAAGTAAGGGAGTCAATATACAATCGGAAAAGTCACCGGGCTCAAGAGTCACGACTATCATATATGGATTGAGCGGCTGCTACCGGTGATGGTTCGAGGGTATCTCCCCGACAGTGTCTGGCGAGTGCTCGCGGAGTTGAGCCATTTCTTCCGCACGCTCTGTGCTAAGCAAGTATGTCCCCTGATTATTCAGAAGCTGCATGAACTAGTGCCGGAGTTGCTGTGCAACTTAGAGACGATATTTCCGCCAGGCTTCTTTACTCCGATGGCACATCTTGTTGTGCATCTTGCGAATGAGGTACTCTTGGGTGGACCGGTGCAGTTTCGTTGGCAGTTTTGTATTGAGAGAGAGTTTAAGTATATTCGAACCAAATGTGGAAACAAAAATAAGATTGAGTCATCATAGCCGAGGCAACTATCCTCAGGAGATGGCAGACGCCAGGCTAACGTACTACCCCGATGATGTTCCCACTATGCATAACCAGGCCTCTCGGTACAATGTCGACGAGCCCAAGCGAGACCCCAAGCTCGTCCTCTTCCAGTGTCCCGGTGGCAAGAGCGGTGGCCCAACAAGGTATAACTTGACCAATGATGAGCTGGAGTGCATAATGCTCTATGTGCTTATGAACATGAAGGAAGTGACCCACGACGAGCAGGGAGAAGAGGGCAGTTTCCTTAGGTAAAATGGGGAACAAATTACTTTGCAACTACTAACATGATTTCGTTCTAATACGTATTTTCTCCTTTTAGTCAATTCACGGATGAAATGTGGTCGGGAACATCAGATGGACCCAATGAAGCCGCGTTGGACACTCTTTTGAAAGAGCCTGCCCCCGGAAAGAAAAAATTCACGGTTTGGTTCAGGGAAAAGGTAATTTCAAACCTGTCCCTTCTACCTTGCAATTCGTGTCTTATCCCTCTTACTAATGCACAAAACAATTTGTACTTGTAGGGAGCTGATGCCAACGTTGTGATGTCAGATGAGTTGAGATGTGTCTCCCAAGGTTGTAACCGTAGAGTCGAGAAGTATGAGAAGTATGATGTGAATGGGTACCGCTTCCATACAGAGCATCACCAGAACAGTCGGCCTAATGCAAAGACTATAAATACCGGGGTCTTCACCAAAGGAGCCGGTAATTATGATTACTACGGAAGGTTACAGAACGTATATGAGCTGACGTTCAATAACACGAACATATCACTCAAGCTTGTTGTGTTCAAATGCCACTGGTTCGACCCTGAGCATGGAACCAAAAGTACCCCTTCCATTGGGTTAGTTGAAGTTAAGCCTTCAACCACCTACATGGATCCGATGTCTTTGTTGTGGCTCACCAAGCCTTTCAAGTTTATTATTTGCCCTACCCATGCAAGAAAGAGGGACTCATTGGTTGGGAAGTCGTGTTCCATGTATCGCCACGTGGTAAGCTACCCATGCCCTCCGAAGACGATTACAACAACATTGACCCTAAAACATACGAGGGGATTTTCTATCAAGAGGAACAAACCTTTGGGGACTTTGGCATACAAGGTCTTGAGGACCGCGAGGACAATGCACAAACAGGTGGTGACGTAGTGGTGAATCTAAAGGATATAGATATGCTCAACAAGTTACAGAGTGATAGTGATGACGATGATGAGCCTCCATCGTGCGAGGAGGTTCCAATATACAACACTCGTGATAGTGATGTTGATAGTGATGATGAGAACCCAGGACTTAACTATGAGAGTGATGATTAGGGGTGAGGGTCTTTTATGTCCTTTTGCGTACTATTTACTTTTCAACATGCTTAGTCTTTCAACATGCTTCTTTTAATTGCATTACGTCTTTATTCTTATTTACTACATTTTTCAACATGCTTAAAAGTTTATCCTTTCTCAATGCAGGTGATTGACCAAGATGAGCCAAGGCAAGGAATCATCGGCCTCGGGCTCTCGGGAGGTGTAGGATGTGTTCGGGTGTAGCGTGTGTGAATTCGAACTTGTTTGGAGTTTGTATGAATGCTTGGATGAATTTGAATCATGTTTGTGTCATTTGGATATGTATGTGATGTTTTATTTGATGTTTCTGTGATGTTTTATAATTTGTGCAATTTTAATTGTATTTAAAATGCGCCAGAAACCAGCAGCAAAAAGTTTCAGAAACTGAAAATATGGTCAAGGCTACGCCGACGGCATTCGGCGTAGGATGCTGTGGGACGCACAGGATGGCGCCACGTCGACGCTGGAGGACCATATGGTCATACCTACGCCGACGCAATGCCGTCGGCGTCAGCTCCTCCCAGACGCACCAGATCAGCACACGTGGACCCTAGGCCGACGGCACTGCCGTCGGCGTATAGGTGGAGCAGACGGAGACGTTCGACGTCCGTTTTGTGGGACCCACTGAGGCGACGGCGACGGATACGCCGACGGCATTTTGCATACGCCGACAGCGTCCTACGCCGACGCCGATACACCGACGGCGGCCGACGGCGATCATTGCTACGCCGACGGCGGGCCGTCGTCGGCGTTTTGACGGTTTCCCGTAGTGCATGCATCTGCCACCATAAATTAATGGAAGTACTACGTAACGAATTAATTGCTCAGTGTTAGAAATTAGCCACGAAGATGGGATAAAACCAAGCCCGAGAATGCAGACATGCAGCAATGATGTGCAAAAGAAAATACCGGATGAAGGGATGATCAGCAGCCTCCCAGCATGCCTACAGTTTAAATACCCGAGATTTATTCGATGGGTCTAGGCAGTTTGGTGACGCTGCTACCGAGGTTATATATGCAGCATCTTCTGAATCTGATTAGAAAATAGGAGAGAAAAGAGATCAGTGCATAATGGATACTACGAATCTACGATCGTGGCATCCGATCATAGTGAGGATCGTCACGCACGGCAAGACGGAAGCGACTTGACGACAGGGTACATAACGTGGTGAGTGCCGCAAGAATTCTCGCCGCCATGAGATTTGGCGCGACGATTTTATTGGACGCATTTTTTCTCTTGCGTTTTTTACGGCAGGAGAAGGGGAGACGCACCCCATGCAGGCGGCGGAGGAGGTACCTAGTTAATTAAGGGCTAATTAATTAATATGATGGATACGGGACTCGAACTCATCGCCTTAGATCGTTCTGGAGGGTCGTGCGTGACGCGTCGGGCAACAGATTAAATCCGACGGCTTTAGATAAATTATATTTCGATCGTACGGATAAAAATTGTTAATCTCTAGGATTAACGTGGAGCCTCGTACGGTGCCTCAAATTAGTAAATATAAGATTCTAGACTAGTCTATTTTTTTACATGATGAATGGGCACACACGGTTTCTTAGCAAGTACGGGTTTTAACGGAAATGTGTCACCTGAAAACCCACTAAATATCACTTTTAGGCGAGTCTTAACGGAGAACAAGCAGAAGTTTGATCTTGTGGAGCGTCTTATGCATGTTTGGCTAACAAATTTTCAATATACTTTCATTTGTGGTTAACCGCAATCTCGAAGCTTCACGGGTACGTCTATTTATCTTGTAATGATAAATGGACAAACACGTTTTGTTAGCAAGTACCTATGGAAGATGAAAGTACACTAGTAGAAAAACCACCATCGGTTTGGCCCTTTTGTCCCGACCAAATTATGAACCGAGACAAATGGGTTAGTGCAGGGACGGTAGGAACCTTTGGTCCCGGTTCGTGTTACGAACCGGGACGAAAGGGTCGCGGCATGCGCAGAGGCGGGCCCAGTGCCAGCGCGAGCACCCTTTCGTCCCGGTTCGTAACACGAACCGGGACCAAAGGTTCCCCTATATCATCTTCTTCCACCCCGGCTCCTCTTCATTTTTCATTGCTCGAAACTTCACCATTTTTCTCCTCCATTTCCTCTCCCTCACTCAAGTTAATCCCCATTTTTTTTCAGCATTTGTGAAGATTGAAAGCACCCCATCTATTCAAGGGTTAGCAACTTTATCATTTCTTCCGGCATTGCTACTTTAGCTCATTCCATTGCTAATTTAGCTCATTTCAATTTTGTAGTGCTAGCTAGGTGTTTGATGAAATGACTAAGTTAGGGAGTTCATTTTTTATATGCATTTTGGGCTCAAATTAATTTATGATTTGTGGGTTTTAGTGTCGTTCCGTCCCCGTCCTCACCGCCGTCGATAGCCCACGCCGTCCCGTCACCGGCACCACCTCGGTGAGCCTCTTTTTTTTATCTTTTTTTAAAGAAAAATTAATTGTATGATTTAAATGCATAGTTATTTCTTGTATAATTTTCTTATTTTTTTATATGTATAGTGTCATGGTTTTGATATCCGCCCCCATCGGCCCTCATCTGGTCTATGATTCGGATGTGGTATATTTTTATAACTATTTGTTTCATTTCGTGTTTATAACAATTATACCTAACAACTTGACATAGATGCTTTTATCTAGGAGGTAGTTGAACCGGAAATTCCAACCGACCCTATTGTCGAGTTTTTTGTAAAAGAAAACAATGATTTGAAAGCAAAATTGAAAAGAAGTGAAGATCTTCGTCTCCAATGCCTAGAAGAGAAGATGAAATTGGAGGTCAAGCTTGCCGACATTGTCGATGAACACGAGTTCAAACTTGCCGACGTCGTCGATGCTCACGAGATCAAGATGGATGCAATGCGCTTGAAGATTAAAAAGATTAGAAAATATGCCATTAGTCAAGAGGCTTGGTATCATTATGCTGTTGGTTCAATAATTACCTTAGTTGTGATTTTGATCGCATTTGTTGTTGGATTTAAATTCTTTAGATTGTTGTATGTTAGTTTCAATCAATGTATGTTTTATGAGAAAGATGTGCCCCAGGAAGAGGGTTCCTGCCAAGGTGATGTGGTATGCTCCTATAATACCATGGTTGAAACGTTTGTTCCAAAACAAAGCGCATGCAAAGTTGTTACGATGACATAAAGACGACCGTAAGAAAGACCTGATGCTGAGACACCCCGCTGATGGTCGCAGTGGAGAAAAATCGACAGGGAGTTCCCGACATTTGCAGCCGACGCGAGAAACTTAAGATTTGGTCTAAATACAGATGGCTTTAATCCTTTCGGGGAGCAGAGCTCCAGTCATAGCACCTGGCCTGTGACTCTATGTATCTATAACCTTCCTCCTTGGTTGAGCATTAAGCGGAAGTTCATTATGATGCCAGTGCTCATCCAAGGTCCGAAGCAACCCGGCAACGACATTGATGTATACCTGAGGCCATTGGTTGAAGAACTTTTACAGTTGTGGCGTGATGAATGTGTACCTGTGTGGGATGAGCACGAACAAAAAGAATTTGACCTACGAGCGTTGCTGTTTGTAACCATCAATGATTGGCCTGCTCTTAGTAACATTTCATGACAGTCAAATAAGGGATACAATGCATGCACACACTGTTTAGATAAGACTGAAAGTATATATTTGGGAAACAAGAATGTGTACCCGGGTCATCGTCAATTTCTTCCAAATCAGCATCCCGTAAGAAAGAAAGGCAAGCATTTCAAAGGCGAGACAGATCACCGGACGAAGCCTACCTGCCCTCATGGTGATGTTATATATGACATGGTCAAGGATTTAGAAGTAATCTTTGGAAAGGGTCCTGGCAGTCTATCTGTTCCGAATGACGCTGACAACCACGTACCCATGCGGAAGAAGTGCTCTATATTTTGGGAGCTACCCTATTGGAAAATCCTAGAGGTTCGCTCTGCAATCGACGTGATGCACGTGACGAAAAATCTTTGCGTGAACCTGCTAAGCTTCTTGGGCGTGTATGGGAAGACGAAAGATACACCGGATGCACGGCTGAACCATCAACATATGCACGAATGAGACGACCACCTTAATCCAGAGAAGTATCAAGGTCCTGCCAGCTGCGCTGTTACCAGAGAAGAGAAGGAGATCTTTTTTGAAGTCCTGAGCAGTATCAAGGTTCCGTCTGGCATCTCGTCGAATGTAAAGGGAATAATAAACATGGCAGAGAAAAAGTTCCAAAACCTAAAGTCTCATGACTGCCACATGATTATGACACAATTACTTCCGGTTGCATTGAGGGGGCTTCTACCGGAATTTTTTTGAGTACCCATTGTGAAGCTATGTGCATTTCTCAATGCAATTTCTCAAATGGTGATCAATCCATTAACTCTACCAAGTTTACAGAAGGACGTGGTCCAATGTATTGTCAGCTTCGAGTTGGTGTTCTCACCATCCTTCTTCAATATTATGACACATCTCATAGTTCACCTAGTCGAAGAGATTAACGTTCTGGGTCCTGTATTTCTACACAACATGTTCCCCTTTGAAAGGTTCATGGCAGTCTTAAAAAAATACGTTCATAACCGTGCTAGGCCAGAAGGAAGCATCTCCAAGGGCTATGGAACAGAGGAGGTCATTGAGTTTTGCGTTGACTTTATTCCTGACCTTAAGCCGATCGGTGTTCCTCAATCGCGCCATGAGGGGAGACTGCGTGAAAAAGTCACGCTAGGAAAGAAAGCAATAATATGTAAGGACTGGGATTCTTTCAATCAAGCACACTACACAGTTCTACATAATTCCAGCTTGGTGGCTCCGTATATCAAGGAACACATGAATAGTTTACGCTCTAAATGCCCGGTACAGCCTGAAGAATGTATTGAAAGAGAACACATGAAGACTTTCAGCGGGTGGTTGCAAACACGTCTCATTAATGACAGCACTGTTGAAGAACAGCTATACTTGTTGGCCAAAGCACCATCTTCGACTATATTTACTTTTCAAGGGCATGAGATAAATGGGAATACATTTTACACGGCCGACCAAGATAAAAAGAGTACCTACGAAAACAGTGGTGTCCGCTTTGATGCAACAAACAATAATGGGAAAAAGGACACATATTATGGTTACATAGAGCAGATATGAGAACTTGACTATGGACCTTCTTTCAAGGTACCTTTGTTCTGGTGCAAATGGTTCAACCTGGAAGGCGGGGTAAATGTAGACCCGAAGTATGGAATGACTACAGTGGATCTCAAGAATCTTGGATACGACACCGAACCATTCGTCCTAGCCAATGACGTTGCTCAGGTTTTCTATGTAAAGGACATGTCTACCAGACCGAAAAAAGAAAAGATAAGCATGTGAATACATCATATGACGAGCCAAAGCGCCACATAGTTCTTTCGAGGAAAAGGAACATCGTGGGAGTGGAGGACAAGACAGACATATCAGAAGATTACGATAAGTTTCATGAAATTCCGCCCTTCAAAGTGAACACTGACCCAAACATCAAGTTAAATGATGAAGATTGTCCATGGTTACGGCGCAATCAGAAGAAAGGGACAGACACGAAGAAAAAGTGAACACTAGATAGGGATGTTGTTGGTGATGTGTAAGAATGTATGAAATCTTTTATGTAACTGTGTTCTCAAAACTCAGAAGAAAACTCAAAAGAAATCTTTTGTATTCGGTTGATGAACTGAAAGATTTTGTAGATAGAACAAAACACACGGTTTCCCCTACATACAGCCCAACGGTGGCTTGTGAGTGCCCGCATATCAAATGCACCGTTGGATGTATGCAGGGAATCCGAATGCTTTGTATATCAAATGAACTACACTGAGTGCCAAACATGATCGAGAGGGGGCTATATATAGGGTCATGTGACTGATCCAACACTGATTTTGCCCTCAAACACCCCTGATCCAACGGCTCACAAGCGCTTGAAAGAAACACACCCCTGAGCCAACGGCTTACAAGCGCCTGAAAGAAACACACGATCCGTGTGCTTCTTTAGTCCCGGTTGGTGTTATCAACCGGGACTAAAGGTGGGCTTTGCGGTCACGTGTCCTCCCCCAGCGCTGCCCTGGAGGTCTATATGTATTGTCCTCCCCCAGCGGTGCCCTAATCCACCACGCCCGCCACAGCGCCTTCTGGATGAGGTCGAGCGTGCTCGGCAGAGCGCGCTTGGGCGCTACCGCAGGAGCCTATCCCGTCGTATGCCCACGAGCCCGGCGTGGAGAGGAATGCCCAACTACCGGCCTCCTGCTGCGGTGCCATAGGAGGTGCGGAGGGCCTATGAGCGCGCGTGGTCCGATGTCCCTGACCCCGACGAGGATGCGTACGCCGCAGGGGTGGCGTGGGGATCCGCGGCCGTACCTCCACCAGTCGCCGCCGCCCCTCCCGACGAGGAGGATGACGATGACTTCGACTGGAGCGACCATGGGGAAGAGCGCGGCGGGCCGCAGATGCAGGAGGCCATTGAAGCCTCCTTCCAGTCCGTCCACGATGACCGTGTACAGCGAGTCAGAACAGCCTGCCAGCTCAAGGCGAAGGAGGCTTCCGAGCTGGATTGGGCGCTGAAAGACTCATCCTCCATGGATCTTGCCCTCCGCTGCAAATGTGCGCGCGAGAACCGGGCGGCCGCGAACGGGGCTGGCTCCTCCCGCCGTTCCCCCTAATCCTACGGCCTCCGAGCCAGCAAGTCCGTTTATGTAGAAATGTAACTGTGTTATGAAAACTGTTAGTGATGTGTAATAATATATTAAACCTTTTATGTAACTGTGTGGGGATGTTGTTAAGGATGTAATAATCAATGGACAAATTTTTAGACAATTAAATCAATGGATATAAAAGAAATAATAAAAAGATATGATTTTCAGAAATATTGAAACATTTAAATTAAATATATATATAAAAAGAAACTAAAGCAAAAAACAATTCAAAAAACATGTGAATCAAAGTATACAAAAGAAACAGAAAAAGAAACTTGAAAAAAATTCAAAAAAACATGTAAATCAAAGTATACAAAAGAAACAGAAAAAGAAACTAGAAAAAAAATTAAAAAGTTTTTAAAAATAAACAGATAATTATTACAATTTTTTTAGACAATTAAATCAATAGATATAAAAGAAATAAGAAAAAGATATGATTTTTAGAAATATTGAAACATTTAAATTAAATATATATAAAAAGCATGTAAATCAAAGTATATAAAAGAAAACAGAAAAAGAAACTAGGAAACAAAATATAAAAAGCCTTTAGTCGCGGTTCGTGGCTGGAACCGTGACTAAAGGGCCGCTGGCGGCCGCTGGGCTTCGCGCGCAATATTTCGCGGTCCAGACGAACCTTTAGTCGCGGTTCGTGGCTGGAACCGCGACTAAAGGGTCTTTCGTCCCGGTTCGTGGCTGGAACCGGGATGAAAGGTCTGTTTCGCGCTGATTTGTGCGGTTCCGGCCAAAATTTTCACAAGTTCTCCCCAAATCGATGCCTCGCTCCTCTCCGGCTCCCGTGCCGCCGTCGTCGCCCCCTACGCCGTGGTGCTGCGACCCGCCGAGTCGCCGCCGCCCCGAGGTGCTGCTCCGGCCGCCGCTGCCGTGCCGCCGCCCCCAACGCCGCCGCCGCCCTCCCTGGTCTCCCCTGCCTCGCGCGTGTGCGTCGCGCTCCCCTCCCATGCGCCCGTGTCGCCGTCGCCCTCCCTGGCCTCCGCGCCTCGCCTCGCCGTCGCCGCCTCGCTTCTCTCCGCGCCGTGCACCGCCGCACCGAGCACGCCTCGCTCCTCTCCTCCCTGGCCGAGCAAGGTAATTTTTTTTTGGGGAAATAAGTTCTTGATGTTCTTGATGGATAATGTGATTTTTTGGATAATGTGATGCTGTAAATTGATGTTGTAGATGAATTTGATTCTATTGTTGAAGTTTAGCAAATTTAAAGTTAGCAAAGTTAGCAAATTTAAAGTTAGCAAAGCTAGCAATTTAAAGTTAGCAAATTTAAAGTTAGCAAAGGTAGCAAATTTAAAGTTTGTATGCATAGTTTTGAAGTTATGAATTAGTTATGTAAATTAGTTGTTGCCCATTTTGTTTGATTATTCAAAAATATGTTAGCAATTAAAGTTAGCAAATTTAGGTTAGTGTTAGAAAATTTAGGTTAGTGTCACGAATTTGTAATTAGTGGTTTAATGCTAACATTGTTAGTGTTAGGTAAATTTGTTTGTGGTAGAATTAGTGGCTAATGCCAACATTGTTACAAAATTGATTGCAGGACATTGAGCTATGGATCCAAATTGTCCGGACGCCTTCGGCAGAGACGAGGAGCGTGAAGAGCAAATGGATCCAACTTGTCCGGACGTCGCCGCCAGAGACGATGAGTGTGAAATGCGTATGCTTCAGATTATAGCAGGACGTGCATCCGTGCCTATCAGTGAAGAAGATGGGGTAACTGGAGAAGATTACGGCTCCCAATTTCTGAACGACTCCGGTGAGGGAGTTGAGGAAGAAGAAATTTGTAGAGAGGAGGAAGTGCCCTTAACAAACTCCGGCGAGGTATATTAAGCCTCTGTTGATCGATCACGCTAGATGTATTATTTGAGTTATATTGCAGTTATTAACAAATCATTTTTTTAGCCCTCTGGATCGAGCAAATCATCCGCAGCTAAAGGGTCGAAAGGGTCGAAAGCAGTGTCGAAAAGAGGCCCGACGAAGCCGTTGAAGGAGGGTCAAAGGATAGTGATCGACAGAGTTAGTGATAGTGGCGAACCGCTGGAACCCTTAGAGTGCCGCCGTAAATTTATAAATCAATGCGGAGTTGTTGTTAGGGACTTGGTCCCGATCACCCTTCAAGAATGGGATAAGCCGAAGGACGACAGCAAGCCAACTACTTATGTCGACGTGAGAATAAAAGATTTGTGTTGGGACACGCTCTTGACAAAGGTCAACCTACCGCCAGGTCTACCCCTGCCGTTGAAGGCGAAAGTCAAGCAGTGGACTCTTATGAAGATGGCCGAACAATTCCGGACCTGGAAGAAAAATTTATGGAAAACTTATGTAGAGGCGGAGGAACAAGATCCAGAATTCACTGACCACTAGTGAAGATACAACAGCAGTGGCCCACATTTGTGAAGCAAAGAAAATCGGAGGCCGTTGTGGCCCGATCGAAAACAAATAAGTTAACTGCCGGGAAGAAGTAATATCACCACACTTTGGGGGCATGTGGCTATAAGGCTGCCGTGCCTAAGTGGGAAGCCTTTGAAGCAAAACTGCTTGATAACGGGATCATTCCACAGACAGCGGACTGGCCCGAGAGGTCCAAGTTTTGGTTGTTCGCGCATGGGGCAGGGTTAGACCCAGTGACAGGGCTGATTGTTGCTCAGGGAAGATGGAAGGAAAAAAATGAGTATATAACCAAAGAACTTGTGGACGCAATAGATAAAGTTCGGAGAGGAGTGTACCTGGTCGACAGAGAAAGACGAGCTGTCACTCGCACTCGGGAATCCTGAAAAAGTTGGACGAGTACGAGGCTATGGACCCGGAGTTTCGTGGAAGCAAGGTTTTCCGGAAGACGCTGATACTTATAGAAGCCGTCAGAGAAAGAAGAAGCAGGATTCAGACCGGTTATCGGCATTGGAACGCAAGGTGCAGCAGCAGGATCAAATAGACTCAATTAGTCAGCAAAGGGCATCTCAGCAACAGCTAGTAGGTCCTATAGCGTGAGTTCCACGCAGCTAGAACATTCTGAAGTCGAACCGCTGGCGGCTCACTACCCCATGGATGATATCACGGAGAAGACAGACTGTGAGCTACATATGGGAATGAAGAACATGTCCTTCAAGGTGGCGGTCGGCTATGCTTTACCAAATCAATCTGGAGCAAGCTACCATGTCAGCGGGATTCCAGCTGGCCATGCTCGTGTCGGGGTGGATGAAGTTGTGTCGTTATATGCTAATCTGGAACTTGACATTCCTGGAGGTGACGGCGAGAAGACACTGGGAGAAGCCGGCAAGGCCATCGTTCTCTGGAAGAAGGAACACATCGTGTTTCCAAACTTGGCGCCAAGGCCACCGATTCCTCCAAGTAGCAGTCCCCCACCTCAAGATCCATCCCCCCACCTCAAGATCCATCCCTCGACGTCGGTTGGGAGCCCAGCGCGAGTCCATCGCCCGCGACGTCCCATCCGTCGATTGCGCCCACTGCTAAGTACTTCTCGTTAAAGCGGAAACTAAACTTCCCGTCGACGAGCAGAAGTGCAGATAAGTTAACTCGAGAGGAACGCGAGGTGCTAAAGCCTCTTCCAAAGAGAAATTACGACTTGACTCAAGAGGAACTCGACGAGGTGGTGCAAGCAGATGTGAAACGAAAAATAGGACCGAAACGGCCCCCGCCTAAAGAGATAATACCAGCAGAAAAAGTTGATAGATGTTTGAAAAATCTATCGCGTGGACCGCCACAGCCGCCTAAATTGCGAGATGACTATGATCGTGTTATTCGGAAGACAATTAGTCAAGAGAAGCAGGAGAAGGAGGCGGCATGTCGCCTAAAGAGGGAGCAGATGCAGACGGAAAAATCCAGGAAACAAGTGGCCCAGCTCGGAGAACAGGCAAATCAGTCGATCCCCCCGCTCAAGGTGATGCCCGATAAGGAAGTACACCACGACACTAGCACCATAGGCGGCCCCATAGAGTATCAGTATGCATGGACATATGTCTACGGGAGGTCCCTGGTCAGACCTGAGCAGGTCGATTCTCTGACAACACAATTGCGTCGATTGCATCAGTGGTACGAGAAAGCCGCAAAGGCCGGGCATGATGTCTTCTGGGTGTCATATAAGAAAGAGCATTACTTCACGGATGGCGCGATGTATGTTCCGTTTTCTGAAATTTTTCAGTTATTCAATCAAGACGCCCTCGACAAAGCCCTCGTCAGTTGCTATTGTTTGTAAGTGATTTATTTCTGCAATTTAATTAAGTCTCTAGCTCAGCTCGTTCATCTCGTTCATTGCCTGTAATTATCTCACTATATTCTTTTGTACGCTATTATGCAGAATGAAGATTGTCGAATGCAGAGAACACCGCATCTATGACACTGGGTTCATTGACCCATATTATATTCATGAAGTGACCGTAAATAACCATCCCGCGGACACAGAGAAAAACTTGCTCCGGTTTTTAGTGAAACAAAATATCTGCACAGAAATACTTTTTCCTTACGCCTTCAAGTGAGGGTTCTTATACCTTCTACACATTCTATTTTGCTTACTCAATTTTTAGTGTAATCGATAAGTAATGAACATATAAACGTGCACAGATTTCACCGGATTCTGCTAATCATTAGAGTTGACCAAGGAGTCGTTCAATTCATGGACTCGTTAAGAAAAGATATGGACGAGTACCTCAGCTTGCAAGATATGCTCCAGAGGTAATTTCAATCATTATCGCTCTATATCGACCTCTTTCATTCATTTTCTGATATCAAGTAATTAATAACTCCTTTAATCATTTTCTTTTGCCGGGCAGGGTTTGAAAACGGTTCATCGTGAAGGTTCCAGGGCATTGGAAACCGGAGCTATATTTTTATACCACCAAGGTAAGTAGTACTATATATATAGGTCCGCGCAACTCTTTAATTCTAATTTCAATACCATTATCATGCTTGATTATTATTTGATTAAATTCTATTTATTGTAAAGTGGTGTCTGAGGCAGCCACAAGGGACAAATTTATGTGCATACTACGTTTTCGAGTACATGCGCTCTTTTGTCAGTGAGCGGAATAGAGATGTCAGAACAACTGAAGTATGTATACACTATTCGCAATTTTTTATTACCATATTGTGTTGAGTTCCATTCATAAATTATTTTATGATGATTTTATATATATATATATATATATATATATATATATATATATATATATATATATGAACAACTCACATATTCATATTGATCTAGATGGATCGAATGCGGGACCAGCTCATACCAACGAAGCGCCTAAAAGCAATTCAAGAGGAATTGGCGGGATTTTTGAACTCGGCGGTCCTGAAGAAAACCGGAGAATTTTATCACCCTAGTAATTATTTTTTGCCTCCAATGTAATTGACGTGATCTCGACATGAGAATCACATTAAAGCAACTTGTATGTGTGTATGTATATATGCATCAAACGTGATCTCGATGTAGTAAAATTTTATGTATATGACTTGTTTTTTGCGCAACGTGATCTTCATACAAAAGAATTAAATGGAAAACAAAAAATCAAAACCCCTAAAAAATAAATAAATAGAAAACAAAAATCAGAAATCTTTAGTCCCGGTTGGTAACACCAACCGGGACTAAAGCGTCCCCGCCATGCGTGCCCCTCCTTTGCCACGTGGATGCCCATCCGTCGTGGTTCGTGGACACCCGGGACGAAAGCCCCCCCCCCCCCCCCCTAGTCCCGGTTGGAAAACCGGGACGGATGGGCCGTTTTCTACTAGTGGTACCTCATAAAATAAAGATGTACATGTGGTTTCTTTGTAGAAAAGTGTTATTAACAAAAAATAATCTAGCAAAAAAGGAAATGACATGGAAATACAAAGTATTGTGGCAAATATCGGTTGAACACCTATTTATTCATTGCCCGTTTGCAAAAATTCTTTGGCGTATAGTGTATATTTGGGAACTGGCTGAATGGTGTTGCAAAAAAGATAAAGTACAAATTGTAGTAGGAGTATGTGCTTTACTTTGGGGTATATAGAACATGCGTAATGATTTTTTTTAGCAAACTAAGGGATACATCTTTTTTGCAAGTTATCCTTTTGTCTACCCACTGAATCTGTAAATGGTCATATCTCCAACCAGACGAAAAGCGACATGACATGGTTTATGGGTGCAACCGACTGGAAATGGTTGCACAAAATTTATACAAGCGATGCGGTTGGCGGTTTGATAACAAAATCACAAGTTGGTAAATCGACCATCTTATCTTCTTTTTTTTAATTTTAGATGGTTGACACATGTATCGAAACTTTGTGATCTATGAGATGTACTCCTTGTAGATCTTTGAACTTCAATAATAAAATAAAAGGCGTATGCATCATTTTGATGTTGAAGCCGAGTGATTTCCCCCTTTTCGAAAAAAATAGTTGTCTTATTTTACATTAGTTTCACGATAGCACACAAATTGGAAGCGTTTGAATTTTCTCCTTTACGCTTTGCCTCCCTCTTGAATTATAATTCTTGTTTGAAACGACTATCATATAAAGAGATGAATGGATGGGGAATAAGAGTGAACAAATCTTTGTTGAACAAAATTCTAAGCCAAGTACCGCTTAAGCAAAATATATTATTAGTGTTGCCCGTTGCAACTTTACTATCGTTCACACACTATCTTCTCGATTGTGATAATACTATCCTATCATTCCACAAATGTGCATCATCTGGTGAATAAAATACTGTTGCTCAGCTTGTCCTTCAAGCCCAAGATATACAAATGCCATGCTCATGACGCATATAATGACATCAAAGGCCTCCGGAGGAAAAGGTCAAACTTCCCTTGTTCTGACTTATACTGAAATATAGGGGAATAGAGATAAAAAGTAATTAGTAGGGGATGACCTTTCTATGACAGATAGGAGAGGATCACCTCCTAACGGTAGTACAGTTTTGACGGACGAATCTACATATCCGGCTTTATCCTAGTTGGTAATATGACTTTATTAGTAGTCTAAGCTTGCACTAGTTACATGATAGCACACAGAGTTGAACGACTAAAAGACACTTTCTCTTGGATTTTTTAAATATTATTATTTTTAAAATCAAAATTCACAAATATAATCCCCAAATAAATCAATTATATTACTCCGCAAGAACGATAACATCTTATCGTCCGTGGGCTGAACGATAACAACTTTGCGTCCATGTTTTGAACGATAACATCTTATCGTTCCTTTGTTGAACAATAACAGTCGTTTCACCCTTCTCTCTCCTCCCGAGAAGAGCATCTCTAGCGCCGGCCAAAATCCGACGAGCCTATGCCGGCCCGGCCCGATTCCTCTCGACCATGCCATCCTTGCCACCTCCCGCACCTTTTTGCTGAAATTCTCGCCCAATTCCAACCAAGGAAGCAACTCGGTCATGGCAGGGTGGGACACTGGCATCGGCTGCGATGCTAGGAAGAGATGAAGGAGAGTGGGAACAGGTCATAGAGCTAACCCTGGTGACTCGGTGGAGCTTGAAGCGGGCCGAAGGCGATGAAGTCAACAATGACATGCCCGGGTGGAAGGGAAGACGATGAAGACTGTCAACGATCCTAGCTATACCGGGCCGATTCCTTCGTTGAGGACGGAGATGGAGACAAAGCGGTACATCTGGTACCCTCGGACGGAGTCGGGGGCAACCAGAGCGGCGACGCATCGACAGGGTGGTAGTGGTGGCCTTCTCGGACATGCTTGGATGCGAGCGAGGGACATATCGTCCAAGTGCAAGACGATAAGTACTTATGGTCCAATAGGTAAATGATAAGCTGTGATCTTTCGGCCCGGGGCCGATGGTGCAATATTATTAAATTCTTATAGGACAATATTGTGTAGTTTTCATTAAAAATAATATAATTAAAAAAATCCATTTCTCTTGTATGCATTTTCTCCTCTTGAGTTATAGTTCTTGTGTTAAAAAACAATTAAGTATATAACGAGTAGAAGTAGTGAACAATAAGAGTGAACTAAGTCTTTGGTCAACACAATTTTAAACAATCTGTCGCTTAATCCAAAAATATTAAAAAATCTCCACCATTGCAAAAGGGTCACCCCAGCCTCTGCATCAAAATGATGCATACGGCCGCTTTATTACTTTTATTCAACATAGCTGGCAAAAGCCTTGCAACGAACGAAAACAAGCTGAACCCACCAACAGTGAAACACCACAACTAGCACAAACGACAGAGGGAACGGGGCCTTGTACCCCGGCCACCACAGTCGCCGGCTCCCTGGCCAACTCAGAGATAGCGTCTTGTGCACACGCTCTGGAAATCGCCTCCATCATCTTCCTCCAACCCAACTTCAGCATGCCGATCGGAGCAAATACTCTCGCCAAGCCTGCCGCCGATGCTACCATGACACCAGGCTACGCCCCCACCCTGTGCAAGTCCACCAAACACGACCGTCGTCGAGTCCCCGCTGCACCACACCGCCAAGACAAGTCGTCTTCGTCATGGTAGGTGAAGCTCCACTCCACCGGTAGACCACTCCAGGCAACACATGTTCCAAAATGATGCCCCCAAGAGGGAGAAGCGACACCGAAAATGCTGCCATCGTCCGATCCGGTAGCACCAGATTTTGGGTTTCCCCCGGAACATCAGGGCGGAAGGCAGAAGAATCACAGCGACGACACCTTCAACAAGGTAACGACGCCCGCAGGCGCCGCCATCGTCGGCTCTGACCTCGGAGCCCGGCTCTCACCGGTCATCATCAACACCTTCAGATCTACGCGAGCAGAGGCAAGATCTGGGCATGACACGCCACTGGAGTGAACGGCACACCCGAAATCACCCTGCCGGTCAGATCCGCCTCACGCCCCGCTCACAAGGAACGGACCGCCGGAAGCCGCCGCTCTGCGCCTGAAGAGCCGGGATCCACGCCGTCTGCCACGCCGTCGAAGCAGGGCGACGACGTCGCCGTGGCGACCGGCGGCCGCGCCACGCCCGAGAATCGGCGGCGCCCACCCGTGCCGGCCCGTCATTCTCGAGGGCGACAAATTCCCCCCACCCCCCCGCCAGCCGTGCCCAGGCTTTGCCTGGCCGTTCCCGTGGTGGCAGCGGGGGAGGGAGGGAGGAGGAGCTGTGGGGGGCGGCGGCGGCGCTAGGGTTCCCCCTGCCGCCGCGCGGGGGCGAGAGGAGTGTCGAGGATGCACAGAGACGACGGATCTTTCAACTGACTGTGATTCCCTGATCTGGGCCTGACTTAATATGTCCCACCGTTGCAACATGACATTAAATTTGACATCATGCACGTATATGCTTAATAAAATAGTGTTACGCATCTTGTCCTCCAAGCCTGAAATACACAAATGTCATGCTGATGACGTATATAATGACCTCAAAAGCTTCCGGAGGAAAATGTCAAACTTCCCATGTTCTACTAAAACAAAAGTGCCGAGGAATGGAGATACAAGTAATTAGTAGAGGGATCAACTTTCTTTGACAGTCAAGGAGAGAATCACATCGTAACGATGGTAAAGTTTTGGCAACGACACTACGTATCGGCTATATTCTCAACCTTTATCCCAGCTGGTAACATTTTTTTTGAAAAGGGGTGTCCCAGCCTCTGCATCGAGTGATGCACACAGTCATTTATTACCAAATCCAAATCCACAATTATTTAAGTTTTACATCTCACAAATCATCTAGATAATGAGACGAGGCTCAACCGACCGTAGAAACAAAATACACCAACAACGAAAGCCCAGCTGGTAACATGAAGACACACTACGTAGTATCAACTACTCCGTAGAAATTTGTGAAATTGACGACTTATCTCGGGCCTATTTGAGTTGGGATTAGAAGATGAACATGTGAATCGTCATAATTGTATTAAACAAATTGACCACTTATCTTGGAACGCTTCGCTCTCCTCGTCACAAGTTGGGCTTTATCAGTATACTAGTAGCCGTGTACGTGCAACGCACGTCTCAAAAATATAAATATCATTTCTAAACCAGAGCAATAAATTTCATATTTAAACCGTGTAAAAATATGCAGACAATATAGTCCACACACGTTGCATCCTCCACAAAGCATATTTATTATTTGTATAGATATTACAATTCAACACTTTGCTCGTCGGCGTCCTGTGTGTGGTCCTCCTGCTTGTGGGTGAGACGGGTGGCATGAAACTTAGATGGCGAGGCTGGGAGCAGACCTCCTGCTCGTCGGCGTCGTGTGCTTGGTCCTCTTGCTCGCCGTCGTCTTGGTCGTGGGTGGGACGGGCGGTTGGATCGTCAATTAAGCAGACAGTTTTTTATTTCCTGCGTGCATATATGGCAGGCGTGATGTGAGGGAATCAATCATGCGGACAATTTTTTTCTTCTTGTGTGCATATATGGCAGACGTGGTGTGAGGGAATTGAAGAGGGGTGGGAGAACAAATGCGTGTAGGCCGTTTGATCAGTTTGCACGGACGGTTGAGATTTGATTTTCCTGTCAAGTTTGCTTGTTTATTAGTAGTGGAGATGCATATATGGCAGGCATGATGTGAAGGAATCAATCAAGCCGACAATTTTTTTCTTGTGTGTATATATGGCAGGCGTGGTGTGAGGGAATTGAAGAGGGATGGGGAGAACAAATGCGTGTGAGCCGTTTGATCAGTTTGCACGGACGGTTGAGATTTAATTTTCCTGCCAAGTTTGCTTGTTTATTAGTAGTGGAGATACGAATTTCGATCACCACAAAATAACACTCTAACTTGAGACAAATTTCATCTTGTAGCATGAATGAGAACTTCACCCTGAAACAACAAAGAAAACACCTTCGGCGCCAAATAGCCTCTTGGCTAGACAGTGATACCAACTAAGCCCGAGCAAAGCTCGAACTTAGTAACAGGAACTAGGTTTGTCATCATATCAGCAGGATTATCATGAGTACTTATCTTGCATACCTTCAGCTTATCTTTTGCAACAACATCACGCACATAATGGTATTTGACGTCAATGTGATTTGTTCTCTCATGGAACATCTGATCCTTAGTAAGTTAAATAGCACTTTGACTGTCACAAAACAGGTTAATGCAAGTATCATCTCCACAAAGCTCAGCAAACAAACCTTTCAGCCAAACCGATTCTTTACCTGCTTCAGCAATAGCCATGTACTCTGTTTCAGTGGTAGACTGGGCAACAACGGATTGCAACGTTGCCCTCCAACTCACGGCACAACCACGAAGCGTGAACACATAACCTGTGAGGGATCTCCTCTTATCCAAATCGGCAGCACAATCTGAATCCACATAGCCTACGAGTCACTCATCAGTCTTGTCAAACTTCAGGCAAGCATTGGATGTGTCGCGAAGGTACCTGAAAATCCACTGAACAACCTTCCAATGTTCTTTACCAGGATTAGCCATATATCTACTAACCAAACTCATAGCATATGATAAATTTGGATGTGAGCAAACCATGGCATACATTAAAGAACCAACAACACTAGAATATGGAACTCTAAACATGTACTCAAAATCCTCATCCGTATTAGGACATTGTTCAGCTGACAATTTAAAGTGAGGAGTAATAGGAGTACTAACAGATTTTGCATCATGCATGTTAAAACGATGAAGAACTTTCTTAATATAATTTTGCTGACTAAGAAACAACAAACCAGAATTTCTGTCACAGGTAATTTTCATACCTAGAATTTTCTTAGCAGCACCAAGATCCGCTCCCCTCGTCACAAGTTGGCCTTTATCAGTATATACGAATTTGGATCACCACAAAATAACAGTTTTGAGTATTTTGAGCTGTCTTTTCTTAATCGCTTCATTGACGCGGTTTTGTGGTTTATGGGGATAATAATTTGCAGCTCGTGAAAGCGTCGACTCAGGCTTCGAGGGGCAAGACAAAGCAGGAGAAGGCGGAGGGGAAGAAGTTGGCAGCCGCCGCGGTGGAGACCCTGGAGGGAGCGCTGAAGGAGTGCTCCAAGGGAAAACCATTCTTCGGAGGTGACAGTGCTGGGTACATGGACTTCATGCTCGGTGGCCTCCTCGCATGGGCTCACACAGGCGACGCGATGACGGGCGCCAAGACCTTCGACCCTGCCACGACTCCGCTCTTGGCCGCATGGTCGGACAGCTTTGGCGCGTTGGACGCCGTCGAGGCGCTCATGCCGGACGTCGGCAAGCTAGTTGAGTTTGCCATGGCGATGCATGCTCACGCCGTGGCCGTGGCAGCCGCCGCCGCAAGTAGCTAAAGAGGCATATACATCTCCTTCGTATGCCGCACTGCTCGATCATGTGCCGAACATTCAGAGATGCCTTGTGTTTTCTATGGTTTTTTTTCGACTTGTTTTATGGAGATTGTGCAACTCCCGATCCGTGTATCTCTCATTGCGTCCCTCTTACACCTGGATGGCTGGATCAGATGTAAACTTGCTTCAATGAATGTTGGAAAGAGACCGTAACATGCCTGAACCTATTTTCCCGCACCGCAGAGGTGATCAAGTGCCACCGCCACCGGTCCACAACGCCGCTGCCCTCTCCCTCCTCTACCCTCCCAAGCTAAGGTCACTCCCCATCCGCCGCATCGTCTCATTGGGGAAGACCACACCCCGTGTCGTCCATTTGGCTTTTACTAAATCGAAATCTTTAAATTTAAGTTTTAAAAATAAATAGGGTGTTAGAACATAGCTGGAGTATTTTTCTTGTCATGACATGAGCACAGAGCATATTTTATTCCGTTGGTCCACGAGATTATCGTCGGATGTATTATCAAGACTAATAACATTTCATACAAGGTCAAACAAAGCAATAGAAGGAAAGTCTAAGATCTCCAAAAGTCATCTCAAACTTTGTGTTGCTATAAAATCCAAAATAAACTTCATGTACGAAAATCACGTTTGGAACTTGGTAGACCCTCAGGAATGCATGAAGCCTATTGACACACCTCCATAAAGCTTGAATTATCACAAAGTGTTTTCGTCAAGTTCAAAGAGTTGATTATGATTAGATTTGATCTCCCGTATCAATGCTGGAAGGCCTGTTTGGATATTCAGTTGATGCATATCAAATGGACGTCAAAACATTGTACCTACAAGAAGCTAACTTAGGACATGTATATAATACATCCCGGGTGTTTTTTTATTCAGAAAATGTTAGAAAGGTATTAATTTTCAGTGATCCATCTGTGTAGCTGAAGCAGGCATCACGGAGTTGGAATATTCATTTTGATGAAGTGGACAAAATGTTTTGACTTCATCAGGGATGACCAAAATGCTTGTGAATTCAAGAAAGGAAGTGGGAGGGATGATACATATTTCTAATACTTTGTGTTGATTTATAACATATTGTTTGATTGGAAATGATGTATTTTTTCTTGATACAACTAAGAGTTCATTAAAAAATAGTCAGATACCAATAACTATTTTGACCCACCATTGGTAATGAGTACCTTTAACACTTTCCTACTAGTGTATGGCTCTAAACATTATAATAGTAGACAGAGTTGATCAAGTTATTACCATAAACCTATAGTTCGGGTTAGAGTACTCCACTCTCATCATAGAGGTGATGTATAAGACATTGGATTCCGGCAGCGCTTTCTCCTTCAATCTTTGTCTGTTGCGGAGTTACGCCTCATTTTCAGTGATTCTATGTTTGCATCGCCTACTCTTATAAGTTCACGAAACCATGTCTTATGTAGATGGTTTCAGGTCAAATCGAAGATAGTTGCACGGAAATTGAAGCAAATGGACTGTCGAGGGGCCTGATGCCCTCATGGGCGTGCCTAGTGGGGCCCGTCAAGTCAAGAGACCTATCTCATACCCTAGCTAGCTCATGGATTCCGTTTTGATCTCAAAATTATGATTTTCCTTCAAAACTTGTGTGACAAAAATCTCGGATTCTTTTTGACATTTCGAAAGGTTTCTGAGAGTTAAAAGTATGAAAAAAGAGGGTCTCCTACTTTCCTAAGTTAGATACCAATACCATGGAATTTCATGGGAAATCCTGTAAATCATTAAAGTTAGTGGTATAAACTAATGATATGATGCAAATATGTGAAATTATAACATAACCAACTACAAAGTTCATATATTATGACGTATCAAGGCACTTCTGAGGAATTTCGGTCCTCCTTGTGTCGACGTGCCTATTTTTTTTTTGAATTATCGACGTGCCTATTGCAAAGGCAAAGACAACTATTTTCTTCCGTCGGAGAGATGAAGTGACGACTACCTAGCTTTCGCTTACTACCTTCTGCCGCCTTCTGCTTAGTGGTCTTGCCCGTTCGTAGGATGGACACTCGTCATTCTAGAGCAAGAGGAAAGATCCTCTCCGCGACAACACCACTTTGAACATGGCAGTGTGGTCCGGCAATATGATGTTCGGGCATGTTTTCCTTCGTTCTCGTCGACCTCTCCAAGTGGTTGTCCTTTCTTCTCATGCTTTCATTTTCGATGTCAGCCTTAGTCCATGTTGTTGTGGTGCCTTCTATGTTGTCAACCTCTTATAATCATCACGCGTTGTTGTTCGGAGGTTGCTCCTAGGGGTGGACACCTCTACGGTGCTCTTTGGGTGTATAGGGTCGCCCGACAAGTCGAGACGATGTTGTATGTTGGCAAGGGGGAGGTACTCGGTGTGGTGGAGAGGTGCTCTGTTTTTCCAGTTTCAGTTTGATCATTGATCTACTTTGTAAGTGTTTCTTCTCAACACCATATATCGATTGGCCATTTAACCTTATTAATTTAATTTAAATCGAACTTTATATTTTTTAACTAAAAAATACTCAGCTCGCAAAGTTGTACTTTCCTAGACAAATGTATCCCCTACTCTATGTTCACACGATTTCATTACGTGGATTCCTTTATCCCCGTATCATCATATCGTTTTTTCAGTGTTATATAGCCAAACAGCGGGGTAGACTGGAGTAGAAGAACCGGAAATAGATCAATGCAGCTCATAATTACTCTCTCCGTTTTTTAATATAAGATGTTTTAGGTGTTGCACATATTGTCTAGATACATACTAAAGTGAGTGAACATGCACATAACACATGTCTACATACATTTGTGTACATGTGCATGTAGACAAATGATAAAATATTTTATATTAAAAAACGGAGGGAGTATCTACCAGTCCTGGCCTGCTCATAACTTGCGCGCCCAACAGGAGATGGCCTTCTAGAACTTTATTTATCATCGAGAACATAGAATTGTCTACCACTACTGCTCTGCTCACAACTTGCGCTCCACTACATAAACACCGGCCAAGTCAATTTGATAAAGGATGACTATGCTAAGAATGGAGCAACTCCATGAACAGACCGAGTCATACTGAATGGATAGACAATTCCTCGGCTTCTTCTCCAAGATTGATACTTCTAGTGTTGTTTACACATTTTCAGACGTTAAAGTATAACTGCAGAATCACATTGAAGCAACCGATCTAGTCAAACATTAAGCTTACCATATCAACACGATTGTAGCAACGTACTCTCTCTGTCTCCAAAAAAAAAGAGTACTTCTAGTTTTGTGCTAGATCAAAAAAATAAGTTTGACCAATTTTATAACAAATAGTAATATTTATGGCATTAAAGTAGTGTATTATAAAACTTCATTTCATCTACTATCTAGTGATATTAATTTGATGTTGTATATATTACTATGTTTATCTATGAGTTTGGTCAAACTAGAAAACATTTGACTTATGACAAAATTAGAAGTATGCTTATTTGTAGACGGAGTTAGTAGTCAGCCTCTTGGATTTTGGATACGCACGTTTGATTTAGGTGTGAGTCTAAGTTTAAGTGATCCGATTTCTGTAAATAATAATGTTAGAATTCACATTGTCCATATATACTCACTCTGTTTTTAAATATAAAATGTTTTAACTAATTCACATTTTAACTAGATGTTGATTGAAATGAGTGAACAAATGCATTAAAACATGTATAGATACATGTTGATACATGTAAATCTGGAAAAAAAGTAAAACCTCTTATATTTCGAGGCGAGGGGGTATCTTATAATTGGACAGTACACACCAGTGCCAACCATATGTTTTGACTCACCGATTTAGATGCACCTGTTATGGAAAATGCATTTTAAATGAATTTTAAAATGTCAAAAAATTTGGGTGTATATCCAGACATATCTTCGCATATAAAGTTTTGCGAAAAGAAAAACATTGTTTGTGTCATGTGTAAGAAAGAAAAAAGATGTCTCGCTAGTCATTTTGGAGCACTGGAAATTGTCCTTTTTTACGTATATACCACAAAAAATGTGTTTTTTCATGAAATATATGTGCACAGACATAGAATATCCGAACGTACACCCGGAATTTTTGTTTGAATTTTTTTGATAATTAAAATGTCGTTTTTGAGTTGTGTGTGCATCTATCCATATAGTCAAAACAGATTGCGCCAAGGAGACCAAGAATTCATAACCTACTCTATACTAGTTAAGGTGCACGTGCAACGCACGTATTAATAAGGGAACAATAGTCTGAGTTTTTGTTGATTTCTCGCTAGTGGGCCATTCGCGAGGGTAAAGCATCGGCCATCATTCAAACAACTCGTATGAATCGTGAACAACACTTCCGTAAAAACAAGCCAAATTTTAAAACAAGCAAAGATATGCTCACATACATTTAGGACAACCCTTTTAACATCCACGTTTTGTTCCTGAATGAAGAAATAAAGTGGACAACGGCAAAAATCTGACAACATAAGAGGGTGGTAGAGGGGTCTCGATCTACTAAAATGTGAAACGGCAGCTGATCCATGCACATCAACTGGTGAAAGTGTACCGATAATTGTGAGTCCCTCAAAACTTAATAAAATATACCATACAAACCATGAAAACTACCAATCACAAGATGGAATCAGTAAACTAACCAGGGCACTGCTTGCTCTGACGTATTTGCGCTGGATCTGCATTGACATTCAGAGATAAACAACACATCACAATATCGACCCAAATACTCGATGATATCGAGCATCAGCAGAAGAGCTTCGAAGTGGAGCGGCAACACATCACAATGAGCGAGCGCCATCAAGCAACACATTGTATAAACTTCCATAGTTTACACAGGCCATCACCAATTGATTGACTCATGACAGTAATCGTCTACTTGTGTTTTGGTAGTAGAAAAAGGATACATAACACATACGAGCACATTGTACATTGTATCATGGATTCAGGCTTCGGCTTTTCAATACGTGCACACCCTGCCACCCATCACGAATTGCTCATGTCCACATGTAGCACGCCTTCGTCTTCAGGTACTCGTTGACGACGCCATTAATCTCAACAACTGAGCACTTTCCAATCAGGAATTTATACCACTGAACGCAGCCTAACGGTCGCAGCTGGCATGTTAGGAATTTCTACCACTGAATCGCTACTCAGGTGGAAGCTGCGCGGGGCGGTGGCCGGTGGTGCGGTTGGAGTAGGCAGAGCGTGTTGCTGGATGCTTGTTGTGGGCGAAGCAATGGGACTAGCCCAGGAATAGGAACGAACGGATTAAGCGAGGCACTTGACCAGCGACGGCCTGCGGAAGTTCCCGGCCACTCCGGCGTGGCCATCGATGCCTCACGTCATCAACTTCTTCACACTTGACTGTGTCAACACAGCGCCGGCCAAGAAGCTAGGTTCAACGTGCTGCCGTCTCATAGACTCATGAACACCACATGTGCCTCCGCCGAGATCTCCCGACCCCGCCCCGTCCCTGTCTAGCTGTCGCCCGTCATGATCTTCATGATCCGCGCCCTTGCCCCACCCCGGAACACCTCCGAGGACGGCCGCGCCACCCTGACCGTCTGGCCGCGACGGACGGAACGGCGGGATTGGAAGTTTCGGGTGTCGGCGTGGGTTGTGGCTTGTCTCGAGGGAGTTCAATCCTTTTGTAGATCCCTTCTTCCTGAACGGGTCAAGTATTACGTGTTGGACAGCACCACGAGCAGTTGTAGCAGAGTTCGTGTCGGTACCAGACTTCGTATCGGAAGAAGAAGGCGAGAGGGGCGATGTGAGCGAAACATGCTTGGCTGGGCTAGTTTTGATTGCTGGGCTAATTTTGATTTTGGCCGATCGTGGCCTTGGTGCCGATCGTGTCCTGATCAGAACAAACACCTTTTTTGAAATTAACCCTCATATATTAGGTCAGCAAGCCACTTCATTAAAACCCTGCCAGTTCCTTTCGGTACCCTGGTTAGGTAAAGAGTGCGTCTGAAACTTGCTGCCCACCATCAAAGTATTGTTACATCGTTTAGCAGGGGTTGTAAGAGAAAGCTAGGGGGCTCATCGACCTAATTACAAGATAATTTCGAATTAAAACACTCCCTAGCTAAACTATGAGCCACTTTGTTGTTGTCTCTCCCGCAATGGTTGAACTCCACATCACCAATAACTCCAGCTTTCATGATGATATCAGCGTAAACCGCAGTTGCCATATTCCAAATCCTTTCATTACCTGAGCAAAGATTAATAACTTCCAACGAATCAGACTCAGCTTCTAGATGATGGGCTTCCAACGTGATGACAAGGTCAAGACCATGCTTCATAGCTAAAGCTTCGGCCATCTCAGCTGAGGGAACATGCGATATAAAGGTTGAGGATGCAGCGATGAATCTTCCCTGATGATCCCTCACTATAGCACCTGAGGCACCTGCCATCTCATCCGCCATATATGTTGCATCGACATTAAGTTTCACGTACGAGCTTCTAGGTTTGGTCCACATTTGCTTATCCGTTGCCAGACTGGGATCAACCTTCCTTGCAGCATTAGACGTGATAGCGCGGATAGAAGTCACACAATGATTAGTCGGGAGTGTTTGTTCGCCATGAGTGCGTCGTCGACGGAGCCACCAGATATACCAAGCTGCAACTGCGACAATGTTATGAATAAGAATAGAATCATACCCAGGTACAGTGGAGGGCGGTGATCGAAGAAGGGATTCGAAAATTTCTGAACCGGCCCTGCCAACTATAGAGTCTGCCTGAATTTTATCCTCAATGCCAAGAGCCCTCCAGATCGGTTGGACCTCAGTACAGCTGAAAATCATGTGTCACATTGTCTCATCATCAATATTACAGAGAGGACATGTTCCTGAAGTCCCAATATGTCTTTTCAGAAGAATATCTTTAAGTGGTAGGATACCATGCAGGACACGCCAGCAGAATATTTTCACCTTAGCAGGTACCGACAGATTCCAGAGAATTTTCCATATTGGATTATTGATTGAAGTACCTCTGATAAGTGCCCGGCAAGTAAGACCATTAAATTGGTGTTTCCACTCAATATGATATGCTGACCGAACTGAAAAAGTACCCGATTTAGTACCATGCCAAGCAATAAAGTCATCAAATTCATCAACGCTTAGTGGAATTTGCAGGATCCGAGTTACGTCAATTGGATGGAAATTCTGTGTAATTATGTCAATATCCCATCCTCGACTAATAGGATCAATCAGCTCCTCCACTCGTGTTAATATGCATGCACCCCGAGGTGTCACAACCTTACGATCTGGACTGCTAGAAATCCAAGGGTATTTCCAAATGTTGATAGACTCCCCATTGCCCACACGCCATATACAACCACGTTTAAAGGTTTGAATTCCAGCAACAATGCTTTGCCATGTAAAAGACGAGCCCGCCTTAGGTCCGGCTTGGAAGATGTCCCCCGCAGGATAGTATTTTGCACGAAGAACTTGCGCACATAGAGAATTTTGATCATCAATGAGCCTCCCCACTTGTTTCGCCAGCATGGCAAGATTAAAAGAGTGAAGATCTCTAAATCCCATTCCACCATCTTTCTTGGGAAAACACAACTTCCACCAGGAATACCAATGCATTTTTTTACCTTGATCATCATCTCCCCACCAAAATTGTGATATCACATCTGTTATTTTCTTGCATATATTTTTTGGTAACAAAAAGACCGACATAGCATACACCGGGATTGCCTGGAGCACAGCTTTAATGAGTATCTCTTTACCACCAATAGATAAGAGTTTTTCTTTCCATCCTTTAATACGCTGCAGCACCCTTTCCACAAAATGTAAGAAGCAATCACTCCTATCCGCACCAACAATCGCCGGTAGTCCCAAATATTTATCCAAAATAGCTTCAGTATTAATATTCAACACATTACAGATTTCAACCTTCACATCCACATTAGTATTTGGGCTGAAAAATATACTCGACTTAGCCACACTCACCAATTGTCCGGAGTTAGCACAGTAGGTATCTAGAGCTTGTTGCAACGAGACTGCATTATTCAAATATGCTTTCAGGAGAATCAAGGAATCATCAGCAAATAATAAGTGTGATACCGATGGTGCATTTCTGCACACCTTAACCCCTTCAATGCCACCAATCTCCTCCGCGTGCAACAGAAGACTAGAGAGACCCTCTGCACATAACAAAAACAAATACGGGGATAGGGGATCCCCCTGGCGAATACCTCTCGTGGGATTAAACCCTTGCGTCCTCTGGGAATTAAATCTAATAGAATAATAAACAGAACTGACACAGGCCATAACCAAATCAACCCACCGTGGGTGAAATCCGAGCTTCATCATCATATTACGAAGAAAATTCCACTCCACCCGGTCATAGGCTTTTTGCATATCAAGTTTTACGGCGCACAAGCCTGTCTTTCCATTCCTCTTATTTTTAATTTTGTGCACACACTCATATGCGACCAGAACATTGTCCGTGATTAATCTACCGGGAACAAAAGCACTTTGTTGTGGCGAGATAATATCAGGAAGAATAAGCTTCAATCGCCCTGCAATCATCTTAGATATAACCTTATAAACAACATTACAAAGAGATATTGGCCGAAATTGTGATACCTCCTCCGAATTATCAATCTTAGGGATCAACACCACCACAATTTCATTCCATCCTGGCGGGATATTTCTCTCATTTATTGCTTTAAGAACAGCAACCGTAATATCATGTCCCACCACATGCCAAAACTTTTTGTAGAAAATTGCGTGAAGGCCGTCTGGTCCAGGAGCTGTGAGATCTCCAATGCTATACACTGCTGTTTTGACATCATCAGCCGTGTATGGAGCGATTAGCATATCATTCATCTCATGCGTGACCTTCGGATTAATTTTATCCAGAAAATCTGGGCCGATCTGGTTATTCTCAGAAGAAAACAGCTGGTTAAAAAAGTTGAGAATCAAAGGATTTAGAGCAGCCGTACCTTCCACAAAATCACCCGCCGGCCCTCTCAATTTCTTAATGAGGTTTCTCTTCTTCCTTGTCGAGGCAAAATTATGAAAATAATTTGTATTTTTGTCCCCACTTCGAAGCCAATTTGCACGTGCACGTTGGCTCCATTTGATTTCCTCCTGTTCTAAAAGTTTCTCAATCAATTTTGCAAGATCATTTTTCTACTGATCATCGGCCGCAGATAACGGGCCGCGCATCAATTCATCCAGCTCCCGTTGGGCAGCTCGGAGCCTTTGCTTTGGTCTTTTTAGCACACGAGCATCCCACGCATGCAGCCCAGCATGCATGGCACGAAGACGTGAGAGTACGTCAATCGCCGGGTTATCCGAGGCAGCGGCCACACACTGATCCTTGACCACCTCCCTAAAACCCTCTTCCTTAAACCATTTAGCCTCAAATCGGACACTTTTCTCAGCATAAAGAGCTGCCTCAGAATTATAAAAATCTGTGTCAAGTAACAAAGGACGATGGTCCGAGTGATTATACTCCAAGTGCACCACCGCCGCATGTTCATGCATTTGTAACCAGTCCGAATTCGCTACACCTCTATCCAACCTTTCTCTCATCTGACCTCTATGCCAAGTAAAAGAATCACCCACATATCCAATATCCTCCAAACCGCACTCATCCAGAGCATCATGGAACGCTTTCATATATCTTTCTGGTCTGATCCTTCCCCCCTCCTTCTCATGAGCATACAAGATTTCATTTAAGTCTCCCATAATTAGCCATGGGAGATTGTTCTGCTGATGGATATCTTTCATACGCTCCCAAGTTTTATATTTCTCCGCCCATTTGAACTCACCATACATCCCAGTAAACCTCCAGATTATATTAGCCTCTTCTTCTATTCGGACATCAATGTAATTTGGACAAGCATAACTCTGATGAATTTTAACTTCTTTCCTCCACATCATAACAATACCACCATGCCTGCCATCACTCGGTTGAATAATACTAAAATCCATCTTGCATCTTCTCCGTAAACACTCCGCCGGATAACGATCAAGGTGTGTTTCCGACAAGAACACAACCTCGGGGTAATTGCGCCTCAAGACATCCAGGAGCGCTAGGACTGCCGCGGTATTACCCAACCCACGGCAGTTCCAAACTAAGATCCTCATTGCGACCGGACAGACTCCCCGTAGGAGCCCGCCGATCCTATTGAAGGGGAGTTAGCTCCATCCTTCTTTGGCCTCTTGGACCTATCTTCCTCAACTTGTGCGATAGTTTCCCCATTCAACATCGAATCATCTGTGATCATAGCCTCTCCATCAGTAACCACCTCTTTACCATCAGTTAGCAACTCAGTCTTACCCATATCTAGGGATCTTTTAGCAGAGACGTCTAACACATTTAGCCTATCCGCGTCCATATCAATTGCTTTTGCTGGGCTTGTGGCTGTAGCTTCTATTTCCGGATTTTTGTTTTGCTGATCAACACTATTGGGACGATAAACATTATGACGCCAAGGACTGGTTGCGGGATTGAAAGTTTCCCTCTCCCCTCCTCTACCAAACCCCGAGGGGTCCCTTCCTCGACCGTTCCGACCAGCACGGAAGCCACCCCGTGTACCACCAGCACCACGTCAATGCCATGTGCTCCAATCTGCTTTCAGAAAATCACCCCACTTTAATTTATCCTCCTCAAATTCTCCCGTACCACACTCCAGGTGCGTGTGTCCAAAGAAACCGCAGGCTGCACAGAATTTTGGGATTTTTTCATACATCACCTGATAAAACTCCCGGTTACCAGCCCGAGAGATTGTGACAAAACGCGCAAGAGGTTTGCGAACATCTAGCTTAACCCGGACTCGTACAAAATTGCCTGCGCCATGAACGTCTGTTTCAACCGAGATCACCAACCCCACCTTCTTCTCTGTTAAATTTCTGATCAGGGTTGCATCCCTGTATCCAATCGGAAGTTTGTGAATTTGGATGTATGCATCAAAAAAGTTTAGATCAGTCAAATCTGGAGCTGAGATTCCATCATATTTTTCAATGCATACTGGATTCTGTCGGAATAACCATGGCCCTTCTTGTGTTACCTTGATCCAATCTACCACACAAAAGCATTGAATTGAGAAAACGTTGTCTTCCAATTGTTGGAATTTAACCTCCTTGGCCGGACTCCATGCAACTCTCATATGCTGCTCAAACGTTTGTGGGCTAAAGTAATTTGCGGTATGTACCTTAGCGAGGGCCATCCACATAATCCCATCCTTCGGTGCCGTCTCCTCGTCTTCAAAAATCAGATCATCTATCTCATCCTCCTCAATCCCTAGTCGTTGCAGCAAATCATCAATCCCTTCCGCCCTCTTTGCTCCTGATCCGCTAGCCAGATCCGTTGAGCTAGTCGCCGGACTCGTCATCATAGGGAGCACGCTTCAGAACCCAACCAGAAAACACAAGCGAACGGAGCTACGTTTTGGAGAACTGAATCTGGACCCGGAGAACTAACCCCACCTCACGATGGGTGTAGCCGGGGAATAAATTTGACTTCCAGCCGGAGAAGATCTCCGATGGGAAGGCTGGAAACCCTAGTCGCCCTGACGATCGCCAGAACCCTAGGTCGAAAACGTTTCGTTGAACCTTCTCTCTCTCTACCTTTATCAGAACAAACACCTGATTCCGAGTGCTATGATCGCTTGCGTTTAACTTTTTCCTAATTTCCCTGTACCTATACAAATCGATCGAACGATCGTGAGTTGCGATTATCTTTTTCAACCGTAGCATGGACAATCTGGATCATTTATCGAAAATTAAACGGACATGATCAAATTTGTTTGGTGCTCGACATCGGGACAATCTGGATCGTTGATCAAAAATTAAACGAACAAGATTTAAAGTATCCCAACATGTTTGCTCTTTTAATATTAGTACACTAACATACACAGCTCTTCTTCAGCACGAGCACACGACACAACAGACCGCAGGCCTCAGCCCTCAAGATGGCCCGACGCGGCGAAGAGCTGAAGCTGGTCGGCACGTGGGGCGAGCCCGTACGTCCTGCGAGCGCAACTCGCGCTCAGCTTCAAGGGTCTGAGCTTCGAGAATGTCGAGGAGGATCTCAGCAACAAGAGCGACCTCCTCCGAACCACCAACCCGGTGCACAAGGCGGTGCCGGTGCTCCTCCACAACGGCAAGCCTGTCTGTGAGTCGCTGATCATCGTGCAGTACGTGGACGCGTCCTTCGGCGCTGCCGGCTGCCCGCCCCTCCTCCCGGCGGACCCCTAAGAACGCGCCATCGCTCGCTTCTGGGCAGCTTTCATCGAAGACAAGGTGCTTAGTAGTTGTTGTTTCACTGTCGTCTAATTACATTTGGTATGCTGAAGAGTCCATTAATTCAAGCGATGTATATGTTCATGTGCAGCTGGTGGCGTCATGGCAAAATGTGTTCAGGGCCAAGACCGACGAGGAGAAGGCCGAGAGGATGAAGCAGACGTTGGCAGCGGTGGATGTTCTCGAGGGAGGCCTCAAGGAGTGCCCTAAGGGTGGGAGCTTCTTCGGCGGCGACAGCGTTGGGTTCGTCGACATCGTGCTCGGCGGTGCTGTCCCATGGGTGCACGCGACCGAGGTGCTCTCCGGCGTAAGGCTCTTCGATGCTGGCAAGGTTCCGCTCCTCGCAGCGTGGTTGGAGCGCTGAACGCGGCCAAGGCGGTCATGCCGGACGTTGAGAGGCTGGTCGAGCTGGTCAAGATGAAGCAAGCAGAGGCCGTGGCCGCAGGTGCAGCTGGAGATAACTAATCCCGTAGCGCAGCGTGGGCGTGGCTACCTCTGTACTGTTTGGTTTGTAAATTTTCAGTCTTGATTCTTGGGAGTAATATTTTCACTCTTGTATATCGTACACTGTGATTAAATTTGTATCAGCACTAGCTCTTGGTGCCGGGTCAAATAGTAGTCTACATTTCGTTTGTTCGTGTGCAGTGGGTCTCCTTCACTCCCCATATCTAGTCAAACTAAATTGATTACACACTTCGTATTTATTTATTTATTGGCGAAGATTACGCACCTTCTAGGATGAAGGGAAACATTGATACGAGGGACCAACGCAGCCTTCAGCGACCGGCGCCATCAGACAGCGCATTCACATCATAGACGACAGTTTGACTCCCAAGGCTTCTTCTCCAAGATATACGCATCTGGACAGGAGTGTTGTTTACAAACTCCGAATGGTAATTTTGGAATCAACCAATGCGGTCAAACATTGTTGCACTGGAGTTACCGGAGAACTTCTTGCACCCTGTTCACGAACGGGCTGTCCCACCTCCTCGCTTCCTCCGCCTCCCCCTGCCATTGACAAACCTTGGCTCGACTCGAGGGTTGGATATTTCATATTTGAGTTCTTGGGACGTGCTAGCCAGTGATGGGATTTGGATGTTGAAGCCTTGAATACGATTGGTTATAAACGAGTGGAGGTTTTAGAGTTTCAGGGGTTCAATTCAACGCTTCAGGTTTTTGTATATGTTTGGTGATCAGGTCGGTGCATGATTTGGATGGTGCGAATCGAGTAATCGATGGTGCGAATCGAGTAATCGAGTACATAGCAGGATAGCACATGGCGTGTCTCGCACTATTTGGAAAAAAAAAAAAGAAAAGTGCCGGTTGGTGCCGCTGCCGTGTAACACACATCGGATCATCACAAATATATGCGCATGCGTCTCTCTAGCTGTCGTGAAACTTGCACGTGGAGCTTCAGGCAATCATTCCTGCCGGACAGTTTCATGCATTTTTAGTTGTTTTTGCTTGAAGCCAATGCATTTGTCTGAAGAATCGTGTGAACAATTTTGAAATTATATTTTGCAAAATTGACCGAAAATGATTAGTTGTGAAAATTGCAGTTGTTTGATTGTACCTATAGGATCTACGATTGCAATTATCAACAACGGTCGAGCATGAGGTGAGGAACATGTCTTGTTTGATCGACGTTGAGCTTACATAAACCCAGAGTCGACGCAACACGTACCCCTCCGTGAGTAACAGTTTCCCTTCTCCTTCTCCTTCTCCTTCTCCATCTTGAGAGTCGACCTCCGCCCCCAGATCTCGTCCCCGGCTCGTTCCCCTCTCCTCTCCGGCGGCGGTGCTGGCTGGTGCGGACGAGGATGCGCAGCACGGGCAGTAGATAGTAGGGTTAGGATTAGTTCTAGATATGTAGTAGTTGCTTTTGGAGTTGCCGTGGCGGATGCATGTCGACAAGTTGGTCGAGTTCGCCAAGATGACAAGTAGGGTTAGGATTAGTTCTAGATATGTAGTAGTAGTGATGGCGTTAAGTGACATGGCGTGAGTATACAGCCGACCACCGGCTATATTATTGTGCTTGCTCTCAGCGACCGGCGCCATCAGACAGCGCATTCACATCACAGACGACAGTTTGACTCCCAAGGCTTCTTCTCCAAGATATACGCATCTGGACAGGAGTGTTGTTTACAAACTCCCAATGGTAATTTTGGAATCAACCAATGCGGTCAAACATTGTTGCATTGGAGTTACTGGAGAACTTCTTGCGCCTGTAGCGAGCCGAGCAACCCGTGGACTATACTATATATCGCAATTCCCATTGCCCCGATCAACAGCACAACAGAGCAGAACACAAGCTACACAGAGTCCATCACAGTGCCAGTAGAGAATGGCCGGCGGGGAACACCAGCTGAAGCTGCTCGGCACCTTCGGTAGCCCCTTCGTTCTGCGAGTGAAGCTCGCCCTCAGCTTCAAGGGCCTGAGCTTCGAGGACGTCGAGGAAGATCTTGCCAACAAGAACGAGCTCCTCCTTTTGTGCAACCCGGCGCTGAAGAAAGTGCCCGTGCTCATCCATAACGGCAAGTCCGTCTGCGACTCGCAGGTGATCGTGCATTCGTGCAGTACATCGATGAGTTGTTCGGCGGCACGGGCCCTTCTCTGCTCCCCGCCGACTCCTACGAGCGTGCTGTCGCTCGCTTTTGGGCAGCCTACATCGACGACAAGGTATCGCCTTAGGCCTTAGCTATCAGCGGCATTCCCTGTATGGCTGTATATGCATCAGGAGTAGTTTATTAGCTGACGCGATGTGTGTGTGCGCTCGCAGCTCTTGGTGTCGTGGCTGCAGGCGGCGAGGGGCAAGACGGAAGAGGAGAAGACGGAGGGGCTAAGGCAGACATTCCTGGCAGTCGAGACCATGGAGGCGGCCTTCAAGACATGCTCCAAGGGAAAGCCTTTCTTCGGTGGCGACAGCGTTGGATATCTGGACGTGACGCTCGGAGCATTGGTCGCCTGGGTGAACGCCGGCGAGGCGTTGTACGGCATGCGGCTCTTCGACGACGCCAAGAGCCCTCTCCTGGCGGCCTGGATGGAGCGCTTCCGTGCACTGGACGCGGTCAAGGCTGTCCTGCCGGACGTCGACAAGTTGGTCGAGTTCGCCAAGATGAAGCAGGCGCAGGCTGCTGCCGCGGCCACGGCAGGACATAATTAACCAGCCTATCGGAAAAAAATGCCAGGTGGGTAACATCAGGTCGGACCAGGAAATGTCATGTAGCTCTAGCATCAGGCATTCCGGTAACATTTCCGTTTATCAACTACTCCCTCCGTTTCATTTTAATTGACTCACATATATCTAGATATAGATGTACCAAATACTAAAACGTGTCTAGATGCATCCATATGTAGATATACGTGAGTTAATTAAAATAGAACGGAGGGAGTATTTGATCGACACAAGTTATGGTTCATGTTCGGAATAAAACTGTAATCATGTCAAGCATCATCTAAAGTATGAAAACAATCACAAATATCAAATAGTTCATAGAAGCACGCAATAGGATATAGTGTGATCAATCGGCATGAGGCCGATCTTGGCATGAACTTGGTCATAAGGAGCCATTGTCTTGTCGTTCATGAGGGTTGTGTCATCCAACATTATCTAGGAGTACTTCGTTGTTGCTCTTATTTGTCAGTTGCGTCATTGTTCGCTCAATTCCCACATTCTCGGCTTGTATCTACATGAATCTCTTAAAAGCGGTCAACTTTCTTCTGCTCTCTTAAGTTAGTTTTCTTCCCACTTGACATCTAGTTGACAGTCATCATTTCGGCCAAAGATTTTGGCAATGGGTCTGATGAGGCCGCTGTTGAATATATAACCAATTTAGCGATTGATTTAATCCGCAAAAACAGAAAACAATTCATGACCAGAATAACAAGTATTAAACTAATCGTGTGATCTACTAAAACAGTAGATAAACAGAAGGAATCTAAAGAAACTACTACAAGCAGAAACTCCAGCAATATCTCCAACAGAAAGATGAAGAATACGTACGGTGCAGCAGCAGCGGAACCACTGTCGCCCATGTCGTCGATGAAGAGGTTGGCGATGTCGGGTAAGAAGTCGTCGTTGGGGAAGAACTCGATGCCAGTAGTCACGCGAGTGCGCTCCTCAAATATCTGATCGCCCCTCTCCCGTACAGGATCACAAGAGGCGGGGTTCCGGAGGCCTACTGTCTCTTCAACCGGTGCACGCCGGAAGACAGGATGGAGAAGATTTGGAAGACGGCGGCGCAAAGTTTTGGAACGGTGGGAGACCATATAGCAAGGAGGCACAAACGGGCCAAGGATTTATTATCCTAATGCCCATATTTTATTGTGTGTCCTTTCGAGAGGGGTTACCCCTCTTTATATAGTCAAACAAAGGGGTAGACTCCTTCTAAGCTAGCAATGTGGGACTAAAGTTAAGTCTCAACTCTTGCCTTGCACTAATGGGTTAAGTGGGCCTCTAGGTTTTATATGGCCTGAGACTTTCCGATTTTAGTTGAGCTTTAGACATGGACCAAATACAAAATCTCAACAATCCTCCACAAAGTCTCATTGGCTCATTTCATCATTTAAGGTTCTAAAAACATTGTTTATATACCGGTGCTTAGTGGAGACAGTTAACTTGAACTTCCACTTAGAACATTATGTTAGACTAGTTCACAACTAAGATATTGGACTATGCCTTGAACTACAAGTTTTCTGTGATACTAGTTTTACACAAAGTCTTGATCGATACTAGGCCGTTCGTAAGAAGATATCGCGAGAAATAGTGGAGGATCGAACTCTATCTCAAAATAAAAATAGATTTTTGCCGTCGCAAGGCTTTCCCACAGGTGGAGCTTATGTCTCATACTCCAAAGTCCTTTCATAAGTTTATTAGAGAGCACCCAACTCTCACAGACTGTGACGTTTAATAGTCAGACTCATATAGGTATGTTTCTCAAGAGATGCTCTGCAGGACAACATCTCCGCTTTTAAAAGTAAGCCACTTGGAACACATTAAGATAAATATCAACCTGCCATGCAGATCAGGAGAGTATTGCATCTTCACGAAGTGGAAAAAATAATGTAGGGATACTCTCCTCCCAGCTGACCAACAGCTTGTCTCCCACTTCTACTTCACGGGATCTCCGATCACATAGAGTATGTTACCACTGTGGACAACTCATACTGTGGGTCTCAAACCCATCTCACTCGATGCACTATCTATCACATTACGTGATAAGTCCTTTGTGAAGGGGTCTGCCAAGTTTTTAGATGTTTGGATATAATCCAACGCAATAACATCGGAGTTCTTCAATTTTCTGACAGATTTCAATCTCCTATTCACATGCCTTGATGACTTCAAATTGTTCTTAGAAATTTTAATCTTGACTATCACGGTTTGTTTATCACAGTTTATAAGGATGGCGGGTATTGGTTTTTCAACCACGTAACTGCATCAAAAGCTCACGAAGCCACTCTGCTTCAACTGTGGTTGTGTCTAATGCTGTGAGTTCTGCTTCCATAGTTGACCTCGTTAAGATGGTCTAATTGCAAGACTTTCAGGAAACAGTACCACCACCGAGTGTAAACACATAACCACTCGTGGTCTTAATCTCATCAGCATCAAATATCCAGTTGGAATCACTATAACCCTCCAGTACCCTCGGATACCCGGAATAGTGAATCACATAGCTCGCAGTACCTTCTAAATAGCGCATAACTCTCTCAAGCGCATGCCAATCATCATCTCTCAGATTAGAAATAAACCGGCTCAACTTGCTCACAGCAAAAGAGATGTCAGGCATCGTGGCACAAGCCAAATACATAAACGAGCCAATAATCTGAGAATATCTCAGTTGATCTCTAGCAATCTGATTATTCTTTCGAAGAAGCACACTAGGATCATATGATGTCGGAGAAGGCTTGCATCACCATACCCGAAACGGATCAAGACCTTTTCCACATAGTGGGACTGAAGCAGTGTAATCACACCATTCTCATCTCTCAGCAGCTATGTTCAAGATAACATCAGCTACTCCAATATCCTTCATCTCAAAACAATGAGATAAGAAATCCTTAGCCTCCTTAATTAAATCAAAGCTGGTTCCAAATATCAGTATGTCATCGACATACAAACAGAGAATAACTCCTTCGCCCCCACCATGGCAATAGTACACACACTTGTCAGATTCGTTTACAATGAAACCTGCAGCAATTAAAGTTCTTTCAAACTTTTCATGCCATTGGTTAGGAGCTTGCTTTAGGCCATATAAAGACTTCAATAACTTGCACACCTTTGCTTCCTGACCGGTTACTACAAAACCATCAGGCTGTTCCATTTAAATTTCCTCGTCTAACTCTCCACTTAGGAAAGTTGTCTTAACGTCCATTTGATGAACGAGAAGACCATGTGAGGCAGTCAACGAAAGTAGCACACGAATTGTGGTCAGTCTAGCCACAGGTGAGTAAGTATCAAAGAAGTCTTCACCTTCTTTCTGGGTATAACCCTTAGCCACAAGCCACGCATTGTACTTCTCAATAGTACCATCAGGCCTAAGCTTTTTCTTGAACACCCACTTACATCCTAAAGGTTTGCACCCATAAGGATGATTAGTGACTTCCCAGGTTCCGTTAGCCAACAAGGAATCCATCTCGCTACGGACAACTTCCTTCCAGTAGTCAGTATCAAGAGATGCATAAGCTTCTGAAATGATACTGGGTGTGTCATCCACAAGGTACACAATGAAATCATCACCAAAGGACTTTGCAGTCCTCTGTATCTTGCTCCTAACAGGAACTTCATTGTCATTCTCCACAGGATTATCAGTGTGTTCTATCGAAATGGTAGGATCAGGAATAACATCCAATTTCTGACTAGATGTATTAGGTATATCCTGATTTGATGAGTTAGGCATATCCTTCATGGGAAAGATATCCTCAAAGAAAGTCGCATCATTCGACTCTATAATCGTACCAACTTGAATGTCAGATACCTCAGATTTTACTTTCAAAATCTATCACCAATGCTGTGAAAAGCATAGCCCAGAAGAACACAATCCACATTTTTTGGTCCAAGTTTGCGCTTCTTGGGAATTGGTATATTGACTTTCGCTAGACAATCCCAAGTACGTAAGTAAAGAAAGTCTCGTTCTTTTCCTTTCCCATTCATCAAATGGAGAAACAATTTTCTTCTTTGTGGAAACTCGGTTTAGGACATGACAAGCTGTCAATAAAGTCTCCCCCACCATGCCTTGGAGAGGCCCGAAGTGTAGAGTTCGGTTCTTTCTTTCGGTCACCCCATTTGACTGAGGCGAGTAGGGAGGTGTCCTCTCATGGATTATACCATGTTCCGCACAAAAAGAATCAAACTCATTGGAAAAATACCCTCCACCACGATTAGACCTTAGCCGTTTTATCTTTAGATCAAGTTGGTTCTCTGCTTCAGCTTTATAGATTTTGAAGAAGTTTAAAGCCTCATCTTTTGATTTTAGAAGATATGCATAACAATATCTAGTGGAGTCATCAATAAGCATCATGAAATATTTCTTTCTGTCTTTTATCAACACGCCATTCATCTCACAAAGATCTGAATGTATAAGTTCCAGTGGTGCCAAGTCTCTTACCTCCACGGTCTTATGGGACCTGCGAGATTGCATAGCTTGCACACATACTTGACACTTGGAACCTCTGATAGTTGTGAATTTCGGAATTAAATCCACACTAGCTAGCCGCGTCATGCTACCAAAGTTAATATGACAAAGTCGTGAATGCCAAATGTTAGACGATATTTCATGGTAAACATGATTAATAACTTTAGTGAAAATATCCAACAAAGATAGGCGGAACAAGCCTCCGCACTCATAGCCTTTTCCAACAAATTGTCCATACTTAGATATTACAACTTTATTGGACTCAAAAACCAACTTAAAACCATCTCGACACAAAAGAGATCCGCTGATGATATTCTTATTGATGGAGGGTACATGATGAACGTTCTTCAGGCGCACGGTCTTCCCCGGAGTAAACTTCAGATCCACCGTACCAACACCTCGAACAGAAGCATGTGACCTGTTCCCCATCAGCACGGGAGAAGTACTTGTGACCTGGTAAGAAGAAAACATGGAAGCATCAGCACAAACATGTACATTGGCGCCATTGTCAATCAACTATTCAGGAGAATGACAAATTGAAAAGATGGTAGGAAATATACCGTACCCAGATTCCTTCATCTCGACGTCACCAATGACAACATTGGCAGTCTTGCCGCTGTTCTCTTGTTCACGCAACTCATGGTAGTTGGGACAATGAGGACCCCAGTGATTCGGATCACCGCAAACATGGCATGATCCCTTCCTTGGCTTCTTGTTGTTACTCTTCTTAAAGTTGGTAGGTTGTGACGGATTGTACTTTCCATCAGACTTGCCTTTACCCCCCAAAATTGTTCCTGTTGTTTTTTGGCTTGTGGTGCTGTTGGTAATTTTTCTTCTGCACCACATGGGCACTAGAACCAGCCTCGGCAACTCGAGCACGTGTATCCTTTGCTCTCGCCTTCTCTTCCACATCAAGCAACCAATGAGATCCGAAACAGAAAACTCTTGTCTCTTGTGTTTCAGAGAGGTAGCAAAGTTGTTCCACGAAGGTGGAAGCTTGGCGATATTGCCACCGGCAACAAACTTGTCCGGTAAATTACACTTAAAGTGCTCAAATTCCTTAGCGAGTGACTGCATCTCATGAGCCTGCTGTAGAACAGAGCGCTCATCAGTCATCTTGTAGTCATAGAATTGGCCTCGATCGCATCCCACATGTCCTTGCCGTTATCAAATGACATGTACGAATCCACAATGGAATCGTCAAGAACACTCAGAAGGGCACCCTTGAATAGGGCATCGAGCTTCTCAACAGCTTCCTGTTGTTCAGGATTAAGCTCGCCCTCAGGCTTGCCTTTGGTGGCGACATAGCAGTTCATGTTCTGAAACCAGTACATTGCTCTCATGCGCCACCGTTTGTAAAACACCCCTTTAAAGGGAAACAGCCTCATAGACGCGACAAAACCAGTTGGAGCCAATTGCCCATAGTCAAGTTTTTGGATTGTTGAATATATAAGCAATTTAGCGATTGATTTAATCCGCAAAACAGAAAACAATTCATGACTAGAATAACAAGTATTAAACTAATCAAGCGTTCTACTAAAACAGTAGATAAACAGAACGAATCTAGATAAACTACTACAAGCAGAAACTCTAGCATTATCTCCAATAGAAAGATCAAGAATACGTATAGTGCAGCAGCAGCGGAACCACTGTCGCCCATGTCGTCGATGAAGAGGTTGGCGATATCGGGGAAGAAGTCGTCGTTGGGGAACTCGATGCCAGTAGTCATGCGAGTGTGCTCCCCAAAACGCTGATCGCCCTCTTCTGTAGAGGATCACAAGAGTCGGGGTTCTGGTGGCCTACTTTCCTTTCAACCAGTGCACGCCGGAAGACGGGATGGAGAAGACTTGGAAGACAGCGGCGCAAAGTTTTGGAACGGTGGGAGACCATATAATGAGGAGGCACAAACGGGACAAGGATTTATCATCCTAATACCCAGATTTTATTGTGTGTCCTTTAGAGAGGGGTTACCCCTCTTTATATAGTCAAACAAATGGGTAGACTCCTTCTAAGCTAGCAATGTGGGACTAAAGTTAAGTCTCAACTCTTGCCTTGCACGAATGTTCTAAGTGGGCCTCTAGGTTTTATATGGCCTAAGACTTTCAGATTTTAGTTGGGCTTTACACATGGTCGAAATAGAATATCCCAACAGCCACATGCCTTGCGGCATATTTCTTAAATTTCTTTTCCCTCGGCGAACCGCATGCTTCTTCCCATTTGCGGTCGCATCTTCATCAACGAGGCTTGTTTGAGAGCCATCATTATTTGCACACTTCTTTGTATGAGCATCCTTACAAATACTAAGCTCCCTAGAATCTTTGCACTCTCCCTGCTCCACATGTCCACATCACCATGGAGCCCACTCACCTCTCATTTTATAGTCATAACTCTTCAAATATTAAAGTTAAGTTTTAAACACCCCACGGTGGACACCAGTCATCTCTCGTATTATAGTTCACAGCTCTAAATATTAAAATTGAGTTTAAAAAAAGCTTCGATATATATATATATATATATAGGGAAAAAAGCTCAAATGGGGCACCATGGAGCATGGGCACCAGGATGGAATACGAATTTTTTTAGGTATGTAGACGATACATATACCTTGGGTATGCATATCTTAGGTATGTAGGAGGTACATATGACTTTGGGTATGCACACAATGGGGTATACATACCTAATATTGTACACATACATAAGTTATTTTTATATATACCTGATCTGTACGCGCACTGTTGGACACACATACCCGAGGTATATATATCATGTAGATACCTCGAATACGCATACCCAAGGGTATGTGTACCTCCTATATACCCAACATGTGCATATCCGAGATATACGGGTTGTCTACATACCCCAAACTTTTCGTATTCCATTTTGGTGCCCAGGCACCAAGGAGTATCTATTAATTTAACAAAAAAAAAAAATATAGTCGCGCTATTTGACATCAGGGTATAGAATAGTTATTCTGCACCCGGACCGAACCACACGTGCAGCCACACCAGTCCCGCGCCCACTTCTTCACGTTTCGCACCAACCTCCCCGCCCGCGCGCCAGGCGATGTAAAAATACGTCGCATGCATGTCCCCGCCCGCGCCGGTTCCAGCCTGGAGCATCCTCTTGACTTTTCTAAACCGCATGATTCTCTGCGTGCACCGTAAGAATCTTTGTTTTTCTTGCATGCGACATAAGAAAACAAAGCAAGCCACCCCGTGTGTCTCGATGACTGATTACGAAGCATCGATGTAAGAATAGGTAACCTACGAAGAAATTTTGCTAACGAGCACAAGGATCATGGTCGACTAATTCTAATCGCCAGTAACTTTGGGTCAACGACTCACGTAAGAAATATCAAAAATGATGTAAAACTCGATAAAACGGCAAGATTACAACTAAATTTCAGGGGCGACATAAACATACAATAGACTATCAGATAGCTGCTTCGCGTCGTGGACTGACCCTATTGTATTTTTATGCACATAAAAATACAATAGACTATCAGATAGCTTTATGTCTGATAGGCGACATAAACACACGCGAATATGTTGCATGTCAACAATAATAAATACGTTGATTTATCACGTAGCTGCTTCGCGTGCGCGAGTACATGGACATGAATAAAAACATATTCAACTATGTACAGAAGTGAAACTTTGTTTTCTTGCGAGGATAGTAATTATGCACGTGCAATGCACGTTTTGACTAACCCAACATTCCAAACACAAAAAAAGACTAAATTGAAAGCATAATTTGATTTGTGGTATTGTTATTACTACTACGGTACTACCTGATTTTCGTAGTATCTATCGGTGCATAAGAAAATTTAATATTCAAATGTGGAGCTTTATGGACTCCAATCAGAACATATTGGCTACGGTCGTCAAGATAGAAAACACAAGTACATAAGGAGACATCATGAACACAATTCTGTTTCTTCAAACGTCGCCAAGGTACTCTAATTATAATTAAAGGAAATAATTTTTGCTCTGATAGAGAAAAATACCTAGGTACAAAAGATACAAAACGGGGAGTACATTGAAAGAATTTAATCTCCGCCCTCTGGGTCTTTTTATATTAGTCTAGATGCATAACTCTTGCTTGAAAGCAATTGTTTTACATATGGCTGATCATGGGCCATAACTTCTCCTGGGAATCAAGTAAAGTTCTTGTTTCGTCCAAATCATGGAAAATAAGGTATGAGAGCTCTTCGGCCTTGTACTTCCTTTCCAATGCCTTTAATATACAGACTACCATTGAGATGCTCTGATAGATATTTGACAACCGTGGACTGACCTCGTAGAAACTCTTAACAGTTTAACTAGGATTGACAAGCAAAATGCAATACAAAAAAAGGAGTTATACATCAGGGATGGAGATGGAAAAGAAAATGTAGGAAACAAATGGTTTTGCCTGTAACCTTCACTGGTCTGTAATGAAAAGAAATCCACAAATAATATCTCATGTAGAAGGATTATGGTAAATAAAATTACGTCGAGTAAAACTGAACAACTACAAACAAAAAGGATGCACGATGGGAGAGAAAAATCGGCACTACTAATCCAACTTGGTAGAGCTGATGCGTTACTGAAGAGTATCAGGTTGCTGATTACCAAAAAATCAGTACAAGAAGCACACGCGAAGCAGCTACATGATAAATCAACAATAATAAATATACACAGCTACATACGGGAAGTGAATAATATTCAATTTTATCATTTTATTCTCTGAATAAGAACATACAAGGTGCAAAAAAATCAACATATCCTAACAAACAGGTCTAGCCGAGCCTAAACTGGAAAACGAAATTACTGAACGCAGAAAGGTAAACTTCTGAAGAAAAGAAGTAAACTTACCGCTGAACATAAACCGTCAAAATAAAATGCGCAAATGAGTACTCTACAGAAACTTTGAAACATATTCTACAATTTGTATTTAGAGACTAACTCAGAATGATGGACGCATAATCTCATATTTAAATCAAACTATTTATTTTAAACTTGCTAGTTAATAAATCAAACTAAAACTAACAGCTCAGTTGGTACAGGAGAGGCAAGGTTAGCATTACTTAAAAGTGGTCAAATAAATGCTCGCTCGCCATCCAAAGCTCTTGCGGCCAGCCTTCGGAACCGCTTGCCACTCCCAACTAGATCAGAAACTGTGGGGCGTGAATAGCGGCTAAACACAAGCCCCCACGATTGGAGAGACAAACAGTCCCAAAAAATGTAAAAAAAGGAAAAGAAATTACGTCGGATGTTGTTGTTATTACGGTTGCTAGAATAAATCACGCCGAGCAGGTGCAATGGAGTCGACTGGCTGAGTAGTGGGCTAGTTTCAACAGAAACACATAAAAAATGCTAACATCCAGTACTAGTGCCAATAATTAAAAATACGCCAGAGCTAGCTATTCCGCAACTAAAAAATTAAGAATTGGAGCTTCTACTCTTGAGTCTTGAACAATTGTGTCGATGAAACTTTTACAAACTGGCAAATAATTTCGTTTTTTACTCCCCAAACAATCTATTTACTATAATGCACGTGATAAGTGACGACGTGTACCGATGGATAAATAAACAAATTAATTCATAAGCTTCTAATGCCGAAAAAATGAATTCATAGGCTTGTAAGGCTACAGCTAGAGAGAGATGATATGGTGCGGCCTCACCTGGATCTTTACAACAACAAAACTGAGCAATAATTTTATTAATCTTGTAAATTGATTACAGTATACGCCATTATTCGTAGCCAATGTGCTAATTGGATAGTTGTGATTTATTTGGGGCATTCTTGGTCTATTAAATTGGATCGTTGTTATATGGTATAAAATAAACATAATCTAACAAATAGGTAAATCTGTATTCGTGAGGGTTAGGAGATTCATGTGGATTGAAACCTGGTTTATGGAACGCACGAAAGAGCATGGTAAGCTAGCTAGGAAACCAATCAATTAACAGAGGAAGGCTAGCTATCAAGCAAATCAAGAAAGTGCAGCAGTGGGAGCAGGCGGCTGACAGGGACTGACCAGCGGGTTGGGGCACCGGCGGGGAACGGCAGGAGGCGTACAGCAGCAGAGACCCGCATCGAGGATCAGCAGGAGGGGGAACGGGCCGACGGGGGACAGCAGGAAGCGGGCGGGCGGCCGGTGAGGAATGGCAGGCAGCACATCACTGGAAGTGATGGCAGGCCCACTGCTCCCACCTTCAATCCCCGCGGGAACCGTCCGCCTCGACACTACCTGCCCGCCGAGGACTCCGGCCGCTCGCCGCCCGCCGCAGTCCCCACCTGCAGCCCTCGCTGACCGCCGCAATTTGAGCTGCAGCCACTCGCCGCCGGCTGCAGTCCCCAGCTGCCGCTCGACCATGACGCCGCTGATTCGGCTGGCCAACCACCACGAGCTCACCAACCTGTAATCCGAATCGTCCCGCGGCGCCGCTCACCCGCTAGCCGCCGGAGGGGCACCCTCTCGCCGCCGCATCGTCTCAAATCTAATTACCAAACCGCTCGCAGCCGGATTATGTTCGATAGAAACCTACGAGGAAAAAAATAGACGTGGCTGAGTAGTGGGCTAGCTATAGGCCACGACCTTAATTCAGAAAACAAAACCGTCCACGTAAAAAGGAGACAGAAAATTACAACATTGCTGCGCGCGAGACGTTGGTTCGATGGAACCAGGTGCTCCGTACGGCTCGGTCGACCGGCCTGGGTAGAATTACTTATTCTGCACCCAGGTGCCTAATAGAGCTTCTATATATATATAGATAAATTAGTAAAATGGTTCTGTACTCCTGGGCGTACGTACTCTCACGTTCAATATACCACATAGGTGAATCATATATACCTTTTTATCAATTTTTAATATAATTTATTATTTAATAGTAGATACCCCAAAGTGAGTTACATGAAATTTTTCATTTGAATCTAAATATTTTATATTATTTGCACATATACTGCTTTATATGTTTTGTACGCATTTGTCAAACTTCCGGTTAAAAAATGGTATTCCCAGCTACAAAAAAGTAAATTATGTCGGTGAAAAAAGAAAAAATAACTCAATTTCCCCTCCAAATTTCTATTTTATGTAGCGCAAAATATAAAATATATTTTTTGCAAAACTTTTCGAGTGCATACATTATGTGCAAGTAGCTATATGCTTTATTTTAAAAAAAATCAAACTTAGACATAGACACGTCGTTTCGATTATTTTAGAAAAAAAGAGATACGACGAGTTCAGATCTATTGGCACCTTCCTTTCTCTGCCGCGAGCACCCACCATAGCGTCGCGCAGCCTGTGCCACGCGACACCATTTCTCGCCCTCCACTTTCTTGAGCCGTATTCTATCAAATGAGTTTGACCGTAGGACTTCGATGGCTAATCTATCTCCCGAGTTTGCAATGTTCATCATATCGTACATTGTCTATAAATTATCGGAACTTTGTTCAATTTTTTTGTTAAAATCTTCATAGAACCATCTACACAATTTAACTTTCATTGCATTTCATAATTATGGTCGCATCCTGATCTTCTAACTGGGTTATCTGCAGAATTTAATCTTTTTTTATGTGGGGTCATGTTCTCTTTATTGAGTGGTGTACTTGTAAACCTGCTACGATTAACATAATTGTATTCCCTTCTCTAATTCTCTATGTTTATGTGAGGATGCCTGAGTAATCGTGTTGCAAAAGACTGAGCCGGTGGTAATATTTTCTCCATATTTGCTACTGTTTTTTATACATGTTTCACTAAAAATATTGTTTGTTTATCTATCGTCGGTTGTATTAGAGTGGACGCGGTAACGCGCGTATTTTCCTTCTAGTTTTAGTTATTTGCTTGGAGTTTGAGTGAAGAAAAAAATCTTTCCACTTGGGACACATATGGATCCTCTCGTCCGACGGTGTGTTAAGGTAAAGCCTTTGTTGTCGTGTTTCTTCTTGAAGAGAGCCAAAGCCATGGTCACCTATACGTAGAAAAATATATAAGATAGAATGCAAAATACTTAGAAAATGGAACTTGGACTGGAAATAAATGTAAATCTTACTTGGTATTTAACTCCTACGCCATTCACATGCCTACTCTTCATTTGATAATTAGCTCCAGTAAATGTGTTGCATTGATCCTGCACAGTAGGCCACCCATGCTGTAAGTTCTCAATTTGACCGGTTGTATTTTTTTAAGGGCGGGTAGTTATTCTGACCATGGAAGTATTCATATATCCTCCTACAATTTGCCCTCCCTTTTTTATTCTGCACCACAAATAGGATCTTGGCTCATTTCCATCCATGCATCACACAGCTTATTCTCTTTGTATGTGTATGAATTTTCTCTTTTTTTCGAAGCACATCTTGTTTGCGGTCATATAAGACCTCTTCCTCACCTCATGCTCGACCGTTGTTGATAATTTCAATCGTAGACTCAATGAACAAATCCTAGGTAAAATCAAACAACTGCAATTCTCACAACTATTCATTTTCAGCTAATTTTGCAAAATATAATTGCAAAATTCTTCACACGACTCTTCACACAAATGCATTTGCGTCAAGCAAAATACAACTAAAAATGCATGAAACTGTCCGCCACAAATTATTGCCTGAAGCTCCACGTGCAAGTTTCACGACAGCTAAAGAGGCGCATGCCCTTCCTCGGCCAGCTCAACGTCGTGTTGCCGCAGCACCCTCGCGTCGCTGTCGTCCCGCCAAATTTGGCGTCGCTCTCGGCTGCGAGAAGCGAGGGGCGCCCTTCACCCAGCCATGAAGCTGCATCAGCCCCAAGCCTCCCCGAGGGTATCAACGCCCATTTTGGAGGTCCCTCGGCTGCTGTAGGATGTCACGAGCACGAGCGAGAAGGAAGATAGCCCTGCCAAGCTGATCGCCTCGGCCACTGTCACGGTGACGTACGACGTCATCACAATGCTGGACGCCACGCCTCCCGTCGTGGTAACTCGTGATGCCATCGTGGAGCTCGATGGAACCGTTCCCGCTGATGATGATTGCCTGGATGTCGTGCTCGCGGGCCTCGACGATGGGGAGCATGCTTTGTGGTCACGTTGGTGTTTGTTGCATTTTTTTCTCGGGAAGGACTCCAGAGTGGCGCCGCTGGCTTGTCGTGCGCAGCGGCGGTCAACCCCGCACGTCCAAGTCAGCCCCCATGTCCGAGTCAGCGATTGAATTGCCCAACGCGATCGGAACTGGACCGTCGAGCGTAACTGGGCCGTCCAGAAATTCGCAGTTTCGCGCGTGCCGTGAAAACAGATAATGGGCCACCGCGAGAGCCTGACCTAGGCTATAAATACCAGCGATCCTCCAGCTCCAGACAGCCGCCGGTGATCACGGCGCTCTGCCTGGACGATCCTCCCAGCTCCAGATCGCAGACATCACATTAAAAATCGCAAAAAATCGCAGAAAAATCGCAACAAAATTCTGCAGCAAAGATCAGGTTAGTACGACAACTATTTTGTGCTTCTCCTCCTCACGAAATTCAGGAACATGATCTACTCAAGTCAAATATCATGCATCTTGTTTCTCCATGAAACACATATATCCATGAAACACACTAGCTAGAGGAAATTACAGATTCTAGCTCCAGAAACATGGTAGCATAAAAGAACATGCCTCGTTTCTATCACTGGCAGAAACATGGTAGCTCCAGAAAACATACAGGATTATATCACTTGCAGAAAACATAAGGACATAGGCTAGGTTAAGCATAGACTTGGTCTCTTCAAATCACAGCCAGAAACATGGTAGCTCCAGAAAACATACAGGATTATATCACTTGCAGAAACATAAGGACATAGGCTAGGTTAAGCATAGACTTGGTTTCTTCAAATCACAGCCAGAAACACAAGGGCATCAACTCTTTAATGGCAGAAGAATCCAAAACATCTCCATTCACATCCTGTTGCAAGAAAAAATCATAGAAATCTTGAGTTAGCAGTACTAACATGGCTTCACAATTCATGTTTGCATGAAAAAAATCATAGAAGGAATGCTTGAGTTAGCAGTACTAACATGGCTTCACAAATTCATGTCTGCAGGTAAAAGAGATATGGACACAGCAATCGGTGCACAAAACGTTGCCATTTCTGGCAACAGTATGTCACACATCCAAGGTATCGGATTAACAAATGGTTGCCAAATTGTTGAATGCTAGATATCAATTAACTTCTTGGTTGCTACCAGATTCAACTTAGTTGTAAAAAAGATGCTATGTAGACGTTTCAAGTGAATGCATAAGTATTAATCTGTGATAGCTACCATGTATTTTGAAGGACAATACCAATTTCACTTATGCTAGCTTCCAGGTTATTAATTGTTGAATCACTGGCAGGTTAAATCACTGGCAGTAGACATTAGGGGGGGGAAACTAGCTAGCATGTTAATTCGCAATACATATCAGAATAACTGAAAAACAGATGCCATGATGATTCATACTAGCTAACAGCAAGTAAGATAACAAAGCAGGTTTAGATTTGTTCTAGGTACCAGAATACTTATCAGCTTTGCCAAGTAGTTTATTATGAGCTACCACATAATTTGACAACAGTTGCTACATATTATTTTGAACAGTTACTTACACAACTCTATTTGCGTGTTATGAACTATAGGAAATGCAACTGCTAGTGCTGATTCGCAAGGATTGATGATGGGGACAGAAGCTACTATTGACATGGATACTACCCACGCTGCATCAAGTACTCACACGCCCAGAGCTGAAGGGAGCAATACAAATGATGGCGCAACAAAGCAATGTCGACACCACAACCTCCAGCGCAACACATGAGGTTCGACACACTGTTGGAAGCAGAGAAACACTATAGAAGGTATGCAAGAAGGAAAGGCTTCGACATACGATATGACTACAGGAAACCATCTGAAGCTACATGAGAATTCATTAGAGCAGCAATAGCTTGCACCAGGGCAGGGCATCAGCCCAAAAAGAAAGAAGACACGCAGAACCCGAAACCAGTTGTGCCTGAAAGAAAGAGGAACACACACCCCAGAACAAACTGCCCGGCTCGAATGACTGTGAAATTGAGAGATGGTAGCTGGCTGGTGACAGACTTCAATGACAACCACAACCACCCACTCAGCAAAAAGTGGTCATTGACAGGTTTCTTAAGAGGTCATAGAGATATCCCTGAAGAAGACAAGCAATTTATTACTCTGCTGCACTCCTGCAATCTGGAGACGAGCAGGCAGATGCAGATCATGATGAAGTTGCATGCATCACTTGACGGCCTAGGTTACACCACGAAAGATGTGGCCAACTTTAGATCCTCACTTCGGGCTGACAACAAATGGACAGACATGCAAGACACAAGAGCATACTTTGAGTTGTTGAAGAAAACTGACCCTGACTTCTTCTACAAAATGTCAGTTGATGAGGAGAAAAGGGTAGTGAATCTGTATTGGATTGAAGGTGTAGCTAGAAGAGCCTACAAGAAGTTCAACGACTGCGTGTCGTTTGACACAGCATACCTGACAAACGCCTACCAAATGTCGTGCGCACCATTCATCGGAATAGATAACCATGGTATATCCATTCAGTTTGGGTGTGGCCTTCTGAGGCAGGAGCTAAGTGCAAATTTCATCTTGTTATTCGAGGCATTTCTAGAAGCTATGGATGGATTGGCTCCACTAAATATCATAACAGATCAAGACTTCGGAATGCGAGCAGGGATTGACAAGGTTTTCCCAAATGCAAGCCATAGAAATTGCAGGTGGCACATAATTGAGAAGGCAGCTGAAGAAATTGGACCATTCCTTGCCAAGAATGAGCCACTGAGGCAAGCATTCAATGACTGCTTGAACAGCAGCTTGTCACCCCAAGATTTTGAAACAAAGTGGAATGACATGATCAACAAGTACGGAGTCCAAGGTCATAAAAAACTAGCAGCTTTGTATGAGAAGAGGAGCTACTGGGTACCAGCCTACTTCATGAAGAACTTCTATCCTTTCATGCAAACAACTCAACGAAGTGAAGGATTCAATGCACTCCTAAAGAAATATGTGAAACCAACCAACTCTGTCCTCGAATTTGTTCATCAATACTCTGAAATCCAAGCTAAGATCATGAAGTCTGAAAACAAGGAGGAAGCGGACAGTGCGCTATCAACAGCTCGAACCTTTTTCTACCACCCAATAGAGGTCCAGTTGTCCAAGGTGTACACACGCAAAATACATAACCGTTTCCAGTACGAGATGCAGTCAGTGTATTCGTACAACATACACCAAATAGCTGAGAAGACTTATCTGGTGGAGTGCATCACGAAATACGTGCCAAACTACTACAACCGCACCTATGAAGTCTATGCAGATCCTGAAAACAAGGAGTACATATGTTCGTGCTGCAAATTCGAAAGAGACGGTATCGTCTGCTGCCACATCCTAAGGGTAAGGAACCATGCCAGCTTAATACTACACAGTTACCTAATTCATACTACCCAGCTACCAGGTTAATACTACACAGTTACCTAATTGATACTGCCTAGCAACCAGGTTATACAGAGTAAAAAAAGAAAAAAAAGTTCCAACATAAAATCTAGTTGCCATGTTAAAACCAACATAGTTGACAGATTAGTAGTGCTCAGTTACCATGCATACACTATAATAAAAAAAAGGGACCATAAACACTAACTTTTTCTCTATTTTGGAACAAAATGCAGGCAATGACACAGCTTGGGGTAGTGGAGATGCCTGATGCCTACATTCTGAAAAGGTGGACATGGGATGCGGATGAAGACTTGGTCGAAGAAGGACCAGGTAGACCAGCTGTGATGCCAGAGGAATCAAAAAAGCTGATGTCACTGGCGCTGATGTGCGCGGATTTTAAGACTCTAGCAATCCAAGGAAACCAATCAGAAGACGGCAGGAGGCTAGTCAAGACACACTTAAAAGGTTTGAAGAAAGACTTGGCTGATCTCAAGCGGGAGGCAGCAAAAAGGGCAAAGAAGGCTACTGCTGCTGCAAATGCTCACGCTGCTGCAAGTGATCCGCTTACTCCTCCAAATGGTCCGCCTCCGGCTACAAATCCTACAACAAGTGCTCCAATGAGACGAGCAGCATTAGGACCACAGGCAGCTCCTAGGAGGCGCTCGACTAAAGCTGCTGCAACAAGGTCTTCCAAAAACACTGCTCCTGGCCCCATTGGCCCTACAAGGGAATCAAACCAAGATGGCTATCCAGTTCCTAACATGCAAGCAGATTCTGATTCATCGCAGGCTCCAGACATCCGTGATCCACGGAAATCAAACACAAAAGGAAGGAAAAGGAAACATGCTTTCCAGAACGCATTGAACATAAACCCAAAAGAGGTCAGGACTTGCAAGCAATGTGGGTCAACGTCTCACGACTACAGGACTTGCTTGCAAAGAGGGGAGCTACCGGATGTAGAACAAAAAACAACATAGAGACCAGACGAATCAAGCCCAAAAAAATTCTTATTGTGATCCTAAGTTAATTGACACCTGATTGTGTAATCCATATTCTGTATTCATGTTTTAAATTGTACTCCTTTTGTGGCATGTGTGTTTACCTCACATTTTGTGGTTGTCAAGATGCCACCTCCAATTCTTCGACTCGTTGAAAGAGGCAGTAGCCCACTTATAGGGGAACAACTTTCTCATCTTGAGCACGTCATCCTTGTTGATTTGGGGGATGTTCTGCCCATCCCATTTCTCAATATTATGAAGCACGTGGTACCCACAATCTTTGCTGCTACAACATAAATACTACACAGTTACCAGCTTATCTAGCTATAACTACCAGATAACAAAAAAGGGCGAACAGGGAGTGGAAAAGCACACGTACTTCCCAAACTGTTGAGGGGCAGCAATGATCTTGAGCTCGTAATTCTCAATCTGAACCTTGGAATCTCGATAATAGGTAGACCATAGTGTCTTAATCCTTTTAATGAGACCGTTTGCATGACCGAGGAGGCCTACGTTGCCTTCACCACGAAGTGAGTCAAGCGCTTCAAATCTTTCAGCCTCCAAGTTCAAGGACAAACAGTACCAGTGGTTCCCAAATGGTTCTCCTCTCGCAATCTCATGCATGACTGGGAAATGAATCTAGTGAAAAGAAGGAAACACAAACAAAAACTGGTAAGTACAGCCAATTAAACTGTTAGCTAGAGCAAAAGAATATGGTAGGCAGGAAATAGCTGATGTAATGTACAAGGAAAAAAATCTGGCAGAAGCAAAATGTATTACAAAAAAAAACAGAAGATGTTCTTATCCTTACTCTTTTCATGACACTCAGTGAATAGGTCGGGGTCCTTTTGAAAGAATCAATTACAAGAGGCTTCATCATCTCATGATCCATCAAATATTTTGATATCATGTACGGCATTATTATCTTTCCCTCGATCGTGTTTGTTCTCTGGAGGTACTCGATACCAACCTCCATGCAACTGTTGGAGAGTTCGCCACTGACGTGGATAGAATCAGCTAGATCACCGATGAAAACCCAGCAGTTCTTGTATACAATTATCCGGAACCTGTTTCAAATTAGACAAACAGCGGGGAAGAATGGAACATTCAGTACTAACAAAACAGCTATTTACAGAAAAGAAAACACAGGGAAAATGTGACAAAAAATGGGAACAGAACAAAGAGCAGATGGTTATCACCTCTTTAACTCTGATGAGTCATCTCTATGACGGGAGTTGTTGAGCAATATCTTCCTGTAAACCTCTTCTTGATCCGGTGTGACCGTCAATGATGAATCATATGGTGAGCTCTGGAAACGGGACACCCTCTTCACTCTAGCTTTGTGTGGATTAACCTTCGGTGTTAAGCTGAGAACACCAATAGTGGGCCCTGGTTTGGCCTTCTCTTTGATAGCGTTCTTTCTTTTCAAGAAAGCTCGACCGGCCTCCTCATATCTAATGAGCTCCTTCTCGCCTTCAGCAGAGAGTTCTGTTAAAATTCCCGCAATAAATTGGTGTACCTCCTCTGACAATTTCAACTCCTCAAAACCATAATCAGATGTTTCGATTCGAGAGACATCTTCTTCTGCCAAACAAACAGAAAAAAGGGACACACTCAGAAAAAATATAGAGAAAAACCATATAAAAGTTACACAGTTACCATGCTGAAAAGAGGTGCAACTACCAAGTAAACTAAAAAACACCATGACTTGGAAAAAACCATCAATCTATTGTGATACCAGAATGAAGCTACCATGTAATTTACTGCCAGTTATCAAAAAAGAGACAAACAGCTACCAGATAACACCAACGAGTCTACCAATAAGGAAGTACCTTGGGATGCTGCCCAAGCTAATGGATTGGCGTCGATTGGTTTGTCAGGGGTAGAAGTTTCCTGCGAGCTAAACATGAGATCAAACCCAGGAGGAGTGAACATCCCTGGACGATTATCTCTTTCCTTTTCATCACGTTTCCTTTTCCGAGAATTGGTCCAATCTGACAAAGGCTTTTTACCACTAGTCCTTGCTTTCTCAATCTCTTCCTTGTTGAATGAATCTGATAGGCCCTTAACAAGGCTTGCTATCTCTGGCATAACAGTAATCGGTGTGGCCCCACCTGAACCAAATTTCCGCTGATGCGCACGAATGCTTGTTTCTCTAACCTTAACATTACTGTGCAGTGCTTGTGGGGGAACAATAATATCCCTGCACCTATTCTCCTTCGGGGTACCGTCTGCTTTCTTTTGGGCTCAGCAACAGTCGGTGAAATGGGAATCGCACTGGAACTACTTTTCCCATCAATGAGTGCGCCCACCTTGCTAGCAGACAAGCTTGACTTGGGTTGGTTTCTAACTGTCGGCAAGACAACAAATGCAGTCTTTGCACTCTTGCCATCAGACATGCTTCCCTTCGGCGGAATGGTGATAGTAGGTGAAACAACGTAAGCAGTCATGGCGGTAGTCCCACCGGGGTACGGATTTGCCGATGTTACTCCCTCTTTGAACTTTTTGAAGCCTGGGGACTTCCTAGATGGAGACAAGTCACTTTTCCTGTACCTTTTCCTGTCTTTCTTCGTAGCGCTGTCAACAATTGCTTTAGGTATATCGCCACTTTTGATGGTAGCAACCTTTACGCTGCCGGTGTTACTCCCTCTTTAAACTTGCTGAAGCCTGGGGGACAGCCTTGATGGAGACAATGTTGATGAGGAACTCTGAATTTCTTGAAACCTGGGGGATCCCTTGATGGAGTCAAGTTTGAGGACCCACTTTGGACTTGCTTAACTTTACTGGGTGACTTCCTTGATGGAGACAAGTCACTTTCCCCATCTTCTTCATATCGTTGTCAACAAATGCTTCAGGTATATCGCCACTTTTGATGGTAGCAACCTTTACACTGCCGGTGTTACTCCCTCTTTGAACTTGCTGAAGCCTGGAGGACTGTAACAGCCCAACGCTTGTGAACCTGAAAATCTGTATAAATTTTCCACTTTTTGCATCATGGCATACATGCATCCTTGCATTAAATTGTAATTGCTAAACAACACCCTTCTGTTTCGGGCAACATTTGAAAACCAATTTGAAAAATGCTACCACCAACTCTCTCAACAATGAGAGCACTCAATCTTGCTAAACAAAGGTACCTTGACATTAGATATTTGTCGAGGAAGTTCCAATAGCTCAACTAACTATTTTGTCTTGCTTCAAAAATTCTGAGGGAATATTGTTGTGGAACTTCTCCAAATTGCCTACAACAACCTTATGAACAAAAATGTTGCAAAACTTTTTATTTGGACAAACCAATTTTTGTGGTGGTTCTACTTAGTGTGGGGAGGCTATCCCCAATTTTCTAGATTTTTCAAAAATGTTTAGATACCCCAATAAAATTCTGGAAGTGCTACTGATTTTGAATACAAAACAGAAAAGGGCTTGGTTGTAAATCTGGAGGGACCAATCCGTGATGGTAAAGAAATTGCCAGGGGGCTGTTTGCAAAGTCGCCGTCTCCATTTCTGTAGCGACCGAGCTTCTCAGCTCGTGCCGGACCCGATCGTCGCCGTGGCCACGCCCTGCACGCGCTGCGCCCCCTCCGCCTCACCCCTGCACGAGGAGCTCGCCCCACGAGCCCCCCCCTGCTCACTAGCCTGCCCTCCCTCGATTTCTTCCGTTTTCTTCTTCCCCGAGCCGCTGCACCACCGTCGTCGTCGCCGCCGCAGTTGACCGCCGATTCCCGCCGCGGTAGTCCACGCCGAGCATCACCGTGTGGGGCAAACGCTGCGCCTCGTTCCTTGCTCCTTCTCCACCAGAGGAATCTAGCTGGGAGGGCGAGAATCGCCGCCGCCGTTCGGTTTTCCTCCGACCACCGCCGCTGCCGTCCGAGCTCCGCCACGCTCGAATTCGTCGCCGTCGACGTCCATCAGCCTTCCCCGACCTCTCCCTGCGTCCGTGGTGAGCCGCTGCTACTCCCCGTGCTCGCCGCTCCTCCTTCCCTCTCCTTCCCTCGCCGTACCTCCGCCGTGCTTGTGCGTGTCCCGCTCGTCGCCGTCGACGTGCGCAGCCCGGCCTCACAGCCAGCCCAGGCCGGGCAGGAGGCAGATGCCCTCGGGCAGGTGGCCGGCCCACTAGCCGGCCCAAACCGGCCAGGAGGCCGATGGCCACGGATACCAGGCCGGCCTGCTAGCCGGCCCAGACCGGGTGGGAGGCTGACCCGATTTTTTTTTAGGTTGTCCTGTTTTATTTTTTTTCCTCGCTGATTGTTTCGTCGACCCGTCTCGCGTATGCCTCCCGCTTCACCCCTCGCTCTAGTAGAGGACATCGACTCCGATGATTCGACTACTCCCTCCCTCTCGAATCCGAGTAATAATTGGTACCGTTGTTTAAGTTCAACCGAATTAAATTTGTAAGATTAAAAGAGGGAATTAATAAAAGTAATAACTTTTTACCGGTGCATCCAAAAATTGCGAGCGAGGTACCGAAACGCTCCGAACAACGAGAGCTACCCAAAATCATCATCATCATGCATATTTGCTCACATTTCTGACAATGTACTCCTAGTAGTATCAGAATCACTAAGTTAAATATGGGGGAATTCTTTCTTTAGTCGAAGTAATCCTTCCACCCCCATTTAATAATGCTAGATAGCTCATGACAAGTTCCGTGCATCTTAAATTGTCATACCATCATGTGTTTGCGCATTGCATTTGTGAAGCATGTGTGGTGATTGATTGTCTCTTCCCGTGTTTTGTGCACCGGTAGATCAAGGAGGTGAAGTGCCACCCCCGTCTCGTGACGATCCGTACTACCAGCCGTATCAACAAGGCAAGCGTAATCCCCCCTCTGAGCATATCTTATCCTATTTTCCGCAATTATTTTCTCCACTATAATATTGCATGCGGTTCTAAATGTCTTTTGCCTGGATTAGAGTATCCTACTAGTTGCATTAGAATCCTGTTGCCAATACCTGTTTTACCTTCCTAATACCATAGGTTTGTATTGTTGGCCATGAAATACTTACTATGCTATGCAAGTGCTTAGCCATGCTTAGTGAAATGCCTAGTGGTACTAAGGATGGTGAATGCTGGAAACAGGTGTTAACTTGTGACAGTGATGTTGATGGTGGAGAATTGTGGAGATGGATAATAAAATGCTAAGAAGGTGGGGATGAGAGGCCACTGTGGTTGTGGTGTTTTGTCTCGTTCTCGCCGCCTAGGTGCGAGTTCTTTACCTCTTGAACCAAGACTGAGCGTGCAACCATGCGTGAGGCCTATGCATTTGCAGGAACCCTCATAGACTAAATAACTCGAGCGGGGCTAGCCAGGGTCCTCTAGTTCGGGCTTCCATTTGCGCGTGCGTGATGATGGTGGATTGAACTGATGAGGATTGTGGTGTTAGGAAAATGAGTGGCCACGGGGCACGGTGTCGATGATCCGTGCTTCGTCCTCACTGATGATCCTGGGTTAGTCCTTAACGAGGGAGAAGTCGACACCGCTCCCACCCAGCCGGCTTTCCAAGGAAGAGAGCTAATGATCAGGTAATGGGCCGGACGGTACGCGTGGCAAACATTTGTACACCCCTGCAGGGTTAAATCTTTTCGAAAAGCCGTGTCCGCGGTTATGGACGAACTTGGGAAGTGAAGGTAGATCATAGAATAACTTTAACGGAATGATTAAAAACTGGGTACTAGAGGTACCACTCACAATGTAAGGTGACTTCCTCGAGGGTGATTCGGGGAGGTGCCTTTGATGAACAGGTACAATGATGATGGTGGTTGTTGTTGAGAAAGTGATCTCAAAGAAAAGAGTTACTTCTTACCTCTTTTGAAAATATCTGTTTAGTCGATGCCTTTGAGTTATGTTTTCATAAATAAAATCAGCTTTATGCAAAACAGCCATAACCTTGAAAGCTCATCGAGCATATATTAGCTCTTAATCTTGCGAGTTCGTCGAACTCAACGTCTTTGCTTTTGTTTCAGAGGAGGACTTCACCGACTCGAAGGTGGGTTCTTTGTGGACGTCGACGAGTAGTCTGGGGTTCCCAGGTGGCAGCTTGGGACATCCTGGAACAGCTGGCGTGTGATGTTTATCTGTAGGCCTCTTAGGCCATATGTTGGATCTTGTTGTTTAGAACAACCTATTTGCTTCCGCTTGTGTAATGTTGGGTCTGTGACCTCTGGTTGTCATTTGCTATCTTTCTCTGTATAAGAGTTGAACTATATATTTTGTGTCGTAGAGTCTGTGATGTGCCAGTTGTTCCACAAGTCTTGATCTTACTATTATGCTTTGATAGTTGTGCCTGTGTTAAGGCATCAATCGGGGTGTTGCGTTGTCTGGAGTGAGGTGTACCCAGCAACGCCTGCCAAAGGTTTTGGCCGGGGATTGGTAAACCCGTAACCTCCGGTTGTATCGCTTAACCGGTGACACACAGCATCACTGTATAGCAGTCGGGTCGGGCGCCACAAGTTGGTATCAGAGCAGTACTGCCTGTAGGAAACCCTTCTACTGGTCGATGTTGAGTCTAGTGTTTGTGAAAATATTTTAACCTAAAAATGAGTTGTGAAAACCATCTTAGGATTCTTTTTACTCCTTATCTGGTTACCCTCTAATCTCGGAGCAATCTTACCTCGATTTGAGTTTAAAGGTTTTACTTCTCACCTGTTACTTCAAAATGATTAGAAACGGGGTGGGTTCGACCTTGAGTGTTATGTGTCACGTTGCTCCCGCTGCGTTGTCAATCCCAAATCAACTCAGATGTTTCTACCGATCAAATCATTTGATCCTTTCTTTGGGTTTTAACCCAGGACTTGAACATAAGGTCCCGGATTGTGCCAACTAGAGTGTGTTAAGTTGTGATTTCTTAACTCTCACTAGTAGCACATGATGCTGATCTTTACCCAAGTTCTATCTTGTTGTTTCCTTCTCGCAAGTATTATCGTCCCTAGTCTGTGTACTTGTGAAGACGCTAATGCTATTGTTCGACCATTCGGAGAAAGATACTAACTGTGTCATTGTCAAATCTCCAGAATGGCTCGAGGAGGTCGTGGAGGCCGTGGAGGCCGTGGTGGTCGCGGTAACCACAATGATGATGAGGATGATCTGCCGCCACCACCCACAATGGCTCAAGTCTTGATGGCCATTGAGGAGAACCGTGGGCGCAATGAGCGCTTGCTTGAGCAGTTGGTGCAGCAGAATGCACGGAGGAACGAGTGCAACACTCTCACTGAGTTCCTGCGCTCCAGCCACCCACTTTGCTGATGCTAAGGAGCCACTGGAAGCTGATGATTGGCTTCGTGCTTTGGAGCGCAAGTTCTCCGCGCTGCATGTCCATTGGCTGAACAAGTCAACTTTGCCACCTATCTCTTGGTTGGTGCTGCTGGCTGTTGGTGGGAAAGCCATGTGGCCTTGTTTCCAGCCAACCATGTCTTCACCTGGGCTGAGTTCCGCACTGCCTTTCGAGCGGAGTACATTCCCCAGCCAATCATGGATCTGAAAGGAGGGAGTTCCTGGATCTGCAACAGGGACGGATGGACCTCCGCACTATGGTCGTGAGTTCAACCACCTCTCTCGTTACGCCCCAAGGGACGTGACCAATGATGCTGACAAGCAAGAGCTGTTCCGCAAGGGTCTGAATCCGCAGCTCCGCTATGAGCTATTGCCCTTCAGGTTCCAGACCTATCAGGAGCTGTTCAATCAGGCTTTCACTCTTGAGCAAGGAAGAAAGGAACTTGAAGCTTCCAAGAGGCCCGCACATGGGGATCACCAGAGTTCCTCGGGTTCTGAGAGCAAGAAGCGCAGGGTGTTTGTCCCCTACAGCGCCGTACCTCGTGCTCCCTTCATGCCGAGGCAGCAGGATATAGGCCACCTCCTCCGCGTCCCACTACTTCGACACTTGGGATAGGCGGAGTGGGTACCGTCCTATGCTACCTGCTCCACCTGGAGTCACTTGCTACACCTGTGGCCAGGCTGGTCACTACTCCAGGGAGTGCCCCCAGAAGGCACCTCTCGCTATAACTCCTGCACGAGCCCCTGCCACTCCAACTGGCAAGGCTGGACCTATGGTGCGTGGTCGCCTGAACCACGTCTCTATTGAAGAAGCTGAAGATGATCCCGGCGTTCTCATGGGTGAGTTACGAATCAATGGCAATACAGCTACGTTTTGTTTGACTCTGGAGCATCGCATTCATTCATATCCATAGCGTTTGCAAAAGATCACAAATACCGTTCGAGAAATGAGACGACCTTTGGAGATCTCCACTCCTGGCTCTAAATGGCAAACCGATGGCGTTACTCCTGAGGTCCAGATTATCATAGCATCCCTGTCCTTCCCTTTCCCGTTGATAGCCTTGAGGTCGAAGGGCCTTGATGCCATACTGGGCATGGACTGGTTAGCAAGATACCATGCTAATCTCGACTGTGCTGCTAAGTCCATCACCGTGACCCACCCTTCCGGTTACGATGTGCAGTTTTGGGCTACATATTCAGGACCTCCATCATCAGACAATCCCCTCTCCCCGGAGATCACCCTATGTTTCATGGAAGGCTTGTCCCCTCCTGAAATCCAGGACATACACGTGGTGTGTGACTTCCCGGATGTGTTCCCAGAAGAATTGCCTGGCATGCCACCTGATCGAAGTGTGGAGTTTGTCATAGACTTGCTTCCCGGTACTGCCCAATTTCCAAGAAGCCCTACCGCATGCCGGCGGAAGAGTTGGCTCTATTGAAGAGCAAATTGATGAGCTGTTGCGAAGGAGTTTATTCAGCCTAGCAGTTCACCTTGGGGTTGTCCGGTACTCTTTGTCAAGAAGCGGGATTCACCGTTCCCGTTGTTACTGATTATCGACCGTTGAATGCGGTGACAATCAAGAACAAGTATCCTATTCCCCGATCAATGATCTGTTGGATCAGTTAGCTGGTGCAAGAGTATTCTCCAAGATGGATCTGAGGTCAGGGTACCATCAAATAAAGATCAGAAAGGAGGATATCCCAAAGACGGCATTTGTTACTCGCTATGGCTCATATGAGTATACCGTCATGTCCTTTGGTCTCACAAATGCTCCAGCTACTTTCATGAGGCTCATGAATTCCATTTTCATGGATTATCTTGATAAGTTTGTCGTCATTTACATCGATGACATCCTCATCTATTCTAAAACCGACGAAGAGCATGATGAACACCTTCGGTTGGTTCTGACACGGCTTCGTGAACACCGTCTCTATGCCAAGTTCTCCAAGTGTGAGTTTTGGTTGGATAAACTTGTCTTCCTTGGACATGTAATATCTGCCAATGGTGTGGAAGTCATCCCCGACAAAATTCAAGCTATTCTAGACTGGAAAACTCCAATGTCAGTCAAGGACATTCGTAGCTTTCTCGGATTGGCGGGTTACTACCGCCGATTCATCGAAGCTTTCTCCAAAATAGCCAAGGCATTGACTGACCTTCTCAAGAAGGATAGAAAGTTCGTATGGACTGCCGAAGCTGAAGAGAGCTTCCAAGCCCTGAAAGCCAAGCTCACGTCCGCTCCTGTGCTTGTCCTGCCGGACACAAGCAAGGATTTCGTCGTCTTCTGTGACGCCTCTCTACAAGGTTTGGGCTGTGTGCTAATGCAAGATGGCCATGTTGTGGCTTATGCTTCTCGCCAACTTAAGCCACATGAGCTCAATTACCCTACTCATGATCTAGAGCTTGCCGCGTGGTCTATGCTTTGAAGCAATGGAGACCATACCTGTTTGGTAACCGTTGCGAGATCTTCTCGGATCACAAGAGTCTGAAGTACCTCTTCACCCAGCCGGATTTAAATCTCAGGCAAAGGCGTTGGTTGGAGTTAATCACGGACTATAATGTGAGTCTGAACTATCAACCCGGCAAAGCAAACGTCGTGGCTGACGCGCTAAGTCGGAAGTCCTATTGCAACAATCTGATGATTGAAGAGGCCAACCTGCTCTCCATGAAGAGTTTGCCCGTTTGAACTGGAAATGTTCCTTGGCTACCTTGCAAATCTGGAGATCAAATCTACTCTTGTGGACCAGATTAAGGATGCTCAGAAGCGTGACAAGGGTATTCTAAAAATCAAGGAGAACATTGCTAGTGGGAAGGCCAAATGTTTCTCTGTCAATGAATCCGGAGTTGTTTATTTTGGTGACCGCTTGGTGGTGCCAAAGAAACGAAAATTGAGGGAGTTGATCCTCCAAGAAGCTCATGAATCTCCTCTCTCCATTCATCCCGGTAGTACCAAAATGTACCAAGACCTTCGACCACTATTCTGGTGGACCCGTATGAAACGGGAAATTGCTAGGTATGTTGCTGAATGTGACACCTGTCGACGGGTAAAGGCTGAACATCAAAGACCTGCCGGCACTCTTCACCCTATTGCTATTCCCGAGTGGAAATGGGATGAAATTGGTATGGACTTCATTACTGGTCTTCCGAAGTCTCCAAAGGGACATGATGCCATTTGGGTCATCATTGATCGACTATCAAAAGTGGCTCATTTCCTCCCAGTTCGTGTTGACATTACAGCTGCCAAGTTGGCAGACCTGTATGCTTCCGATTGTTGTCCTTCACGGCGTTCCCAAGAAGATAATTTCTGACGTGGAAGCCTATTCACCTCCAAGTTCTGGACTAGTTTCCAAACTGCTATGGGAACTCGTCTCAACTTCAGCACCGCTTTCCATCCCCAAACTGATGGTCAGACCGAAAGAGTGAACCAAGTTCTGGAAGACATGCTTAGGGCATGTGTCATCTCTTTTGGCAAGGATTGGGAAAAGTATCTCCCTTTCGCGGAGTTCTCCTACAACAATAGCTATCAAGCTAGTCTGGGCATGGCTCCATTTGAGGTTCTCTATGGAAGAAAATGCCGAACTCCTCTGAATTGGTCTGAAACCGGAGAGAGAGACCTCTTTGGTCCAGATATTATCAATGAAGCTGAGGAGAAGGTTCGAATCATAAGAGAGAATCTGAAGATTGCTCAGTCTAGGCAGAAGAGCTACTATGACAAGCATCATCAGAGGTTCATATGAAATTGGTGATAAAGCTTATCTCCGTGTCTCTCCCCTTCGTGGCGTTCGCCGTTTCGGTATCAAAGGGAAATTGGCACCTCGTATGTTGGCCCATTTACCGTTCTGGCAAGCGAGGAGATCTTTCTTATAAGTTGGAGTTACCGGTCAAATTCCCAAATGTGCATGATGTGTTTCATGTTTCCCAACCGCCGTGTTTCAAGGATCCTATCCATGGGGTCAATCATGAAGAGCTAGATCTACAAGAAGACCTCACTTATCGTGAGCATCCTATCCGTGTCTTGGATGAAGCCGAAAGAAGACCCGGAACAAGACTACCAAGTTTCTCAAAATTCAGTGGTCTCATCATTCCGAGGAAGAAGCAACTTGGGAACGAGAGTCTAGTCTTCGTGAGGAGTATCCCGACTTCTTTCTGCAACCTTAGAATCTCGAGACGAGATTCCTGTAAGGGGGGTAGAATTGTAACAGCCCAACGCTTGTGAACCTGAAAATCTGTATAAATTTTCCACTTTTTGCATCATGGCATACATGCATCCTTGCATTAAATTGTAATTGCTAAACAACACCCTTCTGTTTCGGGCAACATTTGAAAACCAATTTGAAAAATGCTACCACCAACAATCTCAACAATGAGAGCACTCAATCTTGCTAAACAAAGGTACGTTGACATTAGATATTTGTCGAGGAAGTTCCAAGAGCTCAACTAACTATTTTGTCTTGCTTCAAAAATTCTGAGGGAATATTGTTGTGGAACTTCTCCAAATTGCCTACAACAACCTTATGAACAAAAATGTTGCAAAACTTTTTATTTGGACAAACCAATTTTTGTGGTGGTTCTACTTAGTGTGGGGAGGCTATCCCCAATTTTCTAGATTTTTCAAAAATGTTTAGATACCCCAATAAAACTCTGGAAGTGCTACTGATTTTGAATACAAAACAGAAAAGGGCTTGGTTGTAAATCTGGAGGGACCAATCCGTGATGGTAAAGAAATTGCCAGGGGGCTGTTTGCAAAGTCGCCGTCTCCATTTCTGTAGTGACCGAGCTTCTCAGCTTGTGCCGGACCCGATCGTCGCCGTGGCCACGCCCCGCACGCGCTGCGCCCCCTCTGCCTCACCCCTGCACGAGGAGCTCGCCCCCACAAGCCCCCCTGCTCACTAGCCTGCCCTCCCTCAATTTCTTCCGTTTTCTTCTTCCCCGAGCCGCTGCACCACCGTCGTCGTCGCCGCCGCAGTTGACCGCCAATTCCCGCCGCGGTAGTCCACGTCGAGCATCACCGTGTGGGGCAAACGCTGCGCCGCGTTCCTTGCTCCTTCTCCACCAGAGGAATCTAGCTGGGAGGGCGAGAATCGCCGCCGCCGTTCGGTTTTCCTCCGACCACTGCCGCTGCCGTCCGAGCTCCGCCACGCTCGAATTCGTCGCCGTCGACGTCCATCAGCCTTCCCCGACCTCTCCCCTGCGTCCGTGGTGAGCCGCTGCTACTCCCCGTGCTCGTCGCTCCTCCTTCCCTCTCCTTCCCTCGCCGTACCTCCGCCGTGCTTGTGCGTGTCCCGCTCGTCGCCGTCGACGCGCGCAGCCCGGCCTCACAGCCAGCCCAGGCCGGGCAGGAGGCAGATGCCCTCGGGCAGGTGGCCGGCCCACTAGCCGGCCCAAACCGGCCAGGAGGCCGATGGCCACGGATACCAGGCCGGCCTGCCAGCCGGCCCAGACCAGGTGGGAGGCTGACCCGATTTTTTTTTAGGTTGTCCTGTTTTATTTTTTTTCCTCGCTGATTGTTTCGTCGACCCCTCTCGCGTATGCCTCCCGCTTCCCCCCTCGCTCTAGTAGAGGACATCGACTCCGATGATTCGACTACTCCCTCCCTCTCGAATCCGAGTAATAATTGGTACCGTTGTTTAAGTTCAACCGAATTAAATTTGTAAGATTAAAAGAGGGAATTAATAAAAGTAATAACTTTTTACCGGTGCATCCAAAAATTGCGAGCGAGGTACCGAAACGCTCCGAACAACGAGAGCTACCCAAAATCATCATCATGCATATTTGCTCACATTTCTGACAATGTACTCCTAGTAGTATCGGAATCACTAAGTTAAATATGGGGGAATTCTTTCTTTAGTCGAAGTAATCCTTCCACCCCCATTTAATAATGCTAGATAGCTCATGACAAGTTCCGTGCATCTTAAATTGTCATACCATCATGTGTTTGCGCATTGCATTTGTGAAGCATGTGTGGTGATTGATTGTCTCTTCCCGTGTTTTGTGCACCGGTAGATCAAGGAGGTGAAGTGCCACCCCCGTCTCGTGACGATCCGTACTACCAGCCGTATCAACAAGGCAAGCGTAATCCCCCCTCTGAGCATATCTTATCCTATTTTCCGCAATTATTTTCTCCACTATAATATTGCATGCGGTTCTAAATGTCTTTTGCCTGGATTAGAGTATCCTACTAGTTGCATTAGAATCCTGTTGCCAATACCTATTTTACCTTCCTAATACCATAGGTTTGTATTATTGGCCATGAAATACTTACTATGCTATGCAAGTGCTTAGCCATGCTTAGTGAAATGCCTAGTGGTACTAAGGATGGTGAATGCTGGAAACAGGTGTTAACTTGTGACAGTGATGTTGATGGTGGAGAATTGTGGAGATGGATAATAAAATGCTAAGAAGGTGGGGATGAGAGGCCACTGTGGTTGTGGTGTTTTGTCTCGTTCTCGCCGCCTAGGTGCGAGTTCTTTACCTCTTGAACCAAGACTGAGCGTGCAACCATGCGTGAGGCCTATGCATTTGCAGGAACCCTCATAGACTAAATAACTCGAGCGGGGCTAGCCAGGGTCCTCTAGTTCGGGCTTCCATTTGCGCGTGCGTGATGATGGTGGATTTGAACTGATTGAGGATTGTGGTGTTAGGAAAATGAGTGGCCACGGGGCACGGTGTCGATGATCCGTGCTTCGTCCTCACTGATGATCATGGGTTAGTCCTTAACGAGGGAGAAGTCGACACCGCTCCCACCCAGCAAGCTTTCCATGGAAGAGAGCTAATGATCAGGTAATGGGCCGGACGGTACGCGCGGCAAACATTTGTACACCCCTGCAGGGTTAAATCTTTTCGAAAAGCCGTGTCCGCGGTTATGGACGAACTTGGGAAGTGAAGGTAAGATCATAGAATAACTTTAACGGAATGATTAAAAACTGGGTACTAGAGGTACCACTCACAAATGTAAGGTTGACTTCCTCGAGGGTGATTCGGGGAGGTGCCTTTGATGAACAGGTACAATGATGATGATGGTGGTTGTTGTTGAGAAAGTGATCTCAAGAGAAAAGAGTTACTTCTTACCTCTTTTGAAAACTACTCTGTTTAGTCGATGCCTTTGAGTGATGTTTTCACAAATAAAATCAGCTTTATGCAAAACAACCATATGAATTTGAAAGCCTCATCGAGCATATATTAGTTCTTAATCTTGCGAGTTCGTCGAACTCAACGTCTTTGCTTTTGTTTCAGAGGAGGACTTCACCGACCTCGAAGGTGGGTTCTTTGTGGACGTCGACGAGTAGTCTGGGGTTCCCAGGTGGCAGCTTGGGACAGCCTGGAACAGCTGGCGCTGTGATGTTTATCTGTAGGCCTCTTAGGCCATATGTTGGATCTTGTTGTTTAGAACAACCTACTTTGCTTCCGCTTGTTGTAATGTTGGGCCTGTGACCTCTGGTTGTCAATTGCTATCTTTCTCTGTATAAGAGTTGAACTATATATTTTTGTGTCGTAGAGTCTGTGATGTGCCAGTTGTTCCACAAGTCTTGATCTTACTATTATGCTTTGATAGTTGTGCCTGTGTTGAGGCATCAATCGGGGTGTTGCGTTATCTGGAGTGAGGTGTACCCAGCAACGCCTGCCAAAGGTTTTGGCCGGGGATTGGTAAACCCGTAACCTCCGGTTGTATCGCTTAACCGGTGACACACAGCATCACTGTATAGCAGTCGGGTCAGGGCGCCACAGGGACAGCCTTGATGGAGACAATGTTGATGAGGAACTCTGAACTTCTTGAAACCTGGGGGATCTCCTTGATGGGGTCAAGTTTGAGGACCCACTTTGGACTTGCTTAACTTTGCTGGGGGACTTCCTTGATGGAGACAAAGTTGATGAAACATCACGTTTCCTAGAAAAAAAGAAGAAAAATATACAAAAAAAACTAGTTAGTACAAAAAACAAAAATATAAAAAAGTACTATGGTAGTAGCTAGCAGCCTAATTAAAAACTACCTACCAGTTTAATTCGACCTAGCTACGAGGTTGTTTTATCTTGGCTACCAGTTTTTTTTTTAAAGCCTAGTTGCGCAAAAAACTAACCTTTTGTGCAGAGGATTGTACTGTGGCAAATCACCGACATTTACAACCACCTTAGTCGTCTCAGCTTCAGCGACGTTGTCGCTGGCGGCCTGCTTGGCAGCAACATACTTATCAACATGCTTATCGGATATGGATTTGCCGATGTTACTCCCTCTTTGAACTTTCTGAAGCCTGGGGGACTTCCTTGATGGAGACAAGTCACTTTTCCTTGATGCAGCAACATGCTTATCAACTGTTTGAAATTGCACTACTGTGCCGTCGCCGTCATGGGGCTGATCAACAATGCCAACACCACCAGATGAAATGCTTACAACATTCCTGCCAGTTACAAAAAAAGATGAGTTGCCAGTTACAAAAAAAGAGAATAAAACAAAATTAAAGATGAGTTGCCAGATACAAAAAGAGCTATGGTTAGTTATGAGGTAGAAAAAAGTAGACAACAAATTATGGATTAACCCCAGTTATCAGATTAGTAGAAACAAGCTGACAGGTAGAAAATGAGTACTTATCAGAATAAAAAAAATAACATGCTTTTAGTTAACAAGTACCTGGTGACCCAAACACCTACATCACCATGGTTGGGTTGGCCATCTTTAGCATGTAGCAAGTCCGCTAAAGGTAGTTTCAGCTCCATTGCGACAAGCCGTTTGATTTTGTCATTAGTGTTGATCAATTCTGAATCACATTCATTTCTACCCAACAGCCTTGATCTGCTAAGATTTGAGGCAAGCTTTGCTACACTCCCTCTGATCTGATCATCTACTTGCTGGCTGCCCACAGTTGGAGAATCATCCGCAAAACCACCAATCAGATCCATAAAGTTCACTGTCTGATGGAACAAAAATCTGTGAGTGGAATTGAGGTGGGGATGCGCTAGAACCCTCTCGAGCTTGATCATCAGGGGATGCCCTAGTACTTGGCCCAGCGTCTTCTTTTGCGACAGTAGATGCATCTATCTCAGTTTCTTCATCCTCTTCAGACGAAGATTAATCTGCCTCTGCATCCGAATCAGATGCACTGTTTCCAACACCAAAATCATTGGCTTCTGATTCCGCCTCTACATCTGATCCATTGTTGCCCTTGTTTATAGCATCTACCTCTGCAACACCATCTGCCTCTACCTCTGATGCATTCACACCACCTTTCACAGCATCTGCCTCTGCACATCTCTCACAAGGAAGCGATTCAGTGAACCCTTGAATGAGATTGATTAAGGCGCCGTTGACCATTGAAGTAAAAGATAACATAAGGGAGTGGGCTCTTTTGCTTTGCTGTTCATGAACAAAAAGAAGGAAAAAAGGTATAAGGTAGGCATCCCCCCACTGCAAGAGAAAAAAAAAAACAAAAGGTAAAATACTACATTCAACAATAGAGGCATGCAGTTATACCTCATATGTGCATGTAGGATGAAGGTTCAGCTTCATCCAAAACTCGAAACCATCTGGCCCTCCAAAGAGGCCCATCTCTCGAGATAGAACATCTTTGAACTCATCCCTGAGCTGCATAACAAGGAAGAGGAAAAGTACAGAATTAGTACCATAATTGCATGCACAAAAAATGGCTAACTAGCTAGAACTACACATAACGAGGGAAGACTAACCTGCACTGCTCCGAACGTGGTTGAATCATACTCCCGCTTATCTAAGGCAGCTACCGCATCTCTTGCATCGTTTGTCCATGAATTAATAGCCAATGGTGCATCTTCTAACTCTAGAACCAAATCATCAGTGTTGATAGCAGTAATGTATCGCAGCTGTTGAAGGTAAAAATAAAGAGTCAGAGATACTAGATGTTCCATACACAGATACCAGATTATGAATACACAACTATCAGGATATTAGTGCACAGCTACCAGAGTTTTTATAAAACAAAAACACCGAAAACGAAAATAAAAAATGCAGCTACCGTGATTTGAGCTCACAAACTACCAGATTGTGAAAGCACAGATATCAGGAAATAAACCAACATATATCAGTATTTGAAGAAACAAAAAGAAAAAAGCAAATAGACATGGGTAGGGGAGGCTCACCATGCAAAATAACAGAAAAACCCTTCCATATTTCCCACTAGAGAAGTTTTCGTGCAGCTGGTCGACAACAAATTTACAGAGGTTCATCTCCGAAGCTTGTTCTATATCCATCTATTTAATTGCGCATATGAAACAAAAAACAGCACACTTGTAAGCGCTTGATGATGCAATAAAACAACAAGGAATAAGAGAAAAAATAAACTGAGTATTTTTTTATACCAGCATGGGATAGATGCTGTTGCTGATATGGTTATCAAGAGTAGGTGCCAATACAGCAGACACTATGTGAACCATCCATAGCTCATTGAAAGTCTTGTCCGCAGCCTTGTATTGGGAAATTCTCTTCGCCACATCGGATACTTTCGGCCTACTGCCTTCACCAGGGAAAAGGCGACGGGAAATCTGCTCCTCCAACTCGCCATTCACGTAGTACTTCACCTCCAGTGGACCGCGCGGAAGCCCAGTAAATAACTCGACAGACTCTTCTGTAAGAGGGATAATACCTCGACATGGAACAACAAATTCTCTCCTCTTTGGATCATAGCACCTGACAAACCAACTGTTCAGTGGGTTGTGGAGGGAATTACACTTGATATCTAGGAAAGATCCTTGCCCCATAGCAACTATGGCATCACGCTGATCTTTGGTCAGACTGGCATAGAGCTGCGTGACAGCATATGGAGAAGCCCTATTCTTGTCGACACGAGTAGCCTGCAACATAAAAAATGACTGGTTACCATATTATCAAGTGCAAGCTACAACATATTTCAGTGCTAGTGACCAAATTAATAAACAATGGTGACGCATTAGTTGCTAACAAAAATGTCTGGTTATCAATTAGATCAGTGCTAATTACAAAATAGGTATATAACACAGAAGTAAATTAACTGGTTACTCTAATATTCAATTCAAAAAACCCAAGCAAATTAACTATGCTCACCACATTATATACTCTGTAACTCACAAACAACATAATACTATTACTCTAACCCACAAATAAATCTACATCAGTGCATTACTCACCACACGCCTCTTCATTGTGCTTTTTCCTTTCACATCACCACCTGCTTTATTACGGCTGTCCTTCCTCCTACCCATCGCACTAACCCTGTTTAGGAAAAAACATAACCATATTCATCATGTGTACAACTTGATAGAAACAGAAGCACAAATTAAAATACATCATGCAAAGCTACATTAAATTAGCAAGTAGCAAAAACATAACCAATACCATGAACAATGCCCCAAAAAAAAGGATACACCAATAAAATACCACCAGGTTCAAAAAACAGCAGACCACCAGATTCAAAAGCAAGTTAGCTATCAGGTTATTTGAACGAATATATCAAGTTAATTGATCATACATACCAGGTTAAAAAATTAGCAGATCTAAACAAAAATCAGCAAGCCACCAGATTCAAAGCAAGTTAGCTATCAGGTTGTTTCAAGTAATATATCAAGTTAATTGATCATACCTACCAGGTTAGAAAAATATCCGAGCTAACCAAAAACACACAAGCCACCAGATTCAAAAACAAGTTAGCTATCAGGTTGTTTCAAGGAATATATCAAGTTAATTGATCATACCTACCAGGTTAAAAATTAGGAGCTAATCAAAAAACAACCAAGACACCATGTTCGACCAGGCTAAGCCATCATATATAAACAAAGCTACTGACAAGTTAAATAACATTGCTGGTAGCTAATCAGGACAAACAACAAACAACACCATAGCCCTAATACACTACAATCAGCAGAATGAATACACAAAAATCCAGCCTATTCTAGCAAATTGCTGGTACGTTTCACACAGCTTGTGCTGCAAAATGAAGCACACACCAAAAACCACAGCAGCACTACCCCAAAAATGGGATTAACAAATGGGATTAATAAAATGGGATTTAAGCATGCAATAAGTAATGCCTAGTACAAACACCACCTGCATAGGAACGGGGCTCGACGACAGAAGCTGTTTCTAAACTAAAAACCTAACTAAATCAACAACCACAAAATCGGCAGCACAAAGCGAACAACACGCCTAAAAACCCTAATCGCCTAAAAACGACACAAGCAAACTAAAAACCTAACTAAATCAACACCTGCATAGGAAATGACTAAAAACACGCCTACAAATCGAACATCGCACCGCTCTCCCGATTTTAGATCCGGCCCCCTTGAACAACCTATGAACATGTACTAACAGCAGAACAACGAGGATACTCGCTGACGGAGAATACTCACAGAACAAAAAACCAGTAGCACCACCAAAAACCCTAAACCAGGCCCACATGAAAGGATACACGAGGAAAATACTCACAGGTTCAAAAACAGCAAACCAAAAACTTGCAGGGTGTTAGCTATCAGGTTGTTTGAACAAAAATATCAAGTTAACTGGTCATACATACCAGTTTTACTAAAGCATTAAGCTAATCAAAAAACAGCAAAACCGCCAGGTTCGACCAGTCTAAGGTACCATATAAAAACAATAGAACTAACAAGTTAAAAACATGATATATATCAGATTACTGGCAGCTATCAGGACAACAAAAACACAAAGCAATTATACACTACCATCACCAGCATATACACATATGTACTATGATGTTCTAGCAAAATTAAATCACACAACATATCCTCAACAACGGTACCCACCATTTTACATGGTTAAACATCTCACTGCCTAAAACAAACCACCAGATTCAAAATAAGTTAACTAATCAGGGATTTAACCATGCAATCAGTCATGCCTAGCACAACAATCACCTGCACAGGAACTAAAAACCTAACTAAATGAACCCTAAAAGCGAATGAACCACTACAATAATCGACAGCGCAAGCAAACAACAAGCCTAAAAACCCTAATCTATACAAATCGAACATGGCATCGCTCTGCAATACAGATCCGGTCGCACTGAGCAATAAGGATGCCTAACGGACAGCTGCTGCGTCGAGCCGAAACCGCCGGAGTTCGTGGGCAGCGGCGAAGAACGGCGACGGGCCAGTAGTTCCGGCGAGGGTCGGACAGAGAGAGAAGGGCGAGGGAAAGAAGCGAACCAGCGGTGGCCAACGACTTACCGACAGCGGAGCAGTGAGGGTGCGGTGCTGGGTCGGCGAGGAACCTCGGGACAGAGCTCGCAGCGGCGAGAAACCGCGGGCGCGGTGCTAGGTCGGCGAGGAACCACGGGACGGCGCTCGCAGCGACGAGGAACCGCGGGACGGCGTTCGCGGCAGCGAGGAACGGCGAATCGCCAGCAATCGCCGCTCCGGAGAAGCAACGAGAAGAGAGAACGTGGGGAACGGAAATGATTTTCGGGCAAAAAAAAACCTGGAATTAATCCACCCCACTTCCACACGACTCCCGAAATTCAAACTCGCGTACACCGTTGTGTCCTACGTGAGACTGACTACTGGGGCCCACAGAAACCTTATCCACGCACGCCGCACGGACCAGGCGGTGCGCGATGCGGGAGGACACGATCCTGTTTCCGAATCTTGACGAGCCCGCCGCTCGGAACGACGCTCGGAACGACGCGCGGAGCGGCGCCTGTCGATAGCTTTTCCCTAGGCATGTGGTTGGTTGCTCTTTCTATATCAATATAAAAGGCTAAGCTTTTGCCTTTGCTTCAAAAAAAAAGGTGCATGCGCGTATATCTGTGATGATCCGATGTGTGTAGCACCGCAGTGGTACTGGTACCTACCGGCACTTTTCTTCTTTTTTTCCAAATAGTGCGAGACACGCCATGTGCTATCCTGCTATGTAGGAGTAGTTGGCACATCCATTACTTGATTCCCACCATCGAAATCATGCACCGACCTGATCACCAAACATATACAAAAACCTCTGAATTAAACAACCTAAAAGTGCAGCGTTGAACGCCTGAAACTCTGAAACCTCCACTCGTTTATAACCACAATCGCATTCAAGGCTTCAACATCCAAATCACATCACTAGCTAAGTAGCTAGCAGCCTAGCACGTCCCACGAACTTAAAGATCCAAGCGTCGAGCCAAGGTTTGGCAATGGCAGGGGGAGGCGGAGGAAGCGAGGAGGTGAAGTTGCTGGGCGTGTGGGACAGCCCGTTCGTGAACAGGGTGCAGATCGTGCTCAACCTGAAGGGGATCAGCTACGAGTACGTCGAGGAAGACCTCCACAACAAGGGTGAGGTCCTCCTCGCCTCCAACCCAGTCCACAAGAAGGTACCCGTCCTCATACACAACGGCAAGGCCATCCCCGAGTCGCAGGTCATCCTGCAGTACATCGACGAGGCCTGGTCGAGCGCTGGCCCCAGCGTCCTCCCAGCCGACCCGATCCAGCGCGCCACCGCCCGATTCTGGGCCGCCTTCGTCGACGACAAGGTAAGTACACGGCGCATGCATCACCTTCTCGATCGTGACCGCGCGCTCTCTGTTCTTGTTCGCCGAAGTATGCTCAAAGCAACGCATGTGCTGCAGGTTGGGTCGCCGTGGTTCACGATCCTGTTCGCGCGTAAGACGGAGGAGAAGATGGAGGCGGCGGTGCGGGTCATCTCGGCGCTGGAGACGCTGGACGCCGCGTTCAGGGACTGCTCCGGTGGCAAACCCTTCTTCGGCGGCGACAGCATCGGGTTCGTCGACGTCGTCATTGGCAGCTACCTGGGGTGGTTCGTGGTGATCGAGACGATGATAGGCGTCAAGCTCATGGACGCGGCGAGGACGCCACGCCTTGCCGCGTGGGCCGAGCGGTTCAGGATGGAGGATGCGGTGAAGGGTGTCTTGCCTGAAGATGTTGATAAGGTGCTCAAGTTCCTGCAGACCTTCCTTAATTAGGAGCGTGATTGAGTGGAAACGTGGAGTGACCCTGGAAGTTTTTTTTGTTGTATTTGGACTGTTTTCTTTCTTCTTTTTTTTTTTTCGAGAACCGCAGGAGATCTGCGCTCGTTATATTAAGCTTAAGAAGAAGAGTACAGGAGAGCTACACGTTAGTTACAGGACAGAGTGCCCGGCACCAACACCACAACCACAGCTCACGATCATACCCACTTTGGGGCAGATCCCACCTCTCAGCTGAAGAATTAGCCTATTCCTCTAGTCGGCCCACGTCTACAACTCAACCAGCTACGCCATTCATCCAAGATTCGAGTCTGAAGAACGTTGGCTGTGCAGAATACCCCGTCGAAGACGCGCGCGTTGCGCTCAGTCCAGAGGCTCCGCATAACTAGCAGCAGCAACGAATTCAGCTCCTTATGCCACCGGTAGTTTTGCACGTGCAACGCACGACCTAACATGTACTGAATCGTCATGCATGCTTTATGCTTATCATCAGCATCACGAAAATTGTCTAGTAACATGTACTGAATGTAAATCTGGACATGAACTTTCTGAAGATGACCTTTCTTGTGCACTAAATCGGGACAAAATTTGAAAATGGCCGTTGATATACAGCATTTTTAAGAGAACATCACGGGGCAATGAAGAGAAACATATTTGAAGGAACGTAAACTTCTAAAAAATATTGAACACACAGGTTTTGGTTCACACTGTCCCGGTCCCATACATGAGCATGATGTTTGACATTCGCAAAGGAAAATTGTACGTAACATACAGGCCATAGGTTCACACATTTAGAAGTTCAAAAATATATATGATTTTGTAGGCACAATTGAGACATCTTGTTGCACAATCAATATTCCATTTCCTTCCCTGATCCATTTGCAATCGATGAACATGTAACTCAAGAGTCTGTGTCTGCTAGCTATATAATGCTCAGATTACCTCCAGTAACTGAAGGTTGATGAATGAGTCAATCAGATTGCGGGCTATCAATTATCCAGACAAACCTATCGCATGAACAGACATACGGAAAGAAATGCAAAATGTACCTGACTAAAGAATGGAAGTAATAAATCAGATATAACCAATATGACAGGGAAAGAGGAAATAAAAACAAAGAACACTAATCCTCACTTGCCCTCATTGCAAGCTAGGCCAAACAGAAAGATTTGTTCATGTACTTCTTGTCTGCTCCAAATCCAAATCAGGATCACAGGAAAAACAAAATATGATTTGAATACGTCTCACCTCTTAACGCAAGCTTACCAAGCCGAGAACATATCCAGTGAAACGGCCCAACTCATGCACCAGCTGCACCGATGGGTTGTGGGCCGTCAGATGGAAAATGAAGGTATGAGATCTAACCATAACGTGGGCTGCTAGTGCGTTTTACAAAGTGAACCTTGTAGTTCGTCGAATTGCACGAGAAAGGCCCTTTCCATCTCATCATCTCTCCCTTGACCTCTCCTGTACTGATGCATTTTTTTGCAAATTGTACCGATGCATGCTGATGCGGTACGAGAGTATCCATTGCCGAGCCATATGTGGAAGTCGATTTGATTTCGCGCGGCTGCGTCGCGTCGCTGGGCGGAACGGCTGCGGGGTTCACATGACAGCTTGCGGCTTGCGCACACCGGCGGCGTTCCTTCCAGCTCGTCGGCGAGGCTCGTGCGCCCGCACAGCTGTGCTGCTGTTCTTCTCCCTTGTGCTATCAAGTATGAGTGTCAAGTTCTTCACTTCCAGAGAATTGGGGAATTTTTGGTACAGAAAAGAGGATTTAATTCTCAAAAAAAAATGAAAAGAGGATTTGGAGCGAGAGACAGGAAATTCTAAGATCCCAATCCCAATACCATTCTGGATTTCCCTCGATTGTAGATCCACAATCTTGACAAATCTACAAGAAGAAACATAGAGAGAAACAGACCAGCTTCAACATGCGGTGGCGCCCTCTCTCCGGCGGAACGTTGTACGGCGACGGCGGCTTCGTCTAGGCTCTTGGGAGCCGGCTGTGGATCCGATCGTGATTTGACCAGGCTGCTCAGGGTGCTTTGTGCAAGTTTTCAGGGTCTCTTTGTAATTTTCTTTATTTCCTGGACCTCTGTGTAATTTGTGCTGAGTATCCTAATATATGGCTCGGATCCGTCGAAAAAAAAAGAGAGCCTTTTTTTTTAGATGTACAGAGAGCGGATATGAGCGAGAAGGAAGAGAGGCGACTAGTTCTCTGATAGAGACGAGTCCACGACCAGGTTTATGGAGTGCAGTTCAGTCAGTTCAGAAATACTCCGGGTCCATTGTGCAAATATGCCAGCAGCCCATGTTCTCACTGGATCATATCCGTTCATTTTGCATCCAAAGGCAGACAATGCATCGGTGCAGCTGGTGCATGAGTTGGGTCGTTTCATGGGATACGTTCTCAAGAAGCTACGGCCATCCTCCTCTTCCGCTCTTGTAGCGTACCTGCACTTAGGAATTGGCAAGGTACCTGTGTATAGTGCAAACCCCTAGATCGTTTCATTTACACACACAGTTTAAGATGTAGTATCACAACAAAGTATCATTATTACATCGAATGATCCAGACTTGGTAAAATATTCATTACAACTTGCATAGCATATAGCTAGCTTGAAAGAGTAAAGCAGCGGAAATAAAACTTCATGGAGTCCTCATCCTTTGCATGTGCCACAGGCGAAAACATGTTGGTTGCAGACTCGAAACCCAAACGTAACCTTACTCATCGTCAGGAATTTCTGCAACAAATAAAATTTTGCAACAGAGTGGGTCAGAACCATTAAAAATGATTCTGGCAAGTGACACTATGTGGACACTTAATGGAATAACTCTAATAGCCTGTATGCATATTTGGCTGCTGGAGTTTTCAAGGATATTTTGCATAAAAGCCAATTTTGCCTAACACTTTGTAAAACATTTTCTTTAAAAGTTGGAGACGATATGGTAGAAAACCATAGTCTCATCTACCTTTGTTCACCATCAAGTTTTACTTTCGAAATTGGAATGATGAAGCCTCCGTTGAATCCTTGATCAGCTGCTCAAATTGTCCGTAACCGGGGACACGGCTAAGTACTTAGATTTTAACTCTGCAGAGGTTGTGCACTTTCACCATTAGACCCAACAAACCCCAACTATCCTCAAGCACTCAAATTGTGCTAAGGAAAAGGAGAGAGTTGGGACGAGGCTTTTCAGAAGCATTTTCCCATCCCATACCGACTTGACGCGCTCCCATTCTAACCATTCTACCACCACCTGTCAAGTCAGGACGAGTCCACGCAACTTAATCCATCTAGCCAGAGCCCATATGACTAATGGCTGCACGGTAAGCAATCTTCACTTAGAGAAAACATTGGCCCCTTTAATACCCTGGGTGGCAACCACAAGTGACCATCCCTTAGAGGTCACCCCTAAGAGATGACACTCAACCTTTCCATCATCTTTTCATAACCAAGTCCACCCAGGTGATAAATTACTTAGTAGAATTAAGCTTTAAAGAAAACACATTTGCATAGCATCAAATATTCTACTAAGTTATCAAAGGGGATTCTAGACACAACTAGAGTAAAGGTATGGTGGGTTTAGCATATGGCAATAATACTATCCAACACATGCATATAAGGAAATACACTAAGTAATGCATATAAAAATACTTAGGAAATTTATGGGGGTGTGCCACTTGCCTTGGCAAACTGGAGTGTAGTAGTAGCAGTTGCAACCACTTTCGTCTCTCTCCGAAATTTCTAACACAACAACCAATTCACAATAAACATACTATCATAAATGCAACACTTAGAAAATATGACATGCATGAGATGCAGAATGATACAAAGAAATATGGTATGAAAGATATACAAAACAAACTAAGGATAGCACATAAAATAACTTAATCCCAAAAGGCTAAGGCAAGGTCAAGGCTAAGCAAATAAACTTGATAAAACAACAAATTGTGAAGTTGTAAGGCTACTCTAAGTCTTCACAGTTTTGGTCTTCAAATAATCTTCAACTCCTTGGTAGCATCATTGATCTTCAATGGTCTTCATTGATCTTTGTCCAAGGTGAGAGATAGAAAGAAGAAAGAAGAAAAGATAGGAGGAGTGGAGTAGTTGGTCTTCCAAGAATCTTCTCCTTGCTTCCTTGTAGCTTTCTCCTTGGTGTGTTGACTTCATCGACTTTTGTAGACTTTGATGGTTCTGCAGTCTTGATTGTTGGCAGCATCAAGGTTGGTCTTGAATATAATTTAGTCATCATGAAGTCTAGGAGAAGGAGGAAGAAAAGGAGAAAGAGAAGAAGACTTAGAATAAGTAGGATGATTGGTCTTCATGAACTTCCTCTTGATTTCTTCTAAGTAATTTTCTTCTTGGAGATGCTTCTATAGTCTTGTTTTCTTGGCTAAGTCCTTCCTTGATTTCCACTAATTCTAACTTAGTGGTTTTTGACTAGGAGAGTCAAGAGATCTACCATGCATCCTCAAAATTTCTAAGGAGGAAGTCATGTGAAAAGTATAAAATAATACTAAGGACTTAATTATGCATGCCATGCTTATGTAAATGCTCTAAGGAAATGCAAGCAAACAAGATGTTCAAAAAAAAAAAACTAAGGACCAAAGAGGTCAAACAATAAGTCAAAATAATTTCTAAGTAAGAGTTCATAAAATAAGGTGTTGGTATTTTTCTAAGGAAAAATACTTTTAAAACAATAGTTGATAAAATTTCTAAGGACAAACACTTGTCAAAAATAACACTTAGGAAAATATTCTAAAACCACTAAGTTTTCAAGATGCTAAATTTTTCTAAGGAAAAGATTTTTCTAAGGAAAAAAATACTTTGTTGGGTGAGGTGAAATATTCCTAAGTTATTCTGCATCTAACATGTTCATAATTACTTAGCTAAATTTTCTATTCGAAAATAATGTGGAGAGCAATTTTAATATAATTTACTTATTAAAATAACACCTAAAAGGAATAAAAACAAAATACATGCAAAAACATAGAAAAACACTTCTACAAAAATACTAGAGCAATTCTACGGCCATAACTTAGACAAACAAAATTAATGCAAAAGAGTTTGCTCAAAAGTCAATTTTTATCATTAAGTTATAGTCATAATATCAATTAAACCACTTTTAAAAAATTGTCTAAATTAATTTTGTCGAAACCTGAAATTAAGCATATAGAAAGTTTCTAAACTTTTTAAGCTTTCCAAAAAATATAAATTTCATAAATTTTGGATAAAGGACTAAAAATTAATAACAAATCTAAAATCCAGGGACCTATCCGTGATGCGCAGGGGCTTAAACGTAACGAAAATGAAAAAGATCTTCGCGCTGGAGTCCTTGGTCGACGTGGCGTCTTCTGGTTGGTGCGGAGCTGCTGACTGGGCGATGCGGCGACTTGGCGACGTGGCGCGTTCTTATTCGCCGATACCGGTTCGAGTAATGGATCTAATCTGCGCTGCACGATGCAGATGTAACGGCTCTGGGTGGTTTGACCTAATTCGAGCGGCGCGGTGTGCCGGAGTTACACCGGTGACCAAATTCCGCGGCGGCTCCATGGCTGGGGTGGACGCACACGACGGAGGAGAGGGGTTCAGGATGCTCGAGTCGTACCACTGGGTGCAGGAGTTCGCGGCGAGCTTGATGGCGAGGTCGGGGTCGCGGGCGTGCTCTGCTTCTCCCTCTAGCGCTCGCTGGAGTAGACGACGGCGGCGGCTTGCTTCGGTTGAGGACGGGCGCGTCGATTCCGCTGCGAAATAAAATACCGCAAAATTTCAGAAGATGCGCCAGGGGGAGAGGAAGAGGATGGAGCAGAGAGGATGGCTCGGGGTCGACCACGTTCGCCGGAATTGAAGAAGGTTGCCGGCGGCAGTGACGGACGGCGGCGGAACAATGCGCGCAGCCTGGAGGCGTATTGGCTAGGATTTTTGGGGGGTTTTGGAGTGCGGGGTTAGGGGGTTTATATGGAGGGCACGGGTACGAGCAAATCGCAACAAATCCAACGATATCGTGCCGGATTTGGTTAGGGTTTCGGTGTTGTTTTCTTGAACGGGAGGTTAGGGACGGTGGCGTCATCGATGACGTCACCCTCGGGCTGGCCCACCTGGCGGTGAGAGAGAAGGAGAGGTGGGCTCGTGGGCCGCTTGCTGCGCGCGTGCGGAAGAGAAGAAGGGAGAGGGAAGATGGGCTCGGCCCAGGTAGCTAGCTTCGTATTTTTTTTCCAGAAAACGTTTTTCTTTTTTTGTTTTATTCAAAATCAAATAACTTTTTAATTTTAAATCCAAAACAATTCAAACCACTTTCAATAATTTTGTAAAAAAACAAACTCTTTATTTTGAAACTTTCAAAACACATTTTCCAAAACATTTTATAAACAAAATTTTGAAATGTGTTTAAAAGCATTTTGGACCTAACAGTGCCATTCTTAAAACTATAGGTTTTTTTTTATAATTTCCTTTTGAAATATAATTTAAACCAAAGCAAAATATGAGTAATATGATTAATATCAATCGATAAAATAATTTTGTATAAAACTCAAATAGTTTAAAATTGTTTGATAAATCAAAATGATTTCAAAACTCATTTTAAAATCCAAATAAATATTTTCTTTCAAAAGCAAAACTATAAAACTTGAAAATAGAGAATAGGTAAGTAATAGAATAAATCTCAATGCATACAAATAGTTCACAACCAAACACACTTTTCAAATAGAAATCATTTTGATTTCCAAACTAGGTTTTTAATAAACAATATGACACTCGATGTCCAAATTAAAATAGGTTTAAACAATCAAAGGTGGCTTAAATAAAACTTGAATATCACAAGATAAACCTTTTGCAAATATTTATATTTCAACAAATACAATCAATTCACAAACAACATTAACAGAACAATACATAAAAGTCAAAAGAAATTTTTTGGAGCATAAATGCTCTACTAGTATATTTTCTTAAGTATGTTTTCAAGTGGAAATTTATTTCCCACTTTTGAAATATCAAAATGCAAACAAAGATATATGATGATGAATGCATGCATGATTTTCTTTTCAAAGCAAAATACATAATAGTTTTCAAAAGTTTTAAATTTTTCTGATTTTTTCAACTTTTTGAAAACCTGGGGTGTTACAGCTCTCCTCCTCATGCTTCTGCATCCACATGTGCCAGCTCCTATCAAGACTTGTTCTGCCGATTACCTGGCATTGACCAGAGAGATCGAGTCGTCCCAGAAAATATCACTACTCAGGTTGCACTATAAATCAGAACTTAATGTACATAGAATAATTACCTCAGACACTTGTGGACACAACACATCAAGGGAGTTCGCCTAAAGGTCAGTGAAACCGGAGAGATTTTCAAGATCCAGTAACAAATGTTTAAACACTGTCATAATGCTTATCTGCTCCGGCACTTGTATTGCTCAATGGATAACAAATAATCCAAGTATTCAACGCCAATGTTGAGACACTGCATGGATTCAGAAAAATAATTTAATGTCTGCACCAATAAAACTTCCCTTGTATTGAGCCAAGAAAACCAGTGATAAAATGCATCAAAACATAATTCCACAATGATGAGTATAAGCAACTTTTCACCCACACTTTTCAGTATATGAGAGAAGCTGATGCCAGATGAGTTGGGTTAGGCCACATCATCAGCTCAGTGGAAGCTATTTTGAGACGATTCAACTCTCTAGGTGAAATGATGAACTGATAAGAAAGCAATGTTGCAGCTTGTATACTATATTGATCACTTCGCACCGGCATTGCACAATTATAGAAAAATTGCACACCATGGCGCCACTCCCTGCAAGTTATCGTCTCCACCTAGAATGAGCAACTCTCTAAGGCAGGTAACTGACATCAATGGGAACGTGGCCTCCTTCCCAAGCAGTACTGCACGATTTTGATTCACAGAGAACAAAGTACCTTCGGGCAGCAAATTGATTTGGGTTTGAGGTTGCTGAAATCGCCGCACGTGTCTACAGCAGAGCGTCAGCGGGAGAGCGGACACCGCGCTCGTGCCGGCGGCGCGCTCGGAAGCGGCGGAACGGTCGGAGGTGGCTGAGTGGGAGATGCACAACGTGATGCTCCGGGTCGGCGGCGAACTCGGTGTCACACCTGGTACCTTGGCTTACGTGGGCCTGTACTTCATGGGCCGGCAGTACCAGTGGATGCCACAAAAGGAGCAGTCACGCCTGATCGAGGGGCATCGAGAAACAGAACAGAATAGACCGAAGTCTGCATCTCTCTTCCCTGTCCCCGTTCGTCTCGTCCACAGCCTCGTCTTCCTCAGGTTCAGCGGCTACCACAAGCCCCAGTATCCCTCTGCTCACGCCGCGATCCCCTCGCCGGCAACGGGTGTTACACTCGGGGGCGGCGGCACGGTCAGAGGCGGCGGAGCAGGAGAGGCGCATCGCTGCGCACCGGGACTTAGGCCGTTAGAGAGACTCGGCGGGCCAGCGATCCAAGGGAACGGGAGAGGACGGCAGGGGCGCGGGTGAGGCTTGTCGCGTGGGGAGGCGGCGGCGGGGCAAGGGATGTAGCATGGAGAGGAGGCGGCGGGTCAGGGCATGAGGGAATGGCCTCGATGTAGATCGTGTGAGACGGTAGTTTTTTCCTTCGCGTGCGAGGCGGATGAAATTTTCGTCCGCTCGCAGCATGGTCCGCTGATACTAATTGCTAGGTGCACCCGAGATCAATTCAGTCCGTTAGATCTAGATAGTTGGGATAATGAGTTTAGGTTGTGTACACAACGCGGGGTACCTGAGGAAAGGTCAACTTCGCTTGTTTATTAGTAGTGGAGATGTAGATCTGTTCCTGTGGGGTTGTTTGTAATGGGCCATCAAATATTTCAGGCCTAACAAACAAGATCAATAAGAAAACGACAGGCGATATATATAGTTTAAAAGATTGTTTGCGATGTTCAAAAAACGTTCATATGATAAAATCAGTGTTCACAAAAGTTCAAATAGTTGTTCATGAGGTTAAAAATGTTCATCCGTAAAAAATAAATGAACCAAATTAGGGTGAGTCGTAATAATAGTGAAACAAAAAAATTAGGGTGAACCAAGTAACACATGAACCAAAATTAAGACGAACAAAAAATTCGAGTGATCTAATTGGGTCAACCGTAATAATGGTAAACCCAAATTGAGGAACAAGTTAGGGTGAATCTTAGTAATAGTGAACGAAAAATCAACGAATGGAAATACGGTGAACCAAATATTTATCTCCGGGTCTTCTTTGAAAAGCTTTTACTCTAGAAAAAATTCGAGAGGCTTCATATGCATAGACCTAGCTTGATAGTGTTAAGAAAAATAATGGGTGAACTCGTAATAATAGTGAACCTAAACAATTAAGTGAACCAAGAAAGATACAAACCAAAATTAAGACGAACAAAATATCGAGTGATCTAATTGGGTGAACCGTAATAATAGTGAACCAAAAAGTTGGCGAACAAATTAGGTTGAATCGCAATAATAGTGAACCAAAAGTTGAGGAACCAATATAGTGTGAACCAAATATTTGTCTTCGAATCTACTTTGAGAAGGCTTGATAGTGCTAAAAAATAATGGTCCAAAATTAGTTCATCAATTATAATAGTGAACCATGCATCACACACATGAAAAATATTCATATTTTTTAGAAAAATCGAAACAGGATAAGAAAATGTAAACAGAAATAAAAATGGAAACTAAATAATAATAATAAACAAAAGAAAAGGAAATAAAATCATGTTGAAAATTTGAGTGGACAAAATAAATAAGAAATATATCATAAATGATAGAACAAGGACTGTAAAAACGAAGAAGAAACAAGAGAAATGGAAAGAAAAAAGAGACACGCACAGGCTTGCGGAAAAAAAGAGTCGAACGCTATGCGCGGGATCGAAGCTAGAAAAGTAACATGACAGGAAGATTCCATTGTTCTTTGGTGGGCCGACCCATGATGGACAACCTATAGGCAAGTCGGTGATACAGCTCACAATGAGCGAGCAATAGTGCCTGCACCGAGGTGGAAGACGGGACGATGGCGTTCAGGTTCCCACCCTAGTCGCCTGGGAGAGATGACGCGGGGGCTAATTCAAAGCTGAACACGTGAAAGGAAACACGAATCATGTGCGCACTAATTCAATGCTAGTGAAATGACTAGGTCTAGGTGGCTAGGTCTAGGACGGGGATTCAGCAGCAAGTCACGTTGTAACTGGACCTTCTATGTACATCCGACGGATAAGGTTGAGCCAAAAAAATGATCTCGAAATTTAAATATTACAAAAAATTGAAAAAAAATATTAACTCGTATATGGTCCATTCTGTATTCTGAGAAAATTCCGTGTCATTCGAATTGCCCATTTGATCTAATAGCGAAATTATGAAAAGATATTTAACGATAATTCAATCTCAGAATAAACAGCGAACCATATACGACTTACTAGATTTTTTCAAAATTTTCTGAAATATTTGAATTTCAGTTTCACTTTTTGGCTCAATCTTGTCCGTTGGATAGAAAACGAAGGGTTGATAAAAGGTGTCAGTTACAACGTAATTTGTTGTGAGCAAGTCACTGAATCCTAGTCCCAAAACGATGCCCGGGAAAATGGGGAAACTTTTATGTAATATGTCCAACGTAGAATGCTCAACTTTTTTATGTATAATCTATTTATGCAAAAATTGTTCTTGTACTATGTTGGTTTATGAATTCCGCAGCTTATGCACAGCTGGTGCTTGTGATGGATGGCAATAAGATTATTTATAATCATGATCATCACGGGTGTTACATTGCTAGGAACTTCATATGACATAGTACTTGGATTCCATCATCTTTGAAAATCACATCTAAAGATGTAGTCACCCAGCAGAATGTGAGTTTGTGTTTTGTTTCCTTGTATAGTTGCTAGGCTCGATTCTGCAGATGATAGTCATTGTTACCATCTTGTTTCTCGGTTTGAAATAGTGACAACCTTTGAACACTTGCTATAGTCCATAGTTCATTTGTTTCATACTTACCATCTTTTCCTTTCGTCTTGTTTAGTTGCCGCTAACTACAATGCATCCTTCCATGTTCAGGTGCCCAGCTTGCAGAACATATGAGATACTAGGTGAAATTGGCACGCTTTGCCACGCCCGATTAGAGTTATTAGTTTTGTAAAACTTGGTTAAATTGCTGAAACTATTAGAAATGTTTGGAATGTTTAAATATGTTTGTATCTTGTCATAAATAGTTAGCATTTATTTTTCTGAGCATTTTGATATATTATTCATATTTTTCTGATGGATAGATTTGAAGTTATTGATTTTGCAACATTAATCATTTTCTGGAAATTGTTTAATATTTTCGGGAAGAATAAAATTTTGACAGGACGGGCCCAGTCTGATGTCGTGGTGACGTCAGAAGTGGCCGGACAGAGTTGTGCTTTTTTTTGCAAAAAGGTACCTGGGTTTTCCGGAAATTAAAAATAAATCCCTGCGTATTGTAGATTTCTGTTTGTGCGAAAAGGTACCTGGGTTTTCAAAAAATTACAAATAAGCCCCTGCGAGTACTGTAGATTACTGTAGAACTCTACAGTACCTGGTGGGCCCAGGAGCGAGGAGAGGCCGCGGATTGTTCCGTCTTTCATATATAGTACTGATACTCTATTACGATGAAACAAGCTTCCAAATTTCATGTAGTGTGGCAAACCTTTTGTTCGATAAAACTGATACTTAATGAAATGATACACCTTAAGGCTGATGAGATACTTGTGTTCCCGTGCGTGAGGTGTTTTTTGTGCCTGATGATTACCATTTTAAACTGATGATATATTGTTGTTCCGGTAGTGAATTCTTCTTGTCTGCTCGGCTGCTATAAAGACTAGATTTTTGTCGATGAAAGTGTTGATGAAACACTTGTGCTAACCCTGTGAGCCAAACAACGTGAGTTAGTGGCAAGGGACTGATGGGGAAGGGGATTGGGTGATCTGAGTGTTTTCACCAAAACCCCTGGGGATAATACCCACAAAAACATTAGGAAACACTGCTGCCAAACGAGCCTAAATGGTTGGCACCCTTTTTCTGTTTTTTAATGGTGGATGCTACTTTTCTTAGAACAGAAAAAAATGCTCTTATGGACCATTCGACTACTACGTCGATGATGACGACATCAAGTCACCCACCTTCAAACACAGGAATATACGTACGTGCTTATCAAAGACGTCCAGGTACTAGTCAAACATAGTTACCCATATTCCAAGCTTCCAATGCAAGTATGCAACACGCACACTACAAGTTCACTTGCCCTGCTCGCTGTTCCTATATATAGCTCCCACATAGCCTGAGTCGTATAATCAGACCACAACCCGAGCGTTCTACACACATTTTCGTCCACGCCTCAACAGGAGCATCGGTCTCGATCTAGCAATCAGCTAAGAAGAAGCAAGAGTTGGCCATGGCAGGAGGCGGCGAGCTGAAGCTGCTGGGCGTGTGGACGAGCCCGTACGTGATCAGGGTGCGCGTCGTGCTCAACCTCAAGTCGCTGCCGTACGAGTACGTGGAGGAGAACCTCGGCAGCAAGAGCGCGCTCCTCCTGGGCTCCAACCCGGTGCACAAGAGCGTGCCCGTCCTCCTCCACGCCGGCCGCCCCGTGAACGAGTCCCAGGTCATCCTGCAGTACATCGACGAGGTCTGGTCCGGCACCGGCCCCTCCGTGCTCCCGGCCGACCCCTACCAGCGCGCCGTCGCCCGCTTCTGGGCGGCCTACGTCGACGACAAGGTCGGCTCGGCGTGGCGGGGTATGCTGTTCACCTGCAGGACGGAGGAGGAGAGGGCGGAGGCGGTGTCCCGCGCCGTGGCGGCGCTGGAGACGCTGGAGGGCGCCCTGGCCGAGTGCTCCAAGGGGAAGCCGTTCTTCGGCGGTGACGGCATCGGATTCGTTGACGTCGTGCTCGGCGGCTACCTCGGGTGGTTCCGGGCGGTCGACAAGATGATCGGGCGACGGCTGATCGACCCGGTCCGGACGCCGCTGCTGGCCAAGTGGGAGGAGCGGTTCCGCGCGGCGGACGCGGCCAAGGGCGTCGTGCCGGATGACGCCGACAAGATGCTCGAGTTTTTGCGCACCGTGCTCGCCTGGATCGCCTCCAAATCCAAGTGAGAACTGTGACATCGTCAGTTAGTGTTTCTGTGTGTCCGAGTCCGTCAGGTGTGTGCTTATTAATAAATGTATGTACCACATGTTGAGTGTTGTATCAAGCGCAACTGATGCTGAATAAATTCACTGTTTGTGTGCTCTGATAAGTGGTACTCCATTTTTTATAACCCGGCGAAAAATTGCGGTACTTTATTTTCTACTAAAACACCAAACCGACCACGAAGCGCGGTGAGGAATGCACGTATCTACTTAGTTACAGAATCCATGCGGAGCTTTGACAAAATGGGTGACGAACGTGCTGGCGCACTTGGTTGTCAGCAATGGCTGCGGCAGTGCGGTGCCAAGACACCGAAATGCGTACGCTTCTGGGAAAAGTCCCAAGTCCTGACTTTCTTTCGGCTGTTTCTGTATTCGGTACCCGGTCCATTCTGTCCATCCTAGGGCGTCTATAATGTTAAAAATAAGAAGGGGTCATAAGCCTTAGAGCATCTCTAGCACAGATGCTGGATAAGCCCCTCGGCCCGTAAAATTCCCGCCGATTTGAGGGGCGGGCTGAATTTCAGTCCAGAGCAGATACCGCATAATGGGTCAGTCCAGATAAATTTAGCCGGGCCGCCGGATAATCGGTGGCTTGGCCGCTGTATAGTCGGGACTAAGGAGTGGATACGTACCAAACCCGTAACCCTCCGCCGCACCTAGCCTAGCGCCACCGCAACCCTAGCAGAGCTCCGGCGAGCAATCCACCGAGCACCGGCGCTCCTCTCCCCTTCCCACCGCTAGATCCATGGCCAGAGGAAGGCTGCGTAGCTCCGGCGGACACGGAGGAGGTCGAGAGCCTCCGGAAGACGATGCGGCGCGGAAGGCCGCGCTCTTCCGCTCGAATGAGCGCGCAAGCGCAGCTAGAGGAGGTCACCGCCGCATCGACCTCAAACAGTAGATCGCCGCTGCTAGGGTTTCATTTCTGTTTTTAGTTTAGTTTAATTTCAGTTTGGTTGTACTTTAATTTCAGTTCTGTTGCACTGTTCAATCTATGTTCTATGCTTAATTTCTAGCGCGAACTTGCAACTTCGATCATCGCTTGAATATCCAATAAGCCATCCATCATCTGTTCTACCCAAGAAACACTCGTACCGGATAATCAGTATCTGGCTTACCGGATACGATTTATCCGGTACGAGATTATCCAGCATCTGCTAGAGATGCTCTTAGACTGAATTAAACATCGTGAGGGTCATCCTTAGGCCAAAAATTCTTATGGTCGACCACACCCGGTATGGCCGAGCCATAGCGAATAAAGAACGGTTTTCTTTTCATTTCTCTTTGCCATGCACAAAGTTGGGCTCAACAGTTTCTCTTGCCGCGAGCTGGCGGATGCGCCACCGTGGGGATGCTACGACCACAATGAGTCCTCCCGTGCATGCTCCAAGAGAAGTGGACAGGGTTTGCGCGGGCGGCAGGCCGGCAGCATGTCATCGGAGAGGCGGACAGAGTCGTTTCCCAGACAGTGGCACAAAGGGAGGAGTCGTGTGACTTGTAACGGGCGCAATTGAACAACGCGTCGGAGGTGGGGAAGGGCAGAGTCTCTGCAACACCGATCTATACATGTCTCGGATCCAACAAGCCGATCTTTTGTGACGGCGGATCCCACCAGCAGCCCCATAGTTACGGCGGAAACTACTCAGGTGGCAGCGGTAGCCGTCCGGTCTACCAACTTTGGAGCAAGGTGCGGCTCACCTCCGAGTGCTTCAAGCGCGAATTCCTCGGTGTCGGGAACGATGGTGGCAGCGGATCTTGTCAAGTTGTTGCTGCCACACATCCTTCGCATGGACATACTCCATCCTACCCGATCGACCCCAGCTTGTACGTTGACACGGGGACCATGGACCACCTCACCAACGAATTTGACAAGCTCGCCATGAAGGAGGTCAACCGCGATAATGATCAAGTCCACACTGATAACGGTGCAGCCGTGCAGGTATGTGCATTCAACATATTGGCCAAGGCATCCTTCCCACTCCTTCAACTTCTTTACGTCTTAAAGATGGTTCGCATGTTCCCTTTGTTACCCGTAAATCTCCTTTCTGTTAAGAAACGTACATGTGATAATCATGTTTTGTTCGATTTTCATCCACGTGATATGTTTGTGAAGGACCGGGACACGAGGGAAATTCTGATTAGACGGAAGTGTCGTGGTGGTCTCTACCCTAGAGCCACGAGTTATCAAACAATCTTTTGGGACTCTTTGGGTGCCTCGAGAACAATGGCATTGTCGTCTAGATCATCGTGCTTCAAAGGTGGTCCAGCATGTTCATCGTCATAGTGATTTTCATTCAGAGTCTAGTCAAAAAGTTACAGTTTGTGGTTCCATAGGGATTTTCATTTAGAGTCTAGTCGAAAAAATACAGTTTGTGATGCATGTCAACAAGCCAAAAGTTACCGATTTCCTTTTCGTATTTGTTGTCATGTAATAAAAGCTCCTCGTGAGCTAATTTTTGTTTGGATCCACTAGTACAGAACGACACATCGAAAACGGACCAAAAACCCCATCGGAAACGGAGAAATGATCTCTGTCCCCGACCCAGTCACTGATGTGAAGGCCCTTATCGGCAACGTAGAAAATAACCGTCACCTATGAAGCCTCTTTTCGGCAACGGTTGTGCATGTACCTCAGTTGCCTCAGTGTCGAGCTCATCAGTAACGCAGTTTTGAATTTTACCCGTTTGCATTGAGGTTTGTTCAAATGCCTACAACACGTATTCAGATGCCACTGGACATTTAAAATCTCACAACATAAGCACAGAAATGACATCAAATTCATTCATAACGTATACCGAATGTCACCATTACATCGTTGTTACACTTGCGTCACCAAACCTATCATTGTCATTGTCGTGTCTCGGATCACGGACACCGGGAGTAGAGGATACCCCCTTTTAAGGTTTGGCACGGGGCGCGAAGGAGGCTGGGAGACGCCTTACCCGGGAGTAAGACCGCCGAGTTCTTCGTCGGGGCAAGTAAGCAAACAACATAGAGACACACGGAGTTTACCCAGGTTCAGGCCGCCCGGAGGCTAAAAGCCCTACTCCTGCATTTCTGTATTGAGGTGTTCATCATGGTGTGGTTTACAAGGGTGTTCAGAGGTGAACCCGACAGAGTTCCGGCCAAAGGTAGTCGAAGAGCAGATCCTGCCCTGGGAAGATCACCACTCTCTCTACCCTCCGAACCCTAGTCTACTCTTCAGCTTGGATCCAACTTGTTCCTCCCCCTCGCCGGTGCCTCGGTCCTCCTTTTATAGGCTAAGGGGATCCGACATGGGCACGCGAGGAGCGTGAGGGGTTTTAGGCGGGAAAACCCCTTGGTGGTCTTTGGAGGAGGCGTGGCCTCTTCTCCTCCAAGTATCTTCTGCGGGGTGGCGCGGTCATCCGCCCTTGGGGAAAAGTGGGACGGACAAAGCCTGTCCGCCCCACCAACCACGCTCGGGGCGACGTCACTGGGGGCGCGTCCTTCGTCTTGGCGCCCAAGTCTTCTACCAGCTTCCAGCACGAGCTGGCGTGTTTATCCTCTCAGCCGTACGGAGGGAGTAACCCGGGGGTACGCCTGGCCTCCTGCCGGGCGCACGTACCCACGGGTACTCCGCCTTGTTCACCGGGTCACGGGTGACCCGGAAGATCACCTGGTCCTTAGCCGTAGCTCGTCGATGTGAAACTTGTCGGGTTTCCTTGGGGCAGATGGGCTGACCCACCTGCCGGCCTTGACTCCTTGCCTTGTCCATCTTCTTGGTAGGCCCAGGTCGTGGACCCACTTTGGCAGCATCGGAGGAACCCCATGTTCCACTGTTGTGACAGTCATGCCTTCCTATCTATTCCACTCTTCTCAAGCTCGACCGAGGTTCTTCCTCGGTTCGCTCATCCTAACTAATATAAACTTATCCTTGTCATTTCTAACTAAACTTATCTTCATGACTTGATGTTACATTTGTCTCACAACTTTGGCAAGTTCATGAATTTGATCTTCTTCTTGGACGGTGTCGCCGAAATACAATAGCGTCGCTGCTGTGACATTTCGGCCACACTGTTCAAGACACTCATAATTAAAGAAGTGTTTTGTATAGTGCAGCGAAACGTCACAACAACGACGGTTCACGGATATGATCCCACTTTGTATTTAGCTCATTTAAAGCTTGTTTGGATCTGCATTTGTGTTTCTGCATAAAAATACATGGATGTATAGTTAGAAAGAGCCAAATCTGATGCTACATGACATAACCACAGGTTTAAGGTGAATATAGTTTACACCTTAAGCGCTTGTAGCCCGATCTAAATGATTTGGAGGCAGAACTTTAGGGCCATGATTTCTTCAACAACCTCACCATGTTTATCCATTGTCACCGAAATATACATTACTTCATACACTTGCAAGTTAGCTACACAAAACCATAAAAAGGATAAACAAATTGACAAAAAGTTGTCAACTAAAATAGAGTGTAAGATCTAGTAGTACTACAAAGAGTTGAAATTAAATATGCTAAAACAGAGACAACAGAATACTCGACAAGATTTCTATGCTACTTTCAGTGGATGTACAACTATACAAGGCATGCAAGTTACTAAAAACGGTTGTAAGTGGGACGGACAGACTCATAGGATGCACGTCGGGTGGAAGATCCGCGTTGGTGATGCCAGACGCGCCGCTCAGGGAAGATGCGAGGCGGCTGACCGACGCGCCGCTGGGGGAAGATGCGCCGCGGCTCGCCGACGCGCCGCTAGTAGAAGATGCGCGGCGGCTCGACGCCGCCCGGCCGCGCCGCTCAGATCTGGAAGATAGGGTTTAGATCTGGGGCTGCTTGGAGCCGCCGCCACTGTGAGAGTGAGAGTGTGAGTGAGAGTGCGAGTGAGAGCGAGAGCGTTAGGGTTGTTGTAATGGGGCATTTATAGCACAAGTACAACAACATCGGCAACGGAGTTGATAAACAACTATATCATTTTATTTGTTCACTGACACACTGGGCCTACTTACGAAGGATCGATGCAGAACAAGAAATAAATTTATGTTCAGATACCAATTTACAGTAGAATTAAACTAACTATCTACTTTACTTGTTCTTCTTCTACCCTGCCTCCGCGCCATTGTCGTCCGCGGCACGGCGTCGCTTCTTGTCGGTTGCCTTCTCCTCCGGCGCGTGCTCATCCTCCTCCTCCGCGCGTCCTTCTCCGACGCGTGCTCCTCCTCCTCCTCGTCGAAGTCGTCTTCTTCCTGGCTAGAATACGGCTCCGACAGGTCCTCCGGCTCCTCTTCCTCCGGTGCCTCCTCCTCGTCGGATTCGTCCTCTTCTTCGCTCGAAGACGGCGAGTCCTAGTCATCGGGGTCCGAGTCTGGCGGCCCGTCTTGATCCCACCATGGGACGTCACGGCGGTCTTCACCGCTCGCGTCGTCGCCCGGGACTTCCTCGTTCTGCCACCAGGTTTCCTCCATAGCAGTTGTGCTAGTCTGGTAGAGAACATGGGAGAGAACGAAGGGCAGAATGCGAGAACTACTTGGCTTTGCGCGGTTCCAGTCCCATTTTAGTAGCGGCAAGCAGGCGGTTCCAATCCCTCGTGAATTAAGCCGCATTGAACATGCGCGCTTTCAGTTTGCAACTGCAATTTCCCAAGCACACCGCAAACGGATATCCATCCCCAATCGTTGCCATAGAGACCATTATTGGCAACGGAACCGCCAATATGACCGTTGCCAAAAACATGGGTGATGAAGTTAATAATTTCAATGGACTTAACCAGGCAATGAAGAAATATAGCTAACCACTTAAATCGTATGGGCAGTACAAAAATAATGTGGTTTTTCTTCTGAATCCATCCTAAGCGCTCATTTGTGCTCGGATCTAAATATGTCTGGATTGGATCCGAATCAACTAAATTTGATTCATTCGTAATTGTCAGATTTGAGCTATTAACGATCATGTATCAAATCCTGTAAACATCAGAGTTGTTCGTCTTGAAACATTGAACAACTTTCGCTTCAAAAGGTTATTGATCCGAACCTTCTTTAATTGCCGTTCGGTCTAGTTAACAATCAGGAGTTAATCTGTCATGGCGGTTCACAGAACGCGAAGTTGGTGTCTGTTTTCATGTTAGTTTTAGCCAAAATTCCGAATCTTACTAGTACATGTACTAGTTAGGCTATGTTTGTCCTAATTTAACCAAAATTTTAACTGAACTAGTACATGTACTAGTTAGTTTCTGTTTCGTCCATTATTTGTATTTAGGTGTGTCACATATAATGTCGGATGAAGATGACCCCGAAATATAAAGTTGATTGTCTTCATGATCATGAGGATATCTTCTTGTAAGCCAAAATGGTTGTCATCAACAAACGTCACGTACAATTAACAATTATACACCTACTGCTACCGGTCAGCACACGTTTCATGGGTAATAATCGCATCGACGAATAATTGAAGGTTCTACCGTTGAATGCCATTTTATTCCATGTTCATAATCGCTCTCTAGATGAAATAATTGGACGAATAATTGAAGTTATCCAGCTGCTTGACCTGTTTGAAAAGTATGGACTTTTCTCCACCTACTTGCCACCACAAAATGAAGGAAAGTTATCCATACAAAGAATGATTGGTCGTACATGTTGCCACAAGTACACTAAATAACAACACAAGAGTCAATGGCTGCATGCGAGCCCCCTAATATTCTAGCTAGGTATCGTGTAAATGCATATACTACACTCCGTATTTCCAAGGATCAAGAGTTCGCATACAGAAGGAAAAATGTACAGATATTTTTTCCATGTGATGTTGAAGTTTGTTTTTGGGAAGTTATATGATGATGATAGGAGCTGTGCAATTGCACCTTCCGATGATACTCCAACAAGACAATTGATTTCGGTAACCGCTTGGTAACAGGAGAAATCCCGAGGAAATGTGCAGAATTGTAGAATATAGCATCCAGACAGTTTATATATGCATTGCTATGATTTCATAATAAGTTTGGTCATGTAATCTAATACCGGAAATTTGTGTCCCAACAATTGCGAAACCCATCTATTTTTTATAGAAAAATTAAATGTCCCAAAAGGCTGATTTAATGAATTATCAGTTTTGTAAGAAATCATTTATATAATTGTATATATATAGTGTATCCCAATTCGATCTTTTTTCTTGAGACGGACTCAGTATTGGAAAACCAAAATCTAGATTTGTTTCCTTATTATGATTATCGAAAGAAGAAACCTTTGTAGGATGCTATTTTTACATAGTCCAATAGGTATCTTAAGCATCTAACTTACTCCCTCTATTTTTTTTTATACAAGGCCACAAACTCATATTTCAGATACCAAGGTAAAAAGTTAAACTGATTAATACATGATTAAGACGTTTCAAAGCAAGCTTGATTAGATTAGTCATAGTGGGAAGTAAATTCAACTAGTAACATACACATATTACTAGGATATGTTACTATCCTCATAGTGCAAAATAACATAGAGGTGGTGTCATAGATGGTCTTATTTATTACTCTATAGATTCATTTTCTCTTAAAAAGTGTGATGTGATGGTAACTAGCTGAGTTAGACTAGTCACAATGGGGAGTAACTTAGACTAGTAACATGCATATGTTACTACTCTAAGTTACTACCTCCATAGTGGGGAGTAACATGTGTGTAGTGTCATATTTAATAGGTTGTACACTCATCTTGCCTTGAAATGTGTGATGTTATGGTAACATAGTTAGTTACCACAACCATCTCTCTCCTCATTAATTATCCGCCATATCAGATTTTTTGCCTATATGGCACTGATGTTACTCCTATGTTACTGCCCATTGTGACTAGTCTTACTCTATTTGCATTTCTCCTCATTAATTACATGCCATGTCAGACTAAGGCATGGCCTAGTGGTGTGGAGGGGCTGATGCCTTCCCACCCACCCGAGTTCAAGTCCTCATGCTTGCAATTTCGGTGATGTTGCACCCTCCTCTATCAAATATAAACGTGGTTCTCCCACGTTGAAATCATTACATGCCACGTCAGATTTTTTGCTTAGTTGGCATCTGAAGAGTGTGATGTGATGGTAACTAGCTGAGTTACTCTATTTGTATCTCTCCTCATTAATTACATGCCACGTCTGACTAAGGCATGACCTAGTGGTGGGAGGGGCTGATGCCTTCCCACCCACCGAGTGCAAGTCCTCATGCTTTCAATTTCGGTGATGTTGCACCCTTTTCTATCAAAAATAAACGTGGTTCTCCCACGTTGAAATCATTACGTGCCACGTCAGATTTTTTACTTAGTTGGCATCTATGTTACATGTTAAGTTACTCTGACTATGGATAATCTTAGACTCGTTCGCTGGGATAATAAATACGCGTGGAGAGAGGAAGTACAGCTGGTTGGACGAGAGAGGAAGGAGTTACTGCATATGGATGCATACAAGGTTAGTTGGGCCGAGTTAATTAATATCTATCGTTAGTTATGCTGGAGTAGTACTGAGCAAGCATCGTACGGAGAGAACGTAATTACTTTTATTTCAATGTGTTTGTGGCCTTATATAAAACTAATTGTATATTTGATAGTGGTCTTATATTAAAAACAGAGAGAGTACATTTGATCTAGGCTACACCCACATGAAACAAGGATTAGTATTCACACAGCGCACTGCCTCTATCACTGTGTGAACAGCGACCGCATCGCTATAGTGGGGAGAAAAGTCCCAGCAGCCCGTTGAGTGCGGACGCAGCTTCAGTGACTTTGCGTGGGTGACTTTGTGGTGACTGACATGTGGCCCCTACACACGGTGGCCCCACTGGTCAGTGACTCAAAGTCACGTGACTTTGTATTTGGCAAAGTCACTGAAGCTGCATCCGTTGAGTGCATGTGCACATGGGATTGAGCTTCAGTGACTTGGTGAGACTAAGTCTCACGACTCACGGTGACTTAGGGCACCTCCAACGGCGTGGCGCAAACGGACACCAAAATGTGTCTGATTTGGTCTGTTTGGGGGCGGATCGTGGACACATTTTGATATCTTTTCAGTTTGGGGTGGAGGTGCCCCAACGCCCTGGCGCAAAAGTGGATAAGGCAAACAAAAAAAACAACAATTAATATACATAGCTTAGTTCAGTAGCAAGACCTCACGGACCAGTGAGACAACACAAAACACAAAAAAAACATAAACCCTATCTAGTGGGTTTGGGGGTGGGGCTGGCTGCCGGAGTTGGCGCCGCCACGGCCAGGACCTCGCCGTGGCCTCCATCTAGTCGTCATCCGAAAGGATGACGTACGGCGGCACGGCGTAGAGGTGCGCCAGCGGAGGCGGATTCTGCGGCGCCTCGGGGTCCTGCGCCGAAAGGAGGACGAGCCATCATCCTCGACCGGCTCCTCCTGCGCGGGCTGGTACCCCTCCGGCGCGAAGGCCGTGAATGCCGCCTGGCGGCGCGCGTCGTGCTCCTCCTCGAACCAACGATCCCACAACGGTGAGTTCATCGCGTATGCTGGGTCGTTGACGAGGTCCGGCGGGAGGAAGCTGCGGCGGCGGAGGATCTCCTCCGTACGCGCCGGCCGGAGCGAGGCACCCGAGGCACCGGCACGCGCTGCGGCGTGAGGTGCCATCCATCTGGTAGATGGACGTCGCCCCACGGCAGGGGCGCAGCTACCTCCCAGTAGATCTGCGCCACGTCCGTCGAGACGCGGGTTCGCCAGGCACGGCGACGAGCGTTCTGTGCCGCCCTGAGCTCCTCACGGCGATCTGTGCCACGGCGGGCGGCGTCGGAGGACGGCGGAGGCACGCGGGAGCTGCTGGCCTCCGCATTGTTGCGGCCGGGCTTGCTGAAGAACCAGCGGCCGGGCTTCATGGCGGCCGGCGCCGCAGGGCGGCGGGCGGTGGCTAGGGTTTGGAAGAGGAAGCGAGTGGGGATGGGGACGGCTGGGGGTTGGTGTCCCCATTTAAGAAGGACCACGCTCCGGGTCCAAAGCGGCCAGAGTGGCTGCCATGTGGGCCAGGGGCAGACATGGGAGGACACGGCGCCTGTCCACGTCTCCTCCAAAGCTGGAGCAAAGTTGGGCCACGTTTGGGGCGAGATCGCGTGTCCGCGCGGACAAGTGTCCCTTTGCGCCAGCCCGTTGGAGCACCTCCCATGTCCGATCGGACAGATTCGGACTGGGCTGGTCCGTTTGCGCCAGCCCGTTGGAGGTGCCCTTAGCCCCTTATCAACCATCCATTTGAGATCCGACGCACCAGGTCGACACAGATCTGAGGTAAAAAACTAAATTTTTTTTGAAAATTCTGATAAATCATACTTGTTCCGTTTAACATTTTGGGAAAGTTTAAACCCATTCAAAAGTATGGTTTGGGATAAAATAGCCTTTTAAGATAAAAAAATATAAAAAATTGTTTACTCACAAAGTATACATTAAAATGAGTTCAAACATTCATAGAAAATAAAACGGAACATTTACAATTTATCAAAAAAATCAAATTTTTATAAACACTTTAAATTATTTTGTTTAGGATTTTAGTTAATCTGGTATGTCGGATCTTGACTAGATGGCTGATATGTGGGGGTAAGTCACCATGAGACTGGGTCTCTTGAAGTCACCGAAGCTGCGTCCGTGCACACGACGACCACTTGCAAGGAAGTATGGAGCTACAAGCTAAACTACGGAGGAAACAAAGACTGATTCCGAGGCCTGTTTCACCACACAATAGCCTGAAACGTTAGTCCTCGTGCAAAAGCATTAGTACTAGTCGTAGGCTGTTTACAAGAGTTAGCTGTTTTTTTTTATAAAGGGATTTTATTACTTAAAAAAATTTAAGTATTACACCCAGATTCTGCATAAATAGGATGCACACAGCCTCACAAGTTCACCAGTCCCAAATGATAAATAAAAAGGCGAATTACATATCATAATCAGAAATTGTAAAGACGCCTAAGGTGGTGGAAGGTCAATCCGCCGATTATGTGGTCATCCATGCTGGCAGAATAACTCCTTCGCTGCAGCCTCCAACCGCGAAGACACCTCCAAAAACAGCTCGCGGTGCTCCACACGCCGTAGAGCCGACCATGATCGGAGCGTAGCTGTGCACCGCTAGATAACCTGCATAATAGAAGCATTTTATCGTTAAAAACCTTGTCATTTCTACATAACCAAAGCGACCAAATAACGGCAATCGCTCCCACCCTAATAAGGAGTTTAAACCTAGGATCCACACCGTTTAGCCAATTGCCGAAAATATTTGCAACGCTGCATGGAGGGAATAAGGTAGAACCTATCTAGATGGCTGACCATATAGACCTACCAAACTCGCACATGAAAAATAAGTGTTTTATAGTCTCGTCATGGTGACAGAAGACACACTTTTTACTTCCGTGTCAATTTCGTTTGGCAAGGTTATCTTTAGTAAGAATAACACCTCGACGAAGATACCACGCAAACACTTTAGTTTTTAGCGGAATCTTCATCCTCCGAATTTTCTTATTATTATCGACTGGAACTTCAGGATGGATTAAAGCTCTATACATAGAATCAACCGAGAATTTACCATTCTTGTTTAGATTCCAACGAAACTTATCTGAACCTTCCATGAACTAGACAGAGTCCAGCTAGAGAAGCAAGACATTCCAGGCTGCTTGTCTAGGGCCAAATAAGCTTCTTCTGAACGAGACATCTGGTGGGAAAGTTCCCAGCACCTTAGCGAGTGTGTCGCCTTTGTGTCGCACAATATTGTATAAAGCCGGATATTGTTCTCGGAGCGTGGCTTGGCCCAGCCATTTATCCTCCCAGAATCTAATCTCCGGGCCATCCCTAATGGAGAATGAGCCATGTGGGAAGAAATACTTCTTCGTAGCCATAAGGCCTGCCCAAAAGTGAGAATCGCCAGCTTTCCAAAGAACCTAAGATAAATCTTGAGAGCCCACATACTTTCTCCTCAGAAGGGTTTGTCAAACTCCATCTTCAGAAAGAAGCTTGAAGAGTCATTTGCCAAGCAAGACTCTATTCTTGACCTCAGGGTCATGAACACCGAGCCCCTTGGTCTTTTGCCCGACAAACCACACTCCATTTAGTCAATCGATATTTTTTATTTTCACTATCACCTTGCCAGAAGAATCTTGATCGGAAATAATCCAATCGTTTTAAGAATCCTTTGGAAAGTTGGAACAATGAGATCATATAAAGTAACATGTTAGTTAGTACTGAATTTATGAGAACCAATCTTCCCCAAGGATAATAGTTTACCTTTCCAGTTGTTTAACCGGATTTGAAGTCTCCCCTCCACCAGTTTCCATTCAGCATTTGTGAGTCTCCGGTAATGTATCGGAATACCCATAATAGTTGATAGGAAGTTGACCTTGCTCACAGCCGAATAATTCAGCATACAAGGCGGTGTTTTCTTGAGCCTCGCCACAACAAAACAATTCGCTTTTATGGAAATTTATCTTTAGACCCGATAGTTGCTCGAACGCTGACAGAATTAACTTTAGGTTGCGAGCTTTTTCGATGTCATGTTCCATAAAGAGAATTGTATCATCGGCATATTGAAGAATCGATAAACCACCATCAATCAAATGTGGAATCACTCCTTCAATTTGGCCCTCAGACTTAGCACGTTCAATCAAGATGGCCAGCATATCAGCCACTATATTAAATAGTATTGGTGATAACGGGTCCCCTTGTCTAAGGCCTTTTTTGGTCTGGAAGTATTTACCAATGTCATCATTGACTTTAATGACTAAACTTCCTCCCGAAACAAAGCTGTGTATTAACGCACGCCACTCCTCAGAGAAACCTTTCATTATGAGAGTCTGCTGAAGGAAAGACCATTTTACTTTAACATAAGCTTTCTCAAAATCTATTTTCAAGATTACCCCATTCAAAATTTTCCTATGTAGTTCATGAACTGTTTCATGTAGGATTGCCACCCCATCCAGGATGTTGCGACCTTACATAAAAGCAGTTTGGGACGGACGGACCACATGATCTGCCACACTGTTCAGCCGAATCGTAGCAACTTTAGTGAATATTTTAGTTTACATTAAGAAGGCATATAGGTCTGAACTGTTGAATCCTTTCTGCCTCATTAACCTTAGGCAATAAAATAATTTCACCAAAATTGAGTCGGAACAGCTCTAACTGTCCATCATGTAGATAGGCGAACAGTTGAAGTAGACCAGACTAGATGACATCCCAGAAGTTCTGGTAGAACTCAGCCGAGAAACCATCAGGCCCAGGAGCTTTATTGTGTTCCATTTACAAAACCACCTTTCTCACTTCATCCTCCGAATAGGGATTAGTAAGTAGGTTATTTTAACCTGAGGTATATCGTCTGTTCTAGAATCATCCAGTGTGAAGTTTCCTTCCTTTGGTGCTCCGAACAGACCTTTATAATAATTGGTAATATACGACTTGAGCTGGTCATGACCCTCAATCGTTCCCTCATCCTACGCTTTTTCCTGTGTGCCATTGGCGATACTATGGAAATAATGAGTATTCAAATCCCCTTCCATGATGAATTAGGCTTTGGAACGTTGGTACCATTTCAGCTCCTCCTCCCGCAAAAGCTTCGCTATCTGCGCATTTGATAGGCTCTTAAGCTCAATTTCTTGCGTGGATAAAAAATGAAGTTTTGCTAATGCCTCTAGAGCATCAATTATCGAGGATAGACGTATCTTTTTTTTTTTAAGTAAACTAGTAGTATGACGAGCCCAACCGACGAGGTGTGTGCGTAATGCACAGATCTTGTTATTCCACCTATGGATAGGCGTATCACCGGCAATCGGTCTTTCCCAAATTCTTTTGACCATCTCATGAAAACCCTCACGATGCAACCATCCAAGTTCAAACTTGAATCGCTGGTTACACGGTGCTCTAGGCATGCATGTGGTCAAAAGAATAGGAGCATGGTCTGACAATCACTCAATACGCTATAGAGCACGTACCGACACCAATGGGAATTTAGATTCCCAATCAGTATCCATCAGTACACGATCTAATTTTTCATATGTGGGTTCAGGGAGAGAATTAGCCCAAGTCAACTGTCTCCCAACCATTGATATCTCTCTTAAATCCAAGCTATCTATGACTGCATTGAACAAGAGAGGCCAACGGTTGTCAAACCGACCCCTGCTTTTCTCGAATGGAAAACAAAGCAAATTAAAATCCACACCAATGATAAATGGATGTGGGTTATCTTTTGCTAAGTTGACCATCTCACAAAGAAAAGCAGTCTTACACTAGTAGGAAAAGGGTTATCAGTGGCGCACCAAATTTACATTCTGTGGCGCACCCCCAGAATTGCTGGTGTTGGTGTGCCACAGAATCGTCGCCACTAAAATTTGTTTTCTGTGGCGCACCATGGGCATGCGCCACAGAAACCACTTTCTGTGGCGCACCCAGACCGTGCGCCACAGAAATAGCTCGGTAGGCCACATAGCAGAGTAATTCTGTGGCGCACCCAGCCTGGTGCGCCACAGAAAGTGGTGCGCCACAAAAAATAAAAGCGTGCGCCACAGAAATATGAAACAGTATTACAGGTATTTTTTTCATTTTGCTGTATAAATACAGGTATATACAGGATTTATCCAGAAATACAGATATATTTGACAGGTATATAAACAGACACACATTAATCACTATTTCATCACACATATTACTTAGTGTGCCCGAGATACATACACATAGTCACAAAAGTGCCGAATGTTAATTTACACAATATATTAGTTATGATAGAAACAAAAGTTCATCATTTCACACTACACATACAAATGAAGTGTTCACCGCCTAACTAGGATCAAATGTAGCACATCGGCGATGATGGTGAGCAAGAGCGCGCGGGAGCATGCATGATCATGGCTTCCTCTTCTTGAGCGGCGCCGGGAACGGTAGAATGCCCCCTTTCGTCCTCCACTCCCTGGTGTCACTCTGCGCCGCTAGTCGTTCTTCCATTCCTCTGAGACAACGCTGAAGATGGATTGGGATATATATTGGTTAGTGATATACATAGAGTATAATTTGTTCATCTAAGTATAGAGGCAAGACGATCAATCAATGTTGTCATGGTTGGAAATCATATGGCTATCCTATTTGGGTTTCATAGCATAGCATATATATAATATATAACCCTACACATGCACTTCTACAAAAAAGTACACACTAGCTAGTAATGCTTAGCAAGGCTATCTTTTATAATACATCCTACGTACCGAAGCGGAAGTGGAAGGACCCTGAGGCGTGCATGACATCGTCGAGGATGATATTGTTAACTGCAGCCGGATGCGATGGAAGTCTTGTCTATAATCAGCATCGGTGAGACTTTCCGCCATTTTGGTGTATTCTGCGAGATTAGATGCAATCTTCGTTTTCTCGCAATCCCGGACAATCGTTTTAAGGTGACGGAGGGCATAGTAGGCCTCCATCACACTGCCATCCAGTTGCTTGACGCAATGGAATCCGGTCCCATGCAAGAACTTGTGTGTGTTGTCGTCCTCCGTGAAAAATTCCGACTTCTTATGGAAGGGGCCGCCCTTTTTGGCATAGGCCTCGAGAGCGTCATCGAGAACACCCTTTATTCTGTTGTATGATCTCGGCTGGGATTTATTCCCCGAGTCCAAATAAGTGGCAACGGACCACCTCGGGGATACGTGGATGAGTGCGCAGTACTTGTCCCTGCTCAACACAATTGAAGCAGAATGTTGGACAAAGGATCAGCGATGGAAGAAATGTACAAGAAGACATAAGATAGGACGGTGGCGAGCAGATGTGTACTTACTCGAAAAAGTAAGGCAGAAGAAGGGCGGTCTTCTCCTTGTTGGCCAGGAAGACCCTAACGAGGTACTCCTTGGCCGTTTCCCGTGTTGTTGATCCTTCCACCAGATGGCTGTCGCGCATGTAGTAGGGATCCACTATCGCGATGTACGGGGTATCATCTCTCCTGATCTTCATCGCCGCATCGAGAGCATATAGGCGGACCATGTTATAGTCCAGCCGTTTGGAGTGATACAGGTTGAAGATGTCCTCGTACGCTATGAAGAACACATCTGCGGGGTCATCCTGGACGAAGTCCACCAACTCTTTTGGCACCTTGACCGAGAACGCCGGGTAACCTGGGTTCTTCTCTTTAAGAAGGGTCTCCTCTAGATACAAGATATTATTCTGCAAAGTAATCATGGGTCCTTCTGCAAGGCGGAGCATGTCCCCGGACAAGATAGATTTACCAGCTTCATGAACTCTGGAGTAGCCTTGTGGATTTGTGTCTTCAGGACCCCGGATCTTAGGATCTTGCTGGCTCGCAGAGTATGCTTTTCTCTTCCTTTGATGACTCTTCTTTTTCTTCTTCTCTGGGGATTGTGGGGGTGGGGGTGCAGTGAACCCCGCTTTAACTGTTTCTTTCAGTGTGGTAGGGGTGAAAATGGTACCGGTTGAGCTTGATGATCGCCGGCATCCGGAGGCGTGTCGGTGAAGGCCAGGCGCTGTGTGCATGAAGTGGGACGAGCAGGTTGAATGTGGTGGTCGCGGAAGGGTTCTTCATCCATAAGAGGCATGAACATATCATCCGCGGCGCGCCAGTGTTGATGTAGTCATCGACGTTTACATCATTATCATCATCCTCCTCAACATTGTCGTCGTTGCCACCAAGTTGAGGTGCAACGGCTTTGTCCTCAACATTGTCGTCGTTGCCACCAAGTTGAGGTGCAACGGCTTTGTCCTAAAACATAAACAATAGCACATCCGTTAGTCGGGAAAGTCGGAAAGTCGGGGAATTCAGAAAGTCAGAACTAACCTTGGACGGTTGCGGGGAAGACGTTCCCAACAACTGTTTGTGGCGGTTGGTGGCGGCGATGACCGGCGGCGGTAGCTTCCGGCCGGCGGTGGGGGCGACCGGCGGTAGCTTCCGGCCGGCGGTGGCGGCGACCGGCGGTTCCGTCTGGGTGGTGGTGACGGCTGCTTGTGGCGCCGGTTCATCCGCAGCATCTTTTTTTGTCCGCCTCGGCGGGGCCGAACGATCGGGGCTCGGGGCCTCGAGGTGGCGCCGCCGGTGCGCCTGGCCCCTTGAAGAACATCCCCAAGACGAATTTGGGTTTTCGGCCATTCCAGCACCCACTTCCCGCATTCGCCAAGCTTCATGTGTTTCTCGGCTCCCTGAGGTTGCTTAGGGGGGTCGATGTCACAGAACTCAGGCAGTACCTCCTTCACATTTACTTTCATCACGAGCTCGCTCATTCGGACGTTGTGGATATCGCGGGTCAAAGGTTGTACGGTCGAGGCCCTTGCGACTTCCTTCAACTCGCCGTCGGTACCCACCCTATGCAGGAGTATGCAAGGCATGTCCTGGGAGTCAACACATAGCGGGCACCATGAGATAAGGCATATATAGTCTCACACACAATGTATCATACATATTCATGATCATACATATATATGTTTCCATTGCCTCACACACACATACTAATTAGTTACCTTGGTGACGGCGTTGAGCTCGGCTAATGTCGAGACAAGGGCGGGTGCCGGCGGCCGGCCTATCAATCTCCGGCCGCTCGTGTGCATTATCATTATTCTCCGGCGTTGGTGTATGTTGCTCCACGGCAGGGGGCACCGGTGGGGTCGGCAGGACCGGCGACACGTTATTGCTGGAGGTGCTGCCGGCGAAGCTGGGCACGTGTATCGGCCCCTGCTGACCTCCGCATGCCAAGCAGTTATCCCCTGCACCAATGCATCGGGTAACAAAGCCCGGAGCTTCTCTTCCACCTTCTCGGCCACTAGCTTGTCCACCACGCTGGAGTCCACCTTCTCGGCCTCTAGTGCGTCCAGCTTCTTCCTTAGCTCGAGAACCTCGGCTCTATCTTTAGCCGGCTTCCTCCTCTCCTTTTTCTTCTCGGTGTCCGTGCTGTAGTACTCGGTGAACTTCATCGCCGTACCAAAGCCGGTCACACGGCCAGCTGACGTCGGCGGCTTTGACTTGTCCCTCCCCTTGTGAACGTTCATCACCCGGTTGAAAGTCGTGTCCCACGGGCCGGCCGGAGGCTCCTGGGACGACGGGCCGGCCTCAGCCTCAATCTCCAACTCAGCCGCCTGCGGACAAAGGAAATAAACGTGAACCCATGTAGAAATCAACGCAAATGGACTTTGAGATATCCGCGGTAATTAAGTTTCTTACCAGCTTTTTCTCGAATTCCAACACATCTTCATAGTCGGTAACGAATTCCCCCGTCCCCGGCTTCAGATAGTAGCGGGACCGAACAAAGTTCCTAACTTGCTCGTCCGTGAATTTATGCCACGGGTTCTCTTTCCCAAGTCTCGCAACCTCGGCATCCTCCTTGTCCCAAACGGGCTTTTTTCCTGCGTAACCGCCGCTTCCCAAATGGTGGTTACCTAAGTTCAGTGCCCGCATGTTCTTCCCCCACTCGGTCCATTTTTCAGCCTCCGGAGATGACAAGGATGCCTTGAATATATCGAAATCGTCTTTCTCGAGGTACGGCTCTTTGGCACTGATCTCCTCCCAGCTAAGACCCTTTTCAAGAATCTTCGCCTTCACCCGGCCTCTCCAGCTTGTCAAGGCGGTGTTCATCTTCGTGATGGCGAAGTTGTCCACCTTTTTGTTTCCATCAGCCGGGAAAATATATCGTTTGTGAAGCTTCTTGAGGAGGTCATTGCGCAAAGCCTCATTCTCCGGATTCCTGAGGTCATACGTGTTGATCGATGCGTTTTCCCGGAGGATGCACCCTAGTTGCATGCCGTACCCTTTTGCGATGTCCCTAGGCTCCAGTGGTTGGCCACTTAAGGAGACCTTAGTGAACGTGTCTGTGATGTTGCCGACCGCTTGCGGTGTCCGGTCCTTCCTCGGCTTCTTAAGCCTCTTAGCAGGCCTCTTAGCAGGCGGGTTACTACCACCACCGCCATCCGTGTGGTCGCCACCCCCGACATCCGTGCTGGTGGGTTCTCCATCGGTGGTGGTGGCTTCGGCAGACTCTAACTGAAAGTCACCATCGCCGTCACGAGCCAGTTCGGCGGCCTCCGCATCCTCCATCTGCGGGTTCAATTCCCAGAACGATATGTTCTTTTGTCTAGCTTGTTCTTCGACGCTCATGTGCTTCTCAGAAGGGCCGGCCTCGGAGGACATGTTTGCACTACATTAAAAAGAGGCAAAATGTTAGTACAACAAATATAACAAAGCATCACTTAATTTAGTACTAAGATACCCCGGCCCATGCATTAGCCGCAATACCCCATATGTCCTATTTTTAGCAAAGTCATGCTAAATTTCACGAAATTTTTTGGCATGACCTTTGCTAAAAATAGGACATATGGAGTACCCGAATTTGCCGGAACGGAAGTTAATCGACGTTCCGGCAATCTCAAGGGCCTCACGGGGTACCTGCACAAGCATTTCACAAATAATATCCACATCTCCGGACGGCATCTCCGTCCGACATCTCCACGACACGATGGTCGGAGCACAAACAACCACGACACGATGGTCGTGGACACATACATCACCACATCCACATCGAGGGAGAGAGGAACTACCTAGTACCTCGGGTAGGGAAGGGAGGCTCGGGTCCGAGATCGGCGTGGTGGAGGTGCTCCTCGTGGTGCTGCAATAAATTAACAAAACCATGATTTAGCGAGAGAGATAATCATGCAATAAATTAACAAAACAAGGCCATCAGCTTAAAGCTTTTCAAGATACCAGTGAGCTTTTCAAGTTTGTGTGTACCAAACCAACACCATAGTGGCAGTAGCACTTATGCAGAATATTTATTATACTATTGTCTTTCTACTTTATCTTGCTGCATTTTTATCTCAGTATAGTGGCAGTTCAAGCTTGTGTACCATAGTGGCAGTGGCTATTATTTGGATGGTATATAATCTAAATGATGTTTCACTGAAAAATGCACCAGAAAAAGGGCAAGAAAAGAAGTGACCTATGCCAAAGCTAGCTTTTTACGAAGTTACTTCTAGTCTTCCAAACCTCTTGACACGCTTGGTAAAACTAGACACCATTATCATTATTTTCTACAGTTTTGGCAATACTTGCAAAAATACTTCGAATATCAATTCTTGCATATTTGTTTCAGGAACCGGGAACAAAAGTCTAAATGATAAATAATATAGTACTACTACTTTTCGCTAACTGGTCATGCAGCCACGAATCAATCATTTCGACTTCAATGGACTGTAATAGTATAGTACTACTACTAAAATTTCGCCAAAGAATGCCCAACCACATGAAAATCCAGAAATTCAGTTTTGCAAATCATACGAGTAGGGCATCACATCAAAGAGGTGTAACAACTAGCAGAAGGATCAGCAAAGGTCAAAAGTGCCAGAACTAAATGACTGATTACCATACAAAAATGCACCAGTTTTCAAACCGTGTCTAGTCAGCAAAATTTGAAACTACACTTCAAGGGGAACAGGTAAATGTCACATCCCTGCAGTACATACAAGATGGTGTGCTATATCTGGCATCATGCTAAATTTTACAGAGAGGGAAGATCAAATGAACAGGGTGCCAAGAGATCAATCCTGACAATTGTGTCCAGGGCATTGTCGCAAAAAATTACAATTCGAATTCCTCTTCCCGGAGCACCATCTCCGCAGCTTCTTCCTCATCGTCGTCAAGAGAAAAGTACTGGCTCCTCTCGGCTGGCCTGAATGTGTAGAACATGAACATGTAGAACGCGACCGAGGCCACCTCCTCAGACAGGATGCTCACCCATCATTTCGAATAGCAATTCTCTGATTTTTGGCACTAAGAGGATCGGGGACATGGTCTGGGCATTTCTACAAGCACCTAGTGTGCAGGAGAGGATCGGGGAGGCTCCATGGAGAGGAGGGGAGGAGGAAGATGGCCGGGAGGGAGGAGGAGGAGGATTGCAGGGAGGGAGGAGGGATACCTGCGCAGGCCGGGTTGGCGCCGAGGAGAGCCGGCGCGTCGAGGGCACGGGCACGGGCGCGTCGAGGGCACGGGCACGGGCGCGTCGAGGGCACAGGCACGGGCACGGCGAGGCACATGCGCGTCGAGGTAGCAGCGGTCGGCGTCGACGGCGAGGGGAAGGACGCGAGCGCGGGAGAGGTTGCTGCCGTCAACACTTAGCGAAATTTGGGGAAGAAGAGAGGCAGTGCGGGGGCGGCCCCACATGTTAGTGGGCGCAACACAATTCTGTGGCGCACCACCGATGGAATGCGCCACAGAATTATGATGATTCTGTGGCGCACCGCGTACGGATGCGCCACAGAAATACTTGGCCTGGAACTGGGGCAGGGCGGGACAGGCCCACATGTAAGTGGCGCAGCACATTTCTGTGGCGCACCTTGGAGGGATGCGCCACAGAATTATCAGGATTCTGTGGCGCATTTGTTGGAGATATGCGCCACAGAAATAGTTGGTTAAATTTGCTGAACTTTTTTTCTTACAAAATTTTGGTTAAATTTGGTTCAAAAAATACACACAATATGTGTCCTACATATTTAGTTCATTGAATTAATACATAACTCTTGCATTGTCATACATATTCAAGATCATACATATATGCTTCCATTGTCTCACGCACACACATACAAATTAAATACACCAAAAAAGTCTCTTCTTCGTCTCGGTTCCACGAGTTAGCTTCTCTTCTTTCCCTTCTTCACGGTTGAAAACTTTAGGCCGGTCACCTTGAGATTTCTTCGTGTGAACGGACAACCTTTGGTAGGTAGGGAGGTCTTCCTTCTTTGTGTACTTGTAGTAGGCATGTCGAAGAACTTGTCGAATTCCTCCTCGATCTTTGGCTCGTTGTCCAATTCTTGCTCGGTGGCGCCTCCTTCCATTCCGATGATGCTCCTCTTGCCCCTCCTCACGACAATACGGCTAGGCTTTGACTGGTCGGTAATGAAGAAGCATTGCTCAACTTGGCTAGCGAGTACCCATGGCTCATTTTTCGCGGAGGCGTTCTTCGATTTGGCATCGGGTATTACCATGGTGGTGAAATACCGGCCTTCTTTGACGACGTCCTTGGCCCATCTTACACGGAACATTGGCACCACCTCTCCACAGTAGTTGAGCTCCCATATGTCCTCAATCCTTCCGAAGTATCTTTTCTTGACAGTAGCCTCCTCATCGCCGTATGATAGCATAGTTACTCCTGAGTTTTGATATTCCGACATCTTGTCCTTTTCCTCGGTGTAGAATCTGTAGCCATCGATGTCGTACGCCTGATAGGTCTTTACGTTATGCGAGGGACCCCGTGATAAGGAGAATATGAGTTGTTCATCTTCCGTAGATGGCGGTTTCCTCTTTGCTAGCTCCATTTGATTTTGCTTGAACCAACGCGTGAAGCTGGCGTTGTGCTCTCTGGTTACGTCTCCCTTCTTTCTCGGCCGACCCAGTTTGATGTAATATTGCTCGAGTAAGCATTTGTGCTGTTCCACCCAAGTTTCGATCAGCTGTAAGTGTTGTAGCGCGACCCGGTGAGCCCTTTCGAAGTCGTCCTTTCGACCCTGCATGCTGACAAAGATTGAGCTGGCGCCCTCTCGGTGACCATATCCATTGAGCCTGTCGAAGTGTTTCCTCGTGGGCAGACCTGCATCCTGGTTCTCGTTGCTTAGATAATTCTGGCAGAAGGAGATGCACTCGTAGGTTAGAAAGCCCTTGGTCATGCTTGCGTCTGGACGGGCCCTGTTGCGAACGTATCATTTCATGACACCGTTCATTCTTTCGAACGACATCATGTAGTGCATGAACGTTGGCCCTAGCTGCCTGATGTCATCAACGACATGGAGAAGGAGATGCACGCATATATCAAAGAATGCTGGCGGGAAGTAAATCTCGAGCTCGCATAGTACCAGCTCGATCTCTTCTTGTAGCCTGTCGAGCTGCTTCACCCCGATCGACTTCCTGTTGATGACGTCGACAAAGTTGCAAAGGGCAAGCAGCATATCACGGACGTGCTCGTCCATTATCCCTCGAATCGCAACGGGAAGTATCTGCGTCAACAACACGTGACAGTCGTGAGACTTCATCCCGCTAAACCTCTTCTTCTTTCCGTCCAGATATCTGCTTATCTGTCCCGCGTAACCATTCGGAAATTTGACTCCTAGAAGACACCTGTAGAATTGCTCGAGCTCCTCCGGACTCATAGTGAAGCACGTAGCGGGAAGCACCACAGTGTTCTTCTTTACCCTTTTGCCATGACCTTGAGTCCCTTTCGTCTGATCATCATCATCATCGTCATCGCTATCGGGGGCCTGAAGATCTTTCCTGACACCAAGCCATTTCAGATCGTATCTTGCTTTCGTCCCATCCTTGGTCTTTTCTGGCATGTTGGAAAGAGTGCCAAGCAGACTCTCGGTGACATTCTTCGTAATGTGCATCATATCGAGGCTATGTGGCGTCTTGAGGAACTTCCAGTAGGGCAAGTTGTGGAAAACAGCCCTGGCTTTCCATACACCCAGCAGCGGATCTACCTTCGGTCGTTTCTTTCCCGGCGCAGGGCACTCCTCCCAATTATTCAACAGCTCATCGATTTCTATGCCGCTCCTCGGGATCGGGGGTCCTTTGGGCTCGTCCTTACCATTAAACAGGTCACCGCGTTTCCTCCACGGGTGATCCATGCGAAGCCACCTTCGAGCCCCTGGGTACACGGTTTTCGAAGACCCGGGATTCCTTGGTAGCTGGAGATGCGGGGTCTTATCCATGCACCTGACACATGCGCAGAATCCGTGGCCTACCTGGGCCGATACATATGAGCAACCAGGATAGTCCTACACCGTCGTGAGCAGCGCGGCTCTCATTGGGAAATAATCTCCAGTGTAGGTATCCCACGTACGTGCTGGGGTCGCCCACAACGTGGCTAACTCCTCTTCCAACAGCGCGAGATACGTATGTATGTGGACACCTGCTTGATTCGGTCCCTGAATGAGAAGACTCATGTGAATATACCTTTGCTTCGTGCACAACCACGGGGGAAGGTTGTAAGGCCATACAAACACGGGCCATGTGCTATGCGTGCTACTCTGGTTGCCGAACGGATTGAGTCCATCGGTGCTCATACCGAGCCTGACATTCCTTGCGTCGCCTCCGAAATTTCCGACGGCGTCCAACTCTTGCCACTGGCCAGCGTCTGAAGGGTGTGTAAGGATCTTGCCCTTCTCCCTTTCGTCTGAGGAGCAGTTCTTGAACATGAGACTCCATCAAGGCCGACATTAGCGAGCTCTGCGGCGTGTTCGCGTCTTGTCCACCACCATCTACTCCTTCATCATGACCATGTCCGTCGGCATCTCCTTTGTCACGATCATCTTGCCCGCCCTCGTCTTCAGGCGCAACATTTGTTGTCGGCGCAACATTTGCTGTCGGCGCTTCATTGAAGCCTTCCATGAAACCGCGCCTGAGCAGGTGTTCCTCCAAGTGTCCGGAATCAGGGTCGATCCATCTCACAAATTTGCAACTTCTACACGGACATCGTATGTGGCGCTTGTTGCACCGAATCATTTCCGGCTTCGCTTCTTCCTTGTAGTTGTTGATTCGACTGGAGCTCATCTTCATGACCATGGTCGCCTACGCGGTATACATATAGAGTATGTGTTATTAAGTCGGAAATGTTCGACGAAAAAATTCGGCATGACTTCCCCTAGAAGTAGGACATATGTGGTGCAAAAATTTACCGAAATGGAAATGAATCAACATTTCGGCAAACATCCATGCACCACGTCGGCGCAACACAACAACAAAAGGCAACAACATGCACAACACACACAAGCTTCATGTACACACATATTCATCCAACAATACTCACCTAGTAGATCTAGATCCGTTGCCGAGACGTGACCGTGATCGATGAGAGAGAGTGTGTGGTGATGGAGAGAAAATAGTGGACAAAAAGAGAGGAGGAGAATATATATGGAGGCTCTCCCCAAGCCCTCACCAATTATATGTCAAACAAATTAGGTTTAACAACAAATAATGGATAATAGGATGGTCAAAATGCCATGGGAGAGAGGAGGAGCTCGAGCTAGATGCATGGGGGGAGAATGAAGAAGGTCACATGGGGAAAGTGGGTGTTGCCACCTTTTTGTGGATCTGGCCGATATTCTGTGGCGCACCACCCACTGTGCGCCACAGAATGTTCACTTTCTGTGGCGCATGGTTTCTGGTGCGCCACAGAAAGATAACATTTTGTGGCGCATGGCTGCGGGTGCGCCACAGAATGTTTGTTTTCTGTGGCACACCACACACGCTGCGCCACATAAATTGTTTAGATGGACCTAGCTCCAATGATTGAATGTGGGACCCACAGGATATCTGTGGCGCATGGGTACACATGCGCCACAGAAGTCTGACTTTCTGTGGCGCATTGTCTCCATATGCGCCACAGAAAGGCCAAATATTTAGTGGCGCACCACCTTCCATGCGCCACAGAAATATTTCTGTGGCGCACGAATTAATGGTGCGCCACAGAATGTCAACCTACCTATAACCCTTTTCCTACTAGTGTTGGCCTCCTCCTGGGCCGGCCCATACACAGCAACAAGACTCCAAATGAAATTGTCGGCTTTATTACGGATGTGCATTTTTATATGAAAATCATCATCCGAAACAGTCAACACCTCCATGGTATCAGTCCTGACGCCTAGTAAAATGCCTCCGAAGCGGCCACGGGGAGGGCGGGAATACCAAGCAAAGTCTATACCGCCCGAAAGCCGGTTCAATAGAACTTGCGAGAACTCACGCCTACCCATCTCAGAAATAGCTAAGAAATCCAAATTATGATCCCGAATGCAAGCAACAAAGTGCAAATGTTCAGCCAAGTCACCAAGACCTCTGATATTTGCGAACATGCCATTCATTGAGAAACATTGGGAGATTTGGATAACTTTGTCCGTTTCCGAGACAACTTGTTGGAGAAAGATTTTGATTTCCGACCGGTTGCTTTTAACTCATACAATGAGCATAACCCGTCCTCATCCAAACCAATCTCCGACACTTCACCAACTAGATGAGAAAGAAGCTGACCATCTGATGTGGCATTCGCTTCTTCTTCATCCAAATAGCTGGCTGTCAACACAGTCGAAGCTTTAGGAATAACCGTAAGACGGTCAAATTCCATATGCCTCAAGACTTTAGTTGACACATCTACTTGTTTATTACTACTACCAAGATTAACTCCTACACTATTAAGCTTAGAATTAATCGAATGAGGAGAAAAAGATAGAAAAGACTTTGAATTTAAATCCGTACCGAGGTAGTCCAATTTGCGCACAGCTTTGCGACGCATAGCCTTCTTTATGGAATCTTCGTCTGTCGCAGATGTCCCATCCACCGCCACCCCGAACCTCTCGCTACGACGGGTCGGTGTGACCCCATCAGCAAAAGCCGTCACAGTGGGAGGAGGTGTGCGTGGCGTGACAAACCCTCTATCCGTGGGTGAAGCCACAGGAGAAGCGAACGGCTGGGTCGGCAAAGGTGAAGCAGCAGCCGACCCAGCTGCTGCAGCAGCAACACTCGGTGCAGTGTGAGACGGGGTGGTCAGGGTCGGAGTCGAGACCACCACCGTCTCAACAGGAGCAGCAACCGGGCCACCCAGGGGAGGCAGAGTTGGAGTAGTGCCTCCCCCACGGTCCAGCCCAGCCGAAGAAGGCTCCTGGTGGGCCTAGCTCCCAGCAGCACCCGGCCCGCAGCAGGGCGCCGTCTGCGCCTCCAGGCCCGGTCCCGTAGCGGCCAGAGCAACCAATGGCTCGAAGCCCATCACAGCCTCCCCTGCCATCTGCAGGATGGAAGAAGCCGACTGCGGCCCAGGTGGGCTAGCATCCGACGCCCCTGCGCGGCAGATAGTCCTCTGCTGCCCAACCGGCCCAACGTGGCCACCCAACACATCAACAACAGCAGCAGGAGACTCCATCACACCGGGAGGCGAGGTCGCCTCAATAGCGACGCGCAGTAGACCCGGAGAAACACGATGTATCCTCGAAACAATCTCAACTCCGCGAAGTGTTTGCGGATTAGTATTATACGGAGTTATAGCCACTGTAGTCTGCTGGATAGGAGTGGAGCTTAACTCAACTGGTTGGGCGAGTGGATGTACAAACCCAACATCCAGGTTCAAATCCCCAGGGACGCACATTTAGGTTCCTATTTACACTTGAGGACCAGGTCTTCCTGGTACTCATGCAATTTATCCTGAGGATCAGGCTTGGTTATTAACCAAGATATTAACCAAGTTAAAAATCCTGATACTCATGCTTAAAAGGCTGTGTGCATCCCTAGTTGGAGCAGAGGCCGGAGAAGTGAAATTCTCCCCCAAATTTAAAGTTAGCTGTTTACTTAGACAAATTAATCATGCATGGCTACATGGTGGAGCCATCTTCACTCAAAGTGTTACAAGTTTGGACCCCAAACTTCACTCCTCGGAGTACTATTGGACTCAGGACTCGTACACAACTAACTCCACTCATGGCAACCTTGCCGAATAAACAGTTACAATTTCCTAATTAGACTCACACAACTAAGGCAAGATTATATCTAACAATCGGACCAAACAACTCATGAACTCGAAGATCACTTTGTCCGACATCACTCCTCCTTATACCACGCCATACGATACGTGGACTAGTTACAAACACATGATCCATGTCCTCAAGCTGGTCAATCATAGTTAGGTGCCAAGTCTCTGTCACAATGGTAGGGAATTCCGCCCGTCTTAACTAATGAGTAAGACATCGACCATCCACATGTCTTGTCTGACTGAGAAGCAAGAATTCATGTATACGCCGCCTAACTCTTGAAGAATATATCTTTGTATTTGTATGATCTGAAATGCGTTGTTGATATTTGTTTTTGCAACTTGCTCATGGGCTAACCATATGTGGAGTTGAACTAGTCAATGCAACACGCTACAGTCTACACTACTTAGGCTATTGTAATATTTTTTTTGAAAGGAAATGCTATTGTAATATCAATTCTTTAGGATCGAAGAGCTCTTCCTTGTTCACAACACCCATCGAGCTGTACGTCGTAAGAGGAAGCACCACACCCCGGCACGGCGGCGACCCTCCCCTGCCCTCTCACGGTCTCACCCTCACCGCTGCAGCAGAGCCAGTAGGATGGAGGCTCCCCGAGGCGACACGGGGATGGATGATTTCCGTTGTTCAGCCAGCGACCACCTCGATCGCTTCTGGACGCGGCGGCGGCAGATCCCGGCCACTGCCGACTAGGTAGGTCTTCCTGCTCACCCTGCTTGGCCTTGGCTGCAAATTTCTTTGACAGGTGAGGGCAGATGCATTTTTCCGATTCATGGTCTGTGCTGTGAACTAGAGATATGTAGATGTAGGAAAAACAAATACAGACACGAGTCAATGCAGTCGATGGTGCAATCTCATGTTAATTTCAATGCATTATCTCGTCACACAATTCCATAGTCTTTTGAGCAATCAAAGAGAGGCTCCCGACTATGGATGTTGCTTGGCTGGCACCCATTTTGCTCCATGTGATGCTTTGCTTATAGTTAGGTCGTCGCTGCTGTCTCATGAACATACACAGCTCTCTGTACATATGTGCATCTTGCGTCCTGCATCTCGCTATTTCTCTCGTCCTAAAAGCAATAAAATTCTCTTGCAGGCAGGCAAGCAGGTGACATCCCTCTCGCGTTTCCTCACCTCTGGCGGCAAGCAACAAGTAAATTAGATTTCTCTCGCGTTTCCTCACCTCAGTGCGTGATTGGTGATGGCAGTTGCATTTACGGGTGAACTCCTTTTGATTCATGGATACAGGTCTGATCTAGAGGCAGGATGAACGCGCTGGTCAGCACGGCGCTGTGGGTGGTGGGCAAGGCGCTGGCCCCCGTCGCTGACGGCGTGCTGGGGGATTGGGACAGCAGCAGGAACCTCGGCCTCAACGTCGACGCCCTCAGGGACGCCCTCAGGACGGAGCTGCTGCTAGTCAAGGCCACGCTTGAGACCGCCAGCCGCAAGCACGTCGCTGGCCAGGCCACCGAGGAGCTACTGCAGAGGCTGCGGGACTCAGGGCACGCCGCCGAGGACCTGCTGGACGAGCTCGACTACTTCCGCATCCACGACCAGCTCCACGACACATACAACGCCGCAGACCGGCACGCCAAGGGCGTCGTCCATGACCTCGCCCTCAACGCTCGCCACACAGCCGGCGCTGTGCTTGGTCTATCCTCTGCTGCCGCCCCTGCTGAGGAACCTACACATGGAGTAGAAGATGCGGGACAGCGGGTCGGCTGCTGCGCTTGGCCACGCGCAAGGCAGAGGTCACGTGGCAATTCCTCCTCCTCAGTGCCAAACTCCAATCAGGCTGATGAGCAGGTGCTCAGCGGATGCATGCCCAGGCTCGGTAAACAACCCCCTCCCTCATCTTCCCTAAATCTTCACGATGACAATTCGGGTGACCTGCCAACTCTTTCTGGTTCATCACGTGTGGAAGAAACACCAATGTTGGGGTTCAATAGGGTGGATGTCTCTAAAAGAATGAAGCACATTGTAGAGCAATTGCAACCCGTGCGTAGAGAGTTCACCACCATCCTGCAGAGTTGTGACCGTATCACTGTCCCAGATGTTGCACAGAGTCGTCCCATCACCACCGGTCGAAGTATAGAGCCAAAATTGTATGGGAGGGACGATATCATGAATAGCATCATACATGATATGACCAAGGGTAAATACCACACCAAGGATCTAACTGTGCTTCCGATTGTCGGTCCAGGGGGATAGGGAAGACGACTATGATACAACACATATATCACAATGAGCAAGTCCAAAAACATTTTCATGTAGTGATTTGGGTATGTGTGTCCCTCAATTTCAATCTCAGTAAGCTACTAGAAGAGATAAATACATATATCCCTCGAGTTGAAGGAGAAAAGGATGGTAGAGCTGAAGAGTTGATTGAACAGAGATTAAAATCCAAAAGGTTCTTGCTTGTACTGGATGATATATGGGAGTTTAGTGATGGGGATGACTGGAAAAGGTTATTGCTGCCACTCAAAACATCACAAGAAAAGGGTAGCATGATTCTAGTCACAACTCGGTTTCCAGCTATAGCAAAGATGATTAAACTTAAAACAACAGACCATTCAATAGAATTGGAAGGTTTGGATTCTAAATATTTTAGAGAGTTATTCCACGCATTTGTGTTTGGCGATGAGCCCTTTAGAAATGATTTGCTTGAGACCGGAGATAAGATAATGGAAAAACTAAAGGGCTCCCCTCTTGCTGCAAAAACTGTTGGCACATTACTAAAAAATGACCTTAATTTGCGTCACTGGAGAAGGGTCTTAGAAAGTAAAGAATGGGAGAGACAGATTGGTGCCAATGACATTATGCCTGCTTTAAAGCTTAGTTATAACTATCTTCCTTTCCATCAGCAACAATGTTTCTCCTATTCTTCACTGTTTCCTGAGGATTACAAGTATAGAAACACCGACCTAATTAACTTGTGGATAGGACTGGATATTTTACAACCTGGTACTCCGAACCAAACATTGGAAGATATGGGTTTGAGCAGTTTAAATGATCTGGTCACACATGGATTTTTGAAAGAAGAGGAACTTGATGGTTATTGTATGCATTATGTAATGCATGACCTACTACATGATTTAGCATTGAAGGTTGCATCTCATGAATGTCTTAGTGTGCATCGTTCTAATGTGAGAGCAGTAGAAATTCATCCAAGCATCGGCCACTTGTCAATAATCATAGATCGTGATGATATAGTGTCCCCTGAAAACTTTAAGAGTCAACTGAGAAAGCTGAAGACAAGATTGAAGGTTAAAGAATTGCATACTTTGATGTTTTTTGGAGAAATGGATGAAAGCTTTGCCAACTTTTTGGGTGATTTGTTTAGGGAAGCAAATGCTCTTCGTGTTTTTCGTGTGATTGACATGCCATCTTCTATGGAGTTCATGTTCCATAACTTTTCAGCACTTGTCCACCTACGGTACCTATGTCTTGGGACAAAGAAATATAGGGGGGATTTGCATTTTCCTCTTGCCATTTCTAGATTCTATCATTTAAGGGTTCTAGATCTCGGAATGTGGTACAGGTGTCGTGATTTTCCTAAAGATTTGAGCAACCTTGCAAAATTGTGTCGTTTTTACGCCCCAAGTGATGAGTGGCATTGTAAGGTTCTTAATGTGGGAAAACTTGTACTTTTAGAAGAGTTGAAGGTATTTAGAGTCAATAAAGAAAGTGAAGGATTTGAACTAAAGCAACTAGAGCATTTGACCGAACTAAGGGAGTTGCACATCTATAACCTTGAGAATATACACGCGAAAGAAGAGGCCGCCAAAGCAAAACTGATAGACAAGAACTTCTTGGAGAGGCTAACATTAGATTGGGATAATAAGCAGTCTAATACTGAGCCTGGTGTGGAACAAGTGGTTCTTGAGAGCCTTCAACCACATCAATATCTTCAAGAGTTGTGCATTAGAGGGCACGGAGGCCCTTCTTGTCCAACATGGCTGGGTGATAAGCTCGCTGTGGAAGCCCTTCAATCTCTTCATCTTGATGATGTTTCCTGGCAATGTCTTCCTTCATTAAGGAAGATGTGTGGTCTTCGTAAAGTAATTTTGAAGCGTATTGCCACAATGAAGGAGTTTGTTATAGAGCAAAGCTTTTGCAGGCTTGTGAGGCTTGAGAAGTTTTGAAAAATGGGTACCATCACGGGATGCTCATATTTTTCCTTTTTTGCAAGTACTGATTATTACGGACTGCCCAAAACTCTTGGAGGTGCCACTTTCAAACCTTTACTCTAAACCAGATCAAGGCTGGAACATTGATTGGTTTCCCAAACTGCAAGAGCTTGAGATAAAGTATTGTCCAGAATTGTTGTTAATGGCTCATATCCCCTGGACTGAAACACTGTGTCGTGTCTGTATAATTGGTATAAAGCTGCTAAAGATGTTTGTGTACAACTCCAAATCATCTGACCTTGATATTATTGGGATGGACGATCTGCATAGCTTAGATCAGTTGTTAGCATTAAGCAACCTGACAGGTCTCAAGAACCTGAAACTGATGGCGTGCCCTCCTCTGGAGTTGAAGCACCTTGTGATGCTAACCTCACTGAAGTCATTGGCTGTAGCTAGGTTAGATGGTCTGGTTGGGCCATTAGGAGGCGAGGGTGATGTACAGTGGCAGCTCCCTGTTGAGAGTCTTAAGGTCCATTATTTACGTGGTGCTAGTGGGAAGGATTTGACAGAGCTCCTCGCCCACCTCCCAAGGCTCTCCGAATTGACGATCCAAGAGTGTGAAAATATAAGACAGCTGGCAGTTGGGGTGGATGTGACGTCAGCAGAAGCATCAGAGGTGGAAAAAGAAGAAGATGGGTTGCTGCTCTTCCCGGCCCATCTCTCTGACTCACTGCGGGAGTTGTATATCTATAGTTGCCCTGAGCTGGTCCTGGTGGACCCTTCAACTTTTCTTCCTGCCAGAGATAGGCTCCAAGCCCTGGGATCCCTCCAGATGTTACAAATTCGTACCAGCCCCAAGTTCCTATCTGCCATCAACTCGTTTTCCTGCTGCCTTTTCCTGCAAGAGTGTGGCGCCCCGACCCGACTGCTATACAGTGATACTGTGTCTCCGGTTATCCGATACCAGCAGGCACACTATCAAAGCATAATAGAGAGATCAAGACTAGCGGAACAACTGGCACATCACAGACTCTACGACACAAAACATATAGTTCAACTCTTATAATAGAGAAAGATAGCAAATGACAACCAGAGGTCACAGACCCAACAGTACATCAAGCGGAAACGAAGTGTGTTGTTCTAAACAACAAGAACCAAATTATGGCCTAAGAGGCCTGCAGATAAACATCCAGTGCCAGCTGTTCCGGGATGTCCCAAGCTGCCACCTGGGAACCCCAGACTACTCGTCGACGTCCACAAAGAACCCACCTTCGAGGTCGGTGAAGTCCTCTCTTGAAAATAAGCAAACGACTTTGAGTTCGACGAACTCGCAAGATTAAGAGCTAATATATGCTCGATGATTGGCTTTCAAGGTTTTATGGCTATTTTGCATAAAGCTGATTTTATTTTAAAAGACATAACTCCATGGCATCGACTAATCAGATTATTTTGAAAAGGGGTAAGAAGTAACTCTTTTCTTGATCAACTTACTCGTCACCCACCATTGTACCTGCTCATCAAAGGCACCTCCCCGAATCACTCTCGAGGAAGCTCACTTTACAATCTTGAGTGGTACCTCTAGTACCCAGTTTTTAATCATTCCGTTAAAGTTATTCTATGATCCTACCTTCACTTCCCAAGTTCGTCCATAACCGCGGACACGGCTTTTCGAAAAGATTTAACCCTGCAGGGGTGCACTGTGTTTACCTTCGATACCGCCCGGCTCATTGCCTACGCTTAGCTCTCTTCCGGGGAAAGCCGGCTGAGTGGGAACGGTTACAACCTTTACCTTGTTAAGGACTAACCCAGGATCATCAGTGAGGACAGAGCAGCGGATCACCACACCGTGCCCCGTGGCCACTCATTTTCCTAACACCACCATCCTCATCCCAGTCTTGGCCACCATCTTCACGCACACGCAAATGGAAGCTCAAACTAGAGGACCCTGGCTAGTCCTGCCCAAGTTAGTTGGTCGACGGGGGTTCCATATAGCCCACCGAAAGGAAGCGCGCTCAGTCTTGGTTCAAGAGGTAAAGAACTCGCACCTAGGCGGCGAGAGTGAGACAAAACACCACCATACCAAAGTGGCCTCTCATCCCACCTTTAAGCATTTTATTATCTGTCACCACAATTTCTCCACCATCATCTGAACACTTCAACAACCTGTTTCCAACATGAAGTATCCATCGGACGGCTAAGCATTTAACTAAGCATGGCTAAGCATCAACATTGCGTAGTTAAGTATTTTAGGCCAACAATACAATCCTATGGATAATAGGAGGGGAAACAGGTAATTGGCATCGGAATCTTAATGCAACTATAGGATACTCTAATCCAAGAAAATTGACATTTGGAACCGCATGCAATATTATAGTGGAGAAAATAGTTGCGGAAAATAGGATAAGACATGCTCAGAGGGGGGGGGGGGGATTACGCTTGCCTTGTTGAACGAAGGAGTCAAACTTCTCGTCGGAGTAATGATGCTCAACTCCGAACTCGTGATCTACCGGAGAGCAAACAACACCAGAAAGCAGAAACAACAATCAACACATGGCAAAAGTGCAATGCATACAAAAATGATGATATGACAGTTAAATGCACCCTAGAAGCATTGAGCATGATCAACAAGTTAAATGGGGTCCCCATTATATTATTTGCAGTAGTTGGAATAACCCCATATTTAACTTAGTGATTATAATTACTACTAGAGCAAATTGTTGTAATTGTGAGCAATTATGCATGATGATGATTATTCTGGATCACTCATGTTTTTCTGAGCATTTTGGTATAACGAACACAATTTTCTCAGGTCCAGAGAGAAAGTTATTATATTTTATAACTCCTCCTTTTAATTATTTACTTTTGAATATTTTAAAACCAACGATAAATATTTTATTTACTCGACTCGAGAGGGAGAGATAAACTAGTAGGAATCATCGGGGTTCGATTTCCCTGAAGCGCGAGGGAGTAGCCGGAAGCATGCGTGAGAGGGAGAGGAAAAAGAAAAAGAACCAACAAAAAAAAGGTTCACCCGGCCTCCAGCCCGGTCTGGGCCGGCTGGCAGGCCGGCCTAGCAACAGAGGCCTCCGGCCCTCCACCCAGTCTGGGCCGGCTGACAGGCCGGCCATGGGCCAGAGAGGACCGGCCTCCCGCCCAGCCCAGGCCGTCTCCACGGCCGGGCGTGCACAGAGGAACGGCGAGGGAACTCCAGCGGCGCACGGGCTACGGCGGCTATGCGGCTACGGCGAGGAACCGCGGCGAGAGAGGAGAGGGGAAAAGGGTGCCACGGCACAGAAGCTCACCACAAGCCAGTGGGGAGGTCGGGGACGACGTAGGTGGAGCGACGGCGACGAATCCCTCCGGCGGAGCTCGGGGCGGCCGTGATGGAGTTGAGGTTGGCGGCGTTGACTCACGGCCTCCCCGGTCGATTCTTCGGGCGGAGGAGGAGCTCGCGACGCGGCGGAGCCGGGGATGTTCTTCGATTTGCTCTGGGAGCGCTCAGTCGTCGGCGGTGAGCTCGGCGAGCTCGGGTTGCTCCGCGGCCATGGAGAAGAAACAGAGGGAGAGGAGAATACGGGAGCAGGTGGGGGAATGGGGTAACGCGGCATCGGGGAGCTTGCTCCCGTGTAGGTGAGGGCAGTGGGGGGGGCCGGCGCGGCGTGCACAGCGACGCGGGTCCGGCGGGAGCGAAGCTCGCGCTTCGGTCGCTACAGCGACGAGGAAGATGGAGATTTTACAAACAAGTCCCTGGCAGAAATATTCCATCACAGATTAGTCCTCCTTTGCACTAGATGGATTTAGACAGAGCTAGTTTTCGATTTATTAGGGGTACTCAAACATTTCCAAACTTGATGAAACTTTGCAGTAAATTCTTATTTGCCAAGAAGCACCACTGGTAAAATTTGCAGGTCATTTGGATAAACTTTCCAGAACAGAGTTGTTTTCATTTCCTTTCTTCCATTTATTTAGAACATTTAATTGACGTTCTTAACCAACTCCAAAATGTATGAAATTATTTGGGGAGGCTCCCCTTAACCTTTAGTTGTTCCACAAGATTTGGTGTTCCAGAATAAGAAGTTTTGAACACTTCCATTGATTTGAGATTTTGTTGGAACAAGTTTGGCATTTGTTTTTAAATGGTGCCAAAACCAATTGTTTTAGTTGTGTAGCAATTTAATATGGAATGCATGATGCAATGCAACACAAACGCAAAAATTTTACTCGGGTTTTTAGGTTTCCGGACTTTGGGCTGTTACAACTCTACCCTCCTTACAGGAATCTCGTCCCGAGATTCTTAGAGTAGGAAAGAGGGAAAAAGGGTTACAACGGTACTACACGATCTTCTCGCTCCAGTTGGCTTCTTTCTTGAAGAGGTTGATCGAGGGCATCATGAAGATCTTCATCAGCTTCACTTCGAGGTCATCATCCAATTACACCATAGGAAAGGAAAGAACCTCACCGGAAGGATGGATCTTGGTGAACATACCACAACGGAGTACCTCCTAGTAGAACCTAGGAAGAGACTTCAAGCATCCCATGAATTGACAGATAGGAGACACACGCGTTTGACGGGAGATTGATAAGGGTTTCCAGTTGGTAGACAACTGTTTCCCAAGGATTCAGGATATGAACTTTGCACAAGGCCCAAACTTTCTGAGGGAGAGTGTTGAAACAAGATTCCAACCGTTGAAGAGGTAACTTGTACTACTCGGCTTGAGTAGAACTTTCCTCACGGAGGAGCATTTCAGATCACGGAAGAAGGATCGGAAGGCTAGATCGAGAGAACTTTAGAAACTCCGCAAAAGTTAGTATCAGGAGAAACTTCTTGATGTTCCAGACATCGAGTCAAGCTTCTTGGGGATCACCAACTATCGCTTCTGGTTAAGGTTCAGATCTGGTCAGGTGTGTAGATAGTTCAGACTCCACTTAAAGGAATAGGGAATCCTTGCAAGGCATACCAACGGGTTACAATTGCTAGGAACCCAAGAGTTGGACTACAAGGTCAAACTCCAAAGGAAGAACGAGATTGCGGAACTCGTGTATTAACAGCTTGTCATGCGACAGCTGCCCTAATTGGATACCTTGCAGCGAGACACGATTGAGTTCTTAATGGGAAACACCATAGGAAACAAAGAAGTTCTCAGAATTCCCCTCTTTTTGGAACAATTCAATCAGTGGCTTGGATGCATAGATGAAATTCTGAAGGAATGGAGGTAACAACATACCATTCCGAGAATATTCTACACATGCACGATCGAGTTGAGATGATTTCGAGGAACCAGACAATTCACTCAGATCCACGGCGACATCTTTCAGCAATTGCACGTGAACCAGGGAAAGTCACTTCTAACTTCCAGAACATGTACCTTGTGACGACACAAAGTTAATTCTAACAAATTTCCAATGCTAACGCCCAATATCAAATATGAATCTCCTCAAACATGGAGAAGATAAGAAGGTAGCTGATAGGCTCAACCACAAACTTATCCAGATACTCCAAGACGGTAGACTCATATTTCACCAGAACGAGGCATTAGTATTGGTCAGACTAACACATTCTGGTAGGTAGGTCTGAGTTTGATTTGACGATAGCCCAATTCAAATCAAAAGATTTAGAGGTTAGCATATCCACAAAGGAGATACCACCTCGCTTCAACACGGACAGATTAGACATCCCATTGAAAAGGAACTATATCGGGATAGAGCTCTTGTCTTTCAACTCTTCCAAGTTGTTTAAGCTCAACCGAATAATTCTGGGCATCCAGCACGATTTTCTTGGGGAAGGGAGTTGTTCGGAGAACCAGCTTACTCATAAGCTCAACAACATGGTCAGGTGACAACCTGACGATACTCTGGAAAGACCTCCAGAATATCACGATCCACATATAGGATATCACGATATACCGTTCCAGGAATCTTCTGCATTTGCATTATTGACTAGAGTATCACGATCCACCGGTATGCCTTGAGTTCGAGAGAGGATCATACCATTTAGGGCACAACGGGGTGGTCTTGGGAGCTTCGGCACGAACCTAGCTCTTTGACCGAGGGAGTGCATCAGAGCCAACTGACTTGGTAGCACTGCCAAACTTAGCTTATTGATTTGCTAACCAATCATGCTAAGGAGGACAAGGAAGGTCCTTGGATTTCGGCACGGTAAGAACTGCTAAGAATATCCGATAGCTACATTATTACTCACGTCTAGCTTTCAACCATTCTTGTATGGATAACTTTCCTTCATTTTATGGTGGCAAGTAGGTGGAGAAAAGTTCATACGTTTCGAACAGGTCAAGCAGCTGGATAACTTCAATTATTCGTCCAATTCTTGCATCTAGAGAGCGATTCTGAACATGGAATAAAATGGCATTCAGCGGTAGAACCTTCAATTATTCGTCAATGCGATTATTACCCATGAAACGTGTGCTGACCGGTAGCAGTAGGTGTATAATTGTTAACTAGCTGGGTGGCCCGCGCATTTGCGCGGCTAGATTTATTATTTTTTATGTTTTGATTTAGCATTAAGATATTGGAAAAAATATTGCAAAGATACACCATGCAAAAAATTATTTGGCTGTTTTTCTCGGCCACCAATTTCCACGCACATAAAAAAGGTAATTTTATTTAATTCATCATGCATTTTAAATGTTATATCATATAGAAATTGATTTTAGCTAGGATGTGGCTTCTAAGGTTACTGTAGTGGACCTCGTGAAAAATCTTTTGGTCATATGTACTACTCCCTCCGTCCCGGTTTATAAGTCCTCTACGTACCCCTAGGTCGTGAATTTAACTAATATAATCTAAATTTTATAATACAAAAATTATACCATTAGAAAATATTAAGTCTAATTTTTCTAATAATATTTTTTTTTATAATATAATTATCCTATTATGTTGCTCAAATTTGTGACCTAGGAATACGTAGAGGACTTATAAACCGGACGGAGGGAGTACCTCGTTGGTAAGGATATTTCTACTTGTCTACACTACACAGTAGTTATTATGGGGTTCTTGCCATGCAAAACTATTCTACCTCCATCCTTAAAAGAAGCCGTGCACGTTTTTGCAACAAAAAGATCGACTTTGACAATTTTTTTGGTCCAATACAAAATTGATGTAGTTAGATTCATAATCATAATAAGTTTCGAACGGTATAATTTTTGGGGCACATAACCTACACTTAATTATCAAATGTTTGGCCATTATTTTTGAAACACATGTGTGTGCAGTTTGTTTGGGAAGGGCGAAGTAAAGCTTTGTAATAATTCTTAATTTCGTTCGCTTCTAAATTGTCCACTGAGGATTAAAACTAACCCTTTTGTTTTATTACTCCGCATGTTTCATTATTTTATACTCCTGTTGTGTTTTTGTCAAAATTCCTGCATTTTATGAATTTCTTTCTCAGCTAGTATGCATACAATTTAACCTTCTTATTGGGCCCCTTATTATATTTGAAGTTGTGTCTTACCGTCTAGACTCTAGCGTATTAGGTATACTTTCATATGTAAATCCGATTTTTAGTTTGAACGCTTCTGATAATAAATATTTAGACTGATAAAGTAAGAAAATATTATAACTCCCTTGAATTGTTATATTTAAACTGGTTCTCCCTTATCTTCCACACGACACGACTTGTGGACAGGCTGAAGTCTTTCATGTACTTCTTATAATTTCATAAAATCACCATCTGGATGCACAATGCATGCACCTCGTGTTAGTGTGTCACTCTTAAGGAGAGGAGAGAAATCATTTGAATTGGTCGACATGATAAGTTGGGACGGACAGTTGAAACAAACTGCAATATTATGGATCCTAAAGTTGAGTCTGGCGCAGACGATCAAAGAAAATTAGATCCAATGGTCAATTGGTCATCTGATGCAAAACATGTCAGGTTACCAAATCCTTTCATGCAGCCATGTTCGCTGTCCGTCCTCACCTTGACTTGTTGTAGACTCGGCTCTTTATCTGTTTGTCAAGATCGCTGGCATGAGATCACCGTCGTTGAATTTGTCGTCCAAGATTGCAGGCCCTATCTCGAGCTCGTCGGAGGTTTTATGCTAGGCATTAAAGGTGGGCGTCCATGGCCTTTCAACGATGTCGAGAATCATGCTCCTTGTATCGTACCTCCAGTGATCCACTGATTCAATTATCCAATCTGCTATTTAAACATCAGGATGGTCACCATGGCTTCAGCATACTGTGTCTTCAGTTTGCCGATCGTTTGTTCGATCAAACATCTGGATGGCTAGCGTGTCTGGCCTCTTCAGTTTGCCGACCGTCCGGGCCTTCCATGACCAGCACACCATATTCGTCCCGGCGAGACTGCAGGCTGCCCTAGAGTTGGTCCAAAGTTTGACGATCCTTACCCCGTATGTTTTTTGATTGGATGCAAATAATCAATTTTACTCCAAAGCTTGATGTTTGTCCTATGCACGTGATTATGCCTGCAACAAATCGGCTGCATACTGTATGTATGCTGTATGGAGCTAGTTGGAGACCTTGCACGGGCCCTGGCAATGGACGCTGGCATCTCCAGATCGACTTGACGCCAGCTGCGCCACGTAAGTCTTGCTTTAGCTCTTCGTTTGCATGCAGAAGCGCATAAATTAAGGTATGCCAACGATCGTTCTTTGGCCGCTGACCACGGCCGGCCGCCATGACGTGCTCCGTCTCTCGCCTGCCCGAAGCTTTTTCCCTTGCTAGTCTTGTTTTCCAATTGTTTCGCCGTGCTACGCGACCAGATCACTATTGCCAAAACATTACGCCGCCTCAATTGTCATTGATCTGCTGGCGTCCGGCTGCCCTGGCGTGCCGTCGACTTTTCCAATTGTTTCGCCGTGCTGCGCGACCAGGTCATTATTGTCAAAACATTACGCCGCCTCAATCTTCTTTCATCTGCCGGCGTCTGGCTGCCCTGGCGTGCCGTCGACTTGCCGATGCAAGCGACTGCAGCAATATTGCACCTGCTCGTGCCATCGATTTGCCGATGGAAGAAAAAATTGTTGGCGAGCCTTCGATCCATTGTGGAGCGCCTCCCTGTCATGGCTTCGATTCGCCGAGATCTTGTTTTTATTCCGATTCGCTAGGTGTCCAAGCGTGCGAGCGTGTATTTCTTTTGAGGTCTGTGCTAACGTATATGTGCTTATATCAATGGACCAATTACAGAGTTCGCATTGAGGTGTGGATCGATGTTCCTTTTGAATTCACATTGCTTTGACGCCGGACTCTATCCGTGTACTTTCTAAAAATTCTTTATTTTATTGGAATCCTTTTGTTTCACGATTGCATGTGCGGTTTGGCTAGTCACCTATATCCGTTCTTACCTTTCTATACGTGGTAAATCTCCACCGTTTATACATCTAAGCTTTAGGGTGATAAATCTCCACCGTTATTTGTTTGTTGTTTTAATAATATAATAGATAGATTGTAGGTGACGTTTGTTGATGACAACCATTTTGGCTTACAAGAAGATATCTTCATGATCATGAAGACAATCGACTTTATATTTCGGGGTCATCTTCATCCGACATTATATGTGACACATCTAAATACAAATAATGGACGAAACAGAAACTAACTAGTACATGTACTACTAGTAAGATTCGGAATTTTGGCTAAAACTAACATGAAAACAGACACCAACTAGTACATGTACTAGTCGCGTTCTGTGAACGGCCATGACAGATTAACTCCTGATTGTTAACTAGACCGAACGGCAATTAAAGAAGGTTCGGATCAATAACCTTTTGAAGCGAAAGTTGTTCAATTTTTCAAGGCGAACAACTCTGATGTTTACAGGAGTTTGATACATGATCGTTAATAGCTCAAATCTGAGAATTACGGATGAATCAAATTTAGTTGATTGGGATCCAATTCGGACATATTTAGATCCGAGCACAAATGAGCGCTTAGGATGGATTCAAATGAAAAACCACATTATTTTTGTACTGCCCATTCGATTTTACGTGGTTAGCTATATTTCTTCATGCCTTCCCATGCTGGCTTATATTCATATCAATCACGAGACAGGTATGATTCACGGGCACACCATCAATCTTATGCTAAATCACCTCGCCAAGTTTATGCAGCTCCGAGAGAATCAACACGACAACCACATGTCAAAGACCGGCTCAATCAAGGGTCGGCCAGGAGCTCATGGAGGAAGAAGGAGGTGGTCAAGCAAGTATACATAGTAAAAAGAGATGGCCGCAAAGATGTTGTTTCAGACCCGATTCCAAGGAACCAAAAGCCAGCTAAAATGATGTTGGTTGCAAAGGGCAAGGAAGTGAAGCGAGTAACTTTCAAGGACCCAGACATCGAGTCTAGACAGGTCAAGCCGGATGTGCCCAAAGCCGGGAAAGAACTGCCAGTGCATAAAGTAAAATCACAGCCGGGATACCCACTCGGCTTATCACGTTGGCAAGAGTGACAGGTGAAGCGGCTCAGAGCCGAAGAGTTGGAGAAGTTGAACATAGCATGAGTTCCTAAAAGAAGCCTTCAAATCAAGAATGGTGCACCAGCTTCTGTTGCAAAGGCAGCAGGGGTAAAGGAGGATAAGCAAGAAGTCGGCAGGCGAAGCCGGCGATCTTCATCTCACTATAGGAGACCTCAGGTGGCGCGTCATCCATGTTCTTCAACTATATCATCGAAGCTAGCACCTCACAATTTATCTCCAGCCGAAACTTCTAATCCATTTTGGTTATTCACACTTTGGTGGACGGGTCCTCCAGGTCCTTCAAGATAAGAACACACGGCCGATATTTGCATATCGCCCTAAGAATGCATTGTGTTGACAAAGCCAGCATCTGGCCAGAGGTACTCTTCATGGTTTTATCTCCTCCCTGGAAGCTAGTGCTCAGTTTTTCCAATACTAGTAAGGACAACTTGATTATTAAGTCGGCCACTAACAAAGGATCTAGTGCAGGCTGAATGGACGGTTAGAAGTAATATGTTTTTCTTATCTGTAGGATCCGAGTCAAAAGTTCAGGTGACGTACACCCCGAGCATACAGTAAAGTATTATCGCCCTGAGAAAACATGGCCGATGGAGTGTTGGCATCGTCCTTAGCAGCATAATGGTGCAAGTTATTTTTTGCCACGCAAGATTTACCAAAAAACAGGGGGCATTTGTTGATGACCAATTTTGGCTTACAAATAGGTGCCACCAAGATGAGCTCAGATGAAAACATAATGTGAACAAAAGTTGTACGTATCATCGAGACAATCAATTTTTGTTTTTGGATCATCTCAATCCGATGTCATATGCAACTTGTGGAGCTAAAATACTGAGGGCACATAACCATAGACATGCTATGTCGAGCAGGCAGGGGCGCTGGGCATAGGTAGGTCGCCCTACCATAGACACCCTCTGTCCTCGGGTGAGCGCAATTTGGAAAGGCTAAAAACGAATCGAATTGATTTCGACTGAATTTAAAGGGTCCAGATCAAGTCAAATGTAAAAAACGCAGAACATGAAAGTTCTTCGTCTTTTCGAGGCGAACAACTTCTCTTTTTACAAGATTTTGATCTGGAGTCGTTTAATGCCTAAAAAAATGACCCGCAAGGCGCAGACCAAACAGTTTTGGAAGGTTCGGTCCAGTCCATCCGAATTCGACCCAGATTAGGGTTTTGGACGTTAATCCAAGCCTTTTCTTGCACGGGAAGTCAAGCCACCTCTTATATACGTGAGTTGTGATAGCCGATTGAACCAACACCAATCGAACAAATCAATCTACTACTTTTTCATGTTCATCTACTTTTTATCCCTCTCCCTTGTATCTTTCTTCTCGTTCTTCGTCGTTCTTCAAGATTGGAGGCTGCGAATCCACGAGGCTCTAGCGGCGGTCAGGCCGACCTAGGGAAGCCCATAGCCGCCGTGAGCACTGACGGGGTCCTTCCTGGGCAAGCGGGGTTTCTGGTGTAAAAAGCGCCCGCCGGATTGTCTTGCGTATCGCGCTTCTGGCGAGCCTCCCGCGGAGTGAGTTGCGGAGCATCTCCCCCGGCGCCGCGGGTACACGTGACGTGTTCATGTGTCAACACACGTTTTCCCCCTCTCTCACCTCCATTGTTGAAATTGGAAAAGCTTGCCTTCCTCTCAATCCCTCCCATGATTCTTGCATATCTTTGAGGGAAAGTGAGAAGAGATCTAGATCTACAATTCCACCAATCCATCCCTCCTCTAAGTGAGGGGAACATAAAAGATCTTGATCTTGGAGTTCCATTTGTTGAGTTCTTCTTTGTTCTTCCTCTCTTCTCCCCCCCCATAAGCATTAGTTGCTTTTGGTGGGATTTGAGAGTGAAAGATTTGAGCACTTGTGCTCTTGTCATTGCATTGTGCATCGGTTTGTACTCTCCACGAGGATTCGTGGAAGTTGAAAGTTTGTGAGCTTGTTACTCTTGGGTCTTTGGACCCTATACTCCTTTTGTCGTGGTTGAGACATTTTGTGGTCACTTGGGAGCTCTCAATCCTTTTGTGGGTTGTGCCTCAAGATTGTTGTAAGGGACTCGATTTCCGCCCAAAAGGAAATCATTAGTGCAAGGTGAACCGAGCTTTTCGGCAAGGTTCATCGGAGAATAGGGTGAGGCCATTTGTAGCGTTTGAGTTTGAAACTCACACACCTCCAACGAGACGTACTCCCCTAAAAAGGAGGAACTCGGTAATACATCCTCGTCTCCACGTGCCTTGGTTATTTCCATACCCGAGCTCTTTACTTATGCACTTTACATTGTGATAGCCTTCGTGCTTGAAGTATTCAATATTGCTATCACCTTGTTGCTTGTCCTCCTTAGCATAAGTTGTTGGTGCACATAGGTGAGCCTAGTTTATTTAGATTGTTGGCTTGTTAATTTAAATACCTAGTTTTATTCCACAATTATCAAGCCTAAACCGGAAAAGTTTTAAATCACCTATTCACCCCCCTCTATGCGACATACTTGTCCTTTCAATTGGTATCAGAGCCCGGGCTCTCTTTTTGGGGCTTTACCGCCTAGAGAGTAAAAGATGTCATTTAGAGAATTAGTGCACGATCCCACTTTCATATTCGATGGTACAAATTATGATGTTTGGAAAATTCGCATGCTCAATCTTTTTAGGGTCATGGGTCCAAATTTTATCAAGAGTATTGTAGATGTGGGTTTTTCTCCTCCAAAGGATTTCCAAGAATTATCTTTAGAGGATGCGGAAAACTATCATCTTGATACTCAAGTATCTAATGGTATCATTTGTGTTTTGAGCGATGTAGTTCTTGCATCAATCATGCCTTTTCGGAACGCTCATGAGATTTGGACCAAGCTTCAAGATAAATATGAAGTGTCCAACATTATTGAGGATGAGTGTTCTTCTTCCACCTCCGGCCGTGATGAGTTCACAACTTCTTCCACTCCACCAACATGTGATTTTTCACAAGGTAATGATATGGTGAGTGGTGATAGAAATTGCTTTGTTGATGGTGAATATTCTATTGACTATACTTCATCTCTATCTCATTGCAATGTTCTATCTTTGGACTTAAACTCTTCTAGCACTTCAAATGTCCCACATGCTAGTGTTGATAGTCCTTGCATCTCATGTATTAGTTGCTTAACTAAATCTCATGATGATATGCTTTCTATGTCTTGTTGCCATGAAAATAATGCTTCCATATCCTCTAGTACTTGTGTGGCTAACAATGTAGAGGAATCCCAACGTTTGTTGGAACAATACATGGATCTCAATGGTGCTTCAAGCAATTCTTCATCTTCATCGTCCATCACTCACTTTTGCCTTATGGTTAGGGATTCAAAGGAATCTTCACCTTTGGAATCCTCTACATCTTGTGATGATGAGGATGAGGATTATTATGGATTAAAAGAGAATGATATTGACTCCTTAAAGGAGAAGAGTGAGATGGTTTTTAGTGCTCTCCCTAAAGATAGTAAAGTTTGCTCTTATTTGTGTGAAATTTTGACTTATGCTATTAAGTGCAAGGAAATCATTGAAGAAAAGGGAAGGATCGAAAGAGATGATGCTATGGAAAAAGCATCCTTAGAAAATGCTCTTGAGGAAGAGCATGAGCTTCGAGTGTCTCTTGAGGAGAAACTTGGATCTCTTGATAAAACAAATGATCTAATTATTGCTTAAATCATTAACGAAAGAGATCATGGTCATGCTAAATATAAAGTGCTTAAAAAGGAAAAAGTTAAATTTGGTGTTGGCAATGCTAGATTAATTGAGGATATAGAGAGACTTGACAAAGCTCATAAGGCTTTGGAAAGTGAACACTCTCTCCTTACCAAGTCTCATGATCAACTCCAAACTCATCTATCTAAAAATGATGTGCCTAAGGAAAATGCTAGGTTGAATAATGAGCTTGCCAAGTTGTCTTCTTCTATTTCTAATGTTAATGATGCTTGTACTACTAACTCCACTTCTCGTGAAGCATCTATTTTGAAGGAGAATGTTGAACTAAGTCTCAACTTGAGTTGATAACTAGCAAGTATGGGAAATTGGAAGAAAGTCATGAAAAGCTCTCTAGCTCGAATGAGGATCTTCTAGCATCCCATGCGAAGCTAAAGTTAGCTCATGAGGCTATCACTACAAAGGTAACATCTTGTGAGCCTCATGTGGACAATGGCACTACTTCTACTCTAAAAGGTTTATTGTCATGTGCTAGTCCTTGTGATTCATCCACTCAAACATCTTGTCACTAGTAGGAAAAAGCTTTTCTATGGATCCCTATTCTGTGGCGCACGAAACAAGCTGTGCGCCACAAAACAAATTCTGTGGCGCATCTGTCATAGTGCGCCATAGAAATGTCACAATGTTGTGGCGCACTGCAAGCATGGTGCGCCACAGAATTTCCCTATTCTGTGGCGCACCAATAGGGGTGCGCCACCGAAAGTGTGCGGGCCCCACACCCACCCACGGGTCAGCCACTTTTGGACCCATTCTGTGGCGCACGCGTCAGATGCGCCATAGAATATGCAAATTCTGTGGCGCACTCCTTCCCATGCGCCACAGAATATGCATATTCTGTGGCGCATTCGTGCGGGTGCGCCACAGAATTACTTGCGCTGGCCCACCAATAATTGGGGGAGAGACATTCTGTGGCGCACTAGCTGCGGTGCGCCATAGAACAGTGACATTCTGTGGCGCACCAGGAAAGGGTGCGCCACAGAATGTGCGTTCCAGATATTTTAAAAGGGGCATCTCCCCACTTTACCCAACCCATTTCCCATTTGCTCTTCTCTTCTTCCTCTCCTCCACCCACCTCCCAACTCGTGGTGCTCCTCCCTCCCATCCAATTTTGACCATAGATTTCTCCATTTTTTGTAGTTAAACCTATTTTGGTTGATAGACTCCCCCATATATACTCTCCTCTCTCTCCATCTTTTTTTTTCCACTATCACGTCTCGGGATCGAATCTACAAGGTGAGGAAAGTTGGATGGACATGCATGAATGAAGCTTGTGTGTTGTGTGCATGAATTGGTCTGGAAAAAACATTTTGTTGTTGCTTGTGTCGGCGTGGTACATGGATGTTTGCCGAAATGTTGATTAATTTCCATTTCGGCAAATTTTTGCACCACCCATATGTCATACTTTTAAGAGAGGTCATGCCGAATTTTTTCGTCGACCTTGCATGCATGTGTGTGTTTGTGTGTGCATGTTGCGGTTCTAATTAATATATGTACTCTCGTTTCTGCTCTATGTATAGCGCGTAGTCAACCATGGTCATAATGATGAACTCCGGTCGAATCAGAACATACAAGGAAGAAGCGAAGGCGGACATGATTCGGTCCAACGGGAGCCAGATAAGATGTCCATGTCGAAAATGCAAACTTGAGAGGTGGATGAACCCTGATTCTGGATTATTGGAGGAGCACCTGCTCAGGCACGGTTTCATGCTGGAACAAGCCGAACAAGATCATCATCATGACGAAGGAGATGCCGTCGGCAGACAAGATGATGACGAAGGAGATGCCGGCGGCGGACAAGATCATCATCATCATGACGAAGGAGATGCCGGCGGCGGACAAGATCATCATCATGACGAAGGAGACGAGCAGACCCCGCTAAGTTTGGCCTTGCAGGAAGCTCATTTTCAAGAACTGCTTCTCAGTCAGACGAGCAACGACAGAGAGAAAGCCAAGCTAGCGCAAATGGGGATAGACGGGATCACTCCGTTGTATCCTGGGTGCCGGCCCCAGGATACGCGCTTGCAAGTAATGCTTGATGCTATGGAGATGAAGTCGGGAAACAAATGGACCGACAAGAGCTTCGACATGAACCTGAAATTCATGCATGATATTCTCCCCAAGGGTAACACATTGCCAACTAGTATCGAGGAGGCCAAGAAAGTCCTGTGCCCTCTTGACCTACCGCACGTCAGATACCACGCCTGCATCAATGATTGCGTAATTTATCGGGGCGATTACGAGGACTTGACCAAATGTCCGGTGTGCGGCCACGGACGGTACAAGAGTGGAAACAAGAAAAATCCTCGAAAAGTGGTATGGTACTTTCCTATCACTCCCCGTCTTCAGCGGTGGTTCGTGGACCCTAAGGAAGCAAAGCTCATGCAATGGCACGCGGAAAGGGAGAAGCCCGCAGAAGATCCGGAGAAGGGCACCATCCTGACACACCCTGCAGACGCTAGCAATTGGCAAGCATTGGACATCGCCTTCGAAGATTTTGGGCGCGACGCAAGGAACGTCAGGCTGGGTATGAGCACAGATGGAATGAATCCGTTCGGCAACCAGAGTAGGCACATAGCACCTGGCCCGTGTTTGTATGGCCTTACAACCTTCCCCCGTGGCTGTGCACGAAGCAAAAGTACATACACATGAGTATGCTTATTCAGGGGCCGAAACAACCAGGTATCGACATACATCTGTATTTCGAGCTGTTGAAAGAGGAGTTAGAAACGTTATGGAAGACGCCAGTCCGTACGTGGGACGCCTACACTAAAGATTATTTCAATATGAGAGCCGCGTTGCTCACGACGGTGCAGGACTATCCTGGAATCTCGTATGTATCGGCCCAGGTGGGACACGGATTCTGCGCATGTGTCAGGTGCATGGATGACACCCGCATATCCAGCTACCAAGAGATCAAGGGTCTTCGAAAACCGTGTACCCAGGGGCTCGAAGGTGGCTTCGCATGGACCACCCTTGGAGAAAACGCAGTGATTTGTTCGATGGTCAAGAAGAGCTCGGAACAGAACCGCGCCCGAGGAGCGGCATAGAAATTGATGAGCTTTTGAGAAATTGGGAGGAGTGCCCTGCGCCGGGAAAGAAGCGACCGAGGGTAGATCCGCTGCTGGGTGTATGGAAAGCGAGGTGTGCTTTCCATGACTTGGAGTACTGGAAGGTCCTCCACACGCCCCATAGCCTCGATGTAATGCACATTACGAAGAATTTTACCGAGGCTGTTCTTGGCACTCTTTCGAACATGCCGGAAAAGACCAAGGATGGGAAGAAAGCAAGATACGATCTGAAATGGCTTGGCATCAAGAAAGATATTCAGGCCCCCGATAGTGATGATGATAATGATGACCAGATGGAAGGGACTCAAGGTCGCCGCAAAAGGAGGAAGAAGAACGCGGTGGTGCTTCCCCCTACCTGCTTCACTATGAGTCCGGAGGAGCTCAAGCAGTTCTACATGTGCCTCCTAGGAGTCAAATTTCCTTACGGTTACGCGGGAAAGATAAGCAGATATCTGGACGAAACAAAGAAGAGGTTCAGCGGGATGAAGTCTCACGATTGTCATGTGCTTATGACGCAGATAATTCCCGTTGCGATCCGAGGGATAATGGACGAGCACGTCCGTGATACGCTGTCTGCACTTTGCAACTTTTTCGACGTCATCAACCGGAAGTCGATCGGCGTGAGGCAGCTCCACAAGATACAGGATGAGGTCGTGGGGATACTATGCGAGCTCGAGATTTACTTCCCGCCCGCGTTCTTTGACATCTGCGTGCATCTCCTTCTCCATGTCGTTGATGACATTCTGAAGCTCGGGCCGACGTTCCTGCACTACATGATGCCGTTCGAAAGGCAGAACGGTGTCATCAAAGGATACGTTCGCAACAGGGCCCGTCCAGACGCAAGCATTGCCAAGGGCTTTCTGACCAAAGAGTGCATCTCCTTCTGCCAGAGTTATCTAAGCACCGAGAACGAGGATGTTGGTCTGCCCACTAGGACGCACCTCGGCAGGCTCGCTGGTTTTGGTCACCGCGAAGGCTACCGCTCACTCCCTGTCTTCATTGATGGTCGACGCGACGACTTCGAAAGGGCTCACCGGGTCGCGCTACAACACTTAGAATTGATCGAACCTTGGGTGGAAGAGCACAGAGCTTAATCGAGAAGAATTACATCGACCTGGGCCGGCCGAGGAAGAACGGAGATGTAACCAGAGAGCACAACTCCAGCTTCACGAGATGTTTCAAGAAAAGGCAACTGTCTGAATCACGGGTCAGAAAGCCATGTACGAAAGATGAAAAACTCATATTCTCCATATCACAGGGCCCCGGGCAGAACGTGAAGACCTATCAGTCGTACGACATCAGTGGTTACAGATTCTGCACCGAGGAAAAGGACAGGAGTAGCGAATATCAAAACTCAGGAGTAACTATGCTATCCTACGCCGATGACGAGGCTACCGTCAAGCAAAGATACTTCGGAAGGATAGAGGAGATATGGGAGCTCAACTACTGTGGAGAGTCGGTGCCAATGTTCCGTGTGAGATGGGCCAAGAACGTCGAAAAAGAAGGCCGGTATTTCACCACCATGGTTATACCCGAAGCCAAATCGAAGAACGCCTCCGCGAAAAATGAGCCATGGGTACTCGCTAGCCAAGTCGACCAATGCTTCTTCATTACCGACCCGTCAAAGCCTAGCCGTGTTGTCGTGAGGAGGGGCAAGAGGAGCATCATCGGAATGGAAGGAGACGCCAACGAGGAGGACTTGGACAAGAACGGCGATCCGAAGATCGAGGAGGAATTCGACAAGTACTTCGACATGCCTACTACTTGTAAAGAAAAAAGGAAGACCTCCCTACCTACGAAAGGTTGTCCGTTCACGCGAAGAAATCTCAAGGTGACCGGCCTAAAGTATTCAACCGCCAAGAAGGGAAAGAAGAGATGCTAGCTCGGAACCGGACGGGAAGAAGAAGACTTTTTTGTGTATTATATATAATTTGTTTGTGTGCGTGAGACAAGAATATCTATGTATTTTGATATATGGCACAAGTTCAATATTTTGATATATGGCACAAGTTCAATATTTGTATTAATTTGTGTGTGTGAAACTTTTTTTGTGTATTAATTAATATAAGACAAACACAAAATTTATCAAAAAAAATATGGGTGACAGCCAGGATTCGAACCTGGCTGCCCCAGGTTACAGAACAGCTAACCAGTGGGCTACTGAGATGGTTCTGTCGAAGGAATTCTGTGGCGCACCACCTGGTGGATGCGCCACAGAATATCAAAATTCTGTGGCGCATCCACTATGGGGCGCGCCACAGAATTCTAACACTTGGGCATATTTCGCGTCCCCGCCGCCGGTTTTCTTTCTCTTCTTCTTCCTCGCTTCTCTGTATGTGCCGTCGACCTCGAGCCGCCGCCGACGCCCCCGCCTCGGCCTCGCCCACCTCGTGCCCGTGCCGCCTCGGCCTCGCCCACCTCACGCTCGTGCCGCCTCGGCCTCGCCCACCTCGCGCCCGTGCCACCGACGACCTCGCCCGCCCCAATTCGTCGCCGTCGACCTCGAGCCACCGCCGACGCCCCCACCTCGGCCTCGCCCACCTCGCACCCGTGCCGCCTCGGCCTCGCCCACCTCGCGCCCGTGCCGCCTCGGCCTCGCCCACCTCGCGCATGTGCCACCGATGACATCGCCGCCACCGCCTGGACACGGCGCACCGCCCTCGACACCGCCGCCGACGCCCCCGCCTCTCCCTCCTAGCACCGAAGGTGACCCCTCCTCCTCCCCTGGTCTCCTCTCCCTCCTAGCACCGATGGTGTTTGTCAAAATGCCTACACTAAAATTCTTGTACGAATTTGATAATTTCAGTTGCTATTAGGTTAGTTGTTAGTTGTGTTTGATAATTTTAGGCTGTTAGTTGCTTGTGCTTTGGGTTAGTTTAGGCTTTTAGGTTAGTTGTTAGTTTAGCTTAGTTAGTTGATAATTTTACTTGTTAGTTTAGGTTAGTTTAGTTGATGTTAGGTGTGTTGCTGTTAGTTGCTGCTTGCTGTTAGGTTAGTGTTAGGTTAGTTGCTACTAGCTTGGTTAGTGCTTGCTAGTTGTTAGTTGCTACTAGCTAGGTTAGTGCTAAGTTTTTGCTAGTTGTTAGTGCTTGCTGTTAATTAGTTGCTGCTTGTTAATTGATGTTAGTTGCTGCTGCTAGTGCTAGCTAGGTTAGTTTCTAGTTGTGTTGCTAGGTTAGTGCTGCTGCTGTTAGGTTAGTTTTACTTGTATTTTTGAAATGCATTTCATTTGTAAACTAATATATTGTATTTCCGTATGCAGGAAGTTGGGAAGAAGCACCGCGTTCTTTCAAGTGAGATGTGGGATGTGGCGATGCCGGCCGGAGATGCCGGCCGGACATGTGGATTTTTTTTTGGAGATGTGGATGTGGCTCCGACCATCGTGTCGTGGAGTTGGGTGTTTGTGCTTGTGCTCCGACCATCGTGTCGTGGAGATGCCGGCCGGAGATGCCGGCCAGAGATGTGTTTTTTTTTGTGAAATATATGCAGGTACCCCGAGACCCTTGAGATTGCCGGAACGTCGATTAACTTCCGTTCCGGCAATTTCGGGTACTCCATATGTCCCTTTTTTAGCAAAGGTCATGCCGATTTTTTTCGTGAAATTTGGCATGACTTCGCTAAAAAAAAGGACATATGGTGTATTGTGCTTGTGCTCCGACCATCGTGTCGTGGAGATGCCGGCCAGAGATGTGTTTTTTTTGTTGGAAATGCTTGCAGGTACCCCGAGAGGCCCTTGAGATTGCCGGAACGTCGATTAACTTCCGTTCCGGCAAATTCGGGTACTCCATATGTCCCTTTTTTAGCAAAGGTCATGCCGAATTTTTTCGTGAAATTTGGCATGACTTTGCTAAAAATAGGACGTATGGGGTATTGCGACTAATGCATGGGCCGGGGTATCTTAGTACTAATTAGTTAGGTGATTTTTTTATCTTAAATTTTGTTATACTAACTTTTTGCCTCTTTTTAATGCAGTGCAAACATGGCCGACAATGACGAGGCCGGGGTTTCTCGAACAAGAGGCGAGGAACTGATAGAGGAAAATAGTATCATTCCGACGTTCATCGCAGAGGCGGTGACAAAGACGCTCACGTCGCTCTTTACTACCATATGTGAGTCTGTCAGGGTTTGGACTGAGGGAGGGAAAAAAGGGCCTCCCCCAGTGATCAGCTTCGGCTACAGACAGTACTCAATACTGCCTCCGGAAGATACACCAGATACACCAGAGAAGAAGAAGCACAGGAAGAGAAGTAAGCCAGCTCCGAAGTCGAAACCTATCTTGGGGTATGAACCCATGATACCACCCCGTGCGGGTGGCTTGTCGTCCCGATTGCATGAAGCTGGTCAACCGATACTGCCTCCGGAGCTGCTCCACCTCGCAGATGGATGCATGGTCTCTTTGCAACATGCTATCTTGAAGCTAGAGGACAACCTTCTTAAAGACGAGAATCCAAACTACCCGGTGTTCACTGTCAAGGTGCCAAAGGACTTGGTTGACTTCGTCGATGAATCCCCCGCGGATCTGTTCTTCATATCGTGCGAGGACGTCTTCAACTTGTTTCACTATAAACGGCTGGACTATAACTTGGTCTGCCTATATGCGCTCAACCAGGCGATGAAGATCAGGAGAGAACAAACCCCTTACGTCAAGGTAGTGGATCCATACTACATGCGGGACAGCCAGCTGGAGGAAGGATCAACGACACGGGCCAGGGCCACAGAGTACCTCCAGAGAATCATGCTGAACATGAACATGAAGAACAGCCTTCTTGTGCCTTTCTTTTTCAAGTAAGTCCGCATCTAGTCGCCGCTGTCGTATCTTATGCTTTCTTATAGATTTCTTCTGTTGTGTTGATCCTTTCCAATATTCCGTTTCCAATATTCCGTTTCAATTCCGTTTCAATATTCCGTATCTTGTGCCTAGCAGTGACAAGTACTCAGTACTCATCGTCGTAAGCCCGAAGTGGTCAGTTGCCACATATTTTAACTCAGGGAATTTGGACGTGCTGAAAGACTACACTAGAATTAAGGGTGTTCTCGATGAGGCTCTCGAGGGCTACGCCCAAAACGGAGGTCCCTTCGAGAAGAAAGGGGAACGTGTAATGGACAACACACACAAGTTTCACCATGGGACTGGGTTCCATTGCCTCAAGCAAAAGTCTGGCAGCATGGATGCCTTCTACGTCCTCTTTCACATGAAAGGGTTTGTCCGGGATGCAGTGATAACGAGGTTGCCATTTAGTCTCCAAGAATGGACCAAATATGATGAGGATCTCACTGATGATGAGCTTAGAGAAGACTTCCATCGCATCCAGTTACAGTTATCGAAAATCATCCTGGAAGATGTCAAGATAGTAGGGGGGTCGTTACACAACGCCAGAGGTAGAATGTATTATAAAAGAAAACCTTGCCTCACTCGCAAGAAGTGCTTATTTCTTTTCTATATTAGATGAATAAATCATACTCTAGTTATATCATTAACTAAATATATATCCCAATCGATTTTCAGGGTTGTCTAAGTGGGAGATCGAAGAACGCCTAGATATGCAGAATGACACGAGGACGTGGATGACGAAAGACGGCTATAATCCATTTCCGGAGCGGATCAGGAAGAAGGATCCATCATACGGGTGGTTCTCTATTTGATCTTAGTTGTGTGAACTATTGTGTGACATTAAGACTTGTGTGACATTGTGTGAACTTTTGTACCAATTGTCACTATATATGTATGTATCTCGGGATATAAGTAATGCGATGACATTGTAATGTGTTTGTTTTAATATACATGTGAAAATATATTTCTGTTTCTGTTATATCTGTGGAAATATGAAATATATATTTCTGTTTCTGTTATATCTGTGTAAATATGAAATATACATGTATTCTGGTATTATACGGATATTTGTATTCTGGTATACGTATGGGTAGAATACTGCACAGGAATTCTGTGGCGCACCCTATTCTGTGGCGCACGGTTAGGGGGTGCGCCACAGAACGTAATTCTGTGGCGCACCGGCCGGGGTGCGCCACAATTCTGTGGCGCACAGGGTGGTGCGCCACAGAATTTACAATTTAGTGGCGAGTATTCTGTGGCGCACCCCCATGCGCCGCAGAATAGCTTTAGGGGTGCGCCACAGAATGGCTTTTTCCTACTAGTGTGTGATGAATTACTTTCCATGCCTTGTTGCTCTAACAATGAAGCATCTACTTCCTCTAGTGTTTTTGTTGATACTAACCATGTAGAGGAATTAAAAGAGCTCAAGGCCCCAGTCGCTTCTTTGAAGAAAGATTCGGAAAAGCGTCATGTTGGGAGGTCCACACTCGACAATGTGTTGAGTGTTCAAAGACGTCCCAATGATAAGAGTGGACTTGGATTCAACTCCAATAACAAGAACAAGTCCAAGGCTATCAAGAAGAACAAGGGCCAAGAACGAGTTAAGGATCCGGCCAAGATTATTTGCTTCAAGTGCAATGTTGAAGGACACCATGTTAGATCTTGCCCTTTGAAGAAGAAGTCCCTTGGTGAGAAGCAACAAGGGAAGAGGCCTCAAGCTCAAATTTTCAAGTTGAAGAACGGCCACTTCTCAAGAAGAATCAACCTATTCCTCCTCAAGTTGAGATTTCAACTAAGAAGAAAGGAGGAAGCCAATGTTGGTACATATGCCGTGAGAAGGGCCACTTTACTTCTTCATGCACTAGTGGTAATATATCCAACCGTATCATAATTGATAATGTTTATTCTCTTAGGAAGGATAAGGTTGGCAATGTGTTTGCCAAATATGTTGGTACTCAAAGTGGTGTCAAGAAAAGCACCATTTGGGTTGCCAAACCTATTGTGACTAACCTCTTAGGACCCAACTTGGTTGGGGACCAACAAGCTAAAACTTGATCAATAGGTGTTTTTGGAGGGCATTGGAGACTTGGCTACATCATGAAGAATTAAGGGATCTTCATCAATTATATTCTCTCAAGTCAAGTCATTTGGATTATATTGTTCTATCTCATATCCAATGTTCCTTCTTGCGTTAACTTTTATTTGAATCATATATATATTGAAAGTTGCTTGAACCCTTGCATGTGTTAGGTTTTGTACCTTGCTAGTTTTTGTATGTGTTGTGATCTCTACTTACTTATCTTGAATAATCAAGTATGTGTATGTTGCTTTGCACACCATTTACTTGTTTTGAGCTTTTGCTTTTATTTGATATGCTATCTTGTTGGCTCTCCTTTTGAGAGATTAATGGACTATCCCATTTTGGGGGAGTGATATGCTTCGTGCACTTCACACACTCCTAAAAATGTATATACATGAGGAATACCACTTAGTGTTGATATATCAATATTATCTACTCTCTATGTGGTATGTCACTCTCATGAGAAATTCAAATTCTATAATATCCATTAATCATCTCTAGTTGGTTTTGCTTGCCTCTTGTTAAGAAAAATTGGATTATCACATTATGGGGCGTAATAAGCTATGTGCATATTACAAGCCTAGAAAATGTGAACATGTGAGGTATTGCCACCTAGAAGTGATTTTGTTAATAATCTTATTCCTATGTGGCATGTTGCTCAAACAAGTTCCATATTTGCTAAAATGATTTTGTTTAATCACTCTTTTGGATCTTGTTTGCGATGGACATTCTTGGTACGGCTTTCCCAAATATGTTTTCATATATCTTGTTGGGAAACCGATTGCTTCAAGCTACTATTTGTAGTTGCTTTGTATGATCGCGTGAATATTGAAGCTATTAAGAATATCTATCTATCTAAACACGGCTTTTAATTCCTATCCTTTGCCATATACTTATTTGTTGTGAAGTTGGTCTTTAATATTCCTATATACCACCGAGATTTATCTCCATATACTCCTTGTCCATGACAAGTGATACTCATACTTGTGGTGAAATTTGTAGACCATCTTCATTTTTGGCTCTTGCTTTGAATTGCCTTTTTTATTTCCAAGGATTTGTTTTGATCTAGCTCTCTTTTGTCTTCCTTGTATCTTTTGGATCCTTGTTGCTGTACTCAAAATTTGTTTTATGCTTTCTTGAGTTAGGAAAAGCAATGATCCCATTCGAGTGCATTTTCATTCAAAGTCATTCTTCTAGATAATGCACTATTCTTGGGGAAGCTATCCTATATTGAGTAGAACATCATTCTTTGAATTGGTTTTGTATCCTATGACTTTCCTTGAAGATGACTAGTGTTTGATTAATATGTATGGAGAGTGATGATCCCATTTATGTGCATCTTGTATTCAAATGCAAGATCATAAATAATGCACATATCTTGGGGGAGCAATCCTATATGTTTTTGAACATTAGTTCTCTTCAACGTGTATTTGATTCCGATGACATGTCTCTTTGGAAGACAAACATTTCTCGTCTTGGTACTTTGTGCTATCATGAGAAGTGTAGAGGGTTTGGTTTATTCCTTGATGGTATTTTCATCATTTGGTATCTTACCTTCGTTTGGTATCTTTTCAACATGGTATCTTCAATCATGTGTTGATTTGGGTCTTTGGTATAATTTGGACAATTCTTTTTCTTATCACACTTGTGTGTGCTTTATTGGTTTAATTGGTGTTTTGTCCAATTTGTATCTCGTTTGGTTCTTGGAAGTCTTATGCATGCATATTACTATATGTATATCTCATGGCATGCTTACTTTCGTTGATCCAATATATAGATAAACTCCATCAAATCCTAAATGGCTAAGATGTGCATGAAATTCAACTTCATATCAATATGCGCATATTTATGTGGAGTTTGTCCTATGTATTGTAGTTGCTCTAACTACTTTGGACCCAATGAGTTTGGGTACCATTTTGTACTTGAATTTGTTTTAGGTACATTGGAGATGCATTGGAAGCTTGTCTCATATACAAGGAAGGTGGTGTCACCATGTGCTTATTGGAGCCAAGCTTGGATGATCGTGAACTCTTATCTTCTACATCACCAATGTTATCTCGGTAACAAGTATCTACCTCATGCCTACTTTACTAGCTTTCAACCTTGTGTAGGTTGTTTCTTGGCATGAACCTTTATTGCAATTGATGGTTCTCGCAAAGTTCTTATTAAAACATCTTTATTGAAAATGTGAGCAAGCCGGGATGGTTACATATCAAGGGGAATTTATATAATCATTTTCATGATTCACCTATCCTAAATATGGTAATCTAGCAATTCTTCTCAAAGTCTCTCCTGTGCAATATTGATGAATTTCCAAAATCATTTGCCCTTTGTGATACTTGTTATCTTTCTCGAAACATCCCAACTACCTTTGTTCCCTTGTGGATATTTTTGGATGCTATCATGAGATTGTGTTGGAGGTTCATCTATACCCCTTTAAGATTACATTGAGCTTTGTGCTATGCTTTTAAGCAAAAATCTTAATGGTATATTTATGACTTCCTCTTGGATATCATGTTCTTTAAACTAGTACCTATTTTGTGTGTGCATGTTTCTTTGTGGACTTATATCTTCATGATTGTTGTCTACTAGAAACTTATACACATGAGAGTAATTACATCTTTAATTGACATTCCAATTCGTTAGTGACCACCCTTTTATTACTTTTGATTCTTTGGTGGTCTCTAAAAGGCACAAGCTTTTTTTTCATTTGTTATTCCTTTTTGGACCTTAATAAGCTTGTGGACCTATTTGCTTCAACTTTTGGGTTGTGTTTATGGAAAGACATGATATGCACAATGTGCCACTTATATTGAACGACTATGTTGATGCTACGCTCATCTTTGCATTAGTGTCCTAAAATGTCTCTCCTTTTCACACCCATCTTTTTTTGGTTGAGCAAGTCTTTATTTGTCGCTCCTTTCTCTTGTTGCTTAACATTTCCTTGTTGCAAGTTGTTTTGCTTCTTTTCTATCTTTAAGCCTTCTTGCACTTGTTTGTGTTTCAAAATGTTCTAGGAGGGAGTGAGGATTCCATGTTATGCACAACATATTGAAATGCAAATCCTACATTGTACACGTACCTTGGCGAGCTCTCTCTTGATGTTTAGAACACTTGGTTGATCTTATCATAATATCTTTTTATGTCCAATTGGTTTTTCGGATCCTTTGATTGCTTACCTCTTTTGTTGAGGTATCTTTTCCTTTGCTATTTTGTTGCAATCTTTGGATTCTCAATATAGTTTGATTTTCTCCTATTTTTGATCAATGGAAATGTCCATTCGATTCTACTCATTTTATGAGAAAAGCTAAACTCGTGGAGGAACTCTCACTATGTTGGCCTTCGAAGCTTTTTGCCCATTTCGGCAATTGTTGCCAATGGGGGAGAAGCTTTTGAGGGTTTATTAAATTCGGCTTTAAACTTTGATTGGTTCTTAAGTATTTGCCTGCCTTTGCATCCGTTGCTTGGTTTTGTATATAGTGGAAACTCCACCACCGGTAATGGTTGACAATATATGCAATGAATTCATGTTCATACACGCGTGCATAGTTTGTGGGGGAGTTTGCTCTATATATGTTGTTGGACTAACATCACATACTTTTGTAGTATTTGATGTTAGTACAATTGGTTCTTGCTCGTTAGTTTCGATATTATAAACCCTCTCAAAAGAGGTTGTCATCAATTACCAAAATAGGGGAGATTGAAAGTGCATTTGCCCTCATGTGTGGTTTTGGTAATTAATGACAACCTCTATGGACTAATGTTTGCATTGAGATATCTTTACAGATCGTGTCCATGAAGAAGATTGGAGTTCATGTGTTGGACTCTAGAAGATTATATGATGACTAAGGTTCTTTTCCAATGGGTTCATATGAAGAATGGTCACCTAGAGTTGAGCTTATTGCAAGCATGGCTTGGAAAAGAAGAGTGAACATTCATGTTTATCTCCAAGCCATCATCTATATCAAGAGAAGAAGATGAAGTGCAAGTGGATACATGAAGACGGAGCTAAGCGAGGCTCTCCATAATGGTGTATGGGGAGTATTTGGAGAAGTCTTCATCAAGCATGTGCTACCAAGCACAATCAAGAAACGTGTTCCAACTTGAGTGAGTCAAGATCGTCATCATCTAGCTCAAGTGGGATGCTCAAGGCAAAGGTATGATCTTGATATGGTTTCTATTTTACCAGTCTCTTGGTGTTGGTGGGAGACCAGGTTATAGGATAGACGGTGTACTATCAAGAGGCGCTCTCAAGTGAGTAACTTGATCGCATCTTTGTGGAGAGCTCAAACCTTTGCATACTTGGCATATCATCTTTCTTGGTTGTTATTTGGCTTTTATCCATGTGAGAATTTAGAGCTTGTGTTCATCTCCATACCAAGCTCTAGTTCATCAAAAACGGATTTCATATGCATATCTTGTTGCGTTTTTTATGTTGGAGGTTTTACCGGTTTGTCTTTTATAAGAGAAGTCAAACTCTCTTCTTGTGGTTTCCTCCTCACATGATGGACTATGCTGTGTATATGCATGATCTTGTAAGCTTGTGATTATCTTCGAAACAAGCCCAAGATCATCGAAAACGGAGTCCGGATAAAAACTTGTTGGGTTCTTGATGTTGGAGGATTTACCCGGTTGTTCTTTAATAGAGATGCTTTAACTTTCCTCATTTGGTTTTATCCTCCCATTCTGAACCATGATGTTTGTCTGCATTATCTTGTAAAGCTCGTTGTGGTGATTCGAACGAGCCCAAGAACATCGAAAACGGAGTTCGAAAACTCAAGTTGTGTCCGTTTTGGTGTCGTTGATTTCTGCAGTTTTACAAAGGGCGGTAGTACCGCGCCATGTTGCCCGGTAGTACCGCGATTTCGAGAAAGATACATGTTTTTGGCGCGTTTTACCAAGTAGTACCGGGAAAGCCCGGTACACGTTCTGGGCATAACGGTTGGTTTTTGGGGACCTATTGTAACATCCCAAAATTATTATCAGGATTATATTCCAAAAATGAGAGCCAACAAAAACTTTTGTTGTTTATTGTATGTTAATTACTTCTTGTTACTTGAGTTGTTGTTCTTGCTGTTTGTGTGAGTGTTTGCTCTAGTGAACACTAGTTAGAAAGAAAGAAAACAAAATATAAAATCAAAGCAAGAAAAATAAAAGTGACAAGTTGTCACATGAAAATCTTCAAGTGACAAACTCTATTATTTTCAAACCAAAGTCAGTGGAGTTGTAATGTAAACACTCCCCATTTTGTTCCTACCACTTTCCCCTCTCAAATATTATTTTTGAATTAGTTTTAAAATTCTAAAATAAAAACAAATGAAATAAATTAAAATAACATAAACAAAGTACTATAAAAGAAAATGTTTCAAAACATTTTATTATTTTATGCCAATTTTTGTGGAGCTTCTGTACTTTATGGGAAGGCCCCACAAATTTTGACAAATTTTTATAAATTTTTAAGTGCCCTAATTAAATCCTAGAATACCTTCTGGATTTAACAGAAGGACTAAAACAGAAATAGAAAAAGAAAGCAGAGAGGGGCAGGGGGTTTTCTGCAAAAACGTCATCCCCTACCTCTCTCCCTCGCCCCGACGTGCCGCCGTGCTGCGCATCGCCGTTTCCGAGCCGCCCAGGCCCCCCTGCGCGCGCGCCCGGTGCCTCTGCTGCCTCTGCGTGCAGGAGAGAGCACTCGAGCCCCTCCCCGCGCCATTACGCCGCCCTTTCCCCGATGCATCGCCGTGGCAACCTCGCCGTCGCCGACCCAAATTCACCGCACTCGCTGCACCTCGACACGCACGACTTGGCCGAGCCCTTCTAGAACGTGTCCGGACCCCGCTGACACCGCGCGTCCACGTCCCTCGCACCACCGCCGCGGAATTGATCCACTCCCGTGCGCCATGGACACCGCCGTGTGCGCCTCGTCCACGAACGCCGGCCTCTGCCCTATAAAACACCCCCGCACCCCTCTGGAAGCACCACACCACCTCACTCCCTCACCCCTCCCTCTCGATTCATCTGTGCACCGCGGGAGGCCGTGCACCGCCGCAGCCACTGCCGCCGTCAAGGTCGGTCATGGCCGCAGCGCCTTGCTCCCCCATTCTTCCCCTCTGGCCTGCACTTGCTTCCCTCTGCTTCACCGCACTCACCGCACCCTTTTTCCCTTTGATCAGTGCCCAGACGCGGCCGTGGAACCTCGCCGGAGTTGCTGCCCGTGGCCGTGGAAGAGCGAGACGCCGCCGACGAACCAGCCCACCCCAGCAAGTGTAACTCGGCCAGAAGCTTCCACCTCACCACCGCCGTCGATCTGCATCATCTCCGCGACCTCCCGAGCCCTCTAGGTGAGAGATTCATCCACCTCGCCGTCGCCGGCGCGGCAGCGCCGCTCGTTTTAGGTCGCCGACGTTTGCCGTCGACGTGGGCAAACGTGGGCCGTTGGATCTAAATCCAACGGTTGCGTACCGTTTCGTTTAGAAGTGAAAGAGAGAGAGAGACTGACGGGGGGCCCCTCGTCAGGTTTTAAATCATTTCCCCGCGCGCATGTGCCGCTGCCATGTAGGCCCCACCTGTCAGCCTTTTCAACATTATCCAGAGAGATTTAATTTCGAATTTAAATTCCTCTCTGAGAAGTCAGTACTGGTCCTGACTTTGAAATTCAATAACTTGAGAATTAGGAATCCAAATAAATCAAACTCAATTGTTCTGGAAAGCTTATGAAATTGTTTAACCAACACAATTGGTCTCATGTCATTTAATTAAATAGTTAAAAAGTATTATTGAAAATGCTACAGAAGGTTTAAATCTAAACTTGTTTGTTTCTGATACTCTGTTAGTCCAAATAATTCCAAACCAATTTTTAGCTTAGTACTGCCTTGTGTTAGCTCCCCTAATTTTGGTAGAATTAATTAAGCAATTAATTGTTGACTTTAAGATAAACCCTTCTGGACTAAAACAAAAAATATGTTTATTGGTTGACCCAAATGAGTTAGGACCAATTTTGTTAGCTCACATATAGCCATGTTTAGTTACCCCTAAAAGGGTTTAATTTTTGGAACAATAGAATTTAATTGGTAGCTAAAACTTGATTATTAAGCTACTGGATTCAATCCAATGTGTAGGGAGTTTGGTAACTCCAAATGATCCAATTCAAATTGGGTTGTCTTCTACACATCAGTAGCTTTCTATAGAATTTTAGTTTGTATTTTTGTGACCAACAGAACTCAAGTTGTGGAATTAAACATGAATAACTAGTTTCTGCCATAATTTGGACTTAATTAAATAATGTTTAATTCAATTTTTGAAAACCAAATTGTGTGGTTTGATGTGTGCAGTAGCTAATTGTGATGTTGATGATGTTATGTTGAGATGATTGCTTGTATAGCTTAGTGATTGTTTGCATTGTTTGTTTATTAATTAGACGAGAACGTTGTCGGATATATCGAGGAAGGAGAGTTTGCTGAATTTGAAGAACAAGAGCAAGATCACTTTGCCAAGCAAGGCAAGCTATTCTCTGAGCTTGCACTACCAACATATGCATCTACTTTCATAACATGTTTTACTCTCAAAGCAAGATTTAAAAACCCATTTCAAAAGTATATGGATATTATTTTGCCACCCTATGTAGTAGTTTATATAAAACTTTAGGATGGGAAAACAATGTTGTTTATTCAAAACTCCTTTGAAATTTCTTGTGAGTTTATGGAATGCCGAGATGTCGGTGTTGGAAAAGTGGAAAAATGGTGATGTTTATGAAAAATGCACAGTGTCCTAGTACTATGGAAACCAATCCTACCCTGTGCGACCACATTTACCACATATGGGAAAAGGCGTAGTCATGTAGTTTGCTCTTATTAGTATGGGATACCTCATCGACGGAGATGACTCCGTTATGCATGAGGGGATGGTCCGAGGATCTACCCCCTGACCCGGGTCCTCACACAAGTTGGTGGGGAGGATAGAAGGTTCCACCATAAACCGCCGGACAAAACTATGAGTCCTCACACTTAGGGTTTCTGACGGGAAACCGGACTGGGTGTCGATGGAAAGTGTCATATGGGAAGGATCCTATACTAGCATGAGCAAATAAGAGGCTATGGCCGGCGGCTTACTTCGCATACACCTGGTATGGCGAGACGTGGCAGACACGATGAGTTGCCGGATGGATGTGGGTTAAAAGCGTGCTACCTCTGCAGAGTGTTAAAACTATTCGAATAGCCGAGTCCTCGGATATGGACAATTGGGAGACTGTCCTAAGACCTTGTGCAAGTTTTAAAAAGACTTTGAGTTTTAAAAGAAAAATGAAGTGGAGATTGTTTCCTACACCTATACCAACGGATCGGTATGAGGTGGTTGGATGAAAGTGGACCATGACGGGCTATGGTCGGAAAAAGGGAGTTTTGGAAAAACAGATGAAAATGGTGACTTCTTTAAAGATAGTTATAAAACTCTTCTTACCTTTTTCAATAAAGATATAGAGATGTTTTAAATAAGAAAAGTTGTCAACTAAAATAAAACTGGTGCATACTCATGTTGGGGTAGTTTGCGAGTACATTCAAATGTACTCATATTGGTTTCGTCCCTGGCTATTGTCCTAGCCAGACTACGAGGAGGAACACTACGCGAGCAGGATATGGCGACTTCTACGCCAACTAAGGATCTCCACAAGTCAGCTGCCTGTCGGGTGTCATCGTTAGAATATGATGTCTACTACGCCGTAGCTTCCGCTGATATATTTGGTTTGGCCCATGAAGGCACCTATGTAAGAACTTGGTCTAAATGACCATTTATGTAAGACTTTTATTCGGTACTGTAATGGATGTAAACTTTGGTATCCAATTCGGATTATGTGCAACGACAGACTGATCACGGGATCGTTGTGTTAAGCATAATCGGGTATTTCGGACAGCTAGTCCGGGGTCCCCACAGACTTGGTATCAGAGCCATCCTGACTTTAGGAAACCTTAGTTAGCATGGTCGTTTGTCAAATGTTACAAAAGATGAATTTCTAAAAAGAAAGGAATGAAGTATTTTCGAAAATTGCTTATCTCCAATCCTCTTACTTATGCAAAATTTTACTCTCATTAAATATTACATTTTCCTTAGTATCCCTAAAATTTTGTACACCTCTCATTAAGTTTAAAATTTGACTCACTTGTTGCCCTACTATATTAAAATTTTGATATACTTGTCACCTAACTAACTTAAAATTTTGCTTAAAAACTGTAGATGGCACTCCACTGGACCGAGTTCGTTCAGCTGGAGAAGGACAGCAAGCTGACGTTTGAGAGGGACTTGTTCGAGTTGACCAAGCTGTTAGGTCGCCCCGCTCCAGAGTTTGAGGGAGCTCAGATTGATGTTCACGGTGTTGGAAGGCTGAGCTGGCTCATCAGATCGTCAGTTCGCAGGAACATCAAGTCTCCCATTCCAGGACGCTCATCTTCACCACCAAGGAGGCCACCTGGGTTGACGGTCTCTGTACTGCTACACAGAGGATGCTAGCCCGACTTTGTGAGGAGCACAAGGCGGAGTTAGTAGACTCCCGTTTCCGGTTCTACGGGAGGCGCAACTGTGATGGACACCCTACTCCTTCACCTTACCACCCGATGTTTGGGAGCTACATCATGGACATGGAGATCTTACTTCAGTGCACTCAGGATGATCTGTTGCGCACTAGGATTCAGCTCCACTTCGACCGCGAGTCGCTCGTTGAGCTTCGCGAGAACGAGATGAAGCTGATGGTGGAGAAGGTTGCTCTTCTCAGGAAGAGGGCCCAGCTGAGGAAGACTATCGTGAAGCTCCGCACGAAGGTGGCAGAGCAGGATGGACTGATTGAGGATCTAGAGCACCATACTGACGAGATGGAGGAGGAGGGCGAGGATCTCCGCAAGGAGAACGACGCTTTCCTCAGTGACGATGATGACTTCGTGGAGGAGATGGACTGTGAGGAGGAGGATGATGAGGAGGAGTTAGTTGACGAGGAGGAGGAGCCACTCGAGCCAGTTCTCGAGGACGAGGAGGAGGATCCCGAGGAGCCAGCCTACCAGTCAGATGCTGACGTGTTAGAGCTGGAGGTTCCACCTCAGTAGGCGAGTGACTTGATCACTACCGCAGGATTAGGTTGACCCCCTATAGCTAGTCGAGTAGTAGTGGTTCTTTTGGAAACCAGATGTATGTTGTAAGCTTGATGTTGTTGTGAACTCCTTGATGTATTGTTTGTGAAATATAAGTATGTTTGTCTTGTTTAAATCTGTGTAACTATTTTCATATAAACTTAATTAATCAACCACTTGAGAGATCGTCTTTTCCCTTAGTCGAACTTTTCTTGCCTTGTCTCTTATACCCGGTGTGCTTCAGGATGCCACCCCGTCGCAGCAATGCGGAAGGATCAGGATCAGCACCACCACCACCGGACCCAACCCCCACCCAACTTCTCGCACTTATCATGGAGGAGCGTGAAAATGCCCGGCAAGAGCGCCAAGCTCATCTCGCTGCCTTACAACAACTCGCAGCCGCTTACAACAACAACAACAACAACAACAACAACAACAACAACAATGGTGGCAATGGCAATGAAACCAGCGATCTACCTTGGGTGATTTTCAGAAGACCAACCCACCCACCTACTCCAAGGGACTTCACCCACTAGAAGCCGATGATTGGCTTCGCACCATCGACAATAATCTGAAGTTGCTGCTGTGGGAGAAAATGAGAAAGTGTTGTATGCAACCCACTATCTCGCTGGACCTGCAAGAGCTTGGTGGGAAACTACCAAGACTCTCCAGCCAGCTGGTCATGTCATCAACTGGGCTGAGTTCCAGGAGAAGTTCCGCAAGAAGCATATTCCCAGTGGACTTATTGAGAGGAAGAAGGATGAGTTCCGCAAACTGAGGCAGGGAAGTAGAGATGTGGTCGGTTATCTTGAGGAGTTTACCGACTTATCTCGGTATGCTCCTGATGACACCGACAAGGAAGAGAAGAAGATGGAGCGTTTCATGAGTGGACTCATGATGAACTTCAGTGTGCTTTGGTTATCCATGACTTCCGTGATCTGGAGTCACTTGTGGACAAAGCCATCCAGCTGGAGACCAAGCGCAAGTCGATGTATGAAGGTCGCAAGAGGAGGATGAATGCTCAGGAAGGCTCGAGCAGCCAGAAACCTCGTATCTTTCAGCAGAACACCAGGCCTGCCTATCGTCCACCCCAAGCTCCACGCCCCAATTACCCTAACCGCCCAAACAACTTCAACCGCCCCAATGACAATAACCGTCCCGGAGGAAACTTCAACAACTTCACCCGCAATCCCAATGTGATCTGCTTTGAATGCGGCAACAAGGGTCACTACTCCAAAGAATGTCCCAATCCCAAGAGGAATGTCCAGCGCCCCAATGCGCCGGCACAGAACAATGGTCAAGGCCGCAATGGAAATGGAAATGGCAAGAATGCCGCACCTCGCGGAAATGCTGCTGTTGCCAAGGGTCGTCTGCACCACATCAATGCTGAAGAAGCTCAGGATGCTCCGGATGTTGTGCTGGGTACGTTCCTTGTCAACTCAGTACCTGCAACTGTTCTGTTTGATTCTGGTGCTACCCATTCATTTGTTACCCAAGAATTTGTTGCTAAGGGAGGTTTAGTTAAGAGCCTCTTACCCAAACCCATGGTCATCCAAATCCCAGAATCCACCGTAGAGACCAAGATGTTTTGCTCCGATGTACCCCTTGAGATCAAAGGAGAAAAGTTTCCAGTTAACTTAATTGTTCTGGGAACCCAAGGCATCGATGTTATACTCGGTATGAATTGGTTAGCCAAGTACCATGGTCGAATTGACTGTGCCAGAAGAGCTGTATCCATCACCACCGACAAAGAAGTAGAAGTGGAGTATGTGTCTGAAACTAGTCAACCTCACCCAGGCTGCCATGAGAGCATAGCTCGACCCGCCCTAGATGAGATCCGTGTTGTTCATCTGTTCAAGGATGTTTTCCCAGAAGAATTGCCTGGTATGCCGCCAGATAGGGATATTGAGTTCATAATGAGCTTATCCCAGGAACATCCCCCATATCCCAAAAGCCTTATCGGATGAATCCGGAAGAACTGGTTGAGTTGAAGAAGCAGTTGGCTGATATGCTAAGCAAAGGTCTTGTCCGCCCAAGCGCTTCACCATGGGGATCACCCATTATTTGTGGACAAGAGAGACGGTACCACACGCCTGTGTGTGGATTATCGCAAGCTGAATGACGTGACCATTAAAAATAAGTACCCTCTTCCCAAGATCGAGGATCTGTTCGATCAAATGAACGGAGCCCGAGTCTTTTCAAAGATCGATCTTCGGACAGGATACCATCAGTTGAAGATCAGAGAGACAGATATTCCCAAGACCGCCTTCACCACTCGTTACGGTTGTTTGAATACACCGTGATGTCTTTTGGTCTGACCAATGCCCCAGCCTATTTCATGAATCTCATGAACAAGATTTTCATGGAGTACCTCGACAAGTTCGTGGTAGTTTTCCTTGATGACATCCTTATTTATTCCAAGACCGAAGAAGAGCATGCTGAACACCTGCGTCTAGTTTTGGAGACCTCCGAGAGCACCAGCTGTATGCCAAGCTTAGCAAGTGTGAGTTTTGGCTCAGTGAAGTGGCATTTCTCGGACATATTGTATCGCGGAGGAATTTCTGTTGACCCTGAGAAGATACAAGCCATTCTTGACTGGTTATCCCCAACCAATGTTTTTGAAATCCGAAGCTTTCTCGGACTTGCCGGTTATTACCGCAAGTTCGTTGAAGGATTTTCCAGTATAGCCAAACCTCTGACCCAACTGTTGAAGAAGGACAAGAAATTTGAATGGACTCAGAAGTGTGAGGATAGTTTCCAAGAACTGAAGAAGAGACTAACCTCAGCCCCAATCCTGATCATGCCAGACGTCACCCAGAGTTTCGACGTGTATTGCGATGCATCACGCCTCGGACTTGGTTGCGTTCTGATGCAAGAAGGCAAAGTTGTGTCGTATCTGTCCCGGCAGTTGCGACCGCATGAAGAGAATTACCCAACCCATGACTTGGAGTTAGCTGCTGTAGTCTTTGCTCTTAAGAAGTGGCGTCCCTATCTTGCGGGACATCGCTGCGAGGTCTATACAGATCACAAAAGCTTGAAGTATATTTTCACCCAGAAAGATCTGAACCTGCGACAGAGGAGATGGATGGAATTAATCAAGGATTATGATATTGGAATCCATTATCACCCCGGAAAGGCTAATGTAGTTGCCGATGCCCTTAGTCGCAAACCTTGCACCCTGAATGCCCTGATCCAAGCCGAACAGCCAGCCTTGTTCAAAGACTTCCAAGATTTTGGACTAGAGCTTGTTAGCCATGGTTATCTCGCCAATTTAGAGTTAACCCCAACCCTGATGGATCAAATCAAAGAAGCCCAGAAAGGTCATGAAAGCATAGAGGGAATTAGGAAGAAATTTCCCTCGGCAAAGCACCCGGTTTTACCGAAGATGCTGAAGGAGTGCTGAAATTCAATGACCGTATCTGTGTGCCCAATGTCACGGAACTTAAGGAGTTAATCCTGAAGGAGGCCCATGAGACCCCTTATTCAATCCACCCCGGCGGAACCAAAATGTACCAAGACCTTCGAGAAAGATTTTGGTGGCATGGAATGAAGCGAGAGATTGGTTCATTCGTAGCCAAGTGTGATATCTGTCAGCGAGTCAAGGCTGAACATCAGCGACCCGCTGGATTGCTTCAACCTTTGAAAATTCCCGAGTGGAAGTGGGATGAGATTGGAATGGATTTTATTACCGGACTTCCAAGATCCAACCGAGGCCATGATTCAATCTGGGTCATCGTTGATCGACTGACCAAGGTTGCCCACTTTGTTCCTGTCAAGACCACTCATACCGGAGCTCAGTTAGCAGACCTGTATATTTCCAGAATAGTGAGCCTGCATGGTGTGCCTAAGAAGATTGTATCTGATAGAGGCACGCAATTCACCTCAAGATTCTGGAAATCCCTTCATGAAGCCCTCGGAACCAAGTTAGCCTTTAGCACAGCTTATCATCCCCAGACCGATGGCCAACTGAGCGAGTGAACCAGATATTGGAGGACATGCTTCGCGCATGTGTTCTATCCTATGGTTCCAAGTGGGAAGATTGTCTTCCGTTTGCAGAGTTCTCGTACAACAACAGTTATCAGTCTAGTCTGCAAATGGCCCCTTTTGAAGCCCTTTACGGCAAGAAGTGTCGTACACCCCTGAATTGGTCCGATACCGGAGAGAGCAAATTGTTCGGACCAGATACCCTCCGTGAAGCTGAAGAGCAAGTTCAGCTTATTCGTGAACGCCTCAAAACTGCCCAATCCCGTCAGAAGAGTTACTGACACCAAGCGCCGTGATCTCACTTTCAGTGTCGGAGATTATGTTATCTCCGAGTGACACCCCTCAAGGGAATGCAGCGTTTCCATGTCAAAGGAAAGTTAGCGCCAAGGTATATTGGACCCTTCAAGGTCATTGCTCGTCGAGGAGAAGTATCCTATCAGCTGGAGTTACCCCAGGAGTTAGGAGATTATCATGATGTCTTCCACATTTCCTTGCTCCGGAAGTGTCTTGAAGTTCCTGACCAGCCTGATGTTTTCAAAAACATCGACCACCTCTCCATCGACCTGAACCAAGACCTGACTTATCGTGAGAGACCCCTCAAAATTCTCGAAGAAGATGTTCGTGTTACCCGAAGACGTGCGATCAAGTTTTACAAAGTCCAGTGGACTAACCACTCTGAAGAAGAAGCAACTTGGGAACGCGAAGATTATCTTAGAAGCGAATTCCCAGACCTCCTTAAAACCTAAGCCTAGCAAATCTCGGGACGAGATTTATTTTAAGGGGGGAAGGATTGTAACATCCCAAAATTATTATCAGGATTATATTCCAAAAATGAGAGCCAACAAAAACTTTTGTTGTTTATTGTATGTTAATTGCTTTTGTTACTTGAGTTGTTGTTCTTGCTGTTTGTGTGAGTGTTTGCTCTAGTGAACACTAGTAAGAAAGAAAGAAAACAAAATATAAAATCAAAGCAAGAAAAATAAAAGTGACAAGTTGTCACATGAAAATCTCAAGTGACAAACTCAATTATTTTCAAACCAAAGTCAGTGGAGTTGTAATGTAAACACTCCCCATTTTGTTCCTACCACTTTCCCCTCTCAAATATTATTTTTGAACTAGTTTTAAAATTCTAAAATAAAAACAAATTGAAATAAATTAAAATAACATAAACAAAGTACTATAAAAGAAAATGTTTCAAAACATTTTATTATTTTATGCCAATTTTTGTGGAGCTTCTGTACATTATGGGAAGGCCCCACAAATTTTTGCAAATTTTTAAAATGTTTAAATGCCCTAATTAAATCCTAGAAAACCTTCTGGATTTAACAGAAGGACTAAAACAGAAATAAAAAAAGAAGCAGAGAGGGGCAGGGGGTTTTCTGCAAAAACGTCATCCCCTACCTCTCTCCCTCGCCCCGACGTGCCGCCGTGTCGCCGTGCTGCGCATCGCCGTTTCCGAGCCGCCCAGGCCCCCCCTGCGCGCGCGCCCGGTGCCTCTGCTGCCTCTGCGTGCAGGAGAGAGCACTCGAGCCCCTCCCCGCGCCATTACGCCGCCCTTTTCCCCGATGCATCGCCGTGGCAACCTCGCCGTCGCCGACCCAAATTCACCGCACTCGCTGCACCTCGACACGCACGACTTGGCCGAGCCCTTCTAGAACGTGTCCGGACCCCGCTTGACACCGCGCGTCCACGTCCCTCGCACCACCGCCGCGGAATTGATCCACTCCCGTGCGCCATGGACACCGCCGTGTGCGCCTCGTCCACGAACGCCGGCCCCTGCCCTATAAAACACCCCCGCACCCCTCTGGAAGCACCACACCACCTCACTCCTCACCCCTCCCTCTCGATTCGTCTGTGCACCGCGGGAGGCCGTGCACCGCCGCAGCCACTGCCGCCGTCAAGGTCGGTCATGGCCGCAGCGCCTTGCTCCCCCATTCTCTCCCCTCTGGCCTGCACTTGCTTCCCTCTGCTTCACCGCACTCACCGCACCCTTTTTCCCTTTGATCAGTGCCCAGACGCGGCCGTGGAACCTCGCCGGAGTTGCTGCCCGTGGCCGTGGAAGAGCGAGACGCGCCGCCGACGAACCAGCCCACCCCAGCAAGTGTAACTCGGCCAGAAGCTTCCACCTCACCACCGCCGTCGATCTGCATCATCTCCGCGACCTCCCGAGCCCTCTAGGTGAGAGATTCATCCACCTCGCCGTCGCCGGCGCGGCAGCGCCGCTCGTTTTAGGTCGCCGACGTTTGCCGTCGACGTGGGCAAACGTGGGCCGTTGGATCTAAATCCAACGGTTGCGTACCGTTTCGTTTAGAAGTGAAAGAGAGAGAGACTGACGGGCGGGCCCCGCTCGTCAGGTTTTAAATCATTTCCCCGCGCGCAATGTGCCGCTGCCATGTAGGCCCCACCTGTCAGCCTTTTCAACATTATCCAGAGAGATTTAATTTCGAATTTAAATTCCTCTCTGAGAAGTCAGTACTGGTCCTGACTTTGAAATTCAATAACTTGAGAATTAGGAATCCAAATAAATCAAACTCAATTGTTCTGGAAAGCCTATGAAATTGTTTAACCAACACAATTGGTCTCATGTCATTTAATTAAATAGTTAAAAAGTATTATTAAAAATACTACAGAAGGTTTAAAATCTAAACTTGTTTGTTTCTGATACTCTGTTAGTCCAAATAATTCCAAACCAGTTTTGCTAGCTTAGTACTACCTTGTATTAGCTTCCCTAATTTTGGTAGAATTAATTGAGCAATGTTAATTGTTGATTCTAAGATAAACCCTTCTGGACTAAAACAAATAAATATGTTTATTGGTTGACCCAAATGAGTTAGGACCAATTTTTTTAGCTCACATATAGCCATGTTTAGTTACCCCTAAAAGGGTTTAATTTTTGGAACAATAGAATTTAATTGGTAGGTAAAACTTGATTATTAAGCTACTGGGTTCAAACCAATGTGTAGGGAGTTTGGTAACTCCAGATGATCCAATTCAAATTGGGTTGTCTTCTACACATCAGTAGCTTTCTATAGAATTTTAGTTTGTATTTTTGTGACCAACAGAACTCAAGTTGTGGAATTAATCATGTTTAACTAGTTTCTGCCATAATTTGGACTTGATCAAATAATGTTTAATTCAACTTTTTGAAAACCAAATTGTGTGGTTTGATGTGTGCAGTAGCTAATTGTGATGGTTGTGATAGTTGTGTTGAGATGATTGCTTGTATAGCTTAGTGATTGTTTGCATTGTTGTTTATTAATTAGACGAGAACGTTGTCGGATATATCGAGGAAGGAGAGTTTGCTGAATTTGAAGAACAAGAGCAAGATCACTTTGCCAAGCAAGGCAAGCTATTCTCTGAGCTTGCACTACAAACATATGCATCTACTTTCATAACATGTTTTATTCTCAAAGCAAGATTTATAAAAACACATTTCAAAAGTATATGGATATTATTTTGCCACCCTATGTAGTAGTTTATATAAAACTTTAGGATGGGAAACAATGTTGTTTATTCAAAACTCCTTTGAAATTTCTTGTGAGTTTATGAAATGCCGAGATGTCGGTGTTGGAGTGGAAAAGTGGAAAAATGTGATGTTTATGAAAAATGCACAGTGTCCTAGTACTATGGAAACCAATCCTACACTGTGCGACCACATTTACCACATATGGGAAAAGGCGTAGTCATGTAGTTTGCTCTTATTAGTATGGGATACCTCATCGACGGAGATGACTCCGTTATGCATGAGGGGATGGTCCGAGGATCTACCCCCTGACCCGGGTCCTCACACAAGTTGGTGGGGAGGATAGAAGGTTCCACCATAAACCGCCGGACAAAACTATGAGTCCTCACACTTAGGGTTTCTGACGGGAAACCGGACTGGGTGTCGATGGAAAGTGTCATATGGGAAGGATCCTATACTAGCATGAGCAAATAAGAGGCTATGGCCGGCGGCTTACTTCGCATACACCTGGTATGGCGAGACGTGGCAGACACGATGAGTTGCCGGATGGATGTGGGTTAAAAGCGTGCTACCTCTGCAGAGTGTTTAAAACTATTCGAATAGCCGAGTCCTCGGATATGGACAATTGGGAGACTGTCCTAAGACCTTGTGCAAGTTTTTAAAAGACTTTGAGTTTTAAAAGAAAAAGAAGTGGAGATTGTTTCCTACACCTATACCAACTGATCGGTATGAGGTGGTTGGATGAAAGTGGACCATGACGGGCTATGGTCGGAAAAAGGGGAGTTTTGGAGAAACAGATGAAAATGGTGGCTTCTTTAAAGATAGTTATAAAACTCTTCTTACCTTTTTCAATAAAGATATAGAGATGTTTTAAATAAGAGAAAGTTGTCAACTAAAATAAAACTGGTGCATACTCATGTTGGGGTAGTTTGCGAGTACATTCAAATGTACTCATATTGGTTTCGTCCCTGGCTATTATCCTAGCCAGACTACGAGGAGGAGCACTACGCCGAGCAGGAGTATGGTGACTTCTATGCAAACTAAGGATCTCCACAAGTCAGCTGCCTGTCGGGTCGTCGTCGTTAGAATATGATGTCTACTACGCCGTAGCTTCCGCTGATAATTTGGTTTGGCCCATGAAGGCACCTATGTAAGAACTTGGTCTAAATGACCATTTATGTAAGACTTTTATTCGGTACTGTAATGGATGTAAACTTTGGTATCCAATTTGGATTATGTGCAACGACAGACTGATCACGGGATCGTTGTATTAAGCATAATCGGGTATTTCGGACAGCTAGTCCGGGGTCCCCACACCTATTTAAGGGGCCCTTCTTCCCCAACGGTTCCCCATCTCTTAAGCACGTTTTTCCCTCTCTCGCCTCCATTGTTGACCTTGGAAAAGCTTGCATTCCTCTCAATCCCTCCCATGATTCTTGCATATCTTTGAGGGAAAGTGAGAGGAGATCTAGATCTACAATTCCACCAATCCATCCCGCCTCTAAGTGAGGGGAACCTAGTAGATCTTGATCTTGGAGTTCCATTTGTTGAGTTCTTCTCTATTCTTCCTCTCTTCTCCTCCCATAAGCATTAGTTGCTTTTGGTGTGATTTGAGAGTGAAGGATTTGAGCACTTGTGCTCTTGCCATTGCATTGTGCATTGGTTTGTGCTCTCCACGAGGATTCGTGGAAGTTGAAAGTTTGTGAGCTTGTTACTCTTGAGTCTTTGGACCCTAGACGCCTTTTGTGGTGGTTGAGACCTTTTGTGGTCACTTGGTAGCTCCCAATCCTTTTGTGGGTTGTGCCTCAAGATTGTTGTAATGGACTCGATTTCCGCCCAAAATGAAATCATTAGTGGAAGGTGAATCGAGCTTTTGGGCGAGGTTCATCGGAGAATAGGGTGAGGCCATTTGTGGCGTTTGAGTTTGAAACTCACACCCCTCCAACGAGACGTACTCTCTAAAAAGGAGAAACTCGGTAATGCATCCTCATCTCCGCGTGCCTCGGTTATTTCTATACCCGAGGTCCTTACTTATGCACTTTACATTGTGGTAGCCTTCGTGCTAGAAGTATTCAATATTGCTATCACCGTGTTGCTTGTCTTGCCTAGCATAAGTTGTTGGTGCACATAGGTGAGCCTAGTTTATTTAGGTTGTTGGCTTGTTAATTTAAACACCTATTTTTATTCCGCAATTATCAAGCCTAAACCAGAAAAGTTTTAAATCGCCTATTCACCCCCCCCCCCCTCTAGGCGACATCCTTGTCCTTTCAACTTGGCTCTATTTACTTTAGCAAAAAATGTGTTTATTGTGTTCCTTCAAGTCCAACGCCATGTTGAGTGTCTCTTGAATCACATAATTGTCCATGTTCAAACATATTGAGGTGATGAGTATATTAAACTAAATAAATTATTTTCTGATATGGCATCACTAGTAGGATTTCATTCCCTCACACACACACACACACACACCAACAAAATGGCACCGTTGAGCGTAAACATCGTCATCATCATATAGTCGAGAGTGGACTCACACTTCTTTCTCATGTCTCGGTTCCGTTTCATTTTTGGAGTGATGCATTTACCACACTATGTTTCCTTATTAATCGCCTCCCTAGTCATGTCATTAACATGCAAAATCCCTTAGAATGTCACTTGGGGGAGATTCCTGATTATACATTCCACAAAATGTTTGGTGTGCTTGGTGGCCTTAGTTATGTCCACACAATAACCATAGGTTTGAATTTCGATGAAAGAAATCTATTTCCTTGGTTATAGCTCCTTTCATAAAGGTTATAAAATATCTTCTCATATTCCTACAAACCATGTTTATCACTAGAAAAAAAGTGGTTTTTGCCGCGCTCGATTTTCGTGGTAGAAAAGTCGTTTTAGTCGTACTTGTTATCAAGCATGGTATTTGCGTTGCATAGTACCAAATACATACAGCTATGCAACACAAGTACTCCCTCTGTTCCTAAATATAAGATGTTTTAGCATTTGTCCACATTCAAATATATCTAGATGTATGTAGACATATTTTAGTGTGTATGTGCACTCATATTAGTATGCATGAAGACAACATGTTGGATAGCTAAAACATCTTATATATTGAAATGGAAGTAGTACCATGCTTGGTACTATGCAACACAAGTAACATGCTTGACAAAAGCATCTCGACACAAAAGAGCAGGAATGGCTAGGTGGTATAGCATACTGGTCATAACCTATCGGCTTACAGAAAGAAATATTTAACCTAGCCATTTCAAAAGCTAAATTTGACAAAAGCATGCACTCAAAGAACATGACAAATATTAAATCTCTCGTCTTGATAATGTAGTTCATGCTTCTTAACAATGCGAACTGAAAGTAAATGTTGTGCACAAACAGTGGAAAAGTTAAAATTAGCATCGATACTCCATAGTTCAGGACATTAAACCATAGTGTTCAGGGCATCATAATAAACAGCACACGACGATAGCATGAGTGCTACTGCAGACATCCAAATGTAGTGGTGATATTACCATGTGATCTCTACCTTAATCACATGAAAATATACTGTGTGATCTTAGCTTGACCAGGCTGTTACCATGTAAATTACTAATCTTGGTTTAGACACTCAATTACCTGGCAACCAAGAGAGCACATAGAACAAGCTCATTTACCCTATCAATACTTCAATGTGGGACTAAAATACACCAAGTTCATTCACCAACCAGATTAAAGTCAAGGTTTCAAATTGGTTGCCATTTTTTTAACAATGTCCGTATTGAATAAACAATCAAACACACATTGGTGCTCCCAAAAAAAGTAACACATTGGTGCTATACTCCTCGAAAAAAAGTACAAATGCACACGGATGGGCAATGCAAGTATGCCCCTGACAAAAATATGTCAACACAAAAGAGCAGAAGCAACTAGGTGGTATAACATATTTATGAGAAAGATAACCTCTCAGGCTGTCAGCTTAGGGAAGGAAAGATCGAAACTAACCATTTCAAAAACTCAAATGCTGTATCCCACTCAAAGAGCATGACCAAGCCAGAATCTCTCATCCAAACAATGTCATTCATGCTTCTTAACAATGCCAACTGAAAGAAAATGTTAGGGAACTAAAACCAGCTGAAGCCTTCATACATGCTCTGTGCAGAATGGGTAACAAACAAGTTGGAGATTGATTTGGGTGAGTCGCACGGCACAAACATGGCCGGCTCTCCTCTTTATATAAGCACAGGTCAGGTTACAGATAAGTACATATCTTTGTCTACAACTAGCTAACAACTATGGTTAACAATCCTAGTATAGTTACAACCGTAGTATACAAAGCTTGACAGCTACGTTAAGAACAACGTAACATGACAACATGTTTAATACCCTCCCTCAATCTCAGCCCACTTCAAAGAGGTTGAGATTGCGCCTACACGCATGGAACGCCGCAATGAAAGAGGCTTGGTGAAGATATCTGCAACCTGATCCTTGGAAGAAATGAACTGAATGTGAAGTTTCTTCTGAGCAACTCTTTCTCGGACAAAATGAAAATCAACCTCAATATGTTTAGTCCGAGCATGGAACACTGGATTAGCTGAGAGATATGTTGCTCCAAGATTATCACACCACAAGATAGGAGAGATCCAAGTTCCTGAAGAACTTACTGAACCCAGACTAGTTCAGCCGTAGCATCTGCAAGTGCTTTGTACTCTGACTCGGTACTAGAACGGGAAACTGTAGCCTGTTTCCGTGCACTCCAAGTGATCAAATTCCCACCAAAGAAGATGGCATGACCCCCGGTTGATCGCCGATCGTCAGGGTCCCCAGCCCAATCGGCATCAGAAAAAAGCAGACAACAGACTAGCAGAACGGGGACAAATACTGAGTCCATGATTGCCTGTCAGTTTAACATACTGAAGAATACGCTTGACCGCAGCCCAATGAGTGTCACAATGTGTATGAAGAAACTGACAGACCCTATTAATAGCATAGGACAAATCTGGACGAGTGACTGTAAGATACTGTAGTCCTCCAACCACACTACGTTAGCGAGTAGCATCATCAGGTAGCAGAGGTACACCAACAGAAATAGTCAGCGGATCACTTACAGTCATGGGAGTGGTAGCTGGCTGACACTTCAGCATCCCTGCGCGGCGAAGCAGATCAAGTGCATATTTCCTCTGAGTCAATACAAGACCACCAGAGGGCTGCCGTAGAACCTCTATACCAAGGAAGAAATGAAGAGGACCAAGGTCTTTGACTGCAAAATCAGACCGAAGTGCATCCATAAGACGATTACTGGCTGTAGGGGATGAACTGACCACAATGATATCATCCACATAGACAAGCAAATAAACTGTGACATCAGGACGCTGAAGTATAAACAAAGATGTATCAGCTGCAGATGCCTTAAAACCAAGTTTACCAAGAACGGAGCTCAACCGTGCATGCCATGCTCGAGGTGCCTGCTTGAGTCCATAAATTGCTTTCACAAGTCGACGTAGATGATGTGGATTATCTGGATCCTCAAAACCAGGTGGCTGACGCATGTACACCTCCTCATCCAGAATGCCATTGAGAAAGGCGTTCTGAATGTCCAACTGGCGAAGGTGCCACTTCTGAGAAACTACAGGAGACAATAACAGATGAACAGTTGTAGGTTTGACTACAGGATTGAAAGTATCACCATAATCTAGCCCATATATCTGCTTGAATCCTTTTGTCACTAACCGTGCTTTATAACGTTCAACAGAACCATCAGCACGGTGTTTCATCTTGAATACCCATTTGGAATCAATGATATTTATACCTGGTTTTCGAGGAACTAGACACCACGTTTCATTTTTCTGCAGAGCACCAAATTCCTGATGCATGGCTTCACGCCACTGAGTACTGTGCAGGGCTTCATGAAGATCAGAGGGCTCACGGCCAGCTGAATCTGCTGCCTGGGGCATGCACGCGGTCATCCACGCCACTGTGTCGTCAATCCATTTCTTCGGCTGACGAATTCCCTTCTGGAGCCTGTAAGTGGTCATGGGTTGCCCACGGCGACCCTATACCCATCTCACTTAAATAGCTAAGTAGACACCCACGGACAGCAAAAAGAAACTCGCAGACACTAACGGCTCGTCCGCTACCGCCGTCATGGCAGTCTCACACTCTATGACGTTGTTGACGAGCACCATCGCTGGAGGAATTTCCCATGCTGCTGCTCCGGCATCACGGCCGCGCGCAGGGGTGCATGCTGAGGAGCCCTTCGGACGGAAATCTCGTGGTTTGCTCTGCGCGAGCTAGGAAACAAATCGAGCGAGATCTTCGCCAGCGAGCTCATCTGCTAGACTGGAATCTATTCCTGTTCTTTCGTTGGGTGGGTTCTTGCCACCCAACTTTGATTCGTCCGGCCGGCGGCGGCGC